>JALXJV020000009.1:26776144-27376144 GCA_024633595.2 Lepomis macrochirus | reverse complement strand
TCCACCCTCATTGGTTTCGTATGCCACGCAATGTGGCGAACCCTCTGCATGAACGTGGAAATGGAGTGGAAGTAGGTAGGGAGAGGGAGGAGCAAGCAGTTTCAGAAAGGCCCAGACACTAACAGGTATATGGCTTTTTTAGGTTCCGTTGATTATGCTCAGGGTGCAATTTGTGTAAAAAACAGAGAGGGGGGGGGTTCATGAAAATACCCTACCCCCGCCACCCTCCGCTGGTGAACTCTGGATTGATTGCAATGTTTAAAAAAGTTTCTCCCATTGTTTATTAATGAAGTAATAAATATGGAGCATTACATCATGATGCAGAGCTGCACTGAAAACACAGAAGAGACAGACATGCTGTGTTCAACTCTAAGGTAAGGGTAAGGGGGGTGGATAAGGGGAGAGAGCGAGTGATCACTTTCAAGAGTGTCACTGAGTGATACCCCATAGCTGTGACTTCGGGCATGTTCACTGGTGTAAAAGGGACACTGGGATGCTTGTCATCACAGAAACAGATCATCAGACTGTGATGTTTATTGCAGCTTCAGTAATATCGGCTGCCTTCCCTTCGACGCACCGCTCTTCTGCTCACCGCAGCAAAGGTCTTGTGACTGTTGATAGGCTATTTCTCACAACTTGTAACCAATCAGTGACGTGGGGCGGGACATTGAGCAAGACGAAAGAGTGGCTATTACAGACAGAGAGAGAGGGCAGCTACGTCAGAGCTGAAGTAGCGCATTTTAAAATAAATGTACCCCTGACAAAACTAGGAATCCATCCTAACCGTGAGTTTTGTGATCGGTTGCATCACTAGT
Organism: Lepomis macrochirus; assembly: GCA_024633595.2. Taxonomy (NCBI): domain Eukaryota; kingdom Metazoa; phylum Chordata; class Actinopteri; order Centrarchiformes; family Centrarchidae; genus Lepomis; species Lepomis macrochirus. The sequence continues at coordinate 27,375,329 of JALXJV020000009.1, read as the reverse complement.
GAAGTAGCATTAATCACTCTGAGTGGGGATAAAGTTTGTCCCCACCAGGGATACAAATTATTCAGCAGAGGCAGGGATATATAAACCAGAAAGGGGGAAATCCCACCTATCCCATCCACAAACATGCTCCTACACATCAACAGGTGGTATTCATCAGGCTGAAGCAAGTGATGTAAAACATGTTTGTGCAGTTAAGACAGTTTTATGAAGCGACCTGGAACACTAGTATGAGCAAAGCTCAAGGAAAAAAACAAGATATTTAGAATAAGAAAATAAAAATGTTCTTGCATAAGGGCCAGTATCACTTCCTCCCTCACAGTCAAAAACAAACATTCACACAGGTGCCTAGGTGTTGTTCCCTGTGCCCAGCTCATGGTATTTTCTTATCTAAAGATGGGGAAAACAAAGAAGAGCAACTCGCACAGAGGCAGTTACTCCAAGATGACCTCATTTACCTCAATATGACCTTCAGTTGCTGCTGCCTTCAATTGCAGCTCTCGGCGTTTGATGTAACAGATAAGCAACAACATGCACATGCGCTTATACAGACAAAGGCACAGGCACATTGACACCCAGGCCTCAGCTATATTGACTCTATCTAAATGGATTAAAAAAGGCTTTTGCCCCAGAGGCAGTGGTAGCAAGTTCAACCTGCACAAAGAACAGGCTATTTGAGGGATAGAAGGAGACGGTGAGATAAAGATAAAGATATATATAGACACAGTAAGGGACATGTATGTATGCTCATCTGTAACATAACATGTTCATTTCAGTTGTGAGGAAAGCCTGTTTCGAAGAGCTCAGATTTCATGTCCAATTTCCAGCTTGCTTTGAGAAAAATGGAAGTGAATAATGATCAAGTGCCCTGCTCTCCCTCAACAAGTCTACTGAAAGAGGCTCCATTCAGTCTCAGCTCAAAAAATCTCATTATGCGCTACACATCATGTAGAGTTTGCTGTTATTGATTGGGTTTGGCTGTTCAAGCGGCACCAGCATTGTCCATTAGGCTGTCCCAAAGAAACACATCCAGGGATTTGAAGTGTTCTTTACACCCATAATGGTGTATCTAAGGTCTAACACTATCAGAATCATAATAGAGATTTACAGCTTGTGGTCATAAAAGCAGGATGTGAGTCAGCACTTTTAATCGGTTCGTTCACCAGATTTCTAATGTTGTTTGTTTCCCCCTCACATCAAGAAAATAAGGTCAGTGGTTAATGAAAGATTTTTTTTCCTGATATTAATTATCACAAAGTGGATTTGTGATTTTTGCATTCCAGCATAAAACTGTTGGCAGCCATGCTTTCAGTATCTGGACTGTTCCACCCAAAGGAGATGCCATCTGTCCTTGGTGAACTGTCCTCTGTTTTAAAACTGTCAAGAAGAAACAGCATGGAGCAATCTACTTTTTAAAGGACTAAGATGGGTGGATTTGATTGGCCATGATTGACGATAGCCCCTAACTCACCCGCTGAAGACGACTTCCTTTTTATCCCACTAAGTTCTTCAGTGCATCACATGACTCTGACTTTACATCATGCACCAGTGGTATACAGAGGCACTACATGTTTCATCTGTAAAGTGAGGATGAAGTGCAAATAAACGCCTTGGACTGATTGTCTTTTTCACTTTGCAGTTTTCTCACTCTACAGTCCATGTCTATACGCATTTATGTTTGTACCTCTGTACATGTTGTTCCAGTGCTAAATGAGACACTTCCATTATGTGTTGCTTTTATGCCACTCAGGTGGCTACTAGACAGTGTGGTCACACTGCAAGTAATTTTCAAGACTCCGAGTTACAATGTCACACCCAGAAATCAACCAACTCTCCCTGGAGAGACGTTAAAAGTATGCCATCCATGACAGCAGCCTTACATCAGCTGAGGATCTCTTTGTTATGTCTCTGGTAGATAGTCTGGCTGCTCTTTTTCATGTGATTTATTCACTTTTATCATTTTTGAGAAAGCTGCAGAATATCTAGCACTGCATGTACCGCAGATGTAAAAGAGAGTATGTCTTTGAAGGGGAAACAAAAGAGCCTCGAGAGCCTAATCTAAGTATATCATCAAGATTGTTTTCTTTTATGTTCTCCCAAAAAAGTTAAAATGCTCCCTCTACAAAGCTTGACCTCTTAACCAACCATCTACTGCCACACCACAACTCAATGTTTGCTGCGCACTGTTGGTTTTGCAGACTCCGACAACTTCTGGTTGAGAGTTTGTGTTTAGAAGCAAGCAATGGAGAGCAGAACTGGAAACTCTTCCTCTGTTTCTAAACGTACAGATTTCTATGATTCAGTGAACTGCTTTCAAAATGCTGACAGCCTGATATTGATTGTCTGATGCAATTTTATAAAATGCAAATGTCAGTTTGCCATTCACTGCAATGCCTTTACCTTTACAGAATTACATGTCTCTAGAGTTGTTTTCTATGCAGTTTGAAACTGAATGAAGACAAACAAGGATTTGATGTTTTACTGTAGCACTTAAATTGAGATCAATGAAAAACACGAAATCCACAAACAGCCAGATATCCCTTTTACTGATAAGCATATGTTTTACTGTAATCTGCATATGTCAATATTCAATGCACAAACAAATAGTCAGTAAGTCTGGCCCATTATGTTTTTGATTCAAATTCTGCAATATTTCAGCACTGAAAAACTGTTTTTGTTAAAGAATCACAAATCCTTTGCCTCCCACCTCACTGAACTGGATGCTGGAATGTTGGGGGGATAATTGAGTGAGTTAACCACAAATACTGTTTGCCTAACTGTTTTATGTCTCCACACACTTAGATAAAATACTACTGGAAGCTTGTCATTGCATAATTAGATTAAAGTTCTTTAATTAAGAAATCAAATATTCTTAGACAGATTTCATCAATATCAAACACCAGCTTGAGTCACTGTCATGTTCAGAAAGCAGATTAAGCCAAAGTGTCTTCACTGGTCTTGGGTCTTTACAGCTGCCAGTATGATCAGGAATATTTGTTAGAACACCTGACAGTATGTATTGTCATGCACAGGCAGAGGGCACACTATTTATTTTAAAATATATTACAGCTCTGATGTCAGTGCTGAAGCTTGAATCATGGAAAACTGTTATTGTACACTGTACCTAGTTTGTACATTTAATCATAAACACTTGTGTCTTTTCATGTTCTACTGTGTGACCTTCCTACAGTATAATTCTACAGGTGGCAAGTATTTATCTCGTGTTAAACTAGTTTTCACTTGTTGAGTACACTGGCACTTGCTTTTAATTGTACTGTAAGGACGCTTTGTAAGTTTTAGAACTTCTAAAAATTTCCACAAAGGGAAACTAGACTGAGACACGTAAAAGGTAAACTTCAATAATTTAGTGTGAAGAAAAACATGAATGTAAATTGTGTCACATAAAGGACACATTAACATCAAAGAGGACGAACATCAAAGAGAAGGACTCCTTTATTCCTGCAGTCATATTTCATCTAACTGAAAAACAAAGATAGTGTAATATTGCTGGGAGTTTCTGAAATGGTGACTGAGGAATAAAAAAAAGGCAAACAGCATGATACTCATATGCCACAACTCACCTGACGTCCGTCATTCCTTGGAATGATGGACGGAATGATGGATGATCATTCCTTGGAATGACGGATGTCAATCTTCTCTCGTGAACATATCAATTTCAAAACAAGGGCTGCCAATATATTCTGTAACACCGTCCAGACACAAGGAACTTAAAAGCATCAATATTGGGCAAGTCGTGTGGAATTAACTTGTGCAAAAGGTGCATTTCTTATATGCCTTATATGCTTTTTTCCTTAGTGTCATTAAAACCAGTGATATAAATTAATATAAAGGTGTTTGGGCTGCCTGTAGGCAAAATAACACTTTTGCTTATCAAAATTGTATCTTTGCAATCTTGCTCTAAGGACAACAAAGAAGAATCTTTTGTCTGTTGCCTCTTTCTTCCCTAAAGCCATATAATGAGTGTAATTTTGTCAATTTTGCAGCATGACAGAACACTGCACATATCTAGTCAAAACAAAGGTCTCCAAAATGTCTTTAGAAATGTATTGGTGTAATACACCGTGGGACCCCATCTGTTTTCGGGTCTGTGACAGTGAGAATTTGGTTATTGTCACTGGGACTGCAAGTGTACTCAACAGACTAAATTAAACTAAGTATGTCAGGCATCCCGGATGTGAACGCTCCCTATTGTACAGTCGGTCATTATCAGCCTGGCCCTGCAGGCACATCACTCAGCTGGCACAGAGATCAAGTACTGCCATCAGCTATGCAGAAAGATGTGTCAGGCTGGTACACGTACCTGGTGCACACAAGCGCACTTGTTGGCTCAAAGTACAACAGTGGACAAGATTTTCAATTATTTAGACTGGCCAAAACAGCAGCTTCCACCAGCTCTCTTTCTCACGTATGGGCATGCAAATGCACACAGCCGCCCGCACCCACCCACCCACACACCCACACACGCACACACACATTAATTCACTCTCTCTGTAGCTCTCATCCTTCAAAATGACAGAAAACAAGTCAGTTGTTTCATTCAGTTGAGCTGCCTCAAAATCATTCCTTCACAGGCGAGTGTATTACTGCTTGCTTCTTAATAGAGGCCATATGGACATTGGGGGTTGGGAGCTGGGAGGGCTTGGCCAGCAGTGAGGCTGCACAGCTGTCCTCTGGCAGCCTCAACCCCCCTGCTGGTAGGCCACCATCATTAAAAGGCCTAGTGGATGGAGGGGAGGATCTTTCCAGCCCTGGGGTGAGCAATCTATAATGTCCACTGCCTGACAGAAAGATCACATGCAGGCGGGCAGAGAGAGAGACAGAAAGACATACAGACAGAGAGAGAGAGAGAGAGAGAGACAGACAGACAGACAGACAGAGAAATATGCAGACAAACACATAGGCCTGCTGTTAGGAGGAGAAGTGTAAAATAAGTCCCCTTTTATGTTTATCTGCACACTGATTTTGATTCTGCTCACTCATGAGTTCAAGCACATGCACAAGCACATACCTGGTTGCAATCTAAAACCTGTACCGCTTTGTGGCCACTGAAAACTACATATAGTCTAAGTGAGCATTATTAATTGCAGGATTTGAAAATAAGAAACATTTCTATTACAAAACTATATTTTATTAAATGGCTAATACTAAATATTTTTGTTATCTAAACTGCAAGTAACTGTCCAAACGTGTTTCGGTGAGTCCATACAAAAACTATTAGTAGAGCCAGGTCCTGAGCATGCACTGCATTTACACGCACATTAGTTCCACATTTTTAGTCCTGACTAGAACACAAACAGTATTGCTGAAGATCGGAATCCTAATTCAAGTCAGCCATGAGACTATTTAGGGATCCTTTGGATATACACTGTATCTCCCATCCCTGAATGAAAAGGATTCATTACAGTGAGGATGAAAACAATCACAATGAGAGCAAAATAACAGTTATGTTAAGTATACTGGTAATAATACCATCAACATCAACTTTACTATTCTAAATGCTGTACAGTTTTAACACCATAAAAGATACAAATTTCAGACATTTTGTCTTTTTAAGGAATAATATGTTAAATGAAACATCAGCAAGCCAATCTGAAACAAAATTAGACCAACACATGATTGAAAAAACAGAAAATCCTATACGACATCTGAGTATCTCAGTGTTGAAAAGGAAGCTAAGAAATTAAATAAATGAATCTCATAGTTTTTTACAGTATCTGTATTTATTTCATCGCCATTTTCTTATATGGAAAATGCCTAAAAGCACAGAAAATATCATCAATCTTTTCTCACAGCCACAATCATGCTGTCTAATTCTTTTTTGTACGCATATAATTGGAACTCTATTTCCCTTGTGCACACAAACCATCTCCATCAGTGCTACAGATCTAAAGCATTTCCTGGTTCCTAGTGGCTCCCCGTGCTCTGCCAGACTGTTCTGATAAGGTAAAGGGGACGCAAGTTACAAACAACCAGCTGGGTTCCGATCCTTAGAGGAACACTGTGCCGATTGTCAACCTTGTTTCCATGAATTAGTCATAGAAGTGCCATGTTGATAACATCCACAATGTGTGCTGATGTATGTATCACTGTAGTCAGTTGCAGCAGCCTAATTTACTGCCGTCCACTGGCGTCAAAACATATCAGTGGATGGGCTGAAGAACCACAGGGAGGGTTTGGCAGAGATACATTTTTTGTTTTTCCCTCTCTGCCTCTAGGGAAGCATCATACCCTTCAATCGGCTGTTGGAGTTGAGGATGACATTTTGGACAGAATAAATAGCTTCCCAGGATAAACTCACAGAGGACATTATGGATTACTTCATATTGCATAGCATGCTGTCAGAGTCGAAAGCATTTTACATATAATATATTTTTTTATACAGGGGGGCAGACTTGCTAATCTTAACAATATAACATCCAACTGATGCTAGCAACCATAACATTTTATGGTATGCAGTACAGCACAGTGACTCAGTCCAACACAATGAGATAAATAAAAGCGACAATAATAGCAGCCCACTGTGAGAAGGCCATCAGCGTTCACTTTATCAAGGAATGGATATGTTTTATGTGAAAATTCAGACATTTGAAATCATCAGCCCCTAACAATGCATTTTGAAACGGTTAAGGAGAGAAACAACATAGAGGGATACAGCATAGTGAAAACAGGACTGCCAGCATACTCATGCCTTGGCATTGTACTGTGTTATAAAAAGCTTGGCAGCCATCTTTTTAAAGACATCATAAATTGTCAGCACAATGCATGGCTGTCTTTTTCAGAGAAGATTTCCACCAACGCTGGCACTGTGGTAAAAGTATTATTTTGATCACCTAGGAAGTCAGTGGGATTGCCCCGGGCACCATTAATTTGATTGTCTAGACAGAGTACTCTTTTGCCAGATTTCCCCACCCATTAAAGTGTTTTTTGGAGCATTTTTTCTTTTCAATTCCCAATACACCTAGATTGAGGGCTTAAGGATAGAGGGTGCTGATGCAAATTTTGAATTTGTCAAAATGGACTTGACTAGGATGACTCATGTGCATAAAACAGTGTACGACACTAAAAATCACTGGCTTAACATATAGCACTGATGCAATACTGCTTTAATTTTACCATCACCAATGGGTTGTTTTCACCCAGTGTTACTGTTATTTTTGTATTACTGTTGGGTAACTGGATACCCTTGAGGCTGGTGCTGAAATGTTTAGTTGATAAATCGATTAGGAGACAGAAACTTAATCCACAATTATCATTATAACCAATTTGTCTAAGTAGTTTATTAGGCAAAACTTCCAAATGTATCTGGTATCAGGTGATGATGCTGTAAACGCATTATAATGCTATAAACGCATGATCTCTCATTTCTGTTAAACTGGCTGTGTATTACAACTGGATTGGGCCAACACTGGTGGTCTATTGCTATGGATCAGAGGGAATGCAAATGCAGTTCTGAAATAAAAATCCCACAGTGCCGCTTCAGGGATTCTGTAGAACTAAGGGAAGAATTGATAAAGCAGATCATTTAAATTTTGTGAGAGGCTGCTGGACCTGTTGCATCATGATACTTTCATAATGCCCTTGCAACATAGTAAATCAGATTTTGACAGTAATACATGAAGTTATGTTAGAGAAACAATATGGAAGTACAAAAATAATATAGTTTAGAAATAAACTATTAAAATAATAGATAATTAAAGAGACAGCGCATAGCTGTCACTTTTTAAGAGCTGCTGTTGGTTGAAAGCTGCATTTGAATTTCAGTGAAATTTTAGTGGAGGCACAAATTGCTAATCAGCCTCATTCTTCTCTTTATACTTGAAAATAAATTTTTGGAGGTGGAGGGGTGGGTAAAGGTGGGGCATTGCACCCCGATGCCCAATAAATAACACTAATATGAAAGGTAAGCCCATATAAAAGGGGTCATAGCTTACTCTGCAAACAAGCCACCATAGAACAATTGAAATGCAATAAAGACAAAGCATAAATAAGAGTAAGGCAGGCTAGACAGGTGAAATAAATGTGCATATAAACATGATAAACACGAAACCTGCCACGCTAACCAAAAACTCGCCTTTACCTTTACATTTTAATAGATAAGTTACAGGATAACAATATTGTAAAAAAAAATGTCATGTAAACCTTTAATAATAAACTATTTTCTAGCATTTATTTACACCTCATGCACAGGATAAATCACAGAAGTTTGACTTTTTTCTAAACACTGGAGAGTGTTGATAGTGGTGAGTCATGAGTCAGACATAGTGGGAGAGACATAGAGAGGTGGGGAAGTGGGAGGGTAACATTCAAATATTACCATCATCCATAATTAATTTGGAGAATTCACAGGCACATATAATCCCCGAGGCCACACACTCACACACACACACACACACACACACACACACACACACACACACACACACACACTTCGTCGAACTCCACAAGGTAAATCCCTCCCTCTTCTTCTACACCAGCTAGAGGTCATGCAGCTCTCGGTTAACATGTCAGGGTGCATTATCACTGCTAGAACTCTAACATGTTGTGTCTGATGTTACGTCTGTACACATCTTTAGACCAGTGATGGTGCTGCTGCGTTTGTAACTACTATGTGAGAAGGGAGAACAATATTTTCAGGTATCAGACATAATTTCAGTGGACAAAACAACATAATTAATGCACCCCTGCACTGTAATTTTCTGCTAATCTTCTACAGTTTTAGATACTAAACAATATTAGGGCCAAATGGGAGGTGTGTTTGGGCGTATGTGTTTGTGTGTGGCGGGGCGGGCTGCTTTGAGGCAAATATTGTGTGTACTTGTAAATTTCACAAATGAATTATGCATATAGACGTAACCTTCAAGGGGTCAGTATTTCAGTGTCTTACTTCTGTCTGTCTCTTGTGATTTGTTTCAGTGAGCAGAGACTCAATACAGCTTTACCGTAATTGTAGCCCCAAATCAGCTACTGTTTGGAGAAAGGCTCAACTTGCACTGATCCTACATCTATTCACCATAGTGACAGATAGCTCTGACAGGGTCTTCCCTCGTTTAAAATGTGAAGATGCAACAGGTAGGTGTGGGCGTTTGTAGCAGGCTAATGCATCAGGCTGTGAGATTATTTGTTCAATAGAATGTACAATTTTCCAGCAGTTTTAATATGCTGGAAAAAAAAGATAATCCCCCTCTGACTCTCTCTCTGTCACACACACACGTGCCAGCACACGCCCGGACACACACACACACTTATTCGCATAAACAGCAGCGAAGCATCCATCCAAATCATTCCAATCAACATGAACAGCAACAGACTTCCTTCACAAACAAATAAACAAATTCTCTCGTCCCTTCTTTCTCATTATGTTGTGTGTGTCTGTGTGTGTTTGTGCTCACGCTGGTGTACAAGTGTAACAAGTCTGCAGAAATCAATCTTTCACTTTCTGGAAACAAATGGTAGCCTTACAATAACTGCAAAGTTGTGTCACAACACAACATGTAGTTTTTCTGCTATTTTTCATTTCATAATATTGCCGCGCAATTACCTTTTGATTATGCCAAGCAAGGTAACAAGAGTAGAGTTATCTTTGAAAGATAACGCCCAAGGCTGCTGTGGAATTACCACCTTGTGTGACAAGATTTTTTTCCCCAATGGTGGGGCCTACAATGAAATTATCAGTTCTAATATGAGTGTTAACTATTCAAGTCAGTGTCTCATAAAAGAGACTCCCTGGAGGAGGCTAATTTATTTAATAAGCACAAGAGAAAGTGATGGCATAGTGCTGTGGTGGCGAACGTAATGCAGCTGCCTGTTTGCATGTCTGACTGACAGGCCGCCTCAATGACAAGCTGTCTGTTTGATTGACTGACCGGCTGACCATCCAACGGGAAAGTGAGCAGACTCGCTTCTGACCGACAGATTAACTGACTGATATGCTGACTTGACTGACCGACTAACTGGTCGCTGACACGCCGATGTCACTTCAGTCTGTGGGTGGCCAGATAGGAAGGTTGGGGGGAGGACGGTGATGTGTGGGTAGATGGTGAATGCAGAGCGGCTCATGCTGCTGAATACAGCAAGAAAGAAGGAGGAGGAAGGCGAGAGCTTGAGTCAGAGAAAGAGAGAGCACCGTGTTTTCCTGTGATGCAAAAGCACCTCCTGAATTTGTGTGTGTGTTTGTCTCCGACCCAGGCATGTTGGGCAGGCAGACAGCTATAATAACCTCTGGCTGCCAGCATGATGCTCTGAGTTTGAGTGGAATTCCAGCAGGCACCACTGGACTGTGTGTATGTGCCTGTGCATACTCATTTACTTATGCATGTATGCATGCATGCATGTTTGTGTGTGTATTTCTGGGAACTCGGTTTGTAGCTCTTTAACAGTGCACACCTCCCCGAGCAGTTCCATCTGAACAGCCACAGCTTCACAGTTCACAATAGCCCCAGCTGTATTGTGTGCCAGATACTGGGGTATGTGTGACACAGGCAAACTGGGCTCAGCTGGCCCTAACTGGTATTTTGACGGCCAGACTTTCCAAACGGAATAAAATTGCCCCAGCTTGGCATGTGTGAAAATAGCATCTTCTCTCTTTCTGTGACACCGGTAGCCGCCTGTGCCAAGCCAGCTAAATCTCTGCAAGCTCACCTTAGGTGTATTGGGAATTGAAATTATGTTCAGTTTTACTGACAGTTGTGGGCAAAGGTGTCAACGAAGCACATATCAAGAAAATTGGAGAAAGAGTACATGTCAAACCATTTTAACCCAGTGTTGGCATGCGTGGTGACATTCAGAGGGGATTTGGTTCAAGATGGCATATTTGCAACCATGGAAATGTCAATGAACCTAAATCTGACTAGCAAGAGGAATGATTTGAATGATTTGAACAGGAAAAGAAGAGATGCAACTGACACACAAATATCTACACGATTAACACAATTTTGAAATATAAGCATATTTGTTTGAAAGTAATGCCTTGCAGCCTTTGGGAATGCAACAGCTGGTTGTATCATTTTGTGGACTGAAATGCTTAAATTTATACAATTCAAACAAAGCAATAAAGTAAAATACAATATGCATTGTATTTTATTATGATAAATGAATCACTCTAAAAAGTAATTCAGGGGTTCTGTTACCATCTCTTGATTAACTGCATGGCTGCAAGATAAAAAATATCTACTTTATTGATTTAGGTAAACATTCTAAGTTGCAAACTTTATTTTTTGAGTTGTGTTCAAATGATAAAATTGGTAATTACATCAACGTAATCTAGAATGTAATTTAAACTCAAATTTAGTTGTGAATGTGTTTACAACAAAATTCAAGTTGTAGTAACTTGATCCACCTTGATCTCAGGATTTCAAGTCCCCTACCCACTTAGCATGCTTGGACAAATAATACAGTAAGACTGTGTGTCAGCAGACATGTAGGCTGAAGAAGCTGATTATACATGGACATTTCATGGTGAGTAACATTTTCATTTAACCATTCTAAAAATACTTTGTTCATTAACATACTGTAGATGGTTGTGTAGTTCTGCTGTAGGCAAACTGCTGTTTGACCAAAACTATGGATAGTTCTGTGAGAGGGATAAAAGTGCAACTGCTTCTCTTCTGTCTGTCTTACTCACTTCATTTTATGTCTATACAAAACCTGCAGAAAGAGATGTTAGATATGACAGATGTTAGATATGACATTATCATTGTAAAAGATTTTGTATTTTGATTACTATTCAGACACAACTTAATATTTTAAGGAGTAGTTTGTTGTGGTGGAACCATTGGAGTATGTGCCCAGCAGGGAGGACGACAATAGCTTCCAATATGTTTCTATTCAGAAGTCATTGCTTCAGGGTGTGACCCGGAAAGAGATCCGGTATTTGATCTTGCATGATGGAGAAGCTCAGAGTAATAATGAAAATCGGTACAGGGCATTTCTAATTATAAAAAAATGAGTTGTTGTCTCGAAAAGCTCTTACCATTGCTATCATTCTCTATTATTCATCATCACTAACACGCTAACCTATGTTTGAATTCACTTTACAAGGACACAAGGAGTTTGAGGCCATTGAAAGGCAAGTGATGAAAACTGCCATCATTGATGACCGGTCCACCACTGGATTTGACCACAAGACAGCAGCCATCGTAGTGTAGGGACTGAAAGTCCTGGAGGGAAAGGATATCCCAAGCTGCTTTGCTTAACTGCTGGGCATGTAATATATGCTTTCAATCTGAGCTACTGTAAAGAACTTAAATATACTTCTGAAGTTCTCAGAAATTGTGCTTGACATTGATGGACTGAAAGCCAGTGCAACAGTAAGTCTAAGGAACAGTATTCTCTAAAGATTCCACTTATTATATTACATTGTCTTTTAATCAGATTACGCTGTTTTGTACACTTACCGGCCACTTTATTAGGTACACCTGTTCAAATGGATGTTAGCACAAATAGCTAATCAGTCAATCACATGGCAGCTACTAAATGCATTTAGGCATGTAGATGTGGTCAACACAACTTTCTGAAGTTCAAAATGAGCATCAGAATTGGGAAGGAAGGGGATTTAAGTGACTTTGCACGTGGCATGGTTGTTGGTGCCAGACGGGCTGGTCTGAGTATTTCAGCAACTGCTAAGCCACTGAGATTTACATGCACAACCATCTCTAGAGTTTACAGAGAATGTTTCATTGAAGAGAAAATATCCGGTGAGTGGCAGTTGTGTGGACGAAAATGCCTTGTTGATGTCAGAGGAAAATGGGCAGACTGGTTCGAGATGACAGAAAGGCAACAGTAACTCAGATAACCACTCGTTACAACCAAGGTATGCAGAATACCATCTCTGAAAGCACAACACGTCGAACCTTGAAGCAGATGGGCTACAACAGCAGAAGACCACACCAGGTGCCACTCCTGTCAGCTAAAACCAGGAAACTGAGACTACAATTTGCTCAGGCATCAAAATTACACAATAGAAGATTGGAAAAATGTTGCCTGGTCTGATGAGTCTTGATTTCAGCAGTGACAGTCAGATGGTAGGTCAGAATTTGGCATAAACAACATGAAAACGTGAGTCAATCCTGCCTTGTATCGACAGTTCAGGGTGCAGGTGTAATGGTGTGAGGGATATATTCTTGGCACACTTTGGGCCCCTTAGTACCAATTAAGCATTGTTTAAATGCAACAGCCTACCTGAGTGTTGTTGCTGACCATGTCCATCAGTGTACCCATCTTCTGGTGGCTACTTACAGCGGGATAATGCACCATGTCACAAAGCTCAAATCATCTCAATCTGGTTTCTTTAATATGACAATGAGTTCACTGTACTCCAATGGCCTCCACAGTCACTAGATCTCAGTCCAATAGAGCAGTTTTGGGATGTGGTGGGATGGGAGATTCGCATCATGGATGTGCAGCTGGCAAATCTGCAGCAACTCTGTAATGCTGTCATGTCAACATGGACCAAAGCCTCAGAAGAATGTTTCCAACACCTCATTAAAAGTATGCCATGAAGAATTAAAGCAGTTCTGAAGGCAAAATAGGGTCCAACCCGGTACTAGCAAGGTGTAAATAATAATATGGCCATTGAGTGTATTTGGTAGTACAAGTAAAAAGGATAAAAAGGAACATAAGACAAACTAAAATTGTTTCTCTGTCGAGTTATTTTTGATATTCTGTATGTTCAAGAAATCTTGTCTTGACAGTTGATAAAATAAAGATTACGTTTTAAGAAATACATATTTTAGTCCAAAGAGGGACTATGTTTGTTTTTAAATCCATCTTTGTGTGAAATTGAGTAAAAACAATTCAACGAGTTAACATTTTACAGATTTTTTCACCTTTTACTTTATTTTTTCAACTTAAACATTTGTCTCTAAGCTACCACTAATTAAGTAATTGGTAATATAAATTGCCTTTAGTTGTGGAGAAAAGCTAATTCCCCTAACTCAAAATACTTTGTTTGTTCAATATAATTTCAAAAGAAGTAGTCATAATTCAAAAACATTAATGCAAACTGTTGCGTTAATTTCTTTTTGTTGACACTAAACATTTGTTTTTGTTAACAATTGTCACTGTCATAATTAAATAAAAAATGTGTTAAACGACAGGTATTAGCTGTTTTTCTTTAGGTACTGAATGGATAGTTTTTCATTGTGCCATGAAAATGCCACTAAACACAAAATGAAAAATTGTAACATCCCATTTGATGAGCTTTTATGGGGTCTTACTCCCTTGATGGCATTTTATTCTTCTTGTCACCATATTGGTTCCCCAACACATTCTCATCACAATGCGTCATATCTGACGCTTTCACCCAGAGTGACAAAGCGTAAGGATTTTACGCTAAAGGCACCCTCCGCGTCCATATGAAACGCCGCCATTTCCTATGTTACAGCAACACGAGGGAGGCTAACCCTACCTGATAGCACATTGGCTGTGAGGCTGTGAGGCCGATGTGCGCAGCTGTAGGGTTAGCCGGTCGACATGCATACATTCAGTGACTTGGGTTTAGGCACTAACATTTCGGATGGTTGTGGTTAGGGTAGGGGCTTCGGGGGGGCTGTCAACACCTTTATCACGAACGTAGCTAGCTAGCACTTCCGGTCTTAACCGGACGCCCCGGAGCGTCTCATGCAGACTCTTCCGGGTGCGTCTCCATAAAACGCTAAAGGGTACCTTTCGCGTAAAAAAATACTTACGCTTTGTCACTCTTTCTCAAATCGTCGGGATATGACGCCCTGAGATGAGAACGGGCTCTGGTTCCCATATAGGCCTATACAGTGCTGTTAGCATGTTTCCAGATTAGCAAAAATATGTTTGATTTTCTCGAGTATCAAACAAAAGCAAAATTTCACACTGAGCTGACAGAAAAATAGATGAATGAAGTAGAAGGGCAATCAGCTATTGCTGTGGAAAAAACTCAGAGATCCACTTTAGAAGAACTTCAGAAGAACATCATTCCCCGATGGAATTAGGATAATACCAATTCTTTGTAAGTATTTACAAAACGCTACAGTAGCTTGCAGACTGGTTTATTGGTGGATGATAAGCTAATGCTAATAGGTATCTGCAAGGTAGATAGCTAGAATTCCTTGATAGGCTGAATGTTAAACTACTAGATGGCTTAATTGTCCCACATTTGTTTTTCCACTTAATTATGACACAATATTTGCATAAATAAAACTGAAAGACTGTTTATTGTTTTCATTTTGTTTTTCCTCTTTCTTTCTTTCTTTCTTTCTTTCTTTCTTTCTTTCTTTCTTTCTTTCTTTCTTTCTTTCTTTCTTTCTTCATGTGTTATTAGTGTAAAAGCATGAAAGGTGGCATTCAATTCTGGTGAATGTGAATACCAGTCCCTGTTGCCCTGTCCCATTCATTTCTATGATTACAAATAGTCAATAAACAACAGTAAAGAGTTAAGTGGATTTGAGATTTATTGTAACAGCACCCAAAACTCAGCGCAGAGTTTACATTTGTTATACATCTATTTCACTTCAACAACCAATGCTGGCTGCAATTTGTTGCCATTCTGTTTCATTGTGAAAACTTAATGAAAACCATCCATCTCCTTAGAAGCATTTGCCTGATCACTGTTGCAGACTATAGCTCCCCATGGCAGCTAATTTCAGAGGCTCCCTGCAAAAAAAGTGATAATGTTCAACATGCAGGCATGAAAAAGACATGACGGTATTTTATCCAGGAGAAATATTATTTTAAAAGAGGGAGAAGTTTGGGAAAGACAGTTCCGTAAAGGCTCATGGGTCTTTATAAAGTTAATGTCAACCAGGCAATCAAGAGTTTTCTCTTTCCATCCTTTAGGCTTCCTCCATATGGCACTGGAGTGACTTTCACAATGCATACTTCACACATCTTACTTCATCTTCTTGTAATGGCTCTCCGGGAGCAAAACTGTGCTGATGATAATCTTGCCAGATGGCGTAACCGGTAAAACAGTAGAGGCAGCTTCTTTCCTTCATTTAAATATCACTTTCTCAACAGGAAATGCAGCGTTGGATTGCGGAATCTGGGCAAGAATGTACACGGCAAGTGATTACCACTGCATGAGCTATTCCTTCCTGTGGCGCAGTGTGTATGTTACCTTTGAATCCAAGTAAATGAAAAGAATAACAAAATACTTGGATTAAGTCTCATGTAATTTTGCTAGATGGGGAGTCAGAAAATGCTCATCGAACATCCAAACTTGATTTATTCTATAGACTATAGACTATATATATGGATTAATGCTGAATAAGGAAATAAGATACAGTACACAACAGTGATGATTTAATCAATGCTACCTAAAATTAGGCTTTAAGATTAAATGTCTGATCTCTTTCTAGAATAACAGGGAGGTCAAAGCAAGCCTGCCAGCAACATTAAATGAACATGTTTTGTCACAGGGATAAAAACCTTGAATGAGCAAATTATTCATGAGGGCATGTCTTCATAAATGATCCCCTCACATTTGCATTAACGAAAAACCGTGCTAGTGGCAGAGAGAGATGTTCATCGCCAAGTTCAGTATCAGGCTAAAGGCCACTAGTGAGGAAGAAATTAATGAAAAATACATGCACTTTGCAGCAAAGTTTAGACTTAATGCACAACATTTTGCTAGTGGGAAGGAAAATTCATTATTTTTTTATTCCTTTTTTAAAATTTTTGCACTTGTCATACTTACAATGGCAAAGATGTAACTATTCTTCAGGAATTGTACTGCCTACAGGGATTTATCAAGCCTGTATGAAAATATCACGAGGTCAGACACTAACAACAGTCTGGCACTACATTACTCCTGTACATGAACGGCGATAACTTGGTTTGTTGCCATGGGAATGCGGCTTGCCGTGGCAACCCATATTATCTGGAATTGAAAACAGTTAACTTTTGCCCACTGTCTAGGACAATAGAGTTTTTAAAGACACTCTATTCTACCCCTGCACAAAGAAAAGGAGATTAAATTCAGCTTTAACTCATCAGAATTGTGACAAAGAAAGTTTTCTTTATATAGCTACAGCAAGTTTTATAAGGATTCATAAGTCATTGACACATTCAATGTGTTTCTCCCTGGTGGAATAGAAGAAATTGAAGTCTAACTATGCAAGAAGACCATAAAACCACAAACACAGCCTCTTTTCCCCTCTCTATCCTCTCCCCAACCCCTCTTTTTTACTCTAACCCCCCCCTCCCTAATAGAAATCAGTCACTAAGCTTCCCAGGGACAACCTCATTAGAAGAGAGGAGCAGACAAGCAGACTTCCATCTGGCTCCCAGTCTACTAGTTTAATGAGCTTTTAGTTGTGTGCTTCACCAATCGCAAAACATGGCTATATTATTAATTTAGAGCGTCATATTCCCCGGGAGGCCAATCTACTTACAGTACATACTCTTATGTAGAAAGGATGTGTCCTCTGCTACAGAGACACATATTTGCGTTAAACGTGGCATGTTAGCATCAGCATATGGTGTGTCACTGTATTTGTCACAAGATGTATTTGAGAACAACTTGGCATCGTTGGTGAAGGACAATCACTTATCCTTTTGGAGTCCGTTCCTGTCAACCACTAGGTGTAAATTAAAGTTGTTGTCCAGGACTAACAGGGGTCGCATTACTCCTGTTTTGACATCCGCACATTTGCTCGAAAGGCTCAGAATTGATTTTTTAAGTCCTGGCTCCTAGTTTTATATTAGTCCTTGAAACAATAAATCAGACATTCTCAGCATTTTGACCACCCACTTGGGCAGGTAAAGGCTTAGAGACACTACATTAAAGGATTTCATCACCCACAGACTGCATATTTTGTGGTGACTTCTGCTGCTTAAGAGGGCCAAGGACTGAAAATTGCTCATTTCTTTGCTGCAGTGCATTTAAAAAAAATTAAAAGCATGTAGAGCAGCACTATACAATATATTACACTACATCCTGTAGACAGATACTGACCTAATTTTTTTTTGTAGAGGATGTATTAAATGCACATTGATGTACAATGAGTGTGTTGAACTGTCTTGGCAAAATACAGCTCCCTACATTCGGAACTTTGTTTGGGTGCTCATCAAGTGATAGGAAGGTTACTTAAACTTGTGATGATATTTTCTCTCTTGTGTCATGCTTGTTAAGCGAGAGATGTACACTGTGTTGAGACATTGGAAATGAAGAAGCCATGTGTCCCACTTTCTTCCTGAATTCTTTCTAGATCCAGTTTATTAATTGTCTTAGTAGACAAACAATGCTTTATGCAGTTTTAAGCCTGCATAAATTGATTATTTTGGCCACTTGCTGACAGGGCTACAAGCTGTAATTGATAGATTATCACACATTAAACAGTTGCCTATTCACACATCCAGCAGACTTCCACCAACTCCTGAGAGAAATATCTCTCTTTAGTGCCTGCATGTTCCAACAAGTTCACCAGCTAGTCCATAACTATGTCTCTCTGTCAAGCAGTGGATTTTTAAGAGATTCATTAAACCCAGCTGCCTGCTGCTGCTGGAAAAGGTTTGTTGAGAGCACTGAAAGTTATCCAAAGCATCATAGTTACAAAATCTAAGCAACAAACTGAAAGACACTAAAATGCTACAAAGAACTGAGGGAAAATGTTAGGTTGGGTGATAATTTTCATCATGACGAGAGACATCTTTCACATTGCAAGCAGTCATTTGATTCATTGTAAATATAAAAAAAAACTGACAAGTGCAGCTTTAAAGATCTCCAAAGAATTACACGTGCACATTTAAGATGGAAAATGAATCACAGTTGTTTCGGTTCTGTTTTTAAAAAGTCCATAAAGGTTATGGATGATCGGTTATTAACTCTGAAGGTGTCAGTGAGCTTAACTGAAATGGAAAACAAATATTTTGCTATCCTTACCCTTTACCAAGGCCATTTATGCCCCATGCCCCATCTTACCATGATCCCCAATCATCTCAGTTTTTACAGTACCTCCCAGTACTGTTCTTCACCAAATAAAAACCTGAGCCATTCAGAATTGCAGGCAAGCACTGAGCAAAGGGAATAAACCTACAAATTCGAGTTCATTTAAAAATCAATCAGGTCGTCACCTCAGCGACTTCCTCACGACACCTCTCTCCATCTCCCTTTTGGTCCCTCTCTCGCTCCGCCACGTCGCTGCCTCGCCCCAGATGATCGGAGCCGCTGAGCCATGCAAGCGTAAAAGTGAAATAGGGAGGTGAGAAATGCATGAAATAAGTAAACGTATGAAAATTTTCAGGTGTTTATGTTTCGCCGAGCAAAGGAGATGGTGCTGAGACATGAGGCGTGGGTGTTATTTTCTTCACGTCTGTTGGTGGAAATGCCGTGAAATATAGTCTATTTCACAGGCCACTGGGTGAAGTGGGGCCAAAAAAGCACAGACAACTCTTTACTCACTCTCAATTAAACACTTCACTTTGCAACAGAGAACAAGGTGACAAATCCACGGTCAATCTAACCACACTGTGGAATGTGCGCATCAATCATAGGTAGGTGGTGTGGGTGTGGTATTTTTTGATGATGGAATTGTCAGTGTGTGTGTGTGTGTGTGATGGGTTACTGCTTCGGTAGATACTAGTGTATGAGAACAATGTTTTGTGCAACTGCACGGCAGTGTGTATGCATATGTGGGATGTCACAGATGGTTGGTTTTATTCTGCTGAATTTGTAATACATTTCACCAGCAAAATCTTCTTCTACAGGTTAAATCTGCCGCTGAAGCAATCAGCAAAGTAGTACCAGAGGTTTGTTATCAGCATGGCGCAGTGCTGTGCTTTATCTTAGAACATATGCGCTGAAGTGTGCTGTTGGCGACTCTAAGTGTAGGTGAATATGCTTGAGCCTCACTCTCACCGGGCAATGCTTCCTCAGTCTCAGTCACACTGAATAAATACAGAGGAAACACAGAAATGATGCATACAATCAACAATGACAATGACACATAATGTGTATGAAGGAAATCAAAATGTGATTACGTAAACAACAAACAGGACATGTAACCTTCAAAATCCCATGCTAAAGTCAAACATAAAGCCTAAAACAAAATTGGAATTTAGATCGACTTCAGTTTGCTCACAACAGTTGCAGAGGTACAGATAATGGACTCTGATTTCATATCATCACTCATCCCAAAGAATATGCCATATTATTTGTGGATTTTTGTTTGGCTTCAAACTCTATGAAGAGACGTCCTTTTCTAAAGACTCATTGATCTGGGGTTTAATGGTGACACTAATGGTTTTCTTTAGTCAACTATAGAGAGTTTGTGTCAGTGGAACAATGTCTGACTTAAGTACATGCGCTCCTCAGGGATGTGTTCTTTCTCCTGTATTGTTCTCTTTGTACACACAGTCATTTTTGATTAAAGTGTTTCTTGTTTAAGTATGCAGATGCCATGGCCTTAGTTGGTCTTCTTAAGAAAACAGACCCCAAGTGAACTCTTTGGGCATGGTGCACAAGTACTTGGAGGGCAATGTTGGACTAAAGAAAATCATTTGTGCCATGCAGGATTTCACAACTGAGCCTTGCTGTATTCAGTGGACTGGTTGTTGAAACTGCTGAAAGTTTCTAATATCTTGGTACAGTCCCTGACTACCAATTGAGTTTCTGTATCTTCAAGAAAATGCACACCATGGCTTCTTCGTCTTATAAGGTTTCACAGTTTTCAAGTGAGTTAGTCAACCTTAGAAAATGTTTATAAAAGTCTTATTGAGAGGGTTTTACAATTTCATTTGACTATGCAGTCAGCTGCACTGCAGCTTTAGGAATAAGGTGGCTAGAATAGCTGGCACTGCCAGCAAAATCATTGGGATGCCTCAGATGAAGCTGAGCGAGTCGTATAGCAAGAGATAGATGGACAAGAGATACTTACGTTCTCCTTTGTAGACTTTGAACTCTGGGACGGGCCATATGGTGCTCTTGACAACCCAAAATGATTTTATTCCAAGTGCATTCAGCATTTAAAACTCAAAAAAAGACTTTTGTCTATATTACCTGCTTTATGTATTACATGTTCTTGTGCTGCTTTTATATTTTGGTAAGCCAACGACAACGTTCCACTCTGTTAGACATTGAAGTTGTTTTTTTAATTCTATTAAATTGTAAGAGGTGTTTTCACATTCATATTTATAAATGTGAAATATCTGATTTAAACAAAGTGAAAATTCTCGAATGAAACAGAGTCATGTCCAGTGTGATTGAAAGCCTCCTCTGCCAGCACAGAAGTCACGGTTTCTATATTGATTACGCACTGTACAGCCTACGGGACCAGTAGGGTCCCTGCAGGGCCTGACAGCCAGCATCATTCCCTTAGTCTGAGAAGTGGAAACATTCTAAATCAGGCACACGGGGGAGAAATGAAGTGTGGAAGTGCACAGTTGCCTCTCTTCTTTGGTAAAATATGAAATTTGCTTTAAATGAAATCAGGGACCGAGCGAGGGAATTCATTGGTTTGCAAATTACTTTCTGCACATCTGCTTGCGAGCACACTCTTGCATGCTCACACACACATATGTGACCACACAACCACACAAGACAACAGCGTGTGCAAACACAAAACAATCCAATTTAAATGGTTATAGCCCCATGAGGAAAGCTGCAGACACAGTTTAAAATACAAATCACCACATCATGTACCGTGTATAGAAACGTAACATGCATGCATAACACACACACACACACACACACACACACACACACACACACACACAAAGCCATAGTAACCCGACCCTCCAGTGCAGCCTTTAACGGATGTTGGCCTCGGTTTTCTCTGCTTACTCTATTAACTTTCATGATATATATAGGACATTCCTTCGTATGTTACTACACTTTGTCAGAGTAATTGTCACTTGTGGTGAGACAGAGACACACATCCGTCAGGCCAGATCAGGCACATCAGCCAGAGAGCCCTTGATGCCTTCAATACAGAGTGAAGTATAGCATACCAGAGCCTAGCCCAATGGCTTCTCTGCCTTCTTCGCTCAAGGTGCTCTTGATTCATACTCTCAAATACAACTAAGGGGAATATTACAGTTCAGCAAGGCCAAAAGTATTATGTGAACGTTAAAATCAAAGGCACCCCACGGGTATGACTTTGCACATTAGTATTTGATATCCAGGTAAGCTGCACTACTGACCTGTTAACAGAAATCATAGGCTATGTGAGATCAGACAAATTAACCTCACCTATCCTGGTGCCACATAAGAAATTGGCATAAGATATAGATAAAACAATCACTGGCTATGCACTACACACTGTTGGTTGATGCATGAATCCAGTGCAGAACAGGAAAAATCTTTTCCTGTTTTTTTCTGGAAAAAAACAGAAAATGGCCTGAGTTTCAATTTTCATACCGGCTTAAAGATAAATTTCTTTCCCATGATTCAAATACAATACTACTTGTGTGAAGCCTTGTTAGTCTAAAATGTATATATGATGGTGTCATCACACCAACTTATGAACAGATGCTAACTTTATTTATTTATTCATCATTGATTTACTTTATTTACAAGAACAATGTTTAAAATGAACATCCCACTCATTCGATCTCTCTCTCTCTCTCTCTCTCTCACACACAAACACACACACACACAGACATAAACACATGTTTGTGCCTTTATCCCTGTGGGGACGTCTCATTGACATAATGCATTCCCGAGCCCCTTACTCTAACCTTAACTGAACTGTAACCTGAACCTTGAAATCGAGTCTTAACCCTCAGAAAGCAGTCTCCAGCTATGATGACCTCAATTTCTGGCCCCACACTGGCACAAATCCCCATCGGTTAGTGTGGATTAAGGTTAAAGCCCCAACAGAATATAAAAACATGAAATGCACACACATGCACATACAAACACAAACACACACGCACGCGCACACACACACACACACACACACACACACACACACACACACACACACACACACACACACACACACTATGTGAGACATGCATCCAGTTCAGCACAGGTTCATGCTGTCATCCTAATGCAACTTGAGGTAAAAATGTCATGTTCCTGCTGAGCTTATGTCAAATCAAGCCAATCTCAAGTCTCTATAGCTGCTGTGTGAAATATGCATTCAGTTTTCCCATGCTCTCTCTACATCGTTGGCTGCAGAAGGAAAAAATGCACACTCCCAGGGCACGTTACTATCAAAGTGCACCTCCAGACTCTACACATTACAACTATTTTAGATATGCCTTCAGCCACGGTCAGATGCACTCTTAAGGCATTCCTTCATCTCCACTTTCTGAGGTGCATTAGCCCATTCCTAAATACTCTACAGCTCCTGAGAGACTGTGATAAAAATCATCTAACCAAACCCTTAAGTGCCTCTAGGGTCTAAAACCTTGTTTTTCTGTGGATGTATCAAGTCAGTAAGTGTGTGTCTGTGTGTATATGTGTTTACCAGACTCTCCTAAGTGCGCATGTACGGCCCACGCTAAAATGTCTCGCTGAACGAACAGTGAGGCACCGCTAAGCTCCTCTAGTCTGCGATTCTAAGTGATAACTCCTTTACCATCTTCTCCTCTTTCACTTCCAATCCTTTCCACCTCATCCATAATACATGGAGCGCACCCCAGCACGTCAGTTGGAGGGACGCAGATGTAAAATTCACAGCTGGTGACTCAGAGGGAATAGGTGTATGGTCGTCCCTTCCCATCTCTTCCCATGATGTGAATATCATTTCCTCTCCATTAGCAGGGCGCCCTACGTTGTAATGTATGCTTGCAAGCACAAGAATGAATAAGTGTGCTGTCAAGAAGACGTAAAGCAGAGTGGAGGTTGAGTCAGTTTATGATGTTTTATTGGTTTCTTTGGGAAGCTTGGCATGACTTTGCACCTGTGCGTGGATCAAAAATGTATTGTCTTACAGTAGAAATGGCCTCAGGACCTAATTTACCTGTAAGCACGGCAACATGAATAATTTCATGTTTATCGAACTTGCAGGTGAACATTAGGCTGCAGGCATTATGAAGTTTGGAAGGCCTCACTGTTGTCTCAGAGCATGTAATATGGCCTCTGTAGGGGGTCATTCAAGGCATTGGAAAGAACCTTTTTAAAGAGCTGTGTTGGACAGACATTTCCATTATACACAATGAGGATGGAGAAATGCATTTTCTGGCAGATAGCTATTTGACAAACATCCATGTAGACATAATACCAAACGGGTCAGAGCAGAGAAGCAGACACGAGAGCTGTGTCTAGAGCAGTAAATGGGTTAAGTGTCTTGCCCAAGGCCACATCAGACTGGATGGACCCTTTGGCAACAGAGTGCCTTACCTACAAGGCAGACTGTAAGAGTACTGCTCCAGCATCACCAAGGGAACCATTAAGTATTCATTTTTTGTGAGATTTGAATGACCAGCCAGCACAAAAGACATGCCGTTTCAGCCCCGGATTCATCCTTAACTGATCTAATCTGCCATTTGTTCTATACTTAGAAATCATATTCTATTATCTTGGGCGTCAGTCGACTTGGAACACTTTGTAACCATGTAATACCGCTCTACAAGAGCTATGAAGGCAAAGCTTCAAATCTACTTTAAAATGCACCGTCTGTTGACGATTAAAGAGAACATGACAAAACATCGAGGATAATAGTTTGCAGAGTCTTCTCTTTATTATGCCTTATGTGAAGAGGAAGAAACGTAAAAACACGGCATTAATGTCAAAAATAATTGCCCGAGCTAACTTTCATGTATCCTCATCAGTCAGCTAGCGGGAAATAATTAATTCCATCTGTCCGCTATCGAAAGTGGTTTACATATTTGATATGCGGGTTTCAGGAGTGGAGCTGAGGCCCAGGAGAGAGTCAGGCTCGACAAGCCCCAGCTCCACATGGCTGCATTTAATTAGGAGGGATGCTGGAAAGGATGTGGGGGTGGTGCTTATGTTAACTGATTTCCCTCTTTAATCAGTGCTAATCTCCAGTCATTTTCACAGCACAATGCCGGCTCATTCATGAAGTCAAATTAATAAGTGAGAAATATAGTGCTGGCTGGCTTGGCCTGGCATCATACGATTTTGGAGTCCTATCTCTTCCTGTCTCTCTTTTCTCAATTATTTTATCTGCACCTCTGGGCGGTAGAAAATTCTGTACAAGAAATGGGGAGAAACAGAGTGTGTATGAGTGTGTGTATGACAGAAACACAGTGTGTGCATGAAAAACAAGGAGAGAGAACTTATTGCTTTCACTGGTTTTGTATATTGCATCATGGGAGTATAATTTATGTTATAATATATAATAAGTTTTGTGTACCTAATGTCCTGTCTTGTCTCTGTACTAGGGAGAAGCTCATAGCAGCCTCAGTTGACAATAATGTTTTGAAATGGATCTTTAATTTGTATGCAGTGTATATGTGACATAAATATGGAGGGAGATGTAGGGAGATTGAGGAAGTATCTTTGAAATAAGAGGTGTTTTTTACAGAATACATCTGACTACTATCATTAAGGCGAGCAATGACTTGACTGTAATAATCTGAAAGCTCTGCCTATCCCTTGTGTCCCGGAATTAAATTGAATTGGACAGGGGAGGGAGATGGAGTGAAGTGGAGACAGGAAAGGCTGCAGCTGCTCAAATAAGACTGCAATTGGTTTGGGTAACTTTTAGGCTCCAGCCATCAGACTGGCAAGCTTTGTTCCAGGTTTGTCAGAGGGGCTCACAAAATTCCTGCTGTTTCTCAGTACATCAGTGGGCGTAAAATAAGAATAGGGTCTTGAGATGTTGTAAAATACAATGAATAAAACTATTGTTTGTGAAGGTCATGGAGCCAACAAAGACCATAGTGGAAGGTAATGTGAGCCAGAGACAGAGATCCTCTCAACTTAAGCCAGATTTGCAGATTTGTATGTAGGAGGGAGAGAAAATGGCAGTGGAAGTGTGTGGAAATGTGTGTGTCAGAGAGAAAGAGGGAGAGAGAGAGAGAGTGGGGGAGAGAGAGAGGTGGCCATCTGCAGGATTATTACAGGGTGCTCTGCCAGGTTAAATGAGGCAGACGGAGGGGACATTTGGTGGCACATCTTAGGTAACAGTGTGCACATATGCAGTGTGAAAATGTGTGTCTCTGTGTGAATGCATGCATGTGCACAGCCTCATTGATGTTAATGTCTGAGTCGTAGCACAAAGTATTCTGTAAAAGACATTTTCTCTGGACCTTTCTCTTTGCTCTGTGGCAGGACCCAATAAAAAAGGAACTGTTTCGTTGAGGGATTAAGCATCTATTTTGGGCTTGACCTGTACAACAGTCTGACCTGTACAATGTGTTGCACACAATACAACACATTGTGTGTATGGTGTAACATATCTATGCTGATGACAATGTCATGTATTGTAATGCAGTGGCCCTGAGTCATTAATAGGTTCAAGAATAACAGGTTCAAGAACTGACCCTTCGCTAAGCCACGTCACCCTTAGTTACTGCTGCTAAGTCCAACAAAGTGTCGGGCAACCTGTCAGACTTTCAGCACGGCGCTGCCACTGTCTGTTACTTCACTCCCAGGAGAAATATGGTCAAATTTTTGGAAAAAGCGATCTCAGAAAGAAACAGACAGTTTTGCAGTTGCATTATGCATTTGAAGGTTTTATTCAAGTTGTCAAACTGACGTGAAAAAAAATTTGCATTAGAGTAAATGGAGTGCAGCTATGGACCTCAGTTAGAGCCAGTCCTATACTGCGCTGTGATTGGCCAGCTGCGTATTTTTAGCAAAGGGTCAATTGTAAATGCTTTTTTATCAAAAATGCTTCATTGATACTTTGGTGTAAATCATTGATTTCTTTATTATGGTCTTCTGTTTTGTTTAATTAAAATAAAATTAAATAATTAACTCAGCACACTTGTTAAAGAGGGCTATTGCTCCCCAATGTGTC
Source organism: Lepomis macrochirus (assembly GCA_024633595.2). NCBI lineage: Eukaryota > Metazoa > Chordata > Actinopteri > Centrarchiformes > Centrarchidae > Lepomis > Lepomis macrochirus. Next base: position 27,348,465 of record JALXJV020000009.1, on the reverse strand, counting down.
TTTCTGAGTGTAAATTAATGTTGAAATTAACATACCATTCATCTGTGGTTTTGCTTTTGCTGCTGTGAGAAAGTAATAAATAGTTTCTCCTTTAAAATGTCTAATGATGTGGTTTGTGATTGTTGCCAAGCAAGTCCCACAACAGCTGCTGTCTGTCGCTTCTGCTGTCACTTGATGATATTCCTTTAACTTTGGAGGCTTTTATAAATAATTTTTTCACATTTCTGTGTTACGGACTATGTAAGCATTTCATTAACAAATCATAAAGTTCTGGCATATTCACTGTAGCTTGATTACTTCAAAGTGTGAAATCACAAAGCAGACTTAAAATTTTAGTCAAAGCTGAAGGATTGGATTATAATATCCATGTGGGTTCTGGGCAGCTGCACAAAACTCAGTATTATTGACTTAAATACAGCACATGTATCTAACTAATATGACTTGTAAACCCACATTGTCAAACATTTAATTCCAATAACAATGTCTTTGTTTTTTTATGATCCTGTAGTGGCAATACCTCAGGGTGGAGATGTCATTCAATCAGTTAGTTTTTCTGTCCATCCGTCAACTGCTTTGGTCCAATATTCATGAGATGATTAATGAGACAAGGAAGAAGAAAAACTTCTGATACCCAAACCTTTCAGCTTTCGGGCCTCTAACCTTTGATTGTGTGTGAAATACTGGATAATTTGAACAGTTATCAGTTATTTAAATAAACGGATGTGAGACATTTAGAAGGGAAATGTCTCTTTGGTGGAACTGTTAACAGATCATCTGAACATGACATCTGAAACATGACAAGTGGTTACACGTTCACACACTGTTGAAATGTATATTGTAATAGGCTGTATATAAAGTTAGTGGGAAAAAACTGGTAGTTCTATGTAAAATCAGACGTTGAGAACCCCCATATTGCCAAAATGACGTGATCGTTATTTCACTGTGAAGCTTCCACTGGGAGATTGACAGTCGAATCAGGCGCCGTCCAGGTTTGAAAGATCTGGCTTAATCTTAAACAATGTGTTGGATCAGTAATGTACAAGTGCTTAAAACTGGCGTCTCTAGAGTCTGTCTTTAGTGATGTTCTTATCCATAACTAATCATGTCTTGTATTGTCACTAGAAAGGTTAAGCTGGTAATTGAAATGCCATACTGTAACAAACAATGGAAATAATGGCTAAAAGTATGGAAATAAGACCCAGGCCAAAATAAAAAGTACTGACGTACCTCCTACAAGACAAATGTGGAGTTTTCTTTAATAACCTTAACTAATCCGGCTTTGTTGCCAAATTGAATGGACAGGACAGTGCGAAGGTGAATGAGACTTTGCTGATGACTCAAAGAGGCAATAGAGAGAGACTTTTTATTTTACACCAAAGACTCTGTATGTGTGAGCATGTGCATGTGAGTGTTTACTGAAGGTCAGTTATGCTCTCCCATCCTAACAAATCCCCCTGGCACTTCTCAGATACTCTCACCAAAACACCATTACATGCACACACAGACACCGGCACACATCTTTTCCTCCTTATTGCCAAGACTGTGTCTATGTTGAGGGTGACAACACAACAGCCCTTAATCCCTCTACCTGTGACTTTTTACAAACAGGATTAGTTCAGTTTCCCCACTAAATTCCCCCTCAAATACCGGTAAATCCAGGGCTGCTGGCTGATCTACGGGCCATGGCCCTAACCCTCTGTTTCATGTCCTGAATACACTGCTGCTCTTATCTAAATGAACAGCTCTGGATGTGAAGCACCTCCATTTCTCATTCTCTTCAGCATGCTGCCACATGGATAGAAAATCAGAGGTGGGTACATGCGTGACCAGAGATGCACACCACCAGTGAATGTCCAGCTGTGAGAAAAACATGTTTCCATTCCTTTCTATATACACAGAGACACATTAGGACTCAGGCAAATGCTCACACAAAATCACTAAATCTGCAGGTGAAACATGACATCTATAATGCATCAATTGCTCCATACAGCAGAATGACAACAAGTATACATAAGCTGGACATCAATAATGTGGTTTATGGTGATAGAGAGAGGGGTCGAGACTGGAGGAACACCAATGGTGATTTACTAATCAGGCTGAACAAGTTATATCTAAACAAGGGGAAGTAGCACTTTTGCAATTTATGAGCAGCATAGTCAGCTTATAAATGAAACCAGGTAACTTCCCAGGAGCAGAGGGCTGTGGGGATTGTATTAAAATGTATGTCACTGTGGCGGAGACAAATGTCTACATCCTTGCTGGGCTGAAATGTTCTGCCATATTTTGCCTTTTACTGTAAAATGACTTTGACAGAATGAGTCAGTATACTTTTTTTTCTAATACAATGACTCATGCAAATTGTTGTTGAGAATAAAACAAAACTAATGGCTCCTATCTAAACAACCACTTTTCACAATAATTTGTATGATTAGTCATACAAGCACGGTAAGTAGTCATAAATGCAAGTTAGAAGAGAAAGGTTACATACTGCTATAATTGTCACGATTCAGTCATGAACAATAAAACATGTTCCAGTATTGATAAGATTCCAATACGCAAAACAGTACGACCCATATCTATTTCAAATAAGAAAGTGTGAGCAATGTAAATGTTTTATATTATTGTATTGACTTTACAAAAAATGAACACTATAATAATCTCAAACTGAATAAAATAATTTAATAAAAAGACAAGAAGAAAATAAAGACCAACATTGCCATTCTTCGAGCCAAACCACCAGCCTGGCTAAAAATCCAGTTATGAAAATTACTTGCTGATGGTTTTAATCGTTTTTTGTGATAATTTTTCATTGGTATGTTTTTTTGACATTTTAGTTTAACTCTTAAGGAGCAGCTTCAGAGTGTTGACAGATTTGCTTAACTTGCCATTTGTGGCTTTAAAAAGGGAAACAAAAAAGAAACCCATCATAGTGCAGTGTAGTCAGTAAAAGATGGCCATACTAGACTGTAACATGTTTTATTTCTTCCCATTCAGTCCCATGACATTTAGTTTAGTTGACTTTTGTCACATCCAGAATATATATTCCATACATACATTTTTTTCTTGCTTAGTAAAGTAAACAGGACAGTATTTGTTGAAATGCTATTACTTCTTTGGAAAAACAAAGACAAATGCTCCTCATTTACAGTGCTATACACATCGACAGTGTCTGTCAAATGTATTTCTTCTAAAATGTATGATATTCTCATTTCTGTCCATTGATTTTTATCCTGCTATCTCTCCTTCCCCCAGTTTAATTTGGACCACCGAAATTCTCTGACTTTTATGTAATTGTCACAGAACAAAGGAGGACAGTGCAACTGGAAGAAACATACTCAAATCCCTTTTCCTGTGCTTAAGAAAGGTCATGAGCATTTCCTCCCATTAACAAGAAGTGACACTACTTCTAACTCAACCTGATAGGCAGGGGAAATCACAGCAGCATGGCGGTGAGAGACAGCTTCAGATCTTTCCCACTTTCCCCAAGTTGTGTACTTCGACTATTGGTTTTGGGAGATAAGCACTTCCACCACTTTTAAGAATCCCATAGTCACATCTGAGAGTGTGTTGAGGGGACTATTCGGATGGATGAGGCATGACACTTCAAGCTTGTAGCTGTCCACTGGGTTTATTAGGTCTCCCCTTTAGTGAAGAGAGATTTGAGAGAGGAGTGAATCTGAAGTGATAGTGTGTGACACGTGAAGCTACAAACCCTTCACTGGGCTTTTCCTAAAACTGTCCCCTGGTCTAAAGGAGACATCAGCAATATGAAGTGGATATATGTGCCCGTGCATGTGTGTTAGTGTGTGTGTGTGTGTGTCGGCATGTGTGTCTTTGTGTGTGTGCATAAGGGATGACAGCAGGCAGCACTGATTACAGTGCCTTCAAGAGCTAAAATTGCTCTGTGATTCATGGGCTGTGACAGCAATCTCTATTTCAAATTCTGAGACTTGTTTTCAGCAGCATATGAATATTCAGTGAGATCCAGGTGTGTGCACTGAGTACGCAAATAAATGTTCACACAGTCAGTCCTTAGCTATATAGTCATTTCAGTGATACAAACTATGATTTACATGAGGGGTCATCAGTGGTGGAAATGGGGGAGGAATGCCATTCTGGGGAGTAAAAGTAAAAGGGAGGGAAGAGCATACCTGCTCAGATATTGAAACTCTATTCAATCGCTTACAGCCGTTTTGCACTGTTTGTAATGTCAGTTTCACCAACACATTCTCACCCCCCGACTTGTCACAAACTTGACACGTGGTCAAGGCTCTTTTCAACGCCCTGGGTACCCCTTTTGCCTCATTTTTACACATTTAGGGCTCCATGGTCAAGTTACCAACACTTAGCAACAACAAATATGCAACTTTCGGTTAGACAAAATAAAATGCTAGTGTTTCATTTCCATTTTGAAACGGTGCGTTATTAAAGTTGTGAAATGTTGCAATTCGGTTAGGTTTAGGCACAAAAACATCTTGGTTAAGGTTAGGAAAAGATCATGGTTTGGGTTAAAATAACTATGTATGTCAGTTAACAAGCAAGTTAACTTTCAATTTACGTAGCTTGCCTAACTTAAATAGAAATATTTAATGTTGACTTTTTGTTTCACACAGGACACGGACACCACTCTCCTGGTTCAAAGTCGGGGTTCTGGCCCTATCTTCACCCCAACCACCTCCTTACTCTGTCTTTTCTGTTAAATATCACATACTTACCTTTACCTTCAAAAACGAATGCTACAGAACATCCCCCACTGCATTGAACTATGACGTTATAGGGATCCCCATTGCGTTACAAACTGAAGCTGATGGGTCTTGACCATGCGTCTATATGTGAGGAGTCAGGGAGGGAGAACCGGTTGGTTTCACAGACAACGCAATGCGAGTTTTGGGTACGGCACGAATACATACAAAGTCAAGACATGGAGAGCATGAATTAACACATGATTTTTAAATCTGCATTGTGTGAAACCGGCATAAAGCAATTTATTTTGCAGGTATGCTCTTCCCTCCCTGGATTTAGTCCAGGGACCCTAGAAGCAATGTTTCTGTGTCAGCATTGTCAACTTTACTGGCTACAGATAAGCTGTAAACTGCACTGATGTTGATAAGTACACGTCTCTGACACATTAAAATCCGAAGGAAGCAGTAAACTTACTATCAACGCACCCTATTTTTTGCTATACAAATGTTACATTGTGAACAACTGTCACTGTCATAACAAATCATAGAAATGCTGCCTTCTGTGAGCTCCTACACAAACATACATACTGAGCAAAGCCAGTAGTCAGCAGAGCAGATGCTGCTGTGGGGACAGTGAATCAGGTGACGCGAAGCTGACAACAGCTACACTCATTACTTTAAGTAAGTGCAATAAAACCTTTGCGAGTAAAAAGCTAGTATTTCATCAGTGCACCTGTTCACCAAGCATAAACATGTAAACATGTAGACAGTTTATAGAGAGTTTATAGTGAATTTGCTGTTGGAAACTTCATCAATCAGTCTAATCCTGGACCGATCTGTCCCGTGTTATTTTTTAAAATTTGTCAGAAAACAAAATTCAGTGGGGACCCACTCCAATTCCCGGGGACCCACTACATTGAAAACCGCATTAACATCACTGAAGCTGTAAAGGAACTTCTCAAAATCAATAGTGGCGGTTCACTTTTGAATTTCCTCAAACATTGGTGGTGTCTTTGACATTTCTGGTCTAGTTAATGTAACATTAATCTTGCTTATTTGACAATTCATGTGTTTATTCTTGTTGTTGGAGAGGAGACAATAGCAGAGCAGGAGAGGAGAGGAGACAGCATGAGAGCAGCAGAGCAGAGAATAGTCAGAGAACATGTTTTTGGAAGCTGAATAAGCAGTGTCATCAAGTCAGTCATCAAGAAAAACTTCAGTGGATCTAACTTGAGAAAGACATTTCTTTATGCAGCTCTTACAATAATGAGTAAAATCAATAAGAATTTAACCCCCACTCGAGAATGGTTCCCCCAGTAAAACGTGGCAATTTCCACTACTGGGGGTTGTCACTACTAAATGGTCCTGGAGGGCTTGCTTTAAATGTGCAAACAAACAAAAAACGGTCTAGTGTAAGGATGAAGTAGCTCTCTTACCTGTAAGGTGTGCGTGTGATACAGATTATTCAGGTGGAAGACAGATGCACACATGTTCCCCAAGAGATCACAGATGAAAAAAGAAAGATAGAAGCTTTTTTAGTCATCGTACAATGATAATTTAGTATGTGTTGATTGACAATGGCAAGTGAGGATGGTATCACATTGGATTGTATGTTCTTATATAACACTGAATTTATTCATTTTGGCTTCCCATTCAGAGCCTGCTATTATTTTCAGAAAATCAAGGAAACCTAACAAAAGATGAGTCTCTTAAGAGAATTTGTGTTGTATTGCCTCACAGAAGCACATGGTTGAATAATAAAAATTATTATATAGAATAGACTGCGATGGACTGGTGACCTGTCCAGGGTGTGCCCTGCCTTTCGCCCAATGTCAGCTGGGATAGGCTCCAGCCCCCCTGCGACCCTGTACGCAGGTTAAGCAGTTGACAATGGATGGATTATATAGAATAGAAAATAACAAGAATTACCGCCCCGCTGTTGGTTGCAGTTTATATCCATTTCTATCCAGACTCATAACATATGTGTAGTGAATACATTGGGCTAAATGGAAGTTCATTATATTGATGATGTGATTCAACTAAATACATTGTTGAACTATTTAATGAAGGATTATTATATATGTATTGGCTAGATGTGTTGCTTTTATTTTCTATTGGCACTTTTAGATGCTGATCTGTGAGCTGTAGGTGAAAGCCACTTGCTCGCTGACAAATCATGATTATCTTGACGCGCTCCAATACGTTGTTTGCGGTCATGTGATTCAGATGACATTCGAAATTCAGAAGAAGCAGAAAGTGAAAGGCAGATACTCATTCTGTTGTGCCAGTCAGCATGTAAGTGAAATTTGGAAATGTCCAGTTAATTCTTAAATTATGGCTAAAAACCTCTTTTGAGGTCAAAACGACCTTTGAGTCAAATGTCACCTTTTCTGTTTAGTTTGGACCAATGAAATATGTGAAATATGGACAGTCACCCCTTCTGTTCCTGAGTTAGGGTGTTGAATAATGGGTAAAGGGTTTTTCTAGGACCTTGTGACATCAGAGTGAAGTTGACCTTTTACCTTTTGGAAAATCACTTTATCATTGTATTCCATTAAACATCTGTGTGAAATGTTGTCATCATGACCGCATCAATTCTTCAGTTATGGCCTTTTTTAAGGCCACAGTGACCTTGACCCTTATGTCAAAAGTGTCACCAATTCATTGTCCGACCAACTGAAAAATATCCAGCCACACATATTGCCGACCCCATTAGACATCATTCTCATCACAGCAGATGCAGCATTACCACCACTGCTAACTCCACCACCGTCCTCATCACTGACACCAGCAGTAACACCACTAACCTCACCAACACCATTATCAATATCAATCCCAGCGCAGTTTCCACAGTGCTGTAATCATAATCTATCTCAAAGTCCTAACACCCTTTGTAGTAGAAATAAAAAGAAAGAAGAGAAAAAGTCCTTTTATCAGCCAAGCGTAGAAAACTCATTTCAGAAGCTGAGAAAAGTACTTCATGTACCGTATCCAAGAATTTCAAGGTTTCTTTTACCTTTTTAAGAAGAGTCAGAAATGTTATGTATGTATAAAGTAGTGGCATAAAAATAAACTATATCTATGTATGTGTACAATAAAATATTATGTATGTATGTTGTGTTTAGGGGTTAGATTCCCTTGTTCAAAGGCACTTCTTCCCTGAACTACCTACAGGTGACGGAAAAGTTATTTCACACCATTTGCAGTACAGTCGTTTTTAAGCCACTAAAGAAATTCAGTTGGTGAGAAAGTTGAAGTAATTCCCACTGCCTCCACTGTATCTGACATGCTACCTCATGATGAACAACCCGCAAGATGGAGACGGTTCCATTTCCTGTTCAGGTTGGAGCCCAAATCCCTGTCTAGTCTGTTCTCTCGGCGGGTGTAACCTTTCAACTTCCCTCACTTCTCATCACAGCTCCCCGTGGGGCCTTAGGAAGGGATAGACGGCTGTTATAAATGGCAGCATCGCTTCTCTGCTGCTGCTGCTGGTGATTTCATGTTTCAGCGAGGAAAGGTCTGTGACAGATCTCTGCCGTTCCAGGGACAGGTGTTGAGTTGCGGAGCGGGCTCTGCCTCTGCGCTACGGAGGTAAAATGGTAGAGTATTGATTGGGACAGAAGACTTAAAAGCCTGAGCAGGAGTGTCCTTGGGCAAGGTCACGCGCCCTTCGTTCAACCATTATGACTAACGGGCTCTGCACTACATACGTAGAGCAACTGCAAACATACAAGGACCCTAATGCACAAACACAACAGCGGCATTATGAGGAATTACTGGTGAGCAACCACCCTAGGCCTATTCCAGTAATAACAATCTCTTTCAATAACAACCACATAAAATGGCAAGATGAGCTTCTGCATGACGACACATAATCTGTTTGGTTCCCCTGAGATAAAAGTATAATGGGAAAATGGCTTCGAGTTCACAAGTAAAACTGATTGTTGATTTGATCATAAAGTGCCTGCAGTTGCATTGGAGATATTAATTCATAAAGTGTTACTAATAGTATTGGCCATAATTCTGCCAGCACAGGTAAGAATAAAGGGCAACTATAATTAAATGTAACACTTCTTAATAAAAGATTGGTCAGTCAAATGCGGTTAGGAATGCATTCTTCTAATGCATGACTTCCATGCATGCACATGAGTACTTCAATCAGCAACCCTAACAGAAGTTAACGGGCCAATGTGTTTTAATAAGGCAAGCCTTGCCACAGGGCTCTGTGCAAATAATGAACTACTTTAAAATCAGGGCATGATAAAATTACACACACAGACTATAAAACAACAACAACAGCAGCATAATAATAATACAGTACATGTGTTGCAAGGGGAAAGCGCTGTAGCTTATTCAGTTCAGAAAACAGGGTAAGACCATGAGTGAGTGGTGAAAAGGTTACTTCCTCTGACATATTGAATGGGGAAGGTTAATGAGAAGGCCAGAGAGAAGCTGTGCCACATAGCTGGCATTTAATTAATTGTGCATTTATATTGAGAGGTTATGGACATCTAGTACTTTCCTTACAACCAAAGGTCCCCTGCTGTGATACATGCATGCAGGTTTAATTGTGAGCTTTAAAGGCAATACTTTTAATTGCCTATTAACTGCTGACAAACTTTTGATGTGTTTATGCTGGCAGGCAGCTGGGGCATGACAAATCATGTGTCAATGAGACAAAATGTTTAATTCTGTATTTTGAAAACAATACCACTTATCCACTACTGTTTATTCAGGAGGGGTTGCTATTGTTGTTAAATGTCTGTGGAAATACAGAAGAGTTTTAAATCAGCTACATCTTTCATCAAGAGTTGCACATGTATTTTGAACTACTGCCAGATGGGAAGACTGAATGTATAGCAAGTTCACTTGCTTTACAGAAACTGTATGTATTGCTTTGCTCCCAACTGTGTAGGATGCACTCATATGTTTTCAATACTGAAATAACAGAATCCACCTATTGTTTAGGGAAAAAGGATTATAGTCAACTCTGAGTCCTCTCAACTTTTAAAATGATAAAAACTAATGTCTACCGTTTCTCTCACTATACCATCCAGAGCTGCAAAACTACTTGGCAGAAGTTCTTGATTTCTTTCAGCATTGGCTATGACATGTACATCTAAGGTTAGTCCCATGAGGGAACAAATGTCATTCCATTTAAAATCACTTTATAAGATCTGCTTCAACTGGTTATGTCTTCTTGCGGACCACCTGGCTAACCTTCATCTCAGTATCATAGCGTTTCAATTTGGTCCTGGGGATTGAAAAGGCCTTTTCATCTGCAGGCAGACTTAGATGGTCGTCTCACAGAGACAACACCTTTCTCTGTACAAAGTGAATCAAGGTCTGGCCACAAATCGTGTCCAGAATGAGACAATGTTGGAGAGAACTGGCTGTGGTTTGAGGGTTGGGGGCCATACTATTAAGCTGTCGCATACTGCAGGGATTTCAGGAATGCACTTAGAGAAAAGAGTTTCCAGACGCTGAGTACAAAAATGATACATCTCAATCAGATGGGCTTTTTCTTTGTGGCAAAGCCTTTCAAAATATACTATTTTTTGGGGATTTAATTTGCATTCCAAACTACAAAGTATCATGTCATCCAAATCTTATACTGTTCAGCTGCAGTTTTTGACCTACAGTATTTAATTTAAGTCAGGTCTGTCCTATCTCTTTGTTTGTGCCTTTGAACACCATGTTTGATTTATATCAGAGAACGTCCCTCCTGGGTGGAAGCCGGCTGACAATTGGTGTGTTATTCTGTCTACAGTATGTGTGTTTGATTCAGTCATTGATTGTTTGTGGCATTTTGTTCAACGGCCCAAAGGGGACAACAAGTGCTCAAATTGCACATTTCATTCAAGATAGAACGATGATGCAGAGTGATCTGCAGCCAACACTAGCACAAAAGCACACAAACACACGCGTACAAAAACACACCATCCCAATCAATCTGTCGGACAACCTCTACTGGGCATTATTGGAGAGAAAAAAAGGGATGAGAAAATCAATAGGCCACCCTGAAATAGCTGGTGTACCGTCACACGTCGTTACCACACGTGCACCGCTCCTATCTTGTAGAGAGGTGGAAAGAAATGGAAGGAAATACAAGGGAGGATGTTGGATAGATAAGAAAGGGCCAGCGGCTCTTAAAAAGTCGTAAAAGAATGTCTTACAAGATTAATTTTTGGTTAATTCACTAAATTTGAGAAAGATTCAACTGCATGTTTGTTGAATTACCAGAAATATTATATGATTCAAAAATAGAAAGGAACCTTCCTCCGTGCAGCAGGGCACACAGGCTTGAATCAAAGTAAATGGCAGGTGGGAAGAGAGCAATTACTGTATGTGGTCCCCTTAAGGCCAAACGCCCACTTGAAGATATTTTGTCTGAAGCCATTTCCCATTTGCTGAGTGTAAATTTTAACATTTATGCCAGGACAGTGGGCACAGAAGGAGCATTTAAATACATGGGCCAGCAGAATTCAAGGTGCAGATACAAATGATATTACAAAAATAATTTGATTCAGGACTGATCTTGCGCTTAACATATAAATGAAATGGTTGCTCAGTAAAATAAGGGAATTTCATCTCCTTCTTAAATTAAAAACAAGAGCAAAGGAAACTCAACACTTAGGTAACAGCATGCATGTACTGGCGACAGACTCAACTGCCAGAGTGAGACAGTTGGCAAGTTGTGTTTGATATGGACTCCAACAACTCACTGCTGGGTCCCTCACAAACAGCAGGGGCTCACCTTCTTACAGCAAGATGATAACAAGTAACTGCCAAATCTTTGTTCTGACTATTTGACTTAAATCTCACTTGAACATGACTTGAGTCAGTTCTGTCTGAACTGTAAACAGGCATATATGGAAAATTTAAATTGCTAAAATAATGCAGTGGTTGGTACACAGACCAATATGTGCATAATTCCTAGTGACTCTGCACTGCTTACATCAGTATAACAATTTAACATAATGATAATTAATGATATACCTAACTTCGTACTATTGTTCTCATTAACCTGATTGTAACAATAAAGTCATGTGTTAAGATTCTGTAACAAAATGTATTTTTATGTAGCAGCGTTATGAAATGAAAGATCAAACTAAAGTCAGTAAAAAAAGATAATAGTCTTTTATCCTTTTGGTTCTTGAAGGCATCTTTGTATTGTGGAGTTGTTACGATGAATCAGGCAGAGATAGACAAAGGAAAAAGGTGATGCAGTAGGAAGGGGGAGAGAGAACGGTAAGATTTGGGTGTCAAGCCTGGACTAGCCTGACAAGAGGCTGCATCTCAAAGGTCATGACTGGACCTGTTGATTGGTTCTCCCACATGCCACCCCTCTTCACCCCTCTTCCTCCTTATCTCCTCCTCAGTATGTGTCACAGAGTCCCTCCAGATTCTCCCCTTGCTGACCTTCTCAAGCCTTCAAGATTGGAAGATAGAGGAAACACATTGTGAATGTGGGAGACAAAAAAAGAAGAGGTGCTTGAGTTGGACACTACAAAACACACACACAGACATATCTCACACATGCACACAATACTCAGTGCAGTACGTTTTTGTTAAATGGTGTCAGAGCAAGCAGGGAATAAGCTGTGCACTGTGGTTACCGCTGCTGGTTCTCTACAGGGGTACTCTGAATGGCTTATATTTGCCTGTGTGCTTGTATGTGTGTGTGTTTCCCCTGGGAGTAAAGAGGATGGTGGGTCAGTGAGGAGGAAGAAAGTGAGGAGATGAAGAAGTTCGTGGACACATGCAGTGTTATCTCTCGTCCCCCACTGGAAGAAAGAAAAGTGGAGAGGTGGAAGATGAGGAAAGAGGGATTGAGAGACACCGGGGATTCGTAGATCAAGTCAACAGGCGTCTGCAGGACCTGGGAGACTGAGAAGCCAGAGGGAGAAATGAAAGGGAAGAAGGAGGCCATGAAGGCATGTCTGTTCGAACCGGCTTATCAGCTAGCTTTCCCCAGGAGAGGCAGGGGAGGAGGATGACGGTGGGAGAGAAAGAAATAGAGAGAATGAAAGAAAGAGAGATGGAAGATGAGCCAAGGAGCAGGAAGGAGGTGGAAAAATGCAATGAGGATGAGTGGAGCAAAAGTGAAAAGAAGGGTGAGAGTGAAATAAAAATGGAAGAAAAGGGTAGAGTGTGTGGGCCACGTGAGATAATGACATGGAAAGGGGTACAATAAGAGGGAAGAGTATAGAACTCGTGAAAATCGAAGGGGAAAAAGGCAAAAAGGAAGGTGGCAGAAAAGTTGGGACGTGGATTCGGAGAGTGTGATAGAATGAGCAAAAAGAAAGCGGGATACAAAAGGGTGATGATGAGTTATTAAAAGGATGAATGGAGGTAGGGAGAGGGAGGAAGGGAAGAGAGATCATGACTTTGTAACCGCAAAAAAGCAGCAAAAGGCCAACTGAAAGAGGCTTTACCAACAGCCTCCCTGACACTCCTATCTCCACGCTCACCTCTGTTTAATAAAACATCACCCTGCAGTGATCAATACACACCTACACACTGAGACGCAGTGCACACACATAGATATGCACGGGCACACTAACACACAAGCTGCTTTACATTCTGCACCATCACTGGACTGAAAGCCTGCTGAGGAGGAATGTGAGAAAATGTGTCACTTATCCATCCATCCATCCATCCATCCATCCATCCATCCATCCATCCATCCATCCATCCATCCATCCATCCATCCATCCATCCATCCACTCTTCCATTGTCTCACTCCTACTTTCCAGTCCTTTGTCTTTCATTGTGAAAAATCAATCTTTCAAGTTTACATGTGCTGAAGACGTCACACACAAGTGTTTAATCGCCCCATTTACGAGCTCTAACTGCAGTTTGTCTTGCAGCACGTACTCAACATATCCTCCCACACATATGGAGGTCAGATGGAAGGCAGAATGAAATTTTAGTTGTACAAACAGTTCTAGGAGGCAGAGCTTTGCTTTGAAATCAGGATTCATCTAAAAGTAGAGAGGCTAGGACAACAGGTTTTATTTTTAATTGCACTTTGGGTTTTTTTGGCTATGCAATACTAGACCTAAAGTAATTTATCATCATAAAAAGAAAGCTACAGTACAAAGGAAAGAAGGTATAGTCAAATTCAGTTCAACCATACAGTTCATACAACAGCAAAAAGTCAAATGTTAAGAATTGATTAAATTAGAGGAAAGAGTAATACAATCATCTGATACTTGAAGGATGACAGCAGCAGTGTAGCTGTACTGATACACACCTTATATTTGCCAAGTGGGAGATAGATGGTTTATAATTCTACTAGAAGCCTGCTGTGAACACTTGTTGTTTACAGTGACTTTTACAATACATCTGATATGAACATGAGGCATGGAGCCTTATGCAGTATGTTGGTGGGTTAAAAAAGAGCAAGCAAATATTCTTTTCACCCCCAATTCTAACGGGAAACATGCAAACCTTAGACGCACAGTAGCCACAGGTATCATTGTGTGGTTTGGGAACTCCTTTAAGGAAGAAAGAACATGCCCTACGTAAAATCATAAGCACTATAGAAAAGATCACAGACTCAGGTCCACATATTGTGGAGTCAATGTCCACCAACTGCAGCAAGAACAAAGTACATGGCATAGATGTCCCTACCAACCTGGACATTCTTCTCTTGGCAGAACACCAGGTTCTAGTCGAGCATAGGTTTAGGTCAGGCAGGCAACAGATTCAAGCTCAGCTCTCAATCATAGGGCATCAGCTGATAGAAGGCCATATCATGTCAATCTCACATCAGCTGACGCAGCACAGCTAATTTTCCTCTTAGCATTCATTGGCAAAGCCACACAAGGCACCTTATTTAAGCCACTCTAGTCTGCCTACCCTTGGGTGCTCTCCTCAACTCATGCCTCTCCACGGGGGTCCCAGAACAGAGCTATGCAGCCAAACAGAACTACTGCAAGCAAATAAAGTATTTGATGAAGTTGTCCAGACTAAACTTAAAATGTCGCATTTCAAAAGGTTTGAGTACTAGAATCCATAGACTCTGGAAGATATGTGGAACTAACAACTAGTAAGTTATCATATTATAAAATGATCGATTGGGATTTTTACCGGCAAGGCAAAGGTTATGTGACCAACGGAGACAACCCAAGGAGTCAGTAGGCTTGTTTTCAATAACCTTGCAGGCTTGGCTGCTTGACAAATGTATGCATACAGTACAGTTTACTGTCATTCTTTACTGCAGAGTTAATTACAAACCCAAAGTACATTTGTTTGTCACTGTTTTCTTCCTACCACTAATGTAATACAATACTATACTCAGTATATACACACGGTATAGGTCTCGTTTATATTGGACTAACTTCATTCCACAGCAGCACAGAAGAAAGACTGAAAACCTGCTCCATTGTGTGTGTGCAGAGAGAACTAAATCAGACACACAGAAACTCTCCTAGAACGGAGTTGTTTGTATAAAATAACTTAATTATCACATTATTAATTAATTATATATTTTTATTGTTGATATTTGTTCTCTGGCAACATTGCAACCTAAACAACCTAAACCTTCATGGCAATGGGCCAAAGAAAGAGAGAGAGAGAGATAGCTAGATAGAGAGAGGGAATCTCTCATCTCATTTCATGGAAGAAACAGGTTTAGAAACAGAGAAGAAACAGGTCTGCCATTACATATCAAAGTTTTCTCCTCACTAGAGGAAGAAGTGTCCAGGCTGGACCCTGATCCTTCTCACAACACGTGTTACAATAACTATCACAATAGAAAGTAAACCCAGTCGTGCGTGTCTTTATTCCCCTGCAGCAAAGTTGCAGGGATCAGCCCAAGGATCGGTACGTCATGTCACCGTCACACGGAAGTGCTTCTGCCAGGTGTACATACTGATCCTTCACAAATGCTTGGGAAAATGTAGCGTGTGTGGAAGCTACCACGCAACTCGGTACCATCAAGCTACTGAGAAATGTAGTTAAACTAGTAACGGCGCTACTTCTAGCGACTCTCCTGCCCAACACTGACTATACTTGGGTGGCCGTTAATATACCTGGGCGGCCCGGCCAAATAAGGCCTAGGTGAAACACTGAATCTGACTGGCCCACCCCAAAACAAATTGTGCAATTCTGGCATTTGCCAGAATAAAAAAAACTGGAAGAGCTGGGAGATGTGCACCGCTTTACACAAGCTCTCTTAGCTTTTTTCATCAAACCAACTGCGTTAACTCATTGTAAAACACATGTCGTCACACAATCTGTCGCTTTCATGTCCAACTCATGCTTGACCCCCGCTGTAAATCACCCTCGTTCTTAGAGGCTGGCTATGGCTGCTGATCCCAGTTCTAATGAAACTCCCCTCAGCTGGTTTAGATTACTGTACACTATTGCCTTTTTTCAACTGTCTGATTATCTGAATGTTGCTTGCTCTGTTGGACTTTGCAGTTTTAATTTTGCAATCACCGGGTAAATCTTTACTTAGTTAGTACAATGTTATCCAAACCAACAAAATTAAGAACCATGTTGTATTAAACCGGAATTATCTTTTAATGATTTTTGTTAAGCTCCAAAGGAAACATTTGGGCGCATTTAAGAAAAAGAAGGTAAATAGCGAATTCGCCTTTAACACCTACATAATGTTAGTCAAAGTCTGAGAAACACTGTGTTTATGTAATCACACAACTGCCTGTAATTAAAGGTATTACAGCAACCTGAAATCAGTTTAAAACAGTCACACCCTGAAAGTCCATTTGTGTTATTTAGGATCCTTAGCCAAGTCTAATGTTCTCTACACTGAACTTGTACTTGAATAGATTCACAGCCCCAGTAATTTACACAACTCTCTGTAGAGATAACCCCAATTACTGCTTCTTAAGATTCACACAAACCCACACAGCAACAATATAATGTGTGATGTACTCAGGAATTGAGAGCTGGGAGTCAGCAAGAAGATAAGAATGAGAAGATAAAGATGTAGACGCACAGAGAGGCAGGCAGAGAAAGAGCAAGGAGTTGTCTGTTTGAATTAAAGTGAGGTCAAAGGTCAGAATACAGGGAAAAGCTGATGATGGCACCCGAGACCTGAACTCAAACACAACCTCTGTCCTCTGCTCCCCCCTCTGTCCTTCCTTCTCCTTCCTTTTTTTCCCCTCTGAGTGTGAGAGTGTGTGTGTGTCTCTGTGTGTGTCAACAAATAGTTCAAACTTTATTTCCCTTTCTCTCTTTCTCTCTGGTTTCTACTATAAAATGACATCATGCCCTGTTTTCAAAATATCCCCTCTTCTTCAGCTTCTCGCTCTGAAAATACCCTTCGCATTCAAAAGACAAATCGATTGTTCAAGTTGTTTAAGTGTGAGATTTGCGCTGACTTGGTGACCAAGAGACATAACACTCCAACACACAGAGAGTAGATTTGTAGTATTTGTCAAGGCTCAGCTGTGGTAAAATAATACTTCAGGCCAGCTACACAGCAAAGCACATATTATCAAAAGTCCAAGGATTATGTGGGATGTGTTTTTTCTAGAGGGTTAAACCTGCAGCACAGTGGGTCAGGGCTCAACTCTTCATTTGTCTGTGTGTGTGTGTGTGTGTGTGTGTGTGTGTGTGTGTGTGTGTGTGTGTGTGTGTGTGTGTGTGTGTGGCGACATGTGTCACTCATGTTGTGAGGGACATAAATCTGTTTAGACAGTCGCATTGTGGGGACTCGCCTAACCTTTTGAAGACAAAATGCAATCTCCACAACTCACTGGAAATAATACTATTTTAGTGTGAAGTGTGAGTGTGTGTGTAAGTGTGTGCATGTGTATGTAAGGGGACACACACTCGCACACAGCACGAAGGGTGCTGAGAAAAAATAAATCACACATAGCAAGGCAAGTTTAACATCTAGCTATTAACACCCCCATGGTCCCCTGTAACAAACTGTAACAAACTGCAGTGGTACCATAAGTAACACAGATTGTAAAAGCACAGTTTGGATTGTAAAATGTAATGTTCTCAATGACTATTGGGTGAATTGCCACAAAATTAACCTCTAGCACCACTATAATGTTGACATTTTTGTCTTTTAGAGAAATCCTATATAGAAATTCTAAAACAAATTGCCAGTTAATTTAGTACAGATATTCCCCTTATATGTTTATATTATATGTTATTATTATATGTTCCCCTCAGGATTGATTTCAATAACTTTGGCATCCCCAAACCTTTCCTCTAGTGCCACCATCAGATCAACATTTTCAGTTTGTTCAAAATTTTGGCTTATGGCCAAAAAATGACATTACCATCAACCTCAGCAGTACAATACAGAGAACACTGATTTCAGTAACGTACCTTGCTGTCTAAAGGTTAAACTGTCTGTTTGCTAAAGCATGACAGTACTTAGTAATGGCTACAATCATTTCAGTGTAGTACAAAGGTTGCTGTTAGGCAGGTCTGAAAGCGCTTTTAAATTTAGCCACGGTCAGTGAATTTGTGTATATCAGTGCGTGTGTATTAATGTCTACAAGCCCCCACACATCCACAAAAATACAGTTCCATTCATGAATGAGACAAAAGATATTTATCTTTTTATGGAACCTAATGGACCTTGAGCTTAAGCTTTTTTGGTCTGTTTCCACGGTCAAGAATTAACCTCTCAGATAAATTGGTGTTTAAACACAATTGAATAGGGGATGAAAAAGCTAAATTGTAGAAGTAAATATAGACTCTAGTGTCATGTAGCTATTCATTTTTGGAGAAAAGCTAGTGATAGATTTATAAAAAGAATAAGACTGTAGAACAGTATGTTTACTGTTGAATGAATAATGGAAATTCCCTTTGGAATAATCAATCAGATGTGTTATTTTGATTAGCATTGCCTTTGGGTCAATCACTGCACTTTTGAAACTCAGCCATGTAAACAATTTGGCAAAATCTGATCTGTGGTTTCAACTGAGACAAGCAAAGGAGACAGAGAGTACTCTGAGACTGCAAACTGCGAAGGTTGTGCAACCCACATAATTTACAGAATACAGATTAATTTGAGACAAAAAAGTTCTTTAGTCAAGGTCCACTTACTCACTTATCTTTTTCTTGAACCAAATGGATCTTGAGCTTGATCTTTTTTTGGCCATGCTATTGTTTTCAATATCTCCAAGAGGTCAAGAATAAATATTTCCTCTCAGATTAACTGGTGTTTAAACAAAATTAAATGTGGCATATAAGCATCTCTATAATTTCAGTACCTTTATTATAACATCTAAATTGTAGAAGCAAAGACAGCCTCTAGTGTCATGTAGCTATTCATTATTGGAGCCAAACTACTGATTGACTCAAAAAAAAAAAAGGTTCTGCAACAGTAAACATGTTGAATGAATAATGGAAACTCCCTCTGGAACAATCAACCAGATGCGTGTTACCTTTTTTTTGATTATCACTTTTGAGACTCTGTAGCGTAAACATTTGGGCACAATCTGATCTGTGCTATATGTGGTAACACTTCAGACACAGAGATAAACAAAGGAGCTAGAGAGCACTCTAAGACTGCAAACAGCCAAGGCTGTGCAATCAATTTAATGTATTATTTGAATAACAGAGAATTATAAGAAATGTTTAATTTGGATCTTACCCAAAATACTCATGGTGATAGACAACATTTGGATATTGTATATTGTCACATTTTCTGTTATCATCCGGGTGAAATGACAAATGAAAAAACAGCACAAATGTGTAAAAATGTGTTTGCTGTGTCAAATGTGTAATCAGAGATTTCTCCATTTACACGTCCAGCAGATATGGATCAACATCAGTATTTATTGAGAGTAATGTTTGGCCCTGGTTTGGTATTCATCAAATAAAATGATTATCTTGGGTGACTTCCACAGTAACTGACTTAGTATATCCTCCAATGATAGAAATTGATTTGGCAGTGTAAACTTCACTCAGCTAAATAATGAACCTACTAGGGTGGATTATTGGTTTGTTGGATTGGATACTTCTCACTAATCCTAAAAGGATCACTCAATCTCCCATTATGTTAGCTTGTTTAATTGATCACTTAATTACTATATCTTGTGTCTGGAAAATTAAAATTCCTAGTTCTCCTCCTAAATATATTGACCTGACACAATCCTTGTTTAGGTTAATTCCTTTTGCTGATGACGCATAGAACTTCTTTTATTCAGAAGGTACTAAAGTAAGTGATAAGCATCCTACCATGAAAACAATTAGACTTAAAGGTAAACATTTACCCTGAATTAGCACATATCTTATTAGTATTTTTAAACAAAGGGATAAAGCCTGGGCAAAATATTGTTTGTAAAGAAAACCTACAGCTTCTTGAGAAATTCATGTCAGAAAAAAGCAAGGATTGCAAAATCCACTTACTATAAAGACTGCTTTTCTCTGGATTTTTTATAACCCTAGACAGTTTTGGAATCAATTAAATAGTAATCTTCATAAAACTAATCAATGTAGTCTTAGTAAAACTAAACACATGCCTTTGGTGTGGGAGATCCTTGTTCGATTCCGTCTGTGACAAATCCACCAATGTGTAACCCCTAGTTGCTCCAGAGGTGTGCTACCTCTGACATATATACTGTAGCAATTATAAGTTGCATTGGTTGAAAGATTCTGCTAAATGAGTGTAAAATATAAATTATTTATGACTCAGTACTTATTTCCCATGCTTTTAATCAGCTTTTCACTTTCTGATCTGGTTCCTCAAAGTTGGCTACTTTTAATGGTTCATTGATATTTTTAGCCTATATGTGAGTTAAAAGAAAGTAGTAGTGCAGTTCCAGATAGTTTGAAAGCCAAATTTGTTAAACATGCTGCTCATTGCCTGAAGAAGGTTGAGTACCGAAATGTTGTGTTAATACATTCTTTGCAAGTTAGACAGTGTGCAGGAGCTTTCTTTGGCTAAACTTGCTGCTCATGTAGTAGTGTAATCCCTTGCAGACGTACTTAACATGTCTTTGCCTTCTTGTGCAGTTCCCCACATATGGAAATGTGCCAGTTTCCCTTGTTTTCAAAGGAGGTGAACCATCAGATGTGAACAATTATCAATCAATTTCTATTACTGTGGCTAAACTTTTTGAGAAACTTATTTTCAATCAATGATCAGTACATTGATTAGTTCAACATTTTACCCATACCAATCAGGTTTTAAATTACATTTTTCCACCACCATGGCTTCTAAAATTCACTAATTATGTTTTCTCACCTTTTAATAAAAGTCAACTCACAGGTGCTCTTTTTATCGAGCTTTTCAAGGCTTTTGATATAGTATATCACTACCTTCTCCTTGATAAGCTCTATTTTATTGGTTTAAATCGGATCAGTCAGTGCTATTGTATGGTTTAATGCCTATCTTCATAATATAAATTAATGTGTGATCCTTCAGGGTTCTCAGTGAGTAATTGTTGAAAATTGTCGTTCTACAAGGGACCACTTTTTTCTATTTCTATTTATTTATTAATTAACAACTTAACTCAAATTTACTCAGATTGTCTTGCTCATATTTATGCTGATGACACTGCTATTTACATTTCTAACTGATATTACAAATCTAGAATGCTTTCCAATTTGATTTTAACTTGGTCCAAAGTCCTATAGATGGTGATTGGTTTGCAACATAGTAATTTATATCCCTTTGATTTGTATGTTCATTTTGATGATGGGCCACCCTTTGAGAAAGTCGATTCATTCAAATATCTTGGACTTTACATTGACCTTTTACTCTCCATTAAGCCCCACATCGATTAACATATGCCTGTCTCAATAGCTCAATTAACTGTTTTACATTTCAACTCAAAAACTGTTTCTCAGTTGATACAACCTCATATCATCAAATCATCAATTTTGCTGACATTGTCCATCAGAACACCTCTGACACTTATCTTATTTTATAACTCTCTATGTAGATTTGTTTTGAAGTCTCCATATAAATCTCATCATTATTTCACATATGAAACACTTGCAGCCTAGATCTAGAAGGAAATTTCACTGGGTCCAGTTTATCTTAATCCTGTAACAGCTTTTAATAATTTTCCTCCTTTTCTGAGATCTATTACGCTCTTATTTTCTCAATGTAAGACAACCTGTTTCGGCTTTTAATTGTACGGTTTGTTTTCAGTTTATTTGTGGCACTGAGGACAAACTGCTTCAATTGCTCTTTATGCTGATGTAATTGATTTATTATGTATGTTTTCTTGAGCAACAGTTGAAGATTAGGGGTTGTTGGGGGCAGTTTGAGTTTATAGTACCCCCTTGAAAATGAGATGCTATATCTCAAGGGGCTATCCTTTCAATAAATTCAACTCCTAAGAGAAATATTTGGCTCTTACTTCTTTACTAAGTTCACCAGCTGGTCGTTGATCTTGTGTGTCTGTCTTTAGGTGCTGGGCAGGTTGTGTGCAGTTCATTTATGAGAGCTTTTCAAAAAAACAACTGCCTGCTGGGGCTGGACACAATGCTGATGAGAACAGTGAGACAGAACTAAAATTGAAAAAAAAAAACAAGTGGAAAGAGACACTTAAATGCTCCATATAGCTGAGGTGAACTGAATAGTTGGTCTCTGTGGACATGACACATATCACCCCTTTCACAGCACACAGCGCGAAAGTTAACGTACATCACTTGAAGACTGATTTTTTTTTTTTGCATGACAGTGCACAAATAGTAGTTTCTTAACTTATGAAAACACAGACTTTTGTGGCTCTTCATCTAAAGAATTCAGATGCAGTATTTCTTTTCTGCTTCTCCCACCTCTGCTGTTTGGTGGGCCTTGATCCCCCAAGCAATGCACACTGGTAATTGTGTAACAGAATTAAAGGCTTAGACAGTTTCTGAAGTACGGCTGATGGTAAAAGACTATCCTCGATTAGGAACCTCCTCTGCCACTGCCACCAGACCCCGAGGCTTGTGGGTGCTTTCTGACAAACTGGCCTGTCTTTATTGATGACAGTGATTGATCACAGCCTCCGGGGAGCTATGAGCAATAATGTTATTTCTAATTGAAAGTTCATACAGTGCCACACTCTGCACACACACACACACACAAATTAAGAAGCACACACTCATAGTCCTCCACAGGGGTCCTGCAGCCTGCAGTAAAACCAACATTAAAGAAAGGTACGCACATATTTAGACTTTGCAAATGTGTGTGAAGATTGAGCCAGAGACCTACAGGCAACAAAACACACACACACACACACACACACACACACACACACACACACACACACACACACACACACACACACACACACACACACACACACACACACACACTTCGTGTCAACTGGCTAGAAAGAGCTTGGCTGACATAATCAATAAGGAAAGGAGAGTCATACTGCATGCACAGTCTTGTCTAGCCAGTCCTCCCTAGTGTGGCATGAATAACATACCAGATAGAATCTGTTCACACATCTACAAAGCACCCCTGCTCTTTTCCTTTAAAGGTCCATATTGTTTAAAGTGAGATTTCCATCTGTTTTGATGGAAATGAATATTTAACTTTGCTTCAAATCATAAAAACACTTTCTGGTTTTCCCTCTGATGTCTTTCAGCTGCTCTGCCTCAACTCTAAGTGATTTACAGAGTTTCCTGATGGACAGGTAGCTTTAGACCTACTTGTTGCTAAAGTAACAACTAACTACTGCTACCCGTTAGCTAAAGTAACTGCTATCAACAAGTAAAGCTATCTGTCACAGGCAGCTGATGCACACTGGAGGACATCAGAGGGAAAGCCTGAAAATATTTTCTCCATAAAATATGATCCAGTTTCACCAAAATTAGTAAATAATTTTCAGCATCTGTTTAACCTAATTCTTTTCTCATTTGTGGTATGAGAAACAGTAAATTCCCATATTGCTATTTTTCAATCTTATTGTAGCTGTCATATGCAGTCGTGCACATTGGAGCATTGCATTGCGAGCCAACCAAGTACTGGTTGCTACCTAGTCTAGCATAGCCAGACTGTGTTAGCTAGTTGCTGGTCCTCTGCAGGCTTCCGGGAACTTGGCCAATCAGAAGAAAGTGGGCTTTTAGGGAAGGGGGCCTTAAAGAGACAGAAGCTAAAATAGAGTGTTCAGACAGAGGGGGAATAAAGGTGTTGCAGCAATGGACAGTTTTCTAGTAGACACCCAAAATAAAAGTATGAAAATTAGCATAATTTGGAACCCTAAATTTGTCTGTTTCATATCCTTTGTTTACACATTTTTGTCTCTCTCTCCACGTCTAGCTCTCTTCCTGACTGTCCAATCTGTCTCTTGTCCTTTCACCTAAAAGACAAATCTTGTTTTTGGTCCTCTTCAGTCTACTTGGTTTTTCTCTCAGTCTCTTGGCCACTACCCCTGCCTCCCGTCTCCCCCGCCCCAATTGCCCCTCTCCCACCTGCTCTGGATGCCTCCCTCCATACTGAATAGATGTTTGCATGTGTATCAGCCTGGCTAAACTATTAATTAATCCCACAGTGCTTGGACCTCCATGGTTATACTTTAAAGGACAGCTGACAGTTCAAACATTTTAATCACAAGGCAGCATAAGTAATATGCTAACCACAGTGTGTGAAAATGTGTATGCGTGTGTATGTGTGTATAGTGTGTCAGTTTGCTGAGACTGATAAACTGCATAAAATCACAGAAGCAGATATTAAGTATGTGCATTAAAATCACACAAAACACATATTCATGGAAGATAATTAGAATAATGTGGCACCTGTGAACACACACACAGACACACACACAAACTAACCAAGAAGTGGATTTATTTTGTAAGGGGAAATAAATCCACCTCTCAGGCTGCTTCGGCAGTCACTAGAAACTGTATATCTCTGGCTGTTTGACAGTGGATCAAACTCTTGGCCATTAAGAATACCTTTAGCTGCTGGTGTCTGGTGTGTGTGTATGTGTGATGGAGAGAGGGAATTGGGGAGAGAGAGACAAACAGAGACACAGAAAGAGAGAGAGCTCATGGAGCAGCCCACAGCCAACTCAGTCGTAATGGCTCCTTAAGGAATCAGTAAAGCGGAACAATCGATTCCAACAATGGATGGCTTAAAGAAGGGGGAAAAGGATCACGGTGTCCTTTCCTCGTTCTAACTTCGGTCGTTTCCTTCTAAACTATTAACTGATTTTTCTCACTTATTAACAGATTCCTTCACTAAGAAGGAGGTAATGAGAGAGGCACCCCTGGAGCTGTAATGACTACTTCCAAAAGGTCCACATTACTGTGAGGAGCTCACCTGCTCCGCTCTGTCTGCTCCGAGTATAATGATGGGGATTGTGATTATCCCTTGAAGCCCAATTAAAGCAGTCATACATAGTGGACTGTGTGGATAGCTGCTTACATGTAATCATCTAATTGGACTACAATCTGCTTTTTCTTAATCTTAGTTTTGACTCTTGTTTTTCATGCTAATTGGTTATCTTAAAAGCAGTGTAAACAAATGTGTGAAGAGCTCTCTTTCCACTTTAAACTGCAACAGGCTCAAAATGCTGTGCTATGTTTTTGTGTTTGTATCATAGTTCATATACAGCCAGCAATTTACTTTCTTTAATAATAAGAGTGTAACTGTGTCTTTGGCCACACATTAACATTTTTTTAAGTAGATGACATGAAGTTAAATTACCATGTTGCCATCTGGTATCTTGATGAAAATATATTTTATGTATCATAAGCGGAAGCCCAAGTCTGGAATGAAATGTCAGCTTGGTTGACCAGGTTAGTTTCAACCATCTGACGTGTTTGGATGAAATAGTTTTAATTGACTAAGGTCTAAGTTATTACTTAATTAATTATGAGGCTGCAGCTGTTAACTTTACTTTACAACAAGTTGCAATCTCATTTATGACAAAATTTCATGGCAGTTAAATAATCCAAAATAAGTACCATACACCAGTAGACCAGTTACTAGGAGGAATTAACTTGTGACAAAGTACTTATATGGTTGGAAGAAACATGAATTATCTAATAACATGATTTACATATATCAATCTAAATGTGCCTTTACATGTCCACACAATGGAAACACTGAGCATGACAGATGTATAGAAAAGTTTACTGGATTGTGCTTAATCTCATTAAAATAATCACAGAATGATGTTTACGTGACAGTTTGTATAGCCTCAGAGCTGTCATAATGAGTGATTGACACAAGTTTTAACCACACTGAACAAAAATATAAATGCAGCACTTTTGTTTTACCCCCATTCATCATTAGCTGAACTCAAATACTCTCTCTATGTATGTCTCAAATATTGTTCACAAATCTGTCAAAATCTGTGTTAGTGAGCACGTCTCCTCAGCCAAGATAATCCATCCACCTCACAGGTGCAGCATATCAAGATGCTGATCAGATAGCATGGGTGTTGCACAGGTGTGCCTTAGGCTGGTCACAATAAAAGGCCACTTGAAAATGTGCCATTTCACTGTAATGGGGGGGGGGTCCTGAAACCAGTCAGTATCTGGTGTGACCACCATTTGCTACACGCAGTGCAACGCATCTCTTTCACATAGAGTTGATCAGGTTGTTGATTGTGGCCTGTGGAATGTTGGTTCACTCTTCTTCAATGGCTGTGCGAAGTTGCAGTCAGGTCGAGACCCGATGAGGATGACGAGCACGCAGATGAGGTTCCCTGAGACAGTACCTGACAGTTTGTGCAGAAATTGTTTGGTTATGTCCATGCGGTTGGTCTCAGACAATTTTGGAGGTGAACATGCTGGATGTGGAAGTCCTGGGCTGGTGTGGTTACAAGTGGTCTGCGGTTGAGGCCGGTTGGATGTACTGCCAAATTCTCTGAAATGCCTATGGAGACAGCTTATGGTAGAAAAATGAGCATTCAGTTCATGGACAACAGCTCTGGTGGATATTCCTGCAGTTAGCATGCCAGTTGCACGCTCCCTCAAAACTTTGTGCTGTGTAATGGAACTGCACATTTTCCAGTGACCTTTTATTGTGGCCAGCCTAAGGTACACCTGTGCAATACCCATGCTGTCTGATCAGAATCTTGATATGCCACACCTGTGAGGTGGATGGATCATCTCGGCAAAGAAGAAGTGCTCACTGAAAAGGATTTGTGAATAATATTTGAGAGAAATAGGCCTTTGGTGTACAAAGAGAAAGTCTTAGATGTTTGAGTTCAGTTCATGATGAATGGGGTGAAAAAACAAAAGTGTTGCGTTTATAATTTTGTTCAGCCCATGCATGTCTCTAAGCAGCTTTGTACTCTACTCTTGCATAAGGTCAACTCTGGTCAATTATGTAGTTATTTCTGCTTGGTCAAGCAATTTGGATTTTAATCTCATGGCTGTTATCTCAAAATCCACTTCATAAAGTATGGAGCGAGCCAACCAGTGGAACGCATATTTCAACCTCTTCTGCAAATGTTCTTGGGGTGAACACGCCAGCAAAACCTCACACACAATGACAGTGGTGGGTCAGGGGAGAGCACAAGATCCTCTATTGATTTGCTCATAAAAATAAATAAACGAATAAACACATGAGAAAAGTGTCTGAATTTCATCAGTCACCTCATTGTCTCTGCCTCCCTTCCCTCCCCCTCTCTCCACCACAAGCCTCATTATGGAGTGCTTTGGAGATTGGCTAAGACGCCGCCGCTTGAGATGAGAGAACAATTAGTGTCAGAAAGCATCACTCTCGGCGTTCTCTGACACTCTGCAAGGACCATTATCTCACATCAGTTTAGTGCGTACAGATGAATAAGGAGGATCTGGAGCTGTGAACATTGTTGAAGCAAACAAAAGGAACATGCCAGAAGAACAGGGCGAGGCTCTCTGTTTGGGGGTACTCAGCCCATCTGTGAAGAGCGCCTGTTTAAGAGTCTTCATAATGACTAGATTGATGTGCATGTCAATATTTGCATATGTATTTCCCCCTCTGGTCTTGTTAAGAATAAAATGCATGCCATCCACACTATAAACAAATTGATTGTTGATGAGCTCTGTAGTTTGGCCATCAAAGGAACAGGGGCCTGTCATTGTTTCACTGCTGGCTCAATATCAAGTGCGTGTTTGGGAATATATGAACACAAATGTCCTTGAAGTGCACTTGCCACACACAAAATAGCAAACTGGACAAAACTGCCTTACTGTGTAATATGCTTGAAATACAGAGCAGCAAGTCAATACATCTGAAAACAGAACAGAAGGAACTGTGCTAACTCTAACGGTGAAATTAACTATTGATAACATTTGTATTGATTTAGAAGGGTAACTGTCAGATTCTCAAGGGGAAGCTGGAGGATAAAGAATTCAATGACTACCACGGGGTATGGTGATCATTAGCCCTAATATACTTCAGCCATTAGAGCATAACCTTATTTGAGTCCATTTGATTTTATAGTCATTTTTTAAAATGTAGTAACTTCCAGCAGGCTGCCGCAGATAATTAATAGGTTTAGTTCATTGAGAGGACTCTTCTCTTTAATCAGTAAAATTTCAATATTGAAGAATGATAAATCATAAAAGAAATAGTGAGGATCTTTTATTTTATATGTGGTTGACCACTTAGCATTCTGTTTGTCCATTCACGCCAGATAAGAGATGGATAAAAAGGTTTAAAGGTTTTCATGCTCAAAGGCCACAGCAGAATTGCAGTGGATGAGGATATGGGGTATTGCCGTGAGTATCGCCAATGACGTATTGTCATGTCTACCTTGGGATGAGGTCCCAAAGTTATAGTATGTTAATGATTGCTGCAGGAGATTATCTTGCAGTACCTGTAATGAGAATTACATCTGACAATGTGCCTCTCAGTAGGCAGTATTTTCCCATGTATCAAATGGGCAAATCTTCTAATTAACAGTTACTTTTAGTGTTATACATATTTTATCTGCCATGTCGCCATTTTCTCAAGAAATTAATCAACAGTATATCACTCTAGGTTTCCCACTTTCTTGTTAGTCTTGTATTTTTTTGCCCCCTTTTTCTCTGCAATTTGGAAATGCAATACTTGGTGCACTGCAGTCCTTGTCACTGCTACTACTGCTGACCTGATGTATATCAGTGGAAGCCGTATGTTTCCTGTGATACGCACTGACACACACACACTTCAATATGTGCTGTGATTTACAGTATCTCAACCAGATCCCAAAACCCCTTGCAGGCAATGAGGTCATGATTCCTCACCAGCTTCTCACCTTCTAATAGAGACAATTGTGTTCAATGAATGACCATGCCCTGAGGCTGCAAACATCCAGTTTATAAATTTCTGGGAAAGAGCTTTAGCCATGCACTGCTATCTCTTGTTTGCTAAACTTCCAGACACTAGGGCTGGGCGATATATTGATATTATGAGGTATACCGTTATAATTTGAAAAGATACATAAAATTAGACAATCCCGTTTATACTGATATAGTTTGACGCTGAGTTAATTATTTCCATTTCCGTAAAGTCCTGCCAGCTTTTGCTCCTCTCTCTCCCTCACTGCACATCTCTGCCTCTCCCTCTGCATCTGTGCGCAGTCATCTACTCACTAAATGTCAAACAACATGGAGCGAGACAATGCTGAAGACCTGGCTTGTAAAAAGAAAAACAACATTGTAGCATTTCACAGAGAAACACAGAGTTACTACGTTGCAAGTTGAGACATAGTGGATATTTTATAAATGCGGACGGGTAAAGAGAGAGTGAACACACCAGTGCAGATATTATTTGTTAGCTACCACGTTGGTGTTGTTTTGAAAGGCTATGTCGTTCTACACATGATTCCATTGTTTGGAAGTCCAGAAGACAAGTTCTGATTTTTTTGGTGCCTTATTTAAGGTAGCCTTCTACTGATGGAGAAAGTCTCCGGAGCAGATATGCAGGGAAAGAAAGAGACTAAAAGAAGAGGGGCACACTGATGAGTTCAGTAAGCAGATTTAATTAATTAAGTAGAATTAAAATGGTGAACTAAGAAACAAGCTACGACAAATAGTAAAAACTTGCCTGCTACCCGCATCGCTTTCCATGACCTGGGACATCCCATGTTTTATCAGTAGTTTGCCAGCTCCACCTACCTAGTACCTATTTTGATATTTGATCATAATTCAGGCAGAATTAAGAATGCTAATAAATACCAAGAATGAAGGCAAGTTATTAATCTGATGTCATTATTTAGACAAAATACTGAATGCATGTTAATGCCAGGTGAAAGGTCATGGAATATTCTAAATGTATATTGTGTATTGTGATTCTCTGTCTCAAGTCTGTCTGTACCATTTTCAGATAGAACTGCAGCAAGTTCCACAAACTAAAGAGTGGCCACTATCACTTTTTAGAAGACCAATAAAAATGTTTTAGAGAAACGCCTGCTGGCCTACGAGAAAGCTGTTTATACCGGCCACCCACAGAACAATAATGTGGCAAGATGTTTGAGCACAAGAGCATAAACTAAATTAATAGTTACAGAAATCTTAAATCAGTCCTGCCAGGAAAAATCCCTTGGAGGTTGGATGTTTGCATGGCTGACAGGCAATAGAATAATCCTTCTGTTTTATATATGAGGTTGTAAAACTTTGATGGTACTTTTTTTTTCTTTTTCTCCTTTCGGCACTGGGTGATTATGTGCCATTCTGTAGAGTGTATCCCTGGTTTTCTAATGTTTTTTTAATATAGAATCATGATGGAGCTTAGGGCCCTGTCCGAAGCTTTTTGCATGTTTTCATAAGCAGGACTAAGAATTCGCAGTGCTGACACTGACATCTGCAACTGACTGTAGTTTGATGTGCCGATTGCTGATAGCTGTATTGGCACATTCCCCCCGCTGATTCGGGACATGGCATATCGAAACAAAAGCAGTACTGTTTCTATAGCTACCAGCAGAACTCATATACACTGTCATTCAAATGTACAGCAGTGAGCAAAATAATCACTTCTTTCAGAGCTGAGTGACTGCATTTGTTCGATAAAGAGACAACTTGGCTGATGTGGTTCAGCAGAAATGAGATTGAAAATGATAAAATTATTGCCCTTCCTTCCTGTCCTCCCGGACAAAAGCCAAGTGAAATACACTTACGGTTGTGCGTGTACAGTTGTGTGTGCCAAATGTCTGAATAACTGTGTGAATAATTATGTGTCTGAGTTTCTGTCTGTAAGTCTACATGAGTGAGACAGACAGAGCCAGAGGGGATGATAGAGTATAACTTTAAAAACAACTGCTGAGTAATTCCTGATTCCTGTCCATGAACTTCTGTTCAACTGCTTGCTTTTGCTCTCGCAGGAAAGGCAATCGCCTGCCTAATTAGAGCTGATGTGATTTACAGCCACATACATCCAAATTCATTGCCTGATCAGGAGAATGATGTCGAAAAGAGAGAGCAACGGCTAAAGCTCACAATGTTGCTCAATTAGATCGTGTTATTCATGTCCATGTGCAACCTTGAAAATCGAGTCGTTTCCGGCACTGAGGTAAAAGAAAAAAAGGGGCTCTCATTTGTACGTGGATGAATATTTGAAAGTGATGGAAGATTTACACAGATAAAAGCTCCATACCTGAAAGTAAAGAGGATTTTACCCTGGCAGATTATGGACAGTCCCTGATGAGTATCTTGTTAACCTCCTGTGCACACTTCTATTGCTACACAAATTAAGCCATGAGCTCCAACTGCATAAACAAGGATTTGAGCACACAACAGTTTTGGATAGTAACCACAATATACTGGAGTCTGACCTTATTAGAAACGGGAGAAGAAGCAAGTCAGTTACTAAATACTCATCTATTTGGCACATCATCTGAGTTTATGTGGACTCAATGTCAACATGGAAGAAGTACACTGATGACCCCGTTTTGGAACATACTGAGAGTCTATGAACTGCAAAGCCAATTAAATTCCAACCAAAAGTCAACCTCCAACTCTTATGCTCATTACATTCCCATCCCAATTTGCATCATACAGCTTAAGCCTGAAGAAAGCCTTTCAGTTCTCTGTTGTTGTTGCTACTGTTGTTGTTGTGAGTCAGTGTATCCTCTCTTAGCTTCAACAGAGGCATTCTTTGTGTCTCTGAGGCCTCTTTGCTGTGCTCTCTTTCTCTGGCCCCTCTTCAACACACACACAGACACACACAAACATTCTCACCCCCAGCGAATGAGCCTCTGCTGTTCCTTCCTAGCTTTACGCGTGGGGAGGACATTACATTCCTTGCATTTTAATCACCTCATTCATCCACCAACACAGCATCCAAACTCCAGCCAACAATTAGTCCCTTCCTTCCCCTGCTCCTCCTCCTCCTGTTCCCAGAGGAGAGGAACCCTTGCCTGGGTCAAGTAGCCTATAATCAGCTACCAACTAATTATGAGGCAGAATCGCTACACTGATGGCCAAGGGTAAACCCTGAAACAGTTACTTGTGTTGGTGCATAGAGACAGAGCGATTATTCTTAAAGGTTGACACTGATAGGCCGCAATTCCTTTTCATTTCCGATGTCATTTCAACGGCTGCCTCTATGGGTAAGTAGAAGATTAACTTGAATATGGAGAATGACACAGAGTTTTCAAGCCATCATTCAAGATTTACATGATGGATGGATGGGAGTTGGTTGGGAGCAGCAAGTTAAAGCATCTGATGGTTGACTGTTTTCAAAAGTAGAGGAAGTTTTTGTAGTTTTTCTTTAGCATCATGAAAATCCTCTCAGGCGTGAGCAGAAGCGAGAACAATGAGCCAGTGATACAGCTGCAATAAATGTGATTAAACACGGACCCAAATTGTCCCTTAGTGATGTGGCCTTTTATTTCGCAGCTGGGACAAGAGACTTTAATGACTTGGGTGGAGGCCAGCGAGGCACTAAGATGGTCAGACAGTGGGACAGCGCGGCACCACTTAGCCCCTGTCAGTAATGGCCTGGACACCTCCATCCCTCTCCACCGTCACAATGGTCTGGCTCTGCCATCCCTCATGCCGTCCCCTTACTATCACTGCTCCCACACACATAATACACACAACACACAACAGAGCAGGGTAGACTGAAAAGGCTGGTGATGAGCAGAGGAGAGAGAGAGAAGAGGGTGAAAGGGTAAATGGGGAGGAAAGGCAGAGAGACAAATAATGGAGAGGGAGGACAGTGAAGGCGCCATCAGAGGAGGGGAGGGTCTTGAGAAAGAGGCAGAGAGAAAGAGAGCAAAAGAAAAAAAGACTGAGAACTTGTGGACCTAAATGAATTGCGATACCATGAGAGACCATGGTAATGCCTGGGTCATATAACGAGAGGACACAGCGCATCCAATCTTTGACTCACTGCAACAGCTGAAAGATTACCCCTGAAAAATCTCCACTTCCAACAGTCATCCTTTTCATGCTTGCATCTTTCAGTTTTCCATATATTTACTACACTAAGCAGTTGGTCTATTGTAAGCATGTGCTGTTTGCATATACTGCTTGTTTTGCTCGCTAGGCCCATGTTGTTCACATGCAGCCTATTTCTATTTTTTCATTTTATTTCCTGGCATACAACTTTCAAATGGAACAATCTCCATTGTGTAAAATAAGTGTCCACTGGGCAGAGCATTATTGCTTGGAGCTGTTGAAGAGACTCCTGCAAGTTTGGAAGTTGGTAAAAACTGTCACTTTGAAGGAGAATTTCTATTCTGCACTGAAAACACACAATGTTCAACACTCCTTTTTTATTCAATTCTGCTTTCACTGTTTATCTGCCTCTCTCTTAAAGTCTCAAAAACTTTTTTTTAAGTGGTTACCGAAGACAAGCTGAGTATGAAGGTTGACATGACAGCTCTACTCATCTCCACTTTTGTTTAGAAAAAAGTAACTTGCCAAACAATTTGGTCCCCTAAAGCTACAATGTCAGGGCCCGAGCAAACTGTCGGACAGAAAAGGAGAAAAGATTATGGCAAAGATAGGAATGTTGACTTTGTAGGAGGAAAGGCAAAGAAAACGGCTCACTCAACAAAATTGCTACACAAGTTGTTTTTCATGTCAAGTTTCTCCTTGGGAGTAGGAATACTACACACTGTAGGTGATGTATCGAGCACTCCACTGTCCATATGTGGCCCAAAGCTTTGGTGTAATTTTACGCATGCTTATGCCCCTTCCTCTATAGACTCAGCAACTTCGTCCAAAGAAAGTGGCCTGAGCAATTCACTGCAGCACAGCGACTCCACTTCTGTTTTCAACTTTGCACATTTTCCTCACTGGCTGGCGGTGCTCTCGGTTGTGGCAGCCTCTTCCTCCTCCATACAGATTAATTCCTCTGCACTGTTTTCTGGCTCATATACAGTAAGTAGTCCTGAAGGTCTGTTTCCAGCATTACACTATTAAAGTTGTTTTCTTCCGTGTCTATAGGAACATTGCCTTCTGCCACGATCTTCCAGGGGTTGTCCAAGCAGCCCCTCTCTCGATCCTATCTTGATTGTCTGCGGAGGCGTGCATACAAGAAAATCCATAGATCATACAACAATCCTAAAGCTGGTAAATGAGCAGGGAGCTCTAGGTGCAGACAACATGCAAGGAAGTTAAAGATTCAGTTAGAATTGTTAGAGGTGTTATAAGAGAAAGTCATCTCTTCCAAGAACACTTTCTCTAATAACACCTCTAACTCCTAACCTCTAACATGCACTGCCTGTGCCCTTCTTCTTCTATACCCTTACAATTCTCGTATTGATAGCACTTTTTTGTTAACTCTTATCCTTCTCTAGGTATTTACTCCATTAACATCATACTTGCTATTAGGTCTTATTAGTATTTATTGCTGCCCTTACTAGTATGTTTTGTCAGTTGTAGATCTCATGCTGTATTGGTGCTGGTATGCTGTTCCTCAAATGAAAGTCGCGTTGAATAAAAGCGTCAAATTTTTAAATGTAATGTAAAGGTTGGTTGAAGCTCGTTGGAAATCGGTTTTCCTTTAACTTAACATTGTGCAACAAGTGGAGTGATGGTCTCACTTTACCTTATTTTTATTTAGCTCATCATTCACACTTGATGTTGTTGATGAAATATAAAAATTAAACCAAATGTTTGTCTTTTACTCCTTACAAGTTGATCTTCAACAAGTCATATCTGGTCACTTGATATAGTGATAGTTCTGTGCTGGTGACAGTGACAGTGAAATGTGTTAATTGGGTCAGCCTGTGAACTGACCCAGTGCACTAGCCAACCATATACCCCAACAAGCCAGCCTTTGGTCTACTTCAGCTAATGATAGAACTGTCCAATCAATAATAGCCTCATCGAGTATCACTGAACTCCTCACACACATGCACGAACACAAACTATCTCTCTTCTCTCACTCTCTCTCATCCTTTCTCGCTGTTCCTCAGTGTGCCCTAATTTGGTAGTCCACTCTGCCTGCGGGTCAGCAATCTGTCTAGCTCTCATTAGAGATCTGTCATATTCATTCGGAAACCCATTTTTTTGGCAAAATATAAAAGTGGGAAGTCCGTGCGGTGACACATTTTAAACATTTAATTGAGGAAGGGGGGATGCTGAAAGCAGGCCAGATAATTCACTTCAAATATTTCTAATCTCCTTCTTATTAGCCAACAGTAAACACTCCTATACACACAGAGAAACTAAATTTTATGGTATTTTTGTCTTTATTGGGCCTGTGACAAGACATAGAGAGACAGCATATACAACACAGATTAGGAAACAAATCCAGGAACCAGCCACTTGATTTCCTTGCCAATAAACTATTATCTTGCTTTTATTACCTGTCATAATGCTCCAATGTTCACGCATGTGTTCAGTTTAATTAAACCTAATCCATGTGGAAAGAAAATAATAACAAACAGGTACAGTGATTGTGTTATTTATTCAGCCCTCTCTAGCTTTTCATGCTCAACAAGGGCATGGTAGTAATTAATTGGAGCCTGGAGGTTGGAAGGCCCGGGCCTATCACATGAGGTCAATACGGCGGCAAGGGCCACGCCTGTCCTGTAATAAGCTGACATAGTTACGGCCGTAATTGGCTGGAGCAGCCAAGCGACAAGGGCAGGCCGGATGGAAGCACTGACCGTGGAAAATTAGAGAGGATGGTTTAAGATTGATCACTGAAAACCTCTCCACCAGGCTCCTCAGCTCATAATAACCCACAAGGATTACAGAATGGCAGGCAGACTAATCTGAAGGAAGGGAGTATAATTGCAGAAGCCATATCTCTCAGAGCGTTAGCTTTTTAAGCCTAGTCATTCGTTTGTAGCGCCTCGTGGAAACAAAAAAAGAGCAGTAGACAAAGAACAAAGAAAAGTTCATCTTGCAGAATTGCTAATTTATCCCCTTGTCCAACATTCTATTTGATACTTAAATGCTAACTGGATGTCACCCGCACGCTGTCCTTGATAGGGATGTGCTCATGCGGATATATCCTCATTCACTTCAGACTCAACACAGGGAGCGATAAAAAGACGTCAGGAGCCATGGCGATGGCAGAGAATGAAGACATAAAGCTGAGCCCGATTCCCCACAGGACTGTGCCGAGATGACAGTATTGACAGTCGCGGCTGTTTGCCGTTTAGCCTAATTGGAATAGTGATTTCCATATAAACAAGCAACAAATTGTCACAAATGACGTGTCGAGTAGGAGCGCATAATGCAAGGTGGCGGACTGCGCAAAACAAATTGGGAGCCAGATCTAGCACCTAAATACAGATTGTGGTGTTCTCAGAGGACTGGACGAGTAGGGGGTGAAGGAATGGCCCAATTAGGCACAATGGAGAGAAGATGGTAGCATCGAGAGCTGGGGAAATGAAAAATAGAATGGCTGTGCAAAGTTTGAGGAGAGAGACAAGGAAGAAATGAGACATGAGAGTGAGGAAGCTTCGTCA
Organism: Lepomis macrochirus; assembly: GCA_024633595.2. Classification (NCBI taxonomy): domain Eukaryota; kingdom Metazoa; phylum Chordata; class Actinopteri; order Centrarchiformes; family Centrarchidae; genus Lepomis; species Lepomis macrochirus. The sequence goes on along the minus strand of JALXJV020000009.1, from coordinate 27,312,035 downwards.
CACTTTGTCACTCCTGGTTTTCTAGCTTCTGACTAACGGAAGGATTGACTTTGACATGAATGAACACATGCACATGTTATAGGCACAGGTCAGGTTTCCTCGTGCAGATACAGTAATCAATAAAAATCACCAACAGACGTGACTTAAATTTTATAAATGTTTATTACAAGAGTGAATGTTTAAATTAATATAAATTATAATGCATCAAAGTGAATCACAATAACCAGAAATGTCTCGGAAATATGGATATTGGATATAGCAAATTATTGAGACATCATTATTGAATATCTCAAATACCAGAAGTGATATTCAATGTTCATGTTCTCATTGCTAAAGGTAATCAAATTCTTAGAAGTACTGCAAGCTGGAAAATTAGATGAAACTAGTTTTTGGATAGATTATGGTAATGTGAAATGATCCCTATCAATTTAATCTATCAGAGACAAAACTGACCCGGGGTACCAGAGACTGCCCTTTTGCCTGCAGTTCAGAGAGAGATCTGAAAAACACCTCCCCTTTCTCACTTATAAAGAGCAAGTGAAATCTTAGAAGGCCCTGTACACACTAGCATTTGAATTTAACCGTGACACAATCTGGCAATTAAAGCACTAGTCTTTTAAGTATTTTCTTTTTTACGTGGGTTGTCAAAAACGGAACTATCAATTGTACTCTGGACCACAGGAAATGGGATCATACTCCAAAAAAAGCAATAAACTACATTCAAAAACAATACTTCTGACACTTCCTTTAGATTTGCTTACAGCTCCTATACACCACAAATCTATATGTGAACCTGGGAATAAGTGGTTAAACTAAATGATTATAGATTACAATCTTTGGGAGGTCTACTTAAGAACACAGCACACTCCTGATGGGAGCATAGTGTGCTTGTCAGGTCACAGTCCGCTTGACCATATGTCAGTCCCTCCAGGATTTTGCAATGAAGCGACTGCAACCATCAACACAAAGTCAACAAATCCTGTGATCTCAGTGTGGCTCGCAATTTTGACCAATCACGGCAACTTGTCCGCAAAATTGACCTATCATTGCCATTTCCAACAAAATGTTTTCATACAGGACAGCGTATTTTGCAAAACATGCGGTATTGTGGCCGGACATAAAGGAAATCGTGATTGACACAGTGGCAGAAACGCTTGGAGGACATCGGGCGAAACAAATCACTGAGATACAGCCTGTTGCATCCCGGCCAATTTCAAGCACTGCAAGAATCAAGATACACTGGTTTAAATATGCAGCTTAAGGATTAGGTTTGTGAAATCTTGGAGTGATTCAACAATAATTCTAAAAGTTAGGAAAAAAACAAAAAACAAAACCAAATCTACTGTGCAGTTTTCACTACCGCAAACATTGGGCCAAACATTGCAACTTTCATCAGAAATCAGACATTTTAGACCGCAACAATCTTAAGAAAAGGCCTGCTAATCTGATATCCTGGCAAGACTGATATCTGTTTCCCATCACCAATAGGTCTACTTAGTCAAGTACATTTTCCTGGCAGCATGTGTAAAAAAAGTTCCGGTTTATCAAGACAGTTTAAAAGTTCACTCACTGAGTCTACTTTTACTAATAAACTCTCTGTTGTTTGTGTAACTCCAAAAGACGGATCATTATTGTTTTGGTTAAGGTTGTAAGACTTGCAAGGGGCTACCACAAACACAGTCCCCTTGCCTATACAACAGACATAGCCATCCACCTACCGCTTCCATTCGTTTCTGATGTGGAGACAACACACTGCCAAAACATAATGACTGATTTAAGTACCTGTTCTCTCACCAGTGTGTCAAATGAAATACCACAGAGAATCATGAGTGTGGCTTCTGATGATACAAGTAATTGGCCATCCTGTCAGTTTTTACTGGTTGAAATGACGTTCAGTGTACGCAGCAGTTTGGAACGCACATGGCGCTATGCTGTTCATGGTATGAGCCTCATTTTCCACATCCCTGTGGTCATACATCATCATGATGAGTGACATTCATGTCAGGGCAGTAGTTGCTATGCAAAATTCATGATCTGAACATAAATATAGCGACTCTATGACAGGGCTGCACATCGGGATGGATGATTTTTATATATGGCATACTGGCAATGGCCCATGTTTGTATATAGCATGACACATATAACTTGATAGATGGAACCTGTATTGATTCCATTTAGCTATTACTGGGGGCAGCATATATTTTTCAAGGGAATGAAAAAATTCATTGGTATCTTCTGCTGACATCTCCAGACATGCTGCTGCAACACTTACCAGTAAGACGAGAGCGAATAATCCAACACTGTGACACTGTGATTTTGTTTTTCCACTAATGGCTCTATTTTCTCTTACCATATATCAAATTAATTTGGTGCCTGATATGCAGACCCAGGCTATTCTGATTTAAATAACTAATGAAGCGCTTCTTGTTGCCAAGAAGAAGCATCTGCTCAAAGAGACGCAGAGTCAATTTTAATAAATTCGACACCCTCTGGGGAATCACAGAGAAGGAGAGGAAGGATGGATGGATGAGGAGGTGAGACCATAAAGAGATTCAATCAAGACCCCAGCTTACTGTATGTGATTCCATTAATAGCATGCTATAAGAATAAGTGAATTGAATATTTCACAAATAACAGTGGGTCTTTGATCTTCTCACCTGTAGATTTGGAGCTGGTCATGGTTTTCAAAATTCAACATCAAAGCTGTACAACATGATCTTGACAGTTTCCAAAACATTTCATTAAAAAATAAGTCCATTTATGTTGTGGTGGCTAATAAAGTAGAATAGATAATTTTGAATGAGAGGTCTAAAGTATGTCATCATTACTGGTAGACATGCTAACCAGTTTGGAGCCAAGCTCCTTAAGTTCAGGTATCACACGGACAGAGTTGGCACGCCCTTCAATAGGTGATAAAATCTAAGCTAGTAGTTTATCTGTTTACCATTTGTCTGACAATGTTGGAATTTAACTGCTTACATTGCTGTTCCAACCTTCCCTATTGCTCACCATGTTGCTGCGAGTCATTAGTGTTGCTCACTAATCATTAATTATTTCATATATTTTCATATATCATAGATGTCAGTTTTGCCAAAACTTTTTGCCTCACTTTCAAAGAACCACTCTGCAGAGAGTTGGCAGATGTGCTGCACTCAATCACTGAATAACTATCCCACAATTACTGTATGGGATTGAGATTTTGTGGGTCCTGTGGACCCAACACACAGGGTTAACTTTAATGCACGTGGGAAAGAGTGGGCAACAAGTAGGAGATGAAATTTACACATTACCTACCATGAAAAATGCTTTTTCCATCTCAGAGAGCGGTAGAACTGTGCCCTGAGGTTAGGCATATGGACACTATACCACAATCTCCTGCATGGAATGTGCATTAGTGAAAAGCACAACGTGGCATATTATAGGAGGGGCTGTTCTGAAAGCAAATAAAATGTGGATCAATAACAGCACAATCCCTACCCCAAAATGTGTGAAGGCAGACCTTGATAAAACCCAAGGACAGAAAGTAGCGAACTCTATGAAGAGTGTAGTCTTGGTTGTACTGGTAGCTGTGGAACTGTTTTTTTTAAAGAGGCAGTAGTGTAGAAACAGTAGTGTGTGTAGTAGTTGGAATAATATAAGTAGCAGTCGCAGTACTTGACTATTGGTCTATTTCATTAGAGTTGAAATTTGGGCTCAAGTGCACATCATGTTAGGTCATGACCGCACAGTAAATGGTAAGATGTATGGGCCTCTGCATGTAGAAAATTGTTTCATACTGCAACTGGTGACAACCAAGTGAAAACAATGCAATTAGATTTTTAATTGGCAAAATAATTCACATCGAACAGTATTAAGAAAAGCAAAACACCCAACCCTCATTTTCTCTGCAATCACAAACTGTAAGGCCTTGAACTTCTGTGATGAATAACTAAATAACTGAATAACTAAAGCTACATCATCCAATAATAGAATTGCCTAATATTAATCCTGTTATCAGTCCAATCAGTGGGCTCACAATAGCTAAGACCACAAAGTTTTTTCAAAATCGGCTAAGTGGTGTCCCAGCTATTACAGTATGCGTGATAGATATGTAGATGGCTCACACTGGTTTTCCAGTCTGTGATAGAATTAACTCATGCAATGCAAAATTCACTACATGTAGGTTATGCTTTTAAAGCCGAGCATTCACATATTAACAAGTTTAAGCTTGATTGGCTGTGTGTGTGTGTGTGTGTGTGTGTGTGTGTGTGTGTGTGTGTGTATGTGTGCGTGTGTGTACAGAGACAGAGCTAGAGAGATGCTGAGTCAATATGTGTGCCCCTATGTATGTGTGCATGCATGAAGCCAATCAGCAGGATGAAGTCAAGATCTTCAATGACACCATTAGGTGTGTCACGAACCAATTCATCTTCCATCTCCTGAAACTCGTTTCATTACAACCGTCACCCTCAGGGCTCGCACACCCTTCACAATCACTCACGTCTCCATTGATTAAATCTGCTGCATCTGGAGCAGTGAATCATTTGCTTCGCATGCTGGAAAAAAAAATGTATGTATGTAAAATAAATATGTACCACACCAGGGATATAATAGTGGTGCATGCTGAATAACACTTATGAAAATGAATGTATTATTTATTATTAACCATAAATATTTTAATTTCATGTGAAGATACAGCTAACTGAAGTAGTTGTTTGCATTTTTGTGGTACACGTAAAACGCCAATGTTTCACATGCTGAACCTGATATGGAGACAAAATGTATTCAATAACATATAGTGCGTGTTAGAAACATAATTTAATTAGACAATAACCAAGTACATTGTTGTAAATTTTCTTGTCAGACTTTGTTGATTTAAAAAAGAAGCAATAACCTACGCAAGGCGGGGTGAGGATCCCTTCTCTACTGCAGACAGAGGAGAGACTCCTTTTGCCTCACACAATGATTTTTGTATGATCTGGGTGACATCGACATCTCACGTAAACCAAACACCCCCGCATCAACCAGATTTCTGCCCCTTTCGGTATTTTCCAAAAATTGCATAAAAAACACTGTGATCTATCATCCAATATAGAGTTCGGATGAGTTCAACTGAAAGGTCTTGGGTAGCTTCTCCTGATGTTTCCCGTGAAAGCTGCCTATCTAACCGAAACCTCAAACACAATGCACACAGTATGTGTGCATTGTGCTCGCACACCCTTCACAATCACTCACGTCTCCATTGATTAAATCTGCTGCATCTGGAGCAGTGAATCATTTGCTTCGCATGCTGGAAAAAAAAATGTATGTATGTAAAATAAATATGTACCACACCAGGGATATAATAGTGGTGCATGCTGAATAACACTTATGAAAATGAATGTATTATTTATTATTAACCATAAATATTTTAATTTCATGTGAAGATACAGCTAACTGAAGTAGTTGTTTGCATTTTTGTGGTACACGTAAAACGCCAATGTTTCACATGCTGAACCTGATATGGAGACAAAATGTATTCAATAACATATAGTGCGTGTTAGAAACATAATTTAATTAGACAATAACCAAGTACATTGTTGTAAATTTTCTTGTCAGACTTTGTTGATTTAAAAAAGAAGCAATAACCTACGCAAGGCGGGGTGAGGATCCCTTCTCTACTGCAGACAGAGGAGAGACTCCTTTTGCCTCACACAATGATTTTTGTATGATCTGGGTGACATCGACATCTCACGTAAACCAAACACCCCCGCATCAACCAGATTTCTGGCCCTTTCGGTATTTTCCAAAAATTGCATAAAAAACACTGTGATCTATCATCCAATATAGAGTTCGGATGAGTTCAACTGAAAGGTCTTGGGTAGCTTCTCCTGATGTTTCCCGTGAAAGCTGCCTATCTAACCGAAACCTCAAACACAATGCACACAGTATGTAGCTTTCCAATAACACACAAATTGACACACTCATTAATACAGTTGTTAAAACCCCTACTGCAAAGACTCGTGACCCACCAAGGCCAGCTGCTGTGCTTTCTCTATGTAATATCTTTAAACAAAATGTGCACATCAACTCAAGTTGTGTCTTTTTGCACTACTGTACACAGAGTTGACCTAACGTGGTGTGACCACAAGTATCTTGGCTGTTTACATGATTTCTTGTACATAGATAATTATGTTTCACCCAATATCAGCTTGGATTGGCTCCAGCGCCCCGCGCCCCTGCATGCAGGATAAGAAGTTGACGATGGATGGATAGATGAAGATAATTATGGTGTTATTCATTCCCTGCTCTGTGTCGAAAGTTATGATTATTTTTGAATGTAGTGAGATAAAGACAAACACACATATACGTGGAATAAAATAGGTAATAAAAGAAGTGTCGTTCATACTTTGCTCTATGTTGACAGTTACGGTTTGTTTAATGGTGTGAGATAATGACAAACACAATATACGTGGAATAAAATAACTACACACTCCTATAGTTTTAGTGTTGTTGTTTTTTTTTAAGTCTTTCAGGAAATGCTCAGTTTTTCAGTTTTTCTTCCGCTGTAAAACTTAATCCACCAGAGATAGGCCTTGCAATAGTTCAGTGGAGCAGCACACATCAGGTAAGACAGCAAAACCTAGTCCTTAAACACCTGCACATATGCTGAGAAGGAGGTGGGGAGCATTTTCCTGTAGCTATTTTTTGCAAATCTCCAGGTTTTTTTCTTTTCCGAGGATTATTTGAAGCAGTGAACTCCATCTCAGCAAGATGTTCGATATTGTTTCCTTCTGAGATCAACCCGAGCCACATCACACGGTGCCACAGTCAAAAAAGAACTATGTAAGACACGACTGGAATGAAAGGGAACGGGGCACGTTTACAACAACGGCTAATTAGGATTCTTCTTCGAAGACGTCGCCCATTGTAACCCAGCGTAAGACTCTACAGGTGATGAGAGAAAGACTATGACAGAAAAGGCTATCAAAAGCTCCTAACTGACCCTCATATGTTAAAGTTTAAGATATTGTGCATTTTACTTTAACACTTTGTCCTCTGCCTGTGTATGTTTTTGCACTGTAATGATGCGATTTATCTTTTCTTTAAACTACCTCTTCTCCACTCAACTGGTGTGAAAAACAGCTTGGAGAGATGAGGCCCCACCACTCTGCCTGTCGATGCTTTAGAACAGAAGTTCATGCAGTAATTACTAGAAGTGGGTGTTTAAACTTTCAGTATGTGTACGTGTGTGTATGTCTGCATCTCAGAAGTTTTATGGTACTCAAGGCAAAGCGCGCGTGTGTATGTGTGTGCATGCGTATTCAATCAGTACCTGTGATGCTGAATCTACAGTGGTACATTCCCTGGTGCCCCGCAAAGCCTGACATGAAAGTTTCCCCTAATTATTGTTTATTTTTACACTTGAATTAATAAAAAAAACCCTTTTCCCACAGATTTTAAGTTACGCCGTGCTTTGAAAAAAGAAAAGAAAACCGCAACACAAAATAAATATCTATATGTACTCTTTCCTCATTTACTTGTATGTGCCCACACTTCAAATAGTCAGTAGCATCTGACTAATGAGCTCATTAGCAAATCTTTCAGCACTTGAATATTTGTTCAGCACTAGAATATTTTTGAAAGTTTATGAAACGGTTTTTATATATGGCTGAAGGACAACACCCATCATAAGAAAAAGTGCTGGAAAAAAAAAATCTATAAACAACTTAATATCCTGTCTAAATGTGGCTGTGGCTCTTTCTTTCATGCACGGCAGTGCCTTTGTGCATTCCCTCATACATATGTGTGTGCCTCCTAGGTCGCTAATCCTTTTATTAAGTCAACCTTTACCATGAGATTAGTGTCATGTCTGAAACTATCAGTTGCTAGGGGAGATATCGCAATCGGGCTGAACACTTTGTTCTTTTCGAGGCACAGCACCTCCTGAGAGATCCAAGACGCCCAGAGAGAAAACAACTAGCACTTGACGAAAAAAGGTATAAAATATAATCACTGATTCACGCCTCCACAAGGCTTTACAATTTGAATAAATTAATTGAAGGGGATGAAAATTCAAAACAGATAATTGGCCTGAGTCCTTCTTAGCCTGTAATGTGAAAGATTGTGGGGTTATGTGCTCTTGAATAAACAAGGATCCTCTGGTGATTGTGGAAAAAACAAGAGGCACTCAACAAGTATTTAAAAAAGGGGGGGGTTATTTTATTTGACAAGCAGTTTTGCATATTTAACTCAATGTCCATTGGGTTGTTATTTTGACTGGACCTTAGGTAATCAACTACATCCACTTCCCATTCTCATTTGCATGTTTATTGCCTGTCAAATCTGTATATGTTTAAAGGGTGAATCAATAAAGCTTGGGCATGTTGCCCTCTGTCCACACCCTTACCTTTATTTAGTATTGCACTCCAACCAGAGATATCTTCATTTTGACTGCCATCATTTATCAATAAATAAATGATCAATAAATTAGTCTACAAAACAAGGTTCCATTTTAGGATTTTTTGTCAGTGGAACAGTTTAATAAAAGTTAGTAATGGAACAGTCAGGAGCAGCAACAGTGTGTACATGTTCAACAGATTAAATTTAAGACTTTTTAAGAAAGTATAAGAGCATATTAATGCAATTTAAGACCTATTTCACATGCATACAAGCAGGAAAGTAGGAAAGATGTGAAGGAAAATGGTGTTAAAGTTTGATGATGTGTCGTGGAGTAAAACATTCCTGTAGCTTATAATTTATAATTCATAACAAGGTAACGTGTCCCCTACACCCTCAGTTGTGCATCACCTTTCTTTGTTTCTTTGTTCTTTATTTCTTTGTTCATCACTTGAAAACTGCTGCAGACTGATTTTCTGTTGATCGATGAGGTAACTTTTTAAACAAAACAGTTCAAAGATTCACAGTTTTTAATTCCTACAGTGTGAATCCTGTTGTTTGTGTTTATTGCTTGAACACTATAACCAGGCTATTGAACTAAAATTTCAAAACCATAACTCCATGTTTCAAAAAGCGCACAAATCTCTTTATTTCTCATTGCCTACACCATGCAGCCATTGAGAAAACACTAACATTCAATATTGTTCACTCAGTCAGCATAGGTTATATAAGTAGCACACAGCTACCCAGATGGAAACAAAAAGTCAAAATTGATAACACACCAATCAGAAACTCCAACAGATAGATAAAAGGGCCGGAGTCAGTTGATTCAGTTTTGGAACAATGGATCCAGAGAAATCTGAAGGAAGACAGAAGACAACAGAGAGGAGAAGGAGGAAGATGAAGAGAAGGAGGAAGAGCAGTATGGAGAAGAAGAAGAGGTGAAGAAAGAGGAACAGCAGGAGTTAGAGGAGGAAAGTGGATAGGCGTAAGATGAGGAGTAGGACGAGGCGGGGCAGGTGAAGGGTGGAGGAGGAAGTGGAAAAGAAGGTGGAGGAGGTAGAGGGAGGAGGAGTAGGGAGGGGAAGAGGAGGTGGAGAACAAGAATCTCTGGCCTGTCCCAGAGCAAAGACAGGACGCTGGAGCAGAATCATTTTTGTGCAGTTGTTTACATTTGTTATTTCTTTTGTTGTATTCATCATGTGAAAAAGTTTTTGAGGGGGAGAACCACAAGAAACATTAGTAATAACGAGTTTTTGTAGTATCGTATCTCACCCCTGTTTAAGACTACGTTGTAGTGTGTGTGTTTGAGGGCTTGTGTGTTATGTCTGATGGCAAAGTTTAGTTTTTCAGCACGATTGAGGGCTTTTGAGTGGAGAGCTTCATTTTGACCTGAAAATAAGATGTTTGGGGAACTGGGTGAGAAGTTGTGGATTTGCGTTTAGAGTTTTGAGAAACAGAGGCATAATTTCATGCAATGTGTTTAAGCAATTGAGATAAAAGCAAACAGCTAGATTTTGAAAGTATCTAACGGGAAAAATCCCTTCTCCTCCCTTCACCCCTTCCCCCGACGTCGTCACTCACCCAGACCATATTTTAATGTCTGGTGAGAGCATGGGGACAGTATGCGCAGCTAGGCACCTGTGCAGCTTGGCAGGCAGGCTAGTAAGTGGTTAATACAATGATGCAACAGTGACAGATACCATGTTTTTTTTTCATTTGTGTCCCTCTCATAGCCCAAACAACTAATGGATTAATCAGGGAAAAAACATACATAACTTGTAGCCCCAATTCAGTGTATATATTTATGTTGCTTTATATACTGAGCATCTTTGAGACAAAAATGTTTCTTCGTAGTTCTTCATAAGTAGTTATAATTCATATTTCACACACCTATAACAAGTAATCTTAGGCAATATTCCCATAACACGCATATGGTATGAACAAATTAAAATCACATGTCAACTACATCTTTATGTTGACTATACAAGGAAATATTGCATATTGTATGTTAGTCTGCCCACATAGGTAAGTAATGTAAATGTAGTGTAACCAAGGCAGAGCTGATATGAGTAAAGAGTTAACTTGCTGTATGAACTGACAATTAGCAGCTAATATTGAAATCTAATAGAAATGTCCATTAAGCATGATTTTGTTCATTTTAGGTACGCCAAAAAGTTGACCCAAACCTTTTGCAACATGTTTTCAGATATATATTTTCGCAAATATATGTCTGACCTGACATGTGTTAAATTTGCTAGTTCTAAATTTGCTATTCTACAAGTTGATCTTAGTTTACTGATTTCTTAAGCACACTTTAACGTGACACTCTTTCATGTTGAGCTAGTGTTAGTATCAGGCTGACACAACAGGGACAGAAACGGATTTAAAACACCACTGAAACACTCGCATCTGAGCGACTACTTTTTGTCAGAACTCCTCCTGTCCGGTCCCTGGACTTCCCCTACATGAATTATTTCCTTATAGACCCATGAACCTCTTCTTGGTGTTAAACCCTTTCAAATTTAAAGAAACAATGTTTACTAAGAGCAAAATTCAGAGCGTTGCTAACAGAATTAGACACCAGCTTCATCCCTCCACCCCCACTACACACAGACGGTATAAACACCCTCTTCACTTCGCTGTGATTCCTCAGTAATTTGAGTTTCAAACAAAGTTCGCTCCTTTCAAGTAACTCAAAAATCTGAGTTAAAGAAAAGAGTAAACACTAAGCAAGCAAAGAGAAGGCAGCACGGGGATGCAAAGAGAGTTGTGGGTTGAGTAGAGAGAAAGATGGTATCTGACAGTGTTGAATGGCTAAGGAATGAGGCCTCCCACGGCCAAAAGCCCACTAACCTTGACAATCACCACTGTGGCGAGGTTTGACAGCCCACTATTTCTATCATACATCCTCTCTTTATTACCACATCTGCATTCAGCACATTCCATCCCTCTATAGTGCAGTATTTTCGTACGCAATTCAATTTATCATGCAGGCATGCTGACAACCACTCTGTCATACAACCACAATGTCAAAACAATTACAGCTCGCGCAAAAACAAGATTCAGAGTGTAAAGAGGCTCTGCAATCCACTCGAGCAGCAGCAGACCATTAGCATTTCATTAGTGCCAAACAGCACAAGAGTTGGTGGAAATGCATGTTTAAACGTATGGTACTATGACAGATGAAAAGATATGGTGTTATTTGTCTGTATTTGGTGGCTGTGAAGGTGCTGGTTGAATTCTGTGTAGTGTTACTTTCGCTCAGACGAAACTAAACAAAATATATTTGTCAACGACGGCGACAATGTACTTAAACACTGACTGCGACTATCCTAACATGCATTGTTGACGAAAAATGATGAGACTGAAATGTACTTCATAAAATAAAAACGTTAATAAAATCTCTCTTTCTTTTTGTCAATATAATGATGAAACAAAATATTACAGGTCGTATTTGTTCCCTCTAAACAGTGTGTTCATTCAGCTGTAATTTTTTCTTCTTGCGCTTTGAATGAAACGTTACTGATTACATTACATTTTACATTTAGCTGACGCTTTTATCCAAAGCGACTTACAATTGCTATACATGTCAGAGGTCGCACGCCTCTGGAGCAAGTAGGGGTTAAGTGTCTTGCTCAGGGACACAGTGGGGATTGAACCCGGGTCTCTCACACCAAAGGCGGTTAATATTTCTGTGAACTTTGACAGCGACCAAAGGCGGGCGTCTTAACCATTGCGCCATCCCACCCCCTTACTGTACTGTGGAGGATGCAAACGCTGGTGATGCACACAAACTGCTCGGCAGAAAGAGGTGCTTAGATATTTGGTCACATTTCAAATACGGTGAGACTTGCATGGGGGTGATTGTCGTTATGTTATATGTATGGGGTTGATTGTTGTTATGTTATATGTATGGGGTTGATTGTTGTTATGTTATATGTATGATGCTTTGGCAATATTGTTTCATAGTCATGCCAATAAAGGGAATTGAATTGAATTGACTAAACTTTAAAATGGCTGACAAAATTAACACTAATTTTATTTGAGAAATTACATGTTCTGTACATGTATTTGCATGTGGAAGCATGTAGAGCTTAAGTGTGTGCATGACACTGGAGGAAAAGGGTGTAAATGTGAATATCTAGGCCAGCAATAATTAGTTTCCGGTCGCGGCAACACCAGCTACACTGTGATCTATTTCTACATTGCCACTGGATGCTTGCCTGCCTCATACCATACAATATACTGTACGTATACATAAATATGTGTGTGTGTGTGTGTGTGTGTGTGTGTGTGTGTGTTTGTGTTTGTGTGTGTGTGTGTCTAAGTCAATGCATGATTGCCTGAATGCGGGAGTGCTGACTACATGGCGGGATCCAGATTAACAGAGGATGTCTGGAGAAGCCAGTTCTAAGGAAGTTTAATATTTTAATCTTCTCGGGGAGACAGCACTTCCAGAAGGCCTGTGTCAGTTGTATATTTTTTTTACAATCATGCTTGTTAGAATGCAGTACAATGACACTGTACTGGCAATTTCACCGAAACACTCATACACACACACACACACAACACAACATACACATCAACACACCCATATGCTAACCAACCAATATGCACCCAATCAATCTTATTTGTTCTGCACATGTGCGCACACATACACACACTTACAATGCTTATGGGCATGCAGTTGATTAGCAGTAACCTAGTTCAATAATATCCACCACATGTAGGTCACTATAATCTGGGACCCGGGTGGTGGTGGTGGTGTGTGAGCATGTGTGTGTGATGAGTATAATAGGACTGCAGTGAACCTGATGGATGGCAAGCAGTAGCAGGTCTGCCAGGCCTCCAGCTGAGGCTCAGCTTGTAGAGGTCAAAAGTAATCTGTACTAACACAATGGAGACCTTTATGGATAGAATATATCTTATTATATACAGTCAGATCCATAAAAATAGACATGGAAATGTACATATCATGAATTCCTATGTTATTGAAATACAAATTTATTTACTCGTTTCTGGTTGCCACAGTGGGTCACAGCCTCCATCACAACCTTAACAGGATGGTGAGATATGGTGTCAATTCTTGTGTCAAATTTAAATTCAGCTCTCTGAAAAGAATAAGGATGCTCTTCACAACAGGTGTGCTGAAGGCACAACAACATCCAGTAGTACGATTTGACAACATCTCATACCACAGACACTTACAATTCTCACTGCGTAAACGTCTGCATGGCCAAGTGGGGTTTTGCCAGATGGCCAGTACACGACGGTTACGGATCAAAAAACACCATTAGTTTATTTGAAGCTGTGGGCCAGCTGGATCTTGATTTCTGTTGGCAAGAAGATGTTAAAAGAACGAGAGAAATTTGATGTTGGGGACAGGGGAACTGGGTTTAAGTCGTGTCTAAATAATGAATAAGCTCTGGCAGGCCTTGGTTGGCCCTGTAGTTAAAACATGAGGTCCTACAGCACATGGCGCTCAGTTTAGTGCCTGACAGTTTCACAAAGTTCAGCTAAGGTTTAATTTTTGACACAATAGTCATAAGGAGAATAATTTTCCTAACACTCCGTGTCTCTGTGGTTGCAGGGCAGATTGCCCATTCAATGTGTTGCTGATGTGTCCTGAGCTGGCCTCAGTTCAATTAGGAAGTGATATCAAGGGAATTGATAAAAAAATTCGATGAATTGGTGAACTCCCCACTCGCTTTACTCCGAACGCTAGTTGAGTAGCACAGCAAAAGATGAAAGGACAATTTGCACCCGAACCTGGGCGTGCTTCGAAATATGAGCTGGTATAATGAGATTGTCGAAAAATTATCTCCCAGGGCTGGATAAAGATGAAGAACTGTTCTCCTATTGAAATCAATTAAATCAAAAAGGACATCTGCCCGAAAACAGCTTTTTATTGTGATGTGCAGTTCTCAAATTTAATCAAAGGAAGTGGTAAAACAATGTACGGGCCAAAGGTTATACTCAGGGGTCGATTGTTTCTTTAGTCTTATAGAAAGGTAAATTTATACACAGTGATTAAGCTCACAAAATATATACCCAATCACTCCAACGTACAGATCATAGTGTTATCTAAGAGTTTATCTCGTCCATAAACGCAAAGACAAACTACAGAAGCCCTGAGAGGAAAGCAAAAAAAAAAAAAAAAATCAGGTGATCCATTTTCTAAGTCAAGTCATGAGTAATGGTTTTCGCTTCTGTGCTTATGAACCAAAAAAGGTGAAAAAAAAGTTTATATAACTTGTAAACACACAATTTACAGTATGTATATTGTGTTTACAGTGTATGGCAAAATACCAAAAAAAGAAATTCCACCTTCCAAAACTTTTTTTAAGTAACTTAGAAAGATGACCCTGCCAAAACTTTTGTTTCAACTGGTAAATCTTTTTTCCCACCTGTTTCACAGATGAAAAAACAAACAAACAGGAACTTAGAAAGATAATTCTGTCAAAAACTTTCCCCCCAACCGTTACAACTTAACAAACTACCTGTAACGCTTTATGATATAATAACATTAATTCATTCATCCACACAAACACTATGTGTGTCTGCTGTCAGTGACAGTTCAAAGGCTGCCATGTGTAATTAGAAGTCAGTTAACACCCAGGCAACATGCACACTGCGAGGAACAGGGCGCTGTAGGGAATTAAGCCCAGGAACTTGTTGCTGTGCTAATGACTTAGCCACTGCTTTGCCCTTCTTCAGAGTGCACCACGGGGACGGACATAAGAACACAAATACATGCACAGTACCACTCACAAACACAGCTTGCAGCACAGGTATAGCCAACCTTTCTATGTTCTGTTTTGAGAAAAATAATAATGGTAAAATCAATGAGCACACTCTGAGGCAGAAACGGCAGTACACATGTGAATGGACAAACGTAATGACATCTTATCCTCACTGTGAAAAGGGCAGCAAAGCTGATGTTGTCAAGAGTATCTTACCCTGAATGTCTTTTGTGATGATAATAGCTGCACCACCTTGAATTTAGCTCATCCACCTGGATGCTAACACTAAACTGCCTTTATTTGTTAAGAGACATCCTGCATTGACGGTATGGTACCTCCCCATTTGTTGGCAGTGATAGTGTTTCCTCTCTGATCTAAGCCCTTTTGCCACAATCATTATTTTGACCTATATGTGTAGCTTGGAGGTATTTCCACTTTTCTACACATGCATCCACTAGTGTGTGCAAATGCACCTACTGTACATGTGCATCCACCCATGCTTATAAGACCTGCACACACACACATGCAGGCATTTACATGATGTACTCATATCCCCATATACACTAATCTACTAATATACTGTATACACACAGTAAACATGTATGTACACACATCCATAATTAAATGCTAGAAGTCTTGCTTAACATATCTCTCCATCCAATCAACGAGGGTCACAATCTGAACCCACACATACTAGCAAGAAATACTACTGCACAAATACAGTACATATGATGTGGTGTGTGGATAGAGATTAATCAGATTAGGGAGATTGTCATAGGGCATCTGGCACTAAGCTTGGCCTGCAGGCACGCACTGATCCACAGTAGAAAATGCATAAGTAGGTTTTGTCTGCAACCTGCCAGCTCTGTAATCAAAGTGGAGCAGAGAAATATTCCGCATGAGTGTGCCCTCTTATTGAGTTCTTTTTAAAGGAAAATAAGAGATGATGCAAGAAATGCTTGCATAATAGCTTTGTTTTATGTAAGATAGATTGAGGCATCTTGTCGGCAAGGAACTAATAGGCATGGAGGCTGGATGATTTTATTAGTTTAACTATCAAATATGGCAAAATTAGCACTGAGCTCTATTGAAAAGAATACTGGATGGAGTAGCACTGCCAAAAATATGAAACAAAACTGCATTTGTTTTTTTGTGGTATGTGACACACAAATGATCAAAGCCTCTCTATGTGAATCCATGAAGCCATGAAAAATTCAGGTACTTCTGAAGGTAAAACAAGGGGCCAACCTGTTGTCCACTGAGTGTACATGCCATTGATACACAAACAACAACCCCGTGCAGAGCACAAACATCATGCTTCCAGTTGTGTTTGATGTATACTGTATGTGTATATGTTGGATGATTGTTGGTTGAAGCCCAAAGAAACCCCTCCTCAACAATGTGACTGTGTGTATACAGTGTTGAGCTGAGGAGTCTTAATTGGCGGGCTTGCTGCTCAGCAGCGCAGCTTTGGAGGCTGAAACTCCTGCATGTCTCAGAAGTGTCTTTGCCTTATGATTGATTATAATTATGGCCTTCTTTGCGAATCCTGGCTTTCTTGGGTAGGCGAACTAACACGACTGGCGGAAGCTTAGATGAGGGGGTAAAGCACAGTGATATGCTATACACAAACATAATCGCACATGCGCACACACATAGATAGACAACAATAAACACTCACACATGCATATTTCTTCTCCCAGCCCCAATCCTTGAACAGTGGATATGGGAGTTTGACAAAACCAGTCAATTAAAGAGAAGCACTGGCTTCCTCTGGAGGAAGCATAAAGGAGAAAATTGGAAAGGAGTGGAGAGACATGAGGAGGAAAGGTAACAAAATGTAATGTGGGGAGGATGGTGGTGGGGATGAAAGGAAAGGACGAGCAATGTACTTGTTAAAGGCTGTGCAAAAGCATTACCGAAATACCACTACCAGAGAGAAAAATGTTTAAGTCATAGAGATTTGTATTACCCTAAAAAAGTGGGCTCAAATCATTTCTTATAAACGAAAGGAAAGGTAAAAATAAGGTCTCATGGGAATAAATAAAGCCAGAGAGAGAGAGAGAGAGAGACTGGAGGTGCTTGTGAGGTGAAGTCTAAGACAGCATTAGATAGAAGTGTGAAAAAGAGCACAAATGGCAGCTTCCACATGTGGGAAATGCATAGCCTGGAGCACACTGACATTTCCACCCACTCAGTGATCAATCTCTTTCTTCTCATGCTCTCCCTCCCTCCCTCCCTCCATCTCTCCTCACCCTGCCTCTCATCACTCTCTCTTTGCCAAATCATATGAGGCTGATTTTCTTTCAAGTGCCAGCTTGTGTGTCATAGACAAAACTGGCAACATGTCTCTTTGTTTTTCCATAATGAGTTGGAACAAAGGTTAAGTGCATTGATTATGTGTTCCAAAAAAGCACTGCATTCGGCGGGTGACGGGGTCGCGGTTTCTCCATCAGCCACCAAACCAAGACACCTGGAAGATGTTGGCAACAAGGGGACTGGCGAGTCCTGCTGCAATAAAAAAAGCCTCTTCTCACTTGTGAGTTCTTCCCTGTTTAGCTAACGGGATTTCCTCCTGTGTTTTACTGTTGCTGAAAGGTACACACATGCTTCTGTCCTGAATGTTATCTCACTGTATGCTAAACCTTAACACACACTACATATGTGAATATTAACACAAACACACTTGCACTTGAAAACAAACAGTATTTAAGTAAGTATTTAAGCTGTCAGTTAAAAACAGACATGAGCGCACAAACATGAACTAACCCACAGAAACTTCAGCTTAGAAAGCGCAGTAAGCCCAGTTGCACGCACACATCTAAGTCAACGGTATCGTCAGCAGCAGTAGGCATGCACTCGGAAACATGTCCCTCAGGTTCTGCCTCTTTTGTCTCGGCTGTGATAGTGTGTGTTGTTTCTTGTATCCTGTGATCTCCCCCTCTGTTTCTCCTCACAGCATACAATCACAACATTTATCAGTCCCTCACTGCACTCCATATGCTGGATTAACATGCTCCGAATAAGAGATGAGTCAAGCGGGATAGAGCTATAGATCTTGCACCATGTCAAACTGCTTTTAGACTCACGGAATCAATAGACTTCCCTGAGATGGAAGAGTTTGCTCAAAAGATGTTTTTTTTTTTTCTTTCCCCCCGCCAGCTTGGAAGAGAAAATTCAAGTTCTTGGGCTGTGGCATGCTATCACACTAAATGATGAAACTCTGTGCTGTCGTATTTTAGTCTTACTGTCAATAAAGTATTGTGGAGACACAGAATGAAGCATTCGACTTGTTCCATGCTACAGCACTTACATAATCAAAACAATGGGGAGTCGTGACACTGTGAGTGAAGGAACCACTGAGGTTCACAGACCCTTTGGTTCATAATGAAATCATTTCCATTCACTGTTAAATAACTGATGCCTTCATTTAGTTTCCTTGCAGTAGTGACAGTTCAAAACAAAACAATGTTGCCACAATTGCCGACAGGTTCTTGTAAAAGGTAAAAATTAGGTTGATTACATTTAGCAGTTGCAGATGAGATATTTCTGACTGAATGTACTGTTCTTACAGAGCAGAAGCTCTAGGGACAAGGCCACACAAACCCTTTTTTTGTGTACTTAAGTATTCCTCTGTTTTTTGATTTGTACACTGGTTTGCAGAATAGTGCTGACTTGTAGCTCTACAGTAGCTCTGGATGTAAAACTTTAGAGCTTACAGCCAAGGTAATTACACTCCCTGTTACTACTGCAATAGGCATTGACCCCAGGATAGACGCAGGTCAGGCAGAGAGCAACTGCATTAATGTTAATCTAAATGCAATGGCGAAAAAATAAAAAGTAAAAAAATAAATAAAACTTTGACTTCAAACTCTCAATAGGCCTCCTACCTTCTTCTTCGTGCGCCTTTTGAGGTTGTTTAATGTGCTCCAAAATGATTTTGTGTAAATTTAATGTTAATAAATGCGTCATTTCCATGGTTTTTGAAGATTTTGGATGACACTCCTGATGGGGTCTTCCATTCTACCTTGCTGCTGAGATAGACCTCTTAATAAAGCCTCATGTGATAAATTGTGGCAAAAAAAGTGTTTTCAGCAAGTTTAGGTGAGGAAAAAAACCCAGATATAAATACAGCACAGACAATCAAAAATGACATTAATGACAGTGTCTCACTGCTAATGATAATGGAAAAAGTTCATTACCATAATTAAAATCCAAACATTCTCTGGAAGGACAGTTTATTAGCACCACCACTAGCCCTCCTACACGTTTATATGATAGTTTTTTTCATTATTGTCTTCCCCACTGCTGTTGTCATTATCACCGACTTCGCCCCATGTTCCCCGTGTGATACACAGTGTTAAAGTCCTGGGAAGTACAACAGTTTCGTCCTGCCAGAAAAGCAGAGGAGAACAGACGGAATTGTGAGTAGGTCTACCATATGTCCTCTGATGTAAAGAGTGTAATGACACCACTATTTTTAAGCCTGTTTTGTGTCTTTGCATAAGAAAAAGGCAGCTTATGATAGATGCTGTCTGGGTTTTAACTTTTCATCAGTCTGTCTTTGTGAGTAACCCCTGCTCAACTTACTGTTTCCTCCTATCGAGTCTCAGAATGTGTCCAAAAATGATAAAGGTGGGGCACCTTGGTAACTCACCTGGTAGAGTGCGTACAAAATGCCTGAAAAAAGAATCTTAGGCAAAAAACAGAATTACCAGATATGGTGCAATGGGCCATATCTGCTACTGTAAGTCTAGGACAAAGAGTTAAGAGAGACTACCCTGGGGAAAGCACTTAGTTCACTCAGAAAGAAAGAGAAAATAAAATACGCAGCTGGTGCATATGTGTCCTTAGCTTGGCCCTCTGAAACACTTCTAGAGAGAGGAAGCTCAGTTTGTGGCCAAAAACCCACACGTCACTGAGAAAATTTCAAACAGTGGCAGAAAGGAACGGCTAAATTGTATAAAAAACAATTTGAAGAAAAGAGAAGCATTTAGGCCATAAAGAAAAGCCAAAGTACTGAAGCTACTGACAACATACACTGAAAAATGTTCAGGTAAAGATCTCCAATTATCCAAAATTCTCTGAGGAGCCAAAAAGTTTCATGATGCCTTGTACAAGTCCATGACAGATTTAAGGTTTTAAAGACAGCTTAATTTGGGACAACAACAAAATAAATAGAGGGAAGAGAACATCGGCGGAGACGAGACGAATTGTGAACAGAGTAAGAGCAGAAGTGGAAAGTGCATCACGCAGAGAGCACAGCGGGGTACCGCAGGGCCAGTTTGAAAATGCTGACGACCAGACAGCAAAGCTAAGGATGTTGCCGCACACACATGACCCATGTAGTTGCGGGACAGCTAATAGCATATCACAAAAGAACCTCAGGAGAAAATTCACCAAGCCTGCACTGCAAGGGAGTCCTGCATTTATTCTGCATATTTTCATATATTCCTGACTCAGCTGCATCAACTAAGATGACAGATTCCTTGTCTTATTTGCTAAAAATAAAAATCCAATTTATCACCAACAATGAGCACAAAATGCATTTATCCACGTTAAGGCTAATCCGCCAAGGCTAGCACCCCCTGTGCCCTAAACCACAATTTGCACTAGGGGTGTTCCAGCATGATAGCAAAATTACCTAAATGAATCCCCCTTGTTAACCGGGCACCCCCCCAACCCCCATCCCCTAGTAGCAGGGAGGGTGAAGGGGCAGAGGGGTTGTTTAGCTGAACAGACTCTAAGGCCCCGACCATAGCTCTGAAATATCAGCCTAACTGTGCTGTGCATTGATAAATGCTGTCGTAGGTGCTGAAGTAGCAGATTTGTATTAGCGCCCTTTTCTCTTATTTGCATGATGTGCCATTTCATTACGTTATGACAAGCACTGTTAGAAAGACACTTAGTCAGTGAGTGGCATACCTTTTCTAATATATTGATAAAGAGTATACTGTACAATTGTGTTGTGTTGAGAACTATTTCAGCAGTAAGATTTACTTAGTTGTATATTTTATGTAGTATAGTGAAGTGATGACTGAAACTTAACTTTTCAATGGTCCCACCCAGAAAAAAAACAGTATAAATTTTTGGTCTTTTAGGATTTCTTAGTTCTTTGGGGACTAACACCATAAGGCATTATTTTTGTTTTCAACTGACTCCGCAGTTCTCTCTCTAATTATGAGCCTCTACAAAATGGTAAAGATGTTAATTTATGTTAAAAGTACACTCAGAATCAGAAATTGGCATTTATTTCTCCATTAAAGTGGCATAAAGGACATTTTCTTAATTACAAAACTCAGGCGCAAAGTGTTTTCTTAAAGCGTAAACATGAAACATTATTCAAAGACTTATATATAAAATAAAATAAATGAACAAATAAAAAACAACAAAGCATCATATAATCTGCAGTTTACTCTTTGTGGAACCAGATCAGACCTGCTCATCTGTGTGATGGACCACCAGCACAGTATTTTTTTTTTTTAGATAGATTCTCTTTTTATGGTTTTCTACAAACCATCACACTACATCCTGAACACTTCTGTTTAAATACACCCTTTGGGCAAAGCTCTTAAATTAAACTGAATAAAAACTTTTTCATTACAAATTTCACTACAAACATGTGTGATAACCACAGTGCACCTTGATAATGATTTGTTCAATTGTTCTTTGGCTTAATTTTTCACCCAGATAGATATCACAGCTCCAAAGGTGCTCTCCCAAACAGGTGAGAAGACGACTAAACACGAGAGCTGGCTTGGTCGATTACGCAACTACAGTTTTAATATCAAATCATGTGAAACCATCAGGTGCTGCCTGTAGCCTCTGGTGGTTCATCAAAGAGATGTAAGAGGCAATTTTAAGGATCAAGGAAATCTTCACAGAGGGTATGTAAGGGTATGTTTTAAAGCATATCAGAGTGTTAGTGCGCTAAATTAGGTGAGGGTTGCAAAATCACTGGGAAAAAAAATCCTAATTCAAAATGCAATGTGAAGATACAGGATGAAAAAGAAAATCAATGCTCTTAAAGTGAGTCAGACAGAGTTCACTGAGGCATGGTAGATGCATCTCACACCTTCACATACCCACACAACATCACACACACACACACACACACACACACACACACACACACACACACACACACAAACACACATCAGAGCAGGCTTCTTCAGATTTTTGAAATGATCTGTTTAATGTGTCAGGCCAATATTAAGATAAGCCAAAAAAAATCTGAATGGTTGAAAACTTGATTTTGGTCCAGGGTGAAGTCAGTGGAGTGTGTCCGCCAGCCCTTTTTGGTGTATTCTGCCATGGCTGATTGGATAACCTTAGAGGTTTCTAATCCTTTTAACACTGGCAGGCTTCTCACATGGGTGTAAGTGGGAAACACACAAGTGAATCTGGACACACACCCAAACATGCTGTATAGTATGCTGTATAGAGTATACAGAAACCACAACAAAACATACAAATAAAAGCCTTACAAAAAAAATCATTTTCTGCTCACGTCCCTCCAAACATGCCATACATATCACACTACTGACAACAACAACCTTTCCTCTATGTGATTTATTTTTGACAGCCTCTGTTGCAGGGATATAAAAATTAAATGAAAATGCCCTAAAGAAATAAAACAGACAATATTTTTGAGCAATAGCTTATAAGACTAAACCAAGGCATGGTTAAATAGGCTGAGCAGTTTCCTTCCTTTGTTTTCTAAAAAGTTTGAAGAATCCAAGGAAGGCTGTTACTGCCATCTCTCCAAGGGACATTGTATTTGTACTTGGCCACCTGTTCCTAGTCTTTGGGTACAAAGTTTACTTTGTTTTACATCCTCCAGCATTGTGAGGCAAAGCAATGAGATGCAAATGTCTGCAAACCCATGCATTTTAGAGGTTATAGTAATTAAGCAAATTGAAAACTTAACAGAACTTTAATGAACTTTTCAGGAATCTGAATGCTTGAAAGATGCGGGTTTGAAAACTACATAGAAATGTCCTTTGGGCCAAGTAAAACTGAGTCACTGACATTCATAAACAACAATGTTATAGTAGGGAATAATGGGGCAGTAAAATGAATCATTTTAAGGATGGGAGCACATAGGCTTAAGCAATACTAAATGATTTTCAAAATGCATGGCAACAGCCATTTTAGCAGTGAATTCAGTTATAAAGGTTTACTGTACCTACTGGAGAAAACTATCGTTATTAACTGAGATTATCCGGCCAACTCCCAAAATGTCACTTACGTCAAGCCCTTTAAACTGTCAATACATGTAAGTGTCTTTAATGTCAGTTTATATTAATAGACGTACACATCAATGTAATAATATCTCCATATCATAATAATAGCATGTTTGAGATGACTGAGCTGGCTTATATAGGCTGTGAATTTATGTGCATATTGGTCCAGACCAGACCTCGCTGTCAGGGCAGCCTAGTATGGTGTTAAATGACCTTATTATCCTCTAGTGTGTTTTGACATTTACATAAGCTAAAAACGAGGAGTTTTATGGATACAACAAAGCAGTGACGTTATACAAGATACCAGCACAATTTTGCAAAGCACAATTTCCTCCATTATATTCTGCAGAAACTCTAACTATGGTATGAAAACATTTAAGATACCAATCACCACTGTATTCTTAAGGTTTTCTTTGCTGTCTACTCTTTCTCTGATGTGCTGCCAGACAGATGCTGGCAAATGCCACCCCTTGTCCTCAGGTGATGAGAGAACCGTTATACACAAACAGTCTTCTAAATGTGAGTGCACCGCAGTGCTTTAGCTAATGTAGTTTACCATGCTGAACATCAGGTAATAATGAATTAGTCAAGCCTGCAATGTTCTCCTGAGTCAGACTGAGCCCACTACAAGCCCATAGGTGGCAGCTGACAAAAAGGCTTTGTTGAGGGTCAATGTTACATTTTAAAAAAAAGGGCAGAGGGATGGTTATGAATGGGGGGCTAGCAGCAATCAATACCTGAACTACTCACTGGGGGACCTGATTTAATTGGAGGTAATCGTATACCATGCAGAGACACGAGTGAGAATCCAGTAATTGAAAACAATGTTGTTCCATTGGGTAGAGGATTAAATTGAACTGAATGGGAATAATTAATGGCAAATGAGACAAGCAATGGTGATTTCATTTTCTCTTTCCTGTTTGTTAATGCAAATGCTGAAAAGGTAAATCTAATGAAACCACACTGTATAACATGAAAAACTCTTTCAGTAAAATTGTTTTATACCTGACACATTTATGTTATACAAATCAGAGGGGAATGTAGAGCAAGTAGGCCATGGAGTCACCCCTATTTCCTCAAATGCCTAATGCTCAAGAGAGAAACTCTAATTAATCTCCTACACCTTTACCACTGTGGCCTTTTCATATCTGTCTCTTTTCAAATGGAAAGTAAAGCTCAGTAGGATAATGCAGATCAAAACACATTGCCATTAAGGCCACTTACAGCATGCCTTTGAAACAAATCCAAACAGTTTCCCCCTAAGGGTGCAAACAACATATCACTGACAGTAGTACCAGTACAGAATCAGTACAGAATATGCTTACTTAACACAGAGATACGAAACACTAAAGGTTCTTTAATTATGTTGATGCTTGGGTATACAAGTCACGCTGTCATTCAACAGTGGACTGAATGTTAAACTGTGGACTTCCTGCATAACATGCATGCTGACATTATATGACGTGGCAAACTATCCATGAATAATCTTTTTTTCAGGCGCACAGACACTTGGTTTTTTTGCTTCCATAAGAGAAGTTGCAGCCATCCCCAGAAACTGGCTGTTTTCCATCATTTTCTAATTGCCTCCAAAGTAATTTGCACTGATGGAATTAATCTTAACAAGCCTACGAACAACTCATTGATCATCTAATATCATCATATTTCATCTTTCCTTTTAAAATGTTGAAAAAAATGTACTTTAAATATCATAATCCATCACGTGTTCAAGAGTTTGATGCTCTTATTTTTTGTTAATAGTAAATTTGGAGTGACTTTTATCCAAGTAATTCACTTTGCAACTGCAGCCTTCAGCGTGTTATGGAATTCTAATATTCAAAGACCACCCTCCGCTTTTCAATATATGCTGTCTCATTTCAAACCATTTGAATATACCTGGGGATAACAAACACCTCACTCTCATATAAAATTAGACAAGCCTTAGTAATGACTAGTAAGGGAGATTTTTTTGGAGCCTTCAAGTCATATTAGGTGATTTTTTAAATCATCATTAACACTGTTTATATTAGGCGTTTTAGAAAAATTATGTGACATTACAGTAATTAATAAAGTAAGTAATCAAGTTAAGGATTTCTTTTTACCAACAAGCTATTCACATTGCTTATTGTAATTTGCGCAGGATATGAGCTGCATCTAATCTGACCACTTATTACTTCTATATATTGCTAAAAGACGGATACGGTATGGTAACCCTAGTTACAGAAGCACAGGCAGCCACAGATACCCATAGAGTAGAGGGCTCTGCCTGTGCTTCTGTAACTAGGGTTACCATACAGTATCCTTCTTTTATTCCTCCAATCACACGCATGCACTTGCCCACTAAAATTGTATTGTGCATGCCAACCAATAGGACATCGCTACCGATATCTATGTGACATATAAATAAAATAGGAAAAGGACCATGACGCCATTGCACGGATCTCTTCGACACTGACCGCACTGAAAAGTTTGTAGACATGGCCACACTTCGAGTGGAATGTGCACACACCGCTTAGGGTGGGTATGTTCCTGCCCTCTTAACAGGGGTAAGAGCTAGCAGCAAGGCTGTTTGAGAGATAGCATTTTAAATAATGACTGCGCCAGGGACTCATAAGGTGCACACCTTGGAGCCTACAGTAGCAAGTCCTAAGTAGCAAGTAGCAAGTCCTACTGCGGCACCGAGAGACACGACACCAGTTGCTGTCTTCTCATGCCCTGCAGAAAACACTTCACGAGGGGGTGGGCGAAGACTGTTACCAAACTCCTCCACAAGGCGAGACAGCTGCCGTATACACCTTGATGGTTGAGTGCGACAGCCCATTCTCCATCACACTTTTCAGGAGCGAGAGAACAGCTCCTACCGAACAGGTAGATGGATCCATCTCCCCCCACAATGCATCAGTGCTGAAGGGCCAACCACTTAGCTTTGTAGCAAGAAGTGGTGGAGCCCGCCCTCGCAGCTAGGATGGTCTGTACGACATCAGCGGATATAGATCAGCCTGTTTCTACCTGTCCCTTTCAGTGGCAAAACCTGGAGAGGCTGGTTCAACACCGGCGTGATGCCTCCTAGTCCAGAGGTACAGGCCAGGGCTCTGTCACAGTCAGCTGCATCACTTATTCATATCATCCTGCAGGCCGGTGGTCAGGGGCCACCAGAATGATAGACAACCGTTCCCAACTCACCTAACGGGAGGAACGAGATGGGGTGGGGGGAACGCATACAGCAGCCCTCCTGGCCAAGGCGCATGGGCAAATGCCTCCATCCCGAGGGGTGGGCTGTCATATGGCTGGATTGATCGATCGTTCTTTCTCTGTGGTGTCTGTTTGTGTGATGTTTGTGCCCTCCATCCCCATTTCTGCCCCCCTGTCCGGCCCAGTGACATATTAATACATAGATAAATAACTACAAAAAAACCCAAAATACTACACACTTCCAGTTATTGTAATGGAAGAATTATATTTTACATTGATCACTTTATATTGTATACATGTACTGTGATACTGTGACAGAGGTACGTTATTCCTGCAAGATATTGCTCATATCCAGGCTTGCTGTGTTGTTGAACAATTAAGGATCTCTGCATAGCTTATCCTGCCATTCATCACAGATTATTGCTTATGGCAAAGCAAATAATGGTTTTATGAGGAATGATAAGAGAGGATTTCCCGTTTCGTTCTTTTATTGTGGTGCTCATTATTGGCACCTGGCTCCTACACTGAAACTCGGCTAATCTTGGCCGGGGTGCTTCAATTGGTTCAGGAACTACAATTTGGTAATTTGTCTAATGCCAACGTTGTGTAAATCAACAGCTTGAGTGGATCAAACATGCAGTACCAGCAACGGTCTTTCAGCGTTGACCATGCAGAACAATTAACATATGAAAGTAAACCATTGCTGCCACATAGCTAGCAGATAATGTGTCTGCAGGGTTTGACGAGGCAGGTTTGTGTAGTGTAACTTTGTTGTGTATTGTTTTGCATATTGACGGTGCCTCTGTACATTTCTCATCTGTGTAAATACATCCATGAATTTGCATTGACTGTAAAACTAATACGTATCTATGCAAATCTCAATTAAATTGTCATCACAATTATACACATCATAAAACGTACACATAAAATAAAACGATACATTCATTAGTTGTAAGTCAACAAGTACATTTTCAGCTAGAATATACAACATATTTGTAGGCCTACACTTAATTGCCCCACATCGGTGCCACATATGTATAAATATCAATAATTAGTTTGTCATTTCCTCTTGTTGCACAGAATGCTTAACGTAACAAAACATGAAAAACTAGAGAGCTCCGAAATACTAATTTGGTAAAAAATTCAAACTATCAGTCATGATAGGAAAGGTAACCTTGGCTCATGTAGTACTTAGATATAACTGGTACCACAAAAACTTTTAAAACATGCATTGATATTTTATCATTGTCCTTGCTTGTGGCTTTTTTTAACAGCTTTTAAAAGCAGGCCCACATTGCTGACTATCTTATGTCTATTATATTATGAGGCTTGTATATTAAGAGCTGTGGTATCTGGTTATGCTGCAGCTTTGCCAAAGTGAACACCGTCATCCAGTGATGTATGATGAACGAATGTGTAATTTAAATAAACCTTATACTTTGCTGATGACATTTTCACTTGCCTGACACCACATCTATCATCACAGTGTGATGCCATCTTGTACAGTATGTGTCAGTAGGTCAGTAAGCAGATTTTTGCTGATCTTGGAAGAGATGGGAGGTAAACAATGAGTGTGCTCATCCAATACTATACTTACTTCGGGCCTCTAATCTGCTTTAAAGCCATGCGGAATTACAGCTACAGGGACTGGAGTCATCACAGCGCAATCCCACATGTTTCAGCTTTACTTGGAAATCATCCTGACTGACTGATAGATTTAAACATATTTAACCTGCTTCCACAGCTTCAGCTGAACTGAGCTCAGCGCGGGTTCATTCACTTTCATTTATCCCAATTCATGTCAGGTGTATGACACAGGGATTGTAAATGTTAATTAAAATTCCTGCTTTGTTCTCTTAAGTTTCACAAAACAGCTAAATTGCCGCAAAGTGACTGGTTAATAGCAGTCGAGATGAAAACTTCCTGTAAAGAACTTGTGCTTTTTAAGCAGCTGTTCTGATTTTGTAATTAATCATGATAGCACACAAGTAATGACACTAAACCTCAGAAAGATGAAAGCTCCATTATCACGACAAAGGCAGGGTGAAGAAAAGAAGTACTCATACAGTACAGTGTGTAATACATATACAAGGTGTTGATGTGATACAGTATACCACACAGCACAGTACATTAGGGTATAATTACTTGAAACATACCCTTTGAGTCAGTACCATTTTATTCTACAGCTACTGCAGCTCCAAAACACTCTAGATATTTTGAGGTTTTCTGAGAGCAATAACAATACTCTTCCACTCCACTTTTACTGCCATTGCCTATAGGTAGCCAGAGGCTGTGAGAGATTGCTGAGTAGTTTAAATATGCACTTAGAGCCAGTCTGGCCTGCCCAACAAAAGCCTAGGTAAAAGGGGAAATGGAGTGGAATTGCTTTTAGGGTGAAGTACTGCTTTAATATTCAGTTATATCAAACAACATATTGGGTCTGGGTTTCCTGGTTGAGTTATTCACAAAAAACCCCAAAACATGTTGAAAACATATAATGAAGAACTCAGAGTGCCCTGGTATGTTTTCTGAGGATGCAGCAGCAAACATCAAACTACAGGCTGAAAGTATAGCTGGTTGGGACCCTTTGAAAGAGGTCCAGACAGCCCACTGAACTGTATTGGACTGTGAGTTTCAGATGAAAACGTCAGAACTTCATCTGTTCATCTGCCACGTCAAAAGACTTCACACTGTCTCTGCAGGCCATTATTCAGATCCTACTCACAGAGATGAAAGCCTCTGGAACTTGTGATGACTCAGAGCAATTCCAAAAGACTTCATGAAACTTTGCAGAACTGGCTAAATATCAACCAAAACCCATGTCCCTGTGCTCCCGAAGCTTTCCTCCTCACCTCTGCTCTGTCCCCAGCCAAAATAGGGACAAGACGATAATGACCCAACTGGCAGCCACTCAGCTCTCCCACTGTAGCATCATGAGTGAAAATGAAATTGATTTGAAAATCCTGCGTCGGCCCAGGCTGGAACAGAAGGGATTATTGTGCTGATTGTACTAATACTGTGTCCCTGCCCTCCCCCTCCCTCCCACTTTAATTCTACCCATCGTACTGGTCTCTCTTCCCTCTGTATGTGTCTCTCTTTCTTGGTGAAGGCTCTTGGCCATCATAGTTCCCTTTTACAATTCTTCCTTTAGCATCCTCACAAAGAAATGCCCTCTTTTTTCTTGCTCTTTCTCTCATCCGACTTCATGTTCACTCTGAACCAGGTTAAGACAGCGCAGCTGGACAATTCAATGCTGGCAAAGAGAAAGAAAGAGAGGGGGAGAGAGCGATGGAGAGATAGAGGGACTGAGAGATGCCTAGAGAGACTCTAAACTGTAAAAAAAAAAAAAAAAAAAAGCACTCAGATCTGATGAGCTGCAGAGAGAAATATAGAGCCCCCTTGGGGGCTGGACATCCCAAATTATGTTGCACTGTTGCCCTCTGCCCGGAAATCCAGAAATTGATCTGTTTTTCCTGTTTTTCTCCCTCCACTTGGAATACAGCCTGGACTGTATTGCCCACAGTATCAACTTACCAAAGCTTTATACTGTCCGTGAAAATGAATATCTGTACTGTGTCTTTGTCATAACTTAATGTGACAGCAAGAAATGTTGATTACAGGTCAGTTCAGTGGAATGGTGGTAAATGCTATACACACATCTATGTGGGCATGTTTTCACGCAGACCTAAGTGTGAGAGTGTGTGAGTACAGGTAAGCTCTCATGGGGCATCACAAACTGTGGTCAACAAAGGCTCAGGACAATGTGTTACTCCGGCACCAGCTGCCACCTTGATCAAACTCCCTTTGTAAAAATATAAAACGTTGCTTGTACCTAATTATCATTACATCAGACACTGTTCAGTCAATGTGTTTTTTGTTTTGTTTTTCTCCCAAGGTTTATTTTTTCTCTTTTGCTTGATATACAGTACATATGTACTTAGAAGAGTGAAGTCAACACTGTGATTTTGCAAAAAGAATTTCAAAATTCTCACATGGCGACTACAGTATGGTTAAGGTTAGGTAATCATCATTAATTGTTGATCCGTAAAGAGAGCAGCATGGAGTCAGTCATGGTCATCCACAGAGTTGGACCTTTACTCTAACTACATACAGTAATGGCAAAACAACTTCCTGCATTGGTATTGAATATTACACTAGACTTAAATTGCGCGCTGTCAAATTGTCCTATAACTAATTCCTGGAGATACTTCTTCTGTGATTATTCTTCTGTACTGTACACTCAAATGATATAGATGAATAGTTTAGTACAACCCTAAGAGGCCTATAAACTATGAACAATTGAGCCAAGGTTTCTCCAGTGACCAACATTTCCATGTTCTTGAACAGGCTCTGGCACACTGTAAGTTCTTTGGCTAAAATGAACTAAACATTTTTAGTAAATGCCATTCTGTAAAGTTTTCCAAAGCAGGCATATAATTTTGTCTTTAAAGAAGAACAAAAAATATATCTGTCTCGTGTCAGGTTCGGGTCTCAAAGGTAAAAGGCATGGGTACAGGCCGGGGGTTTTGGTCTTGCTTTTAGGCCCATACAGCACTCTATATAGTGGATATGACAGTTTTGAATAAATGAAACATTTGCTTTTACACATATCTTCAGCAGCACTGAGGTCCTTCCAGTGAGATTGGCAGTTAGTGGCACTCATTAGGCAGTTGAGAGACACCTCCCTCGACTCCATGTCAACTACAGCGAGGAAAACCTACAGGAGAAAAGTCTGCATGGTTTGTTGTCACGACAGGTCAGCAGCAGTAAATCTGTTTTAGGATGGCTAATGAGCAAGCACGTTCTACTTTCTTGTTTTTTCATTCATTGTATGTAATAACTTCTGCCACAGAGGTTATGATTTCGCCTGTTTTAGAATAACAAGAAACCAAATTACTAAAAATGACTTTCATAGTCATTCATAACAATCAGTTACAATAGTGAAAAACAAATCTATTATTTTATTATGTTTAAAAAAAACCTACTACTTAACAAAATGAGAAAAACTCACCTACATGTTTACACATATTTATTAGGGCCCGAGCACGAACCGTGCGAGGACCCTATTGAAATTGTAAGGATTATTAGGGCCCGAGCACGAACCGTGCGAGGACCCTATTGAAACTGTTAGGATTATTTTTTTTCTTTCTTTCTTTCTTTCTTTCTTTTTTTTCTGCAAAGTAAGCTCATTTTTCGCGGCCGCAACATGCTCGAAAACTCACCAAATTTGGCACGCATGTCAGGACTGGTGAAAAATTTCGTATTTTGTGGGTTTCGCGGATGGGCGGGGCAAAATGGCTCGCTAGCGCCACCTGCAAAATTAGAAAAAATTAGCCCCTCGTCCACGTTCGACCTACATGCACGAAACTCGGTGGGGACGTGTATCATATCAAGACGCACAAAAAAGCCTCAAGAACCCATACCCTAAACTCGACAGGAAGTCCGCCATTTTGATTTTTGCGGCCATTTTTGGACGATTTACACACTTCGTACTTTAACGAACTCCTCCTAGGGATTTAGTCCGATCGACTTCAAATTTCTGCTGTGCCTTCTAAAGGCATTGACGATGTAAAGTTGTGCTATCTGCACGTTTTCGTCGATGGGTGTGTCCATGGCGTCGATGATTCGCCATGAAACAGGAAGTTGTTGTAACTTCGCTATACATGCTCAGATCGAACGAAATTTGACACGCTTTGACAAGAGTCCCGCCCTGAACAAATCTACATGCCAACATTTGCACACAGTCATAGCGCCACCTGCTGGCAACAGGAAGTGACCTTTAACGAAGCAGCCCCGCCGCGACGCTTGACCTACATGTACGAAATTTCTGTGGCACATCTATCATGTCCAGACGCACAAAAAAGCCTCTTGGACCACTCCTGTAATCTCAACAGGAAGTCAGCCATTTTGAATTGTGCGTCCATTTTTGGATGATTTACACACTCCGTACTTTAACTAACTCCTCCTAGGGATTTAGTCGGATCGACTTCAAATTTCTGCTGTGCCTTCTAAAGGCATTGACGATGAAAAGTTGTGCTATCTGCGTGTTTTCGTCAATCGGCGTGTCCGTGGCGTGGCGTCAAAGATCAAGTCTTCGCCATGACACAGGAAGTGCTTGTAACTTCAGTGTACATGCTCAGATCTGTACGAAATTTTACATGTTAAATAAGAGTCCCGCCCTGAACACATGTACATGCCCACATTCACCCACAGTCATAGCGCCACCTGCTGGCAACAGGACGTGAGGTACAAAACCTTCATGCAATGTCCAAATCGCGTAGCAAATTCAGAGCTGCACAGGCAGGGGTCCACAATAGGCAACGCGACTTGCTCACACCCCGACGCGCCACATGTGCGAGGGCCCGCCCATCGCTGCTTGCAGCTTTAATTAGGGCCCGAGCACGAACCGTGCGAGGACCCTATTGAAACTGTTAGGATTATTTTTTTTCTTTCTTTATTATTTTTCTGCAAAGTAAGCTCCATTTTCGCGGCCGCAACATGCTCGAAAACTCACCAAATTTGGTACGCATGTCAGGACTGGTGAAAAATTTCGTATTTTGTGGGTTTCGCGGACGGGCGTGGCAAAATGGCTCGATAACGCCACCTAGAAAATTGGATAAAATTAGCCCCTCGTCCACGTTCGACCTACATGGACGAAATTTGGTGGGGACGTGTATCATATCAAGACGCACAAAAAAGCCTCAAGAACCCATACCCTAAACTCCACAGGAAGTCCGCCATTTTGAATTTGGCCGCCATTTTGGGACGATTCACACACTCCGTACTTTAACGAACTCCTCCTAGGGATTAAGTCGGATCGACTTCAAATTTCTGCTGTGCCTTCTAAAGGCATTGAGGATGCAAAGTTGTGCTATTTGCGCGTTTTCGTCAATGGGCGTGTCCGTGCCGTCGACGATTCGCCATGAAACAGGAAGTTGAAGTAACTTCGCTATAAATGCTCAGGTCTGCACCAAATTTTGTACATTTGACAAGAGTCCCGCCCTGAACAAATGTACATGCCAACATTCAACCATAGTCATAGCGCCACCTGCTGGCAACAGGAAGTGACCTTAAACGAAGCAGCCCCCGCCACACGTTTGACCTACATGTACGAAAATTCTGTGGTACATCTATCATGTCAAGACGCACAAAAAAGCCTCTTGGAGCGATGCCCTAAACTCAACAGGAAGTCGGCCATTTTGAATTTTATGGCAAAGTTTTGGTGATTTACACACTCCGTATTTTAACTATCTCCTCCTAGGGATTTAGTCGGATCAACTTCAAATTTTTGCTGTGGCTTCTAAAGGCACTGACGATGAAAAGTTGTGCTATCTGCTCGTTTTCGTCGATGGCCGTGTCTGTGGCGTGGCGTCAAACATCAGCTCTTCGCCATGACACAGGAAGTGGTTGTAACATCAGTGCACATGCTCCCATCGGCACCAAACTTTACATGTAGGATAACAGTCCCTCCCTGAACACATGTAGATGCCGACATTCACCAACAGTCATAGCGCCACCTGCTGGCAACAGGAAGTGAGTTACAAAACCTTCATGCAGCGTCCGAAGCGCATAGTAAATTCACAGCCGCACAGGCAGGGATCCACAATAGGCAACACTACCGGCTCACACCCCGACGCGCTACATGTGCGAGGGCCCGCCCATCGCTGCTTGCAGCTTTAATTTTTTTTTTTTTTTTTTCTTTCTTTTTTCTGCAAAGTAGCCTCAATTTTCGCGGCCTCAACATGCTCGAAAACTCACCAAATTTGGCACGCATGTCAGGACTGGTGAAAAATTTCGTATTTTGTTGGTTTCGCGGACGGGTGTGGGAAAATGGCTCGCTAGCGCCACCTAGAAAATTGGAAAAAATTAGCCCCTCGTCCCCGTTCGACCTACCTGGAACGAAATTTGGTGGGGACGTGTATCATATCAAGACGCACAAAAAGCCTCAAGAACCCATACCCTACACTCGACAGGAAGTCCGCCATTTTGAATTTTGCGGCCATTTTGGGACGATTCACACACTTCGTACTTTAACGAACTCCTCCTGGGGATTTAGTCGGATCGACTTCAAATTTCTGCTGTGCCTTCTCAAGGCATTGAAGATGTAAAGTTGTGCTATCTGCGCGTTTTCGTCGATGGGCGTGTCCGTGCCGTCGACGATTCGCCATGAAACAGGAAGTTGAAGTAACTTCACTATAAATGCTCAGATCTGCACCAAATTTTGCACATTTGACAAGAGTCCCGCCCTGAACACATGTACATGCCAACATTCAACCACAGTCATAGCGCCGCCTGCTGGCGACAGGAAGTGCCCTTTAACGGAGCAGCCCCCGCCGCACGTTTGACCTACACTTATGAAATTTCTGTGGCACATGTATCATGTCCAGACGTACCAAAAAGCCTCTTGGAGCGATGCCCTAAACTCCACAGGAAGTCGGCCATTTTGAATTTTATGGCCATTTTTGGACTATTTACTCACTCCCTACTTTAACTAACTCCTCCTAGGGATTTAGTCGGATCGACTTCAAATTTCTGCTGTGCCTTCTAAAGGCATTGACGATGAAAAGTTGTGCTATCTGCGTGTTTTCGTCAATCGGCGTGTCCGTGGCGTGGCGTCAAAGATCAAGTCTTCGCCATGACACAGGAAGTGCTTGTAACTTCAGTGTACATGCTCAGATCTGTACGAAATTTTACATGTTAAATAAGAGTCCCGCCCTGAACACATGTACATGCCCACATTCACCCACAGTCATAGCGCCACCTGCTGGCAACAGGGCGTGAGGTACAAAACCTTCATGCAATGTCCAAATCGCGTAGCAAATTCAGAGCTGCACAGGCAGGGGTCCACAATAGGCAACGCGACTTGCTCACACCCGGCGACGCCACATGTGCGAGGGCCCGCCCATCGCTGCTTGCAGCTTTAATTTTTTTTTTTTTCTTTCTTTTTTTTCTGCAAAGTAGCCTCAATTTTCGCGGCCTCAACATGCTCGAAAACTCACCAAATTTGGCACGCATGTCAGGACTGGTGAAAAATTTCGTATTTTGTTGGTTTCGCGGACGGGTGTGGGAAAATGGCTCGCTAGCGCCACCTAGAAAATTGGAAAAAATTAGCCCCTCGTCCCCGTTCGACCTACATGGACGAAATTTGGTGGGGACGTGTATCATATCAAGACGCACAAAAAAGCCTCAAGAACCCATACCCTACACTCGACAGGAAGTCCGCCATTTTGAATTTTGCGGCCATTTTGGGACGATTCACACACTTCGTACTTTAACGAACTCCTCCTGGGGATTTAGTCGGATCGACTTCAAATTTCTGCTGTGCCTTCTCAAGGCATTGAAGATGTAAAGTTGTGCTATCTGCGCGTTTTCGTCGATGGGCGTGTCCGTGCCGTCGACGATTACGCCATGAAACAGGAAGTTGAAGTAACTTCACTATAAATGCTCAGATCTGCACCAAATTTTGCACATTTGACAAGAGTCCCGCCCTGAACACATGTACATGCCAACATTCAACCACAGTCATAGCGCCGCCTGCTGGCGACAGGAAGTGCCCTTTAACGGAGCAGCCCCCGCCGCACGTTTGACCTACACTTATGAAATTTCTGTGGCACATGTATCATGTCCAGACGTACCAAAAAGCCTCTTGGAGCGATGCCCTAAACTCCACAGGAAGTCGGCCATTTTGAATTTTATGGCCATTTTTGGACTATTTACTCACTCCCTACTTTAACTAACTCCTCCTAGGGATTTAGTCGGATCGACTTCAAATTTCTGCTGTGCCTTCTAAAGGCATTGACGATGCAAAGTTGTGCTATCTGCGCGTTTTCGTTCAATGGCGTGTCCGTGGCGTCGATGATTCGCCATGAAACAGGAAGTTGTTGTAACTTCATTGTACATGCTCAGATCTGCACGAAATTTTACACGTAGCATGACAGTCCTGCCCTGAACAAACCTACATGCCGACATTCACCCCCAGTCATAGCGCCACCTGCTGGCAACCGAAAGTGACCTTTAACGGAACAGCCCGGACCACGTTTGACCTACATGTACACAATTTCTGTGGCACATGGATCATGTCCAGACGTACCAAAAGCCTCCTGGAGCGATGCCGTAAACCAAACAGGAAGTCCGCCATTTTGAATTTTATGGCAATTTTGGATGATTTACACACTCCATATTTTAACGAACTCCTCCTAGGGATTTAGTCGGATTGACTTCAAATTGCTGCTTTGCCTTCTCAAGGCACTGGCGATGTAAAGTTGTGCTATCTGCGGCGTTTTCATCGATGGGCGTGTCCGATGGCGTCGATGATTCAGCCATGAAACAGGAAGTTGTTATAACTTGGCTGTACATGCTCAGATCTGCACAAAATTTTACACATTTAATAAGACTCCCGCCCTTAACACATGTACATGCTGCGATTCACCCCCAATCATAGCGCCACCTGCTGGCAACAGGAAGTGAGGTACAAAACCTTCCTGCAGCCTCGGAAGCGCATAGAAAATTCACAGCCGTGCATGCAGGGGTGCACAATAGGCAACGCGACCAGCTCACACCCCGACGCGCTACAGGTGCGAGGGCCAGCCCATCGCTGCTTGCAGCTTTAATTTACATTTGTTTTTTGTTTTTTTTCACTTCTCCATAACATCTAGGCATCAGGAGAGTGACCATGGAAACTGACATAGTTATGTGGTGTAACTATTAAAAGATTTCTATAAAAATATAATTATATTTTAATATTTGCCACAGAGTGCCACCGGGTGTCAGAGCTGCCAGAGGGTGCCACTAGTTGCCACTGCCACTGATAGGATCTTGCTTTGTCTCCATATCCTGTCATTATCACTGTAACTATAATTGGAAAATATCCTTTTTAATATGAAAAAACCCAGCATGACTCTGTTTGGTTAAGAGCTTTTGTAAATAATAATGAAATTTTAGAGATCATTCCCAGTTTGTCAAATACCAATGTTTTGTCAACTCCCCTCGGCGTCTCATAAAGATGCACAAGGTAGTCTAACCCTTTAGCCTATATGAGGTGCCTTTTTAACATAAGGTCAATGTTCTGAAACTGCCCAGTTTGGTTAGGGTTAGGCACTAAAACTACTTAGTTAGGTTTTGGAAAAGATCAAGGTTTGGGCTAAAATAAGTACATTAGCCTACTTGAACACGCTTCAAGTGTAAGCTGACGCTGGGCAGAGGAGGGAACAAAAGTTTGGAGTAGCTGTAATGTAAAATAAATGAATAGCTTCTCTCACAGTGGGATATGCCGGTAATGTTAGCAAATTTTCAATATCTGGAAGGTCTTTGTTTCCAGATTTGTTGGAAAAGTGCAGTTCTTTTGAGTGTGGCTGATGCACAATGGAG
Organism: Lepomis macrochirus; assembly: GCA_024633595.2. Lineage (NCBI taxonomy): Eukaryota > Metazoa > Chordata > Actinopteri > Centrarchiformes > Centrarchidae > Lepomis > Lepomis macrochirus. The sequence goes on along the minus strand of JALXJV020000009.1, from coordinate 27,274,129 downwards.
CACTAAAAGATGCATCAGAGTTCAATAGGTGAGGTTTTAATAATGCAGATGAAAATAACTGTACTCACTGTTCTCACATTGTGAATTGTATTGGAACTTGAAATAGACTAACATCATGTCTTATGCGGTGCGGAGCCTCCAGCAGATTTCACATACATATTATCTGGCTGATGCTGACTCAAATTAAATGCAGAGTTCTGGGGTAGGTTTGATGAAGATCCTTTGGGGCAAAGCACAAGTGCAGAATCATCTTCCCTGAAAGTAACAAGTCAGGCAGAGTGTATTGTCAAAGCGCAGATAATTGACCCAGAGGAGAGCAATCAAAGAGACTGTCATTAATGCTTTAATAAGCAATTGTCAATTACAAGGGCTTTGCCTGACATTGCAACGTTCCCCTTAAGGCTCCTGCATAGTGAGGGACTCCAAAATAAAAGCAATTAAAAAGTAAACTATTGTGAAACAGAAATGGCTTGAACATCCAAGAAGAAACTTTAATTTTGTTTTCCTCAAATTCATATTGTGACTTGCTGAGGAAGAGAAGAGCTTGATTTCACTTGTTGGCATCATCCTTGTTAAAAAACAGGCTAAGTCACCATGGAAGTGGGCTCTGAAATACGGGGTGTTTTTCAGTGACCTAAATCTTAAAGGTCTGAAACCAGACTGTTGGAACACAGGCCTAGATTTAATATGCTGGGACTTATGTTCATGCTTTCCAGGGGCAAATGTCACTTCAAGCAGATACAAATTTTCACAAAAGCCCCCCTTTAGAGCAGGAAGACAGCTTGGGGACAAATGTAAGACCCAGATAGTCAGTAATCTTTGAACTCAACACAGAGCCACCAGATCTTAAAAATAGTAGATAACTCAGGATGCAGCATGCTAAGGCCTATATGGTTACTTCTGAGTAAAGCATGTTACGCAAGACCAACTACAGATCCTAAGAAACTATATTACAAAACCTTACTAATGGTTACTAGAGTTCAGTCCCATCAGATGAGCTTTCAATCCCTTGGTGTGAAAATGTTTAGCTAAAACAGTGCAACATAGTGACACAGTTTTCAGAAGAATAATCTCTGTCAGATTAACCCCTTGATGGCCTTCTTAGGCAAAAGGGTTCAAAGGTCAAGAGAAGCTAAACTTACACATCTGATGCTGACTTAAAGAAGAACAGGCTGCCACAGGATTTCAGTCTTGTAAGACTGAAGACAAGCGAGTCAAAATCAATTTAGATTCACTGCTGTTCCCTATAGGCTCCAACAGTTGGTGGGGATATGTGTCAATATTTAGTTTATGTTCACTTTTGATGGAGTCTGAGGGAAAATTACATTCTGTGAACAAAGCATTGTGTGAAAACATGCTGAAAGGAATCGGCTATGTAATGTGTGCCTGTCACAACAAATCACTGGCCTATATTTGAATGAATCTTAAAATTCAAATGCTCTATCATTAATTCAGCTTGGTATAAAGCTTGAGTATTTACGCCATGATCTGTAATGCATTTCGCTCCTTTAAATGTTTTTTTTAGAATAAACCGTGCAAGACTGAAGCAATGCAATGAATACTCTGATGATATAAATGAATCCATGGTCATTATAAAGTTTAAATACACACCTCTGACACGGGCTTTCACAGTGAGCCACAATAGTGCTGCAAATGTGAAAGTTTTAAGTATGAAGGGAAAATGCTTAGTTTGCTAATGTATTCAGCATGACACACTTGTGGGCCCCTGGTAAAAATAAATTTCCTTTCTCATTTCAGTGGCGGGGCCTGCTGCTGTGTGTTCGGTCACAGCAGTTGTTCGGCCACATACTGTTTCTCTACTCCAGCATCTCTTCTCTTGTGCCATGAATGTCACGACTGCAGCCACAGGCTCCACTAAAGGAGCACGCGCCTTATGACGCCTCCAGGGCACCAATATCCCTTCAGCCTTCACAAAACCCAGCTTATGGAATCAGATACACTGTGTAGCTCGACAAATTACTAGCCGACGGCCTCCCACCCCTGCTCAAAGTTCTCACATTTTAGCTCTCATGTTTTTTTTCTCCCCACCCCCCTCAATCCAATTTGTCAGGTGGAAACTGGGTGTGAAAAATGGTTGTGTTTTTCAATGGAGCCACAGGGATCTGGGATGCAGTTTATCGTTGCGTGACTGACAATAAATAAGACTGATCTCTAATGCCAACAAGATACACTATAAACATCAAATTAATTAAGATACTCACTGAGTGATTACCAAGGATAATTATTCAAAGATTGTTTATCTGAGATAATGGTAAAATAGTGGACTTAGGATGCAAGTGTTTTCTTGGAAAAGAGAATCCAATTTGGCTCTGGCTGAGTGCTAAGCCTGCCTTTACCTTTAAAGGAAACAGGACTGACTGGGTGACTAAACCGCTGAATATAGCAAAGACAAAGTCAATTGGATTTGGAAAGTGAAACAAATAGCTGTGACCCGTGGTGAGTTCAGCAGTAACTGAGTCCACTGACTAATTTGATCAGCAGATACCTGAATGGATGGCACTTGGTTCTGAGAGAGAGATTTATTTATTGCATGCTCACCTATATGAGCAAGCCCAGGGCACATATGAAGAAATGTGGCTGTGTGTCTGTGTGTCTGCGAGCTTTTTGACAGGCTGTGTTGAAGGTCTACGTCATAAGTGCATTCTATATTCTCACACTCATTAGGCAATACTGGGTGGTGGTACTGTAAATACACCATGAACCTCCACAGAGGACAGAGACAGAGTGAGGGAGAGAGAGAAAAAATCAATGTGATTGAGTGTTCTGTGTGCTGCCTATTATACCCCTGGAACTCCTCACAGTAGGCTACCATTTCCATTTGGGGTGGGTGGGGGCAAAGCACCTTATTTACAAAAACCAACCAAATGTAAATCCCCTTGCATCTATAGCCTGCCACAAACACATGGCTGCGATCACGTGACAAATGACATCTGCCCAGCAGCATCACAATACCACAGAGTTGACAGCTTGCATTGTCTAATAAGTGATTAAGTTATATGCTAGGCTATTGTGGACACAGACTCGCTCCATATTACATATAAAACTGGATTAGGAGACTGGAGCTTTGTATTCATGGAGCTGCGAACAGGGACGTACAGATGTACAGTAAGGGAGTTTGAATAAATGAACGTCTTTTTGAGGCTGCTGGTACTTTATCTAGCTACGTGTCCCCTACAGGCAGCAGTTAATCTTCACTAAACATCCTACAGTAATTCATTAAATCCAGCCAAAACTGAACGGTTCTCTGTCGCCTCGCATCATCCTCTTATGTGTGTCTAGAATTATTAATCCGCACACAAACAGCATCTCCGGACACCGTGACGCACTTGGTTGTATCAAGAGGTTTTTAGATGAAGTAAAACAGGAGCTTCGGCGCTCTGTGCGTCACGCTCAGTGAACGCGAAACTATACGTAATTCTTTATAGGGATCCTAATTACCGAGCACGACACTGCTACGATGCGAAAGACCAGTCCCAGCAAGATATTTTCTATTTTAGACATATCATCAGGGCTGGTTTGTGGGATAAAAGTTGGAAACCTAAGCAAATCAACTTCCATCCAAACACGTCCCATCTCCGTTTACTTCTTCGTGGAAAACAGAAATCGACATAAAATGAGCGGGAAACAAAAACAACAAACTAACGCAGTACATAAAATGATCACATGTGTTACTGCGATCTGTAGCTAGCAGCTGCATGCTGCTTGAGGGGAGGATGCTGCTGTGCATCCGAAGAGAGACGGGAGGAGAGGAAAGTTGGAAGACGACTCTTACCTTATAATCGCTGTGTCGCCCTGGCGGATGGTGATGTTGTCGGTGGCCCGCTGCATATCCACGCTCCGGACAGGGAATCCTGTGGGGATAAGACATAGCAGTCTGAAAAAAGAAGCCTGCAATTGCCTCCAACACGATTTGCGTCCGACTTGCATTTTAAAGCACAGGTGCGCGCTTTTCGGGAGCTATAGATCCAAGAGGGGAGAAACGGGTGAAGAAATAGTTGTCCAGACTTCTCGGAAAAAGCTGAATGCCTTTAGGTCCAAAGCAGTCCGGCAAAGGATGAGTGACACGGGTTTCCTAAAATACTTTTTAGGTGCGGGGGTCCTTGCTCTATAGTCCACTGATGCGTAATGCTCTCCGCGTAAAGGGACGGCACAGCCAGCAACGGCAATGGAGAGAGGCAGGGTTCTGTTCAGTATGGGAAGATCCCCCGGCCCCTCTCTCTCAGATTATCCAGCCGCCTCGCTGTGATGCTCCCCTTACTGGTTGTCAGGACAACAGCACCACCTGAGGTCCCTTTCAGTGAGACACAGCTGAGTGAGGACTGAAGAATAGGGGCAAAATAAGTGAAAAAGAGAGATGAGGAGACAACTATGTGACCTAGTGCAAAACAACAGAAAACCACCCATCCTGACCAGGTCCACAAGTAATAATCTATACACAACTGTGTGCTCTTAACTCCCTGGATACAAAGCCATACACAAGACACATTCTCAGTGGGGTCACTATAATATCACGTTATCACTCTTCAAACAAACTCTATGCTCACAGTTGTGTAGAGCAGTGGCTCCCAGGCATTGTCATGCCAAACAGATTTGCAATGGACCATGAACACTCCAGTCGATAAGTAGTTAATTATGATTTAGTGTGGGAAATCGCATAATGTCACTGTGGTATCTACATGAAATATTCTATTCTACTCTGAACATGTTACATTTTCCCCTTTTATAAAGGAATGTATTATAAAGAGAGGAAAAACAGATCCAAGAGCGCAAACTATTGACCATGAACAGGGCGAAGCTTAGCTGTGAATAGCTTAACCAGGTGTAATCACCTCTTGTCTAGACTGGCAGGACTGCCATGAGGCTGTAGCTCGGTAGGTAATTACATCCACTTTCAGCCTAAGCAAGGACACAAGTTTTGAAGGTGTACACCTTCCAATTCAACTGAAGTGTGAATGCGAAATGAGCTTCTAATTTCACCACTTGCCAATCAAGCACCAGTCTAATAGCCCATGATCTAATGCTCATTCAACGATGTGCTTAATGAACTGCGGAGTAACAATTTAGGCAGTGCATTTAGCATTTTATTTAATTCAGAAAATACATTAATACTAATGTGAATTGTTGTCATTCGTTGCACTGTGCTGTGTCTCTGGGGGTATTTGCTTGATAATTTAGAATTAGACACACAGTTTTTAATTCTAGGACTCAATGGATATAAATGCAGGACATGGTGAAGATACCATATATGACTTGAATCCCCCCCACCCCTTATCTCTAAATATAATGCAATTGTTCTGGTGCAAATGCAACAGGGACAAGACTAATCCTGTCCCAAGCACCAGCAGTCTGATTAAACCACTGAGAACCGGTGTGGTTAAGCCTTATTTCCAGCATCAGCAGATTTTAAGTACCAGATCAGACGCTTTTACAGTTGCCCCTCCAGCAGCTGTAGCCTACTGTGAACATGTAGGCTTTACAGCTAGATTAGAGGAAATGGAAGTGCAGATGTACGCATGGCTGAAAAGGAATTACAGTGAGGTAATTGATATCGGGGAGTATATGGACGTGCTAATATTAGTGCATTAAATAACGAGCACTAAAATGTTTTCAGCGAGGGATGCTTGCAGAGATGTAATAATCAGTTCCTGTTACCATTTCCTTAAAATTCTGGAGGTTTAAGCCATCTTGGAGATTGTGCAAGATTAAAGACTATATGCATTAAGACCACTTAAAAAGGGGCACTTAAGAGGAGAGAAGAGGCACTTCATTGCATCCAGGTTTGTATAGGAAGTAACAATATATAAAACTCCTATATATCAAAGGAACCCCCAATTGGCTTTTAGTTATAGTTTTAGTTAAAAATTCTCAAACGTCTGTAAATGGTCTGAGAGATAATGTGTGTAATAAGTAGAACTCTTGTATGGCAGAGAGATGGAGGAGGGGAGGCCAGGGACACAGTAGCTTTAACTGGTTCCTAACAAAAGATCCGTGATTCATTACTATGGCGAACACACACACAGCCACACAAACATTCCTATGTTACAAACAGTGGACTGTCAGTCTATACTGCCCAAATATGGACCTTGGTTTCTGGTTATTTTGAAAAAAGACAATTATAGTAAAACATTTTAAGATATTTTCCTGTAATATTACTGTAAATGTGCTTGTTAATTTTTTTGAAACTGATAATTGGGGACTTAAATCCTTGAATGATGTCTACCTATCAAAGAGGGTACCTCCACATACTGTGGAAGTATCTGTCCCCACTCTTTCACTTAATGAATGTTTGTTTACCGCGATAACTTTAATATTATCATTAACAGTTCTCTGTGATACAATGATTAATGATACAGTGATTGATTGAGAATAAAGGTTTCACCTGTAATTTAGAAGTAATTTGGTTGCATGTATATCAAGGACTGCAGTCTTAGCATCAAAATGTACTTTATCTAGGATTCAATTATATAAAATATTTTCTCTTAGGGAAATTCATATTCTTCTGTGTTGGATGGTCAATTTTATGACCTGTGTGAAATAATAGTTAAGTATGCATTTTAAAGAGGGCTCCATTCATCGTGTGGATTATATCTTATTTTGTATTTGCTCTAATATTAATAACTTAATTGGAGTCAGGAGAAAGAAAGATTTCCCCATTGTAGGTTTTGAATCACACATCAACTTTACTCATTCATGACTATAGTGAGGTCAAGATAATGATTAATTCTTGTTTGCAATAAGGATAATTTGACATTCAAACTCCAAGATGTGGGAAAAGAAGAAATAAGCAAACTTAATAATACTAAAAATAATCTCAACTAAATAGTCTATTGAAACTTGATTTTCTATTATGTTTTTATAACAAAACATAAATGCTCAATTGTAGTGGATTTCTTAACTACTACTAAGCTTCAGACTTTATTAAAATGGAGGAATACCCACAAGGCAGGAGAATGATTAAGTATTTTTTTAAAAAGAAAAAAACCCATAAAATAACCCAAGATGATTTTTTTTAAATGGTCAGTAGAAAGATCATTTTTATTCATTCTAAAATTAGACTTTTACTAGAACTATAAAACAATTAAGTCCCAACAAAACGCCATTGGTGAGTTTTTAATGCACAGAATTTAAATACATTTTTCAAGTCCTTGTGTCCTCAATCTGTATTCATACAGATTTTCTTTTGTGTATTCCTATAACAGAAAAAGATCCACACTTATATGGTATTAATGGCAGCAATACACTGTTGGTTGACACAATTTACCTCTTAGATAGCACAGAAAGACATGGAAGAAAGATCCACATTTAATAAAAGTGTGGACCTTACTTCGGTAATGGGAATCAACAAATAAAATACATGGAATGACATGGTTCTAGCTGATTCTGAGGTCCACACACACACACACACACACACACACACACACACACACACACACACACACACGCACCAACAGAGTGCTGGAAGACAGAGTGGTTATTATCATGCTAGTGGGATGCTCTCGGTTGGGTGGTGTTGTGGTGTAGACAGCAGAATACAGTCATACATTCTGCTGCAGTGAGCATAATAGAAACTGTTCATAATATACTGTAAGTAAATACAACGATACATATGTAGAAACATTTGTCAAGTTCAGGGAACAGTTACTGGTTAGTTTTTGATATATACAGAATGTTTCATTCTGTGAGCCACTTCCTTTTTTTCTATATAATTCAAGATGACATGTGAATTATCAATACGTGTTGTGCACATACAGTATATAGTAGAATATCAGATTTTCTTGCATCTACTGCAGACACTGCAGCACTGTACCACAGAGGCATAGATCATTTTGAGTACAGGAAACAGGAAATACACGCAGGATAAATACACGTAAGTACTGCAGTCTGTGTCATAAAGGATGAAACAACAACAGTATAAGGGGAATTAAGGTGTTTGAGGTGAAAGCAGAACATAATCTATTATTCAACTCTGTGCAGTTCAACTTCAGAAGGTGACAGCAGCGAACGCGCCACGAAGCAGTTTTCTTAAAACTCATATGTAAGTAGGAATCATGTCTCTGCGTCTTCACACTTTGCATCAGAGTGATCACACTGCATCATAAATTATGTTGAAGCTGGTGCCTGCTTAGAGGCTGGATTCAAACCTGCAAATGTTTCCAATATTTGTTAGCAATACTTGACTCGGCTGATTTTATTAATACACATTATGAGGTGCCTTGACTTTCTCCCTATTTCATTACTCATAATGACTCTGGCAGCCCGACTCTGCATGGCACCACTGATCAAAGAAAACGAACTCAGAACAGCAGAAAGAAATAAAGATATATGACTGATGTAAATACAGAAAATTCACTCTTAAAACCGAATATGCATGTGCTTTTCCTGTGATGTTAGTTCTTTTAACATTTGCAAATGTTAAAATAAAAGCACCAGAAAATCAAGGCATTAGTCTGAGGAATGAAGACCTTTTTTTGAAAGAGAAAAGCAGAAACATAAAATTTTAATTTTTGGTTATTACTCAACTATCAGCGCCATCAGAATATGATTTAATGTTGTACACAAAATGTAGTAAGACCGCTGCAAAATACTTTCTTTCTGGGGCAAATGTATAGGTAATAATTATAACCAATGATCTCATTATGCAGAGATTCCTGTTTCATGCTGTGTTAAAACACATGCTTTTTGACGTTATTCAAGTATTAGAATAGAGCATAACATTTGATTAAAATAATTTACTTTAAAGTCTAATTAAAGTAAGCTACAGCCAGCATGTGATGCATGGATATCTATTGTATTTTGTATTTATGATCTAGGCTAGATTTGCTCTTGTGTATTTCATGTCATGCTGGCACCTATCAGTACTTTCAAATCAAGAAACAAGAAACAACAACGTTATGTAGTAGACATCAGTAAAGCGTACCGCATACTTCCTTCCACCCTTGGGAGTCTTGTTCAATAAAGCAGATATAACCATCCATTGGCAGAGTGACAATGGCTGCACATTATGTTATAACACCATGCCATGACCTAAATTTCATCAGTATTACCTGGATTTATTGTCACTTCCTAGATTTCATCATTTTCTGTTTCTCTCTTTTGTCATCCAGACTCTCACTGTAGTAAGTACTCTGATTTCAAATGTTTGTTGCAGAAAAAACACAGTATACTCATGGCAAGGCTTTCTTGTTAGACTCTGTAGTCTGTTTAGAGGGGCACTTCACTGAATATACACATTAAAATCAGTTTACTAATCATGGTTAGTATTACTCTGTCTGTGAAAACAGTACCATAAAGTTTCCTGTGACTCTGGAGGAGCTTTGTCAAGATTGTAAACCCTGACGATGTCATAGTGATGTCATCGTGCACTGGAATACGTGTTTACAACGGCAAACCCTCAGGCCAGTTTGAGAACAGGCATGTGTAACTGGTTATTTGCATAAGCTCCATATCACATATGCCTATCAGGGGTTGATAGTAACTCGTTACAAGTAATGCAAATAAGTAAAAAAAAAAGCAGGTTTTTCAACTAACCTTTCCCTTTTCTTCCTAAAACTGTACTCTTGCTCTTGACTTATTTAATTGGGCCTGTAAGTTGAAATGTAAGTTCAGTACATTTGCCATTCATACCTTCGTAAAAGCTAGCCTGTTATCTACTATCCTGTTATGCCACCTATTTTCAGGAAAAAACGCCTAAAATAACATACCCCATATGAATCAGGAATAAATCCTCAACAATTAATAACATGATGCTGCTGGTGGACAGCGGCACTGCAGCCAGGCGAGCAGGCTATATAACATAACTTTTACTTGAGCAATGGTTTATGGCAGTGATTGTACTTTTACTTAGGTAAAGATTTTCAATACTCACCACTGATGCCTACTAAAAGCAAGAATTTCTGCTTGTTTGACATGTACATGTTCTTCTCACTCTCTTTCTCAGCTGCCTAAGTACCTGATCACTTGCACACAGGCCTGATTACTTACCCCCATGCCATCCATCAGTTCATCAGCCAAGCAGCATTTCTACCCTGGTCATTCATCCACTCTTCCCCAGGTTGTTGTTTCGGCCAGCTTGATATCAGCTCTCTTGGCCGCTTAGTATTGTGTGTACTTCGTTTATCTCTTCGTTTTTTGATACTAACACATGTTTCATATGCCTCAGGATCATTGCCTGTACTCCCGCCTGCTTGCCCATCTCACTGATGCCACATTCGCAGTCCAGCACCTCGAGCTCTTGCCTCACTCCCTGCTCCTCTCAGCACGGCTCAGCTTTATTCTCCCCTACTTTCTACCATCACCAGTCGGAGTACTCGACATCCTCTCATTCTTACTCCTTACTCCTCCTCTTTTTTTCTGTTGAGGAAGTTGAGGAAGCAGAGCTTGCCACTTGTTGGCTGTGAAAGCAACTGAAAAAAATATATACTATTGCGATCTATTGGCATTTCTGATCAAGGAAAACCAGAAACATTGCATTTTTGTCTTCAATTTTTAATTTTATTTTGGCTCATCTTTGTGGAAAGTTTCTCCTGACACACACACATCATCATGACCACACTTAGAAGCAGGCAACAGAATTCATTAAAAAATGTTGCTGCCAGTAAATGTATCAAATATTGCATTTCGCATGCGCTGTTAAACTGCTGTCAAATATCACACCAGGTGCAAATTGCAGTAATCTCAAAGTCCATTTAATTAATTCTGTCCACAGATGGAAGTCACAGTAGGAGACAAAGTGGAGGAGGAGAAAGACTAAATGCAGTTTAATCATGCATGCAAAAACCCACAGTCACCTGACTTATTGCAGGCAGTGGTGTTTTATTTGGGACAGTGAGGCAGCACAATGCAAAAATCTCAACAACTCTGGTTGGTAAGCACACGGACACTGCTGCTTTAAAGGCAAGCGTTTCACTTCATTTTGGCCACAAACCCAGAGTTTTGCCAGCGCGAACAGTGGAGAATTTGATTTCAAGTATTGTGTGAAAAGGTCAACAGCAAACCTCACAGCAGCAAAAGGCAAGTGAAGCCAAACCTCCAGCAGCCCAGCTGGGCACTCAGCTGCTCGGCCACAGCAACAGCAGCATTCATGCCTCACTTAGCTGTACAGTGTGCTTGCACTCTGACAACATGTAATACAATGTGAAGTGATCAATAATGCCTTCTGTGGGTATATATTAGAGGCAATTTTGGCTAACTGAAATAAAGTTTTCAACTCCATTAGCTGATTGACCTGCGGTGAACTGCTCAGTGAAAATTCTCACTGTAGTTCTTAAACCTTGCACTGGAATGAGGATATGTCAGCGGATGATAAAATAAACATTAGCACATATTAAAAATCTTATAAATAATCAATTTTTATCATTTAAAACAGCATTTTCCTTTCATTGCCTTTTTTTTCCCGTCAGGCATTTTGATTGAGTAGGTGGTGGTGGGTTTTGGGTTTCTAAATGTTACATGTCATTTTGGAATAAACTTCCTCGTAGGTGAATTTTCTTTCAAGATGTATTCTCCATCTTTGCGTCCCAGATCAATACTGGATTATGAAACGCAAACAACAGAAAAAATTCAACACGAGGAGGATCTATAATGGGATTCTGATTCTTCATCCACCTCCATTGTTCATTGTAACCTCTGCATGAAAACAAATGGCACTCGGCTCTGTCGTAAACTATAGAAGATCTATAGCCAGTCTTACACCTTGGATCCCACTTTTTTTTTGTTTTCCAAGCCAAATAGAGTAGGCTGAATAAGAAAAACACCTCCACACATACTCACACACACACACACGCACACACACGCAGACACACACTTACAGTAGTGAAAAACAGTGTGTGTCCGTATGTGTATGGGGACAAAAACACTGAGACAAGAGATCAAAAGGGAAAGAGTTTTCTTCTCTTTATAAAAAAGGAGTGCATGCATAATTTGCCCTGGCATTCCTATCAAAACCTGAGTCTTGGCAGCAAAATGCATGATGTGCAGGAAAAAGGATACCCAGCAACATACTCAGCAGTATACTGTATCACCACCAACACACTGCCACACACACACACACAACATGATGCACCTTGGCCTGGAGCCTTGCTCTCCATCCGTCTTTCTCACTGTCAGCAGAAACATAAAATAAGGCAAAACTTTGGCAAAAAGCTCGGTATATTGTAGACAATGTGCTAAATAGATAGTTCTAAGTTAAGAAGAAAAAAGGACATTGTGAACTCAGAAATGAGTTTTTGTTTCTATCCATTCAATTCAACCAGCTTCTCATAAGTGTTCCCTACTATCTATGAACGAAGATTTATTCAACACAGCAGGTGCATACTGCATTTATACTAACTTGCTGGCAAAAGATGAAAGTGACAAATGATCACCTATGGGTTTTTTTAAGCCCCCCCTCTGCTTTTGGTTAGATTATCATCTGAGTAATGTGTTCTGCATTCCCAAAGTAGCCTGTTTATACTGGCGTAATGCCTACCTGCAAAGGCTGCCAACACCCACAACACACACAACACACTTCAAAGGACACACTAAGCATAAATAAAGCACTCCAAAAGCCACCTTTCAGGGCTCCTTTGCATAAACGTGTAACCTTGACAAAGTTTAGGCTGACCTGTGAGTGGTTTTGTGTGTGAGCAGGTGTCTAATTGAACTGTAGTTCTGATGTTGTTATCTTTGTGCAGACGTGTGAGCTGGTTTATTATGTGAACTGAACAAAGTTGGATGTTGAAGAGTGATCTCCTTCCCTAAGCATTAGACACTGTGTTCTGTGTGTTCCCAAGATCTATAGACCAACTTCTATACCTGTGCTGCGTAATGTGATCCTATCTAAATGGTTGTTTTCTCTCCTGCTTGCATTTTCTGTCAGATAAACATAATACATGTTTTTTTTTTTGTCTGTGCGTGTGGTGTTTGGATTATCCCAAAAACAGCAATGTGTTTCATGTTATTTTCTTTGGTTCTCCTACTTGAATGGAACTTTTCATCTCTATGTGCTTTGCCAAAAACTTGGCACTAACTTAAAATATTTCATGCCGCCTCACAAACTGCAAGGACCACAATCTTGGATCTGCAAAAGCCCCCATGTTAATAAACAAACATGTTTATTAACATGGGGGCTTCTTCCTTTTTTGTCTTGTGTTTTTAAGAAGGGTGGGCCACTTTATAAGATGTATTTAGCCGATAAATGACCTGGCCAAGGTGTAATTGAGCCCAAAACAACACTACCATCCTGAAGAATATTTAGCAGCATGCTGAAACCTCCATTTGTTTGTTTCCAGCTCATTCACACCGAGCAATAGCTTCTGACTCTGAGTTGGTTTATGTCATTCAGAGCTGAAATACAAAATGCAGTAGTCAGCAAAAATGCTTTAGCTTTACAATGCTTATGAAAAGTATGAATAGCACACGTCAAAAAGGATTACCAGTAAAACATCGTCCTTTGATGTGGAAGGTATTTTTATCTACTATGTCAGCCTCTGATTGTTTCATCACTCCTCAGCTCAAGCAGTATATTTCATAATAAAGGGAGAGCAGTTGCATCTACTACGGGTCAGCTGGCAATGCAAATGCCCCAGCACTCTATGGTTAGGAAAGCCAATCACACTGTGAGTCACACCACATCTGTAAATTGCCGAAGTTTGACCTCAGCTTTCAGCACCTGTACATTACCTGTCTCCACCACTGGAGCTGATGGCTCACTGCCTCTAACTGCCCCACCACCACCACAACCACCACACACACACACACCTCACTCTTCATCCCCTCAATCTTCTTGCAAAAGAATTGCTTTGAGTTGGGCTCTGAGGGTCATCCCTCCTTCTGCTTTTCAGTTCTATTAGAGAGTTCAGGTACAGAGAGAACGCACTGAGGAGGATTGGTTTAGCTGCCGCTGTAATGTTCAAGGTGAAAACCTACAGGGTAACAAGATGAATTCCTTCCAGAAGTACAAGGATGTACAGTCTGATAGATCGAAGGAACTTGTCCTTGTGAACACAAAGCAACTGTAGGAGTCTCTGGAACACTGAGTCCATGCAAACCATCAGCCTACCCCTATTGACTTAAGTTAATGTTTCTGGGTTTAACTCAACTACTAAATTATGGGATGCCTTTCCAGAAGTGATGGATGACTAATTAAGACTTTCAGAGTATGCCCACAAACAAAATGACTCTGAGGACCGTCTACATAAATTAAAAGCAATGCTGTGAAATTGCCTCATTCCAGCCCATATTTTTTTTAATTAAATCTTGTAAACCTAAAGGGATATTTCAGATATGTTTTTGACATAATGCAATCTGAGTTACTTGCTAAAAGTGATAGTGATTGATAAACTACCAATGTAATAAAATTTTACATTAAACCGTTCATGGCAATAGACATACTGATTTTTGGAGAGCACTTACAGTAAATCCTTGGACTACTATTTCTGTATTATTCACGGTTAAGCTTTAATAGTGACAAATCAAACATAATTGAAAATCATACTCATTTAGACACTGAAAATAGAAGCAGTTAAAATGAACATACTAAAGTTACTTAGTGAACAAACTAACAGAAATGAAAATCCAGTCCAGAAGTGAATTTAACTAACAGACACACAGTCAGACAAAAAGACCTAACACAAAGCCTCCTTGGCAGAGTTACAGCAGCTCAGTGTATTTAGAATGCTTGACTCTTTTCTCAGACCCCCTTGCACATGCAACAATTTAACACACAATACAGAGTTAAGCTTCTGACTGCTAAAGTTTCAGATGGGGAGAAATATGTTAATCTTCCATCCTTGAGTATAGTTTTACAGTGCATTGTGCAACCCGTGCTGTTAAACAAGCAGCCAAACATACAAGTAATTAATTATTTTTTTAACCACTTCCATATACACATTTGAATGTATTCCTAAAACACCCTATCATTCAGCTTTACTTACTTGGAGTCTAAATTAAATACAGACAAACATGTGAAATAGAAGGCTACAAATAATCCCAAAGAAACCAGTGTCCTTGTGTCCCCTTCATATATTCCTGGGCAGCATATAAACCCTCAAGCATTCCTTGGGAACTCTATGTGAACTAATTCACAGTGAATATCTCAGTAAATTGAACTTTCTTCTTACAGAAACCCCCTGCTGAGACTAATAAATGTATAGATCCCACAGTAGCCAGAGGCACAGCTTTCAAAATGCAACTGATATGATTCTTATATCTTAGCAGATCCTTCAAAGGTAGCAGGAATATCTAAGAAGTATGAATACCTGCCAGACCTGGTCTTTATTTAGCCTGCACGCTGCAGTCATTCACTGAAAATGACGTCTGTTTTCAGATACAGTATGGGAAAAATGGATTAATTTATTTCAGACCAATAACACCTGTTTGGCAGCAAAGGTAAACATCTGCTGTGGGGTAAAATAAACACCATATGATTTTAACAACTCTAAAGATTTAACAGCATGTGGAAGGAAACGCAGCAAAAATCTTTATTACAGCCCTGTTATTTCTTGCCAAAACATCACAGTGCAGCGGCACCATTAGAAGCGAAAATTCTACCAGTATTTTGGTAAATTGCATCATGTGACTGGTAGTTGGAAAGGCTGAGAGTCTGAGCAGAGGAGGATTTAACCCATGAGTAAGTGGGTAAAAGTGCTGAAAACCCACACGAGGATTTTTCAATAAGCTTTACCAAAATCACAAATGTAAATTGGCCCTCAGGAAGAGAGTACACACACACACACACACACACACACACACACACACATCTAAATTGTTCTTTCCGCAACAGTCCAGTATGCCTCCACATCTTATCTCTCCACCCCCACTCAGGTTCTACTCCATCCTTTTCTCTTGCTGCCTCTGTGTATCCCACTCCCAAAGATGAATAATGTAGACCCCCCTCATTGTTTTGTGAACAGAGCAATTCCCAGTATGAGCTTCTCTCTGAGGACTGGAGAGCCACAGGCCTATCTCCAGGCCCTCCCCTCTAATCTGCATCCTCCCTCTGTTCTCTTAATTAGGAGGCCATGGACAAGAAGGCAGAGTAATTGCAGTCAGTTGTTGCAGATTTCTCATTCTATTCCTCCCATAGTGACACATCCTTATCTTTGTCTTTTTTCACCCCAAGCCATATTTCTTTTTATCGTTTCATCTTTGTCATCTCTAACGTTTTTTGCTTTTCCTTCTCATCATCTTCTTCATCATCATCACAAACCGCATGTTTTTATCTACATAGCCAGAAACAGACGCAATGAAAGGAGGGTATGGGGCAGAGTAAATAATTAAGGGAGAAATAAATGCTACAAGCCACAAAAGTCAATAACAACCCAACATAAAACCTTGAATGACTCATTGCTTATTAGATGTTAAAGGGGAAACTGCAGAAGCTTCATTTATTGGGATAATAGCCTTATTTCATATCTAATAATAAAGACTAAACTAGAATCTGCTCTCTAAACCTCCCCTGACAGAAATTAATATATCTTTCTCACTCCCTTTTCTCTCTCTGGTGAATTACAGAGTAAATGTGTACAGCAGAGGGATGACAAGTGTGCTGGGTACAGCACCACACAGCACCCAAGGGCTCTTCACCACCTTCATATGTCAGCTATAAGCTATCAGCTTTATAATCCAAGAAGCTGAAACAGTATTCTCTTGTGTGTTCATATTCAGGCCTCAGGTGACATTAGGGTAATACTTTCACAGAAAGCAACTTAGTGTACCATCCAACCACCCTCATACTAAAGGACACACCTGCTGGATACAGCCCCACACAGCACCCAAAAGCAATTTACCACTTTCATATGTCAGATGTAAGCTATCAGTTTTATAAGACGCTGAAACAGTCCTCTCATGTGTTTACATTCAGGTATCAGGCAACATGAGGGAAATCAACTTGCTGTACCATCCAACCACCCAGCCATAACATTATGACCACTGACAGGTGAAGTGAATGACACTGATTATCTCATTACCATGGCACCTTTCAGTTGGTGGGATATTTTAGTCAGCAAGTGAACATTTTGTCCTCAAAGTTGATGTGTTAGAAGCAGGAAAAATGGGCAGGTGTAAGGGTTGGTGCGACTTTGACAAGGGCCAAATTGTGAAGGCTAGATGACTGGGTCAGAGCATCTCCAAAACTGCAGCTCTTGTCGGGTGTTCCCGGTCTGGTGTGGTCAGTGCCTCTCAAAAGTGGTCCAAGGAAGGAAAAGCGGTGAAAGTGGCTACAAGGTCAAGGGGACTAAGGCTTATTGATGCATGTGGGGAGCAAAGGCTGGCCCTTGTGGTCAAATCCAGATACTTTAGATGAAATTGCTGAAGAAGTTAATGCTGGTTCTGATAGAAAGGTGTCAGAACACAATGCATCGCAGTTTGCTGCGTATGGGGCTGAGTAGCCGCAGACCAGTCAGGGGCCCCATGTTGACCCCACCCACTGCCAAAAGCACCTACAATTGGCAATGCGAGCATCAGAATTGGATCACGTAGCAATAGAAGAAGGTGGCCTTGTCTGAGTTCATCACATGGATGGCCATGTGCGTGTGGCGTGTGAGAAGACAAGCTGGCAGAGGCAGTGAGATTCTTCAGGCAATGTTCTGCTGAGAAACCTTGGGCACTGCCATTCATGTGGATGTTACATTGACACGTACCACCTATCTAAGCATTGTTGCAGACTATGTACAGTGAAAATGGTATTCCCTGATGGCAGTGGCCTCTTTCAACAGGATAATGGACCCTATGGTTTAGTATGGTTTGAGAAACGAGTTCAAGGTGTTGACTTGGCCTCCAAATTGCACAGAACTCAGTACAGTCGAGCCTCTGTGGGATGTGCTAGAGAAATAAGGCTGATCCATGGAGGCCCCGCATAACAACTTGCATGACTTAAAGGTTCTGCTACTAGGTCCAGTGGAGTCCATGGTTCGACAGATCAAGGCTGTTTTGGTTACGTACACAATATTAGGCAGGTGATCATAATGTTCTGTCTGATCATGTATGCCGTTTGATGGTAGAAATGTGTCCGATGGCAGAGATTTTACTATATCCACTACTGGAGCTGTGTGTTTCCCTTAAATAAGTGGTATTATGCTCATTTTCAGGTTCAAAATCTTATTCAGGGGTCGTACCAGAACAGGTTTACATGGTTTAATATTCAAAAAACACCCTTTTTCCCCTTTTTTTTTTTAAAGATTATGCAACACATAACAGGTGAAATACAGACACAACAGTACTTGGGGAAAATACACAAAAACAGAAACGAGAAACAACTGTATACAGTTGGACATAATAGTATATTGAATATTAAAGACGTTAAAAGGCAATTTGTGTATGGATGTGTTTGTGTGTGTGTATGGTAGAAAAAAGGGAGGGGGTGTGGGAGTTGGGAAGTATAGAGATTCAATGCTTTAAACTTAAGGAATGAAAAAAAGGGGGGATTAATTAGAAAAATAACAGATAAAAAATAACAAAATGAAGCAGAAAAAATATTACAGCTCAGTGTTTTTCCACCGCTGTTTTTGAGGGGGTCGGACTAGCCACTTATATGAGTTATATGGTGCACATTTCAAGGTGCAAACGGCTGGACAACAAACGAGCTGTTTTCAGGCAGTTCAGAGCAGAGTTTTCTGTGAGAGATGGGAACTCCCTTTGCGCTGGACTTTGGGCTTTTTCACTTTGCAAACCTATTACATGCACAAAAAGATATAAACTCAATAAAGGAGAAGGAAAAAGACAAAAAGCATAATACCACCTCTTTAATATTGCCTTTATGTAGGTCATGATAATTTCACTAAGCCTTTTCCTCCATTACACGTTGTCGCACTTCTGCTTTTATCAGTGTTTCAACCTTTCTACCTCAGCAAAGTGTAAAAACATTGTTGGAATATTTAAACTTTTTTTTCAGATTTTTTATGCACAAATTTCATGCTGAATGCCAGCTGATGTTTTCTGTGTTTCCATTTTCATTTATTTACAATATGCTTAATAGGGAAGAGTTTTTTATTTTAAAAACAGGCATTAAATTCCACAGGACTGAGCATTGGTGTGTGAAAAGAGAAGTAGTTCTACTGTAGCAGATTTAACTACTGCACAGCTCTGAGAAAAAAAACAGTCAAAAATTGATGTAAACTAAAGATACAGTATCCACTCTTGTCAACAATATATGACAATAACTTAAATTAACCAATATTTTTCATATTGTATTATCACCATTATAATTGGGCAGTAAATTATTTTATTTTACATTAAACAGCTTTAAATCACATTTAACTGAAGCTTCCTCCCCCATTTGTGGCCCTTAGTATGCCAAAAATCCAGTATCCACAGTATATTTAAACTTTTGTCCACCACAAAATCTATCCTTTTAGCATCAAACATCCATCCTCTGTAGACTTGGAAGGTCTACACAAAGAATGCAAATTTATGTTGGTTAGAATGGATTCCACTGGTGGTAAGTTTTCATGATATCAAAAACCTCCAAAGGAACCCACTCCTGAGAAATCCACTTCTCAAATGTCTTTCCTTGTATTTTCAAACAGCCTTGCATTATCTAAAACAATGCTAAATGCACACAGGCCACAGGTAGAGACTGAACACAGTTTACACATTCAGCCATTTTATTTGCAGGTGACACCTTTACACATTGAGTTTGTAATGGATTAACAAAGAACTGGTGCAACCCAAACCTCTTTTCTTAGACAAATTAAAATGATTTACTGAAACTCAAGAAACTCATTCTTAAACACATATCTACCATAGAAGATGAAAGCACCAATTACATGAAATATAATTAGGTTTTTTTTTTACTAAACATAGTGACAAATTCTAAATCCTCAAAAATGTACCTTTGTTCTTTAAATCTGAATGCGCGCTCAACTCGAAAACTCTGATTCTTCAATGAGAACCTTGAAGGCAGCATACTGCTCACTTGGTAAGCTCACATTTTCACAAATATATACAGAACACTGTCAGCTCAGCATTCAGTGTGAAGAGCAGAATGTACCAAAGTAAATAGTCGTGAGGGAAGAAGAGAGATGGGATGTGACAAATTTATGACCCTATTTGCTCACACACACACACATACACACACCTATTTAGGAGCCAGCCAACCAGTCTAAAGCAGAAATACAAAACAGCATGGAGTTGTTTTTTTACTTTTCATATCAGTGCTGACCAGCCCACCAGGCAACCGCCTATTGTTCCGGTTGGCGAGTCTGCCTGATTTAGCCATGCATACATTACTGCTGTTTTTTTTTCATAAATACAAATGACAAAAATAACACTTCTGAAGGTGTGTTCTTCTATCTGCTTTCTCAACTCTCAATATTTGTCACATAATGCAGTTTTAAGGTGGCCCTTTCGACCAAGACACACTACTCAGCTTTCTGTTCAGTCCTCACAGGTTTTATCATCCCATCTGCCTTACTGCCCTGAACCATGTAGCATGGAGAGCAAATCTGTCTTTCCACAGTGGTGGAACTACATTTACTCAAGGACTGTACTTAAGTACAATGTTTAAGTACTTGTACTTTATTCATACAGTACATCCATGTTATGCTACTTTATACTTTTACACCACTACATTTCAGAATATTTTATGCCTTTTACTCCATTACATGCTTGGTTTGTGACCCCTTACAAAAAAGCTGTTTGTACAGTAGTTGGGGCCCTTGTCATGTTTCAGAGACTTCCCCTCCAAACGTCTCTCAGGGTTTCATTTAAATAAGTATTTGAGGACCAATATTTCACAAAAAAGATGAAAGAAATTGAAAGAACTGCATGTATGATGACTTATAATTTGGGGTATCCCTTTTTTGACCTTGTTAAGAGCCTCACTGCAGCATTCGAAGTAGTTGGAGTTGGGATGAAAAAGATTGAGAGTGAAATACAACGAGCTTCAGTAATCAAGATGATAGGTCTTTAAGTCGGAGGTGCAGAGAATTTATCTGAATTCGGAGACAATGCACAGCTATTTGTGTGCTAAAACAAATATGACTTTATGACCATTTGAATGTGATTTCACAACAGCAGGAGAATGTACACAGCTGAAGAGAAAGTGCGGAAGTTAATTGTTGTGATCCAAATAATATGATTTATTCTCATTGTGCTGGAGAAAGTTTGCAGCCAGATTTGATGTCCTAAAGACAGTTATTGAGGTCTGTTAGTTTTTTGTAATGGCATAATTTCCATGAGGAATGGGGACATTTTGAAATCATATTTTTGTCCCCATCACTCGCACAGTTTCAGTGTCAATTCATTGTCTAAAAAACACTAAAACTATGTTGCCTCACAGTTCATCCGCCATAATCCAGATGGGAGAAGATGTGAGATGATCAAAATGTAAAAATGCTAATCTGAGTCAGCTTCAATTTTTACTCTGCACTCACAGCATTTAAGCAGTAGTCAGTGATTGATGGATTATGCTTCTTAGGCAAAATACATTATCCACTATATTTGGTGCAGAGTTTGAGGAAGACGGCAGGCACTACTACTGCTAAGTGTTGAAAATAAATAAGGGAAAAAAATAATGTAGCTGTTATTATTTTACACTTTATTTATATATATTTCTCCAAAAAAGACACTATAACTGAAAAGTGTGTGCTTTTGGATAATGTGACCTAACAGCTGCATAGACGGAGAAAAAGTTTTGGGCCTATAGAGTGGAGGAGCCCAGAGGAAATGTAATGTAATGGAGGCAAACTGAACATCCCTAAAAACCTTTTTAACCCTAGCCCTATCCCCAGGAAATAACGGCTTAAAGAACATACCCAAAATAAATCAGGTGTAGATGTGCAACTGTTATGTGTCACTGTTCTGAGATCAGTGGGGAAACGGTGAGACACGTAGGTCACATAGGTCACTTAGGTCACATAGGTCATGAAATAGTCAGAAGTGAATAAATGCAAGAAATTATGGAAGCTGAACATTTCACTCTAATGGATGACGAAAGCAAAGATGTCAGTAGCTCCTGAGTTGTATAGAACAGACACTCGGCCAGTGCAACATTGACAAAAACATGCGTGGGACAGTGGGACGATGTGTTACGATGGGGCTGCCGTCATGTCCGGGTGTAAGAACGGGGTACAGCAGAAATTTAAAATTGATGTTGTACATTCACTGTCATGCACACAGATTAAACCTTGTTTTGGTTGATGTGGTCAGCACGTTGAAGCACAAAATTTTGCTGTACAACTTCTTCTCCAGCTCAGTGGCCTATAAACTGTTCATTAACAAACAGAGAGAAATGGAACCAACTGCACAGCCAGTCGAACTTATGAATTTATCAATATGCAGCATTGGTGGCTATCCGGAAATCACTACCTGCAATACTGGCAGCATTTCTGGACATCATGGCTCAGTTTAATGCACGGAGGAAAATCGAGGCCAGAGCTGTGAGTGGACTAACTGACAAACAGTTTGTGTCGCTTCTCATGTTTTTGAGGATCTATTCCGGATCAGAAAATTCATGTGACCAGCTCCATTCTCCAAGTCTTGAGCTTTCCTCCACAATAGACTTTGTCAGTCAAACGTGTAGAGGCATCAGGGACATAAATTCGGGACAGAGCAACTGACCTGTGCACCGAAGCCGGTGTAAGCCAAAGTGGGACACCCAAAAGTAGACAGACAAAGTTAATTTATCGCTTTAATGCAACCCTACCAGGATGAAATAGCATGAACAGTATAGCCTAAACTCAGTACACTGCAAAAACTAAAATCTTAGTCAGATTAAGTATCTCAATTGAAGGCAAAATATATTTATTTTTTGTTTTTGGCTTTAGGTAGCAAGTGAAATATTCTCGTTCTGTTGGCAGATAATTTCGCTTATTTTAAGTATTTTTTATGCTTTTTTTCCTTGTTTTTGAGAGCTCAGTTTTTGCAGTATAGTAGTAACCATCCATGTATGTTGCTGCTCAAGAGGATTTCACTTAAATCACTCAAAATAAGAATGTCAGCAAAATGCATATGCGTAATTATAGGTAAGGCTGTCCATCAATTCATAAGCTTGACTACAGTGACAGATAGAACCAAAACCAAATTTAGATCATGAACAGAAATTCACCCGCCCAGCCTTGGGACACACTGCTTAACAACAAAGATGAGAAAAATAAACTGAAAAACATAACGTTAGACTGCAGTACAGCTCCCACACGTTACAACAAAGTAGTTAACAAAGTAGTTCAACAAAGTAGTGTGCCTGGCAAAACAATAGTTTTGCCAGGCACACTACACACACAGTGCCAGACACTGTGATTGAAAAATAAGTAAATGATAGTGCAGTTCAGTCATATTCTCTCTGAAGGTCTCTTTTTAATTTATTTTTCTATTAATTACTTTAAAACAAGTGTGGCACATTTGTGCCAGGGAAACATGTTTAATGTTTACACTCCTTCAACACAAATGTTAACTTGTGCTGTATGGATTCCTGACTTGAAAGAGTTGAGGCCTCTCTCGCTGTGATGATAACCTTTGCAGAAAGCTGCAGCTGAGAAGGAGGGAAGAAGGGATAGATAGAAGGAGAGAGGAGGTGTAGAGGAAACTGGGGAAGGTCAGGAGGGAGTGGAGGTGACCTGATTAACACAGACACTTACTTACACACACACACACACACACACACACACACACACACACAGAAGCATTCACACCAACCATAATCCATCACTGCATTACTCGTCATTCCTGGACCTGCCACAATGACCCGGAGCCGTCTGTTATGGTACAAGCCAGAGGTGAGTCCTGGGGTAGTAACACACACACACACGCACGCACGCCCGCACACACACACACACACACACACACACACACACACACACACACACACACACACGTGCAACAGTGCACACTCACATGCAGAACCTTGTGGTGCAGAGCAGCATTGCTGGTCCATCTGCTCCTGCACAAGCTCTAGTTAGGAAGCCAGCAAAGGGCACGAACAGCAGGATCCAGCCTGCTGATGATTGAAGGTTTATACTCTAGACAGCCTAAAACTTTACTTCCAACCAATCTACCCCCATGGCTTCAGTGAATATAACTTGTAATTTCAGCTGCCTCAGATTAAGAAGTTAACATGAACAAAAAATAATATATATGTGGAGAGAAACTTTTATTACTGTTTTTATAAAGGCAGTCTGGTGGCTTTGACAAGAACGACACAGCAACTATTTCTGGTTAAACAAAGATGATCTTTAAATAAAAACGGTCTGTCTCTGTAGGGATCCTTTCCACAATGTTGTCAGATACCTGTAATAACAATCTAAGCCTGTCAGTGGCAAAAACAAGCACTTTAGTGGAAGTACTTTGACGGGCGCAATTGCCCGCAAGGATTATGTTGCAGCCCTGTTTTGCTCCTGCCAACTGCAGCACGCTCACTCAATACTGGACCAGTTATTAAAAATGTCCAAATTAGTCACAAGGACATAAAAAAAAAACGGAAAATAGGGTCTAGGTTAAAAAATACCGAAGTTACCCTTTAAGGAATATATTCATGAGCTCTTGTCACATGCCTATACTGATGCAATCGGTGTACTGTAAGTGTGTGCTAGATTGTGTTAATTTGCCAGCTACTGCAGCTTGGCTTGCATAAACAGGGGCTGTGTCAGCTTCATACTGCTAGGTCGAGGTTGTGCTTGACAGCATCTGTCCATGACAATTCCAGGAAAAATGTAGATCTTCTTACAATTAATGTGCCAAACACACACATCATTTCTGACCAGGTGACTAGTCCAAAAAACATAGAAGCTATCGGTTTCACAAGGAGATACAACACTGCAGAATTCTCTTTTTCAAGAAAGATTTTCTTAAATAAATACAATTTTCTCAATGTGTTCCATACAGTTTCTTTTTTTTGTTTTGGAAAAGTCTTTGTGAAACAGATGGTCTTCTTACAAATGACAGCTACCTCAGCAAATAGCTGCATATCAAAATATACTCATCTTATTAGCCTAAATCTTAAAGTAGTGATGCAACCGAGTTCGGGATTCAGTCATCAAACGAGTTCGGGATTCAGTCATCCCATGCATATCTGCCACGTTTAGCTAAATCACATTGCTGTGTCAGATTAAATCACTGGCAGGAAATGCAATGCTCCTTTTCAGAAGCAAGCCAGTACCCTGTCTGGAGAAGGCTGAACTTACCAATGATGGTTGAACCTATTTACCACCAAAAGGGCAACATTTAATTACTGCTACAACATCATATACAGTGCAGTCCCTAAGTATTAGGATAGTAATAGGTTTTTTATTGTTTTGACATCACTCCAGCACAAAAGACAAATAAGCTGACTATCAACTATCAAGTATGTTTAAAGTTATATGAGTTTCATACATTGTTCTTCAAATGTGGATGGAAACACCAACATACAAGAGGCAAGACAAGCGAACCTGTCCTCAGCGGACTGCACTGTATTTGCTGAGTTGAGGAGTCTCTAAATCTCTAACAGGTGTTAAGAAGCTGGCAGCATGATAGTGTAAGTTTTTTTGAACCTATCTAGGGGCAGAGGTGGAAAGTAAATGCATTCATGTACTGTCCTTCAGTAAAATTTTTAGGTCCTTGTACGTTACTTCAGTATTTCCATTTTATGCAAGTTTATACTTCTACTTCATTACATTTCAGAGTGAAACATTGCACTTTTCTATGTCTGTGAAGATTCTCAGTCATCCAGGTCATAGTTATCCAAGTAGGGTTAAATCAAGGGCAACTGGATCTTCAACCTGTTCAGCTGCCCATAATTTAACCCTCCTTGGATTATACTTTTTCCTTCATTACTTTTATTTAAGAGCTATAGTTACAAGTTACTTTCAAAGGAAGATTTTACAAACAAAAAATATGATCGCTTTAGAAAATATGATACGTTGTTACAGAGTAAACTGCAAAAAGTAAATGAAGTAGTTAAAATTAGCTCCACCACTTACATATTAATACATTAATGATATAATAAACACTTGTATAACAATAACACTGACTGTAGCCATTCTGCATAATGCATAATTTTACTTTAAGTACATTTTGTTGCTGATGTATCTGTACTTAAATGGAATTTTGAATGCAGGCTTTTACTTTTACATAATGGAGGATTTTTACACTGCAGTACTACTACTTTTACATTAGTGATTTGGATGTTTTTTTCACCTCTGACAGGAGAATGTTTATGTGGACAGTGCCTATTGAGTGTCAAGTAATATCACTGTTGCCAACTTCATTACTTTTTAGATTCTAACTACGCTTTTATGCTCAATACTGATGAGCTTACACCACCATTAAAATAACTACACTGTTCCAAATTTGATACTGGGGATTTTTAGTTTAAAAGACAATTCCACTGACTGAAGCTTTGTACATGCTGTCTCTGTTGTGCATCACTCTAGATGGAAATTGGCTATTCAAATTCATTTTCAAAGCTGCAGCTCTGTAAAATGAAGCTTATTTTTTATGCTTTCATTTTACATACTGTAGATTGTGCAAGTGTATTGCTTGGGTTTATCTCTTTGGTTGTAATTGTCAGAAGGTCCAAACATGACAGCACACAATGTTCACTTTTTAAAGACAGAAATTAGAGAAGTGGAAAGAGAGGCTAACAAGGAATTTAAAGGGAAGGGGTAAGACATTTGTAAAATGGACGATATTATATTCTTTCATGATCTATGCGTGTTTTGAATGATTGATTTGTAACATGAATGATTGACTGGTATTTAAGTTTCCTGAACTGAGTGGTGTCCTGTGGATTTGTTTGCCTCAAATGCATCAGTTCCTTTGCTGTGTTTCATTGGTATATTTCTTTCTTCATATGAAAAAGGCATAGTTTAGAATAGTTTCTGGTATGTTGATTCTGTCATTTACAATCTGTTCAGCACTTTAATGCCAGTAAACTGTCACTCTCTGCACTTTCAGCAGATGTCTCTACCCGGTTTGAAACACAAGCTTTAGCATCCATAAATGAAGGGCACACACACACACACACACACACACACACATACACACACACACACAACACAACAACTGATTCCGTTGTTTCTGTCTGAGATTGATACAATTAATATTTCATGATTCAATCAAGGTCACCCAGAATTCAAGCAAACAGAGAGCTTAGACTTCTATTGACATAAAGAAACTCTCGATGCAAAAAAATTACTTTTATATAAGAACATCTGATTTGTTGGAAGCAAACTTTAACAAAATATTCTAGTTAACAAATGCATTACAAGCATACCAACTGAGTCTTTACAGGATTCAGTCAGCAAAACCAAATGTAAAAGTGGATTGCTTTTATATAGTTGTGTATAAACTACTTTAACTTCTATGTGTATTTTCTACTATTGATCTTTTGTCACCTACTTTTTGGTTGCCATTAAAAATGTAGTGTAGCTACTGTGAATGCAACAAGCTGCTATGCTCCAAGAAGGAACAACCTACAAACATTTCAAAGCCATCTTTCATGCATACAGGCATCCACTGCCTGATCCTCAAAAGATTGATTTTCAGCGGAGTTATAGCTTTAAGACACTTCAGTCTCACTAGTTTTTATTTTTTGGTTAGCCTGTTGTGCACAGAACGAACAGATAAAAATAACTTTGCCTTCAAAAAACACTGTTAAAGAGAAGTCACATACTGCTGCAAGAAAATATGATTCAAACTGAGAAATGCATTTTTAAAAAAAGTTCAGTTCTCTCAGTAAGCTGGTACAATTTACAAATGTGTAAATGGCAGTCATTTGTGTGTGGTTGCAAATTGTGCAGTCAGATATTTTAATTCTAAGCCTCCTAAAGAAAAGACTTCAGCATTAGTGTAGGTAACTCTCTCAGACATGTCTTTCTCTTATGTGCTCAGCTGTTTGACAGACTGAGGATGACATCGAGGTCCTGAGGGGGCACGAGAAAAGGCGGAGCTGTGCTTCTGCGGTGTAGCGTGCACTGCTGCTGCACAGTGGGAAGAGGAAGATGGTACAGCTGATGGACTGTAACTACTTCAAAATTAATAATATATAAGTAGTGCTCTGCCACCCCTAGCCATCTGCCTAACTGCCTATCATCTACTAAGACTTGACTGTACTGTTTGAACAAAAGAGGTTAAACTGAATTATAGTCATTATGCTAATACAATATTGACTCTACCTATACACACTGACACCACTGCGCTTTAACAGGCTTTCAGTGTTTACAAGTCTTCACAGCATGACTACATTTCAATGACTGCAGCAGGCATTGTCACACTGTTTAATCCCTTAACATGATGGTGTGTTGTGCAATAAGCACATTCGGAAACAAAATTAACTGTAGATCCTCCACAGTTAACAAAAAAGGTTGAAACACAACATCAAGGATATGCACTATTGAGTAATAAAACACATACAAAGATATTTGTTACATTATTATGCAATATATGATTCATTCAGAAAAAAATGTCATGGCTTCAATCATTGATTCTCTGTTTGTCAATGGCAGGTTGTGTTTCTGGCTTTTCATTTTTGGCACCATTTTCCTCATGCACTATTCTTCCAGTGATACAATGCTTTCTGAAAAGATTCTGCACTTCTCCTTTATGGATGTGATAATACAGCTTATTATGTGTGAAAATTCAAATGCATAATAAAATGTCACCAATTACATGGAATTTACACATGCACAATACTGTTACACAACAGAGATTGCACCATCTGAGGATCTTATTCACAGATTTTTTAAATAGACTTTAGAGTTTTAAGGCGACAGACTCAATGTGAAGGACAACAAAGGGGTAATGCGTTCATATCAAGCATTGTTAATACAGTATAAACAGTGTGTTTAGAAGGTCCCCTTGTTAGCTACTGTTTCTAGTCTGAGAATCAAAGTAGACCTCTTTGCTTTTATGTGAAATGTCTGTTTCTGTTGTGTTTCTTTATGTCCTCCTATTAGATCTCATAGCAAGAGAGTTTGACCCCAATTAAGCCAGTTTTCAAATGTGCAAAGTGTGAAACTGTCCTAAGAGGTAGAGATTTCATGTTCCGTCCCTGTTCGTGGAGGACTAATTATAAAGCTGTCTGAAAAGGCAGACTTGACTGTTCATTTCTGACTGTCTGTTGCACAGAGGGACAGATAGGCAGCTCTTCCAAAAATAAAAAAATAATTAGAAAAAAAAACTTTTGCCTTTTGAGGACAAAAGGAATAGATCAAAAATGAAAATCCAGCAATGTCTGAAAGTCATTCAGATTCCACATGTCATCGTCAGCACAGTTGGAAGTGTAAAAAAAAGAGATCTTCAAAATGTGAAGTGAAACATTTTGAACTGCCATTATGCAGAAAACAGCCCACTCACTGAGAGCTGAAGAGAATTCCTTTACATCACAGTGCAAATAAAGGAACATTTGGATAAATATTGCATTCTGAATCTTCTTCTTTAAGCCTGTTATTTTATTCAAATTCAAATTCAAATTATTTAAATTTCCTTAGGGTACAATACACTAATTAACCTAACCTAATCAGGTTTATAGCAACAATTACAAAAATAGGCATTATGGTGGTAGCCTTGCTATACCAGAGGGCATTGTTTGCTGCTATAAAAACTGTTACAATCCCTTGTGGGTCTCATGTAGGCGACATGAGAAATCATATCAAACACTATACAAATGGTGTTATTTTCTCTTATGGTACAATAACTGATTCCAAAATGTAAACTTTTAATATCGAGCTTGTTTTAGAACAAGCCAAGAATTTCATCATCATTTTGTAAAGCTTTGAGATAGCAGCTGACACTACAGTCTCCAAAATGAATTTACAATGTTCGGTATTGGTACCGTTTCAAAAAAAGTCTTCAGCTCATGTTGGCAGAAGTACTGTCTGTGCTTTTTACCATATCCTCAGCTTTGTTCTCTGTTTCTTGTCATTTTAATAATGGTCTGACTGTCTCTCATGAAAATGATGGAGCTTAAGCAATAGGCTGAAATGCATGTTAAATCAAAATGCATGTCTCAAGCTTCAACTTTATTTTAACTCCATAAAAAACAGTTCTTGATTTGATAGATCGGTATTGGTTTGTTAAAAAAGGATGGAAATACAAAAGCTGTAAACTTTGATATCCTAAAGGGATTAGCATTGAGATATCACAAACGGCCTGAGAACAAGCCAAACAGTATCTGTTTGCTGTATCTATTTTTATATCAATGACATTTTAAAGCATTGCCACACAGTCCTCTTAAGTCTGTCTTGTCAGGGGGGGAAGGGTAGTCTACTGAAGCAGATCCTTTCTTCAGATAACACAAATTATGACACGTTGCTCAAAAAGACAGAAGCATTTTCAAAAGCATGACACAGGACTGTCAAGCTCCCAAGTCAAAACAAGGTCTTGAGATAAAGAAAAAAGATCTATACATCAACCGCAAAAAAGAGACATGGTAATGATTCGTATGGAAATACTGTGTGAGTGGTGACTTCATAAAATTTAAGACATCACTACGCTGCACTGCTGTGTTGTTGCATTACAGTTCAAGACACTCTTTAACTAATTTACTAACTCTGGAATCCAAGAAAAATCCTTGCTGTTGAAGAGTATAGCCATCTATCATTACTGCAGGCACTCTGCTACACCGCGATTAGGAAATCTTTCAGTGTGGTGATTCATTAGATGCTGGCTTTGTGCTCTTTTGATGGCTGGCTGATTGATTGCTCTTCTCCTGCAGAGCAGTGAGTTGTCTAACTTAGCCAGAATTTGTGTTTAGTTGGAATTGGCTCGTAGTAAAAAAACAAATAAAAAATCCCAACGATAGATGTCCAACAGTCTAACATTATTGGTAAATTTGTGGAAATAATGTATTTGGCAAATCACTTGAAAATAACTAATTTCATCTCACATTACATCTCACAGCAAAGTAGAAGGACTTTGCAATTATGAAGGAGTGAACACTTCATAATTAGTGATGTATTCACCAGCGAGCCTTATAGCTCCAAACATTTAATTCAATTGCTCAACAATTACCTCCCTCCACCAGTTATTCAGATCCTGAATGGAAATTGCAATAAACAAAGCAGCAAGTTAAACACAGCTGCGTTGAACATTCCTTCCAACCTGCGTATCTTAAATTTAGAGAAAAAAATGGTGAACATCTTAAGCTAACTGGCTGCTGGTGGTAGCTTCATATTTACCATGCAGAGATAGTATCAAAAGTACAGTAGGCAGGCACGTGCACACATAGATGTCAAAAGGGGCTTCAGCACCTGCTTTTCTTCTTCCTCAAGAGAAAGTGCCCTTTTTTCTGGGATGGTTGTTTTTTGTTGTTGTATTTTTTAAATAAATGAATATACAGTATATTTATTCCTGTTTGCGATAGATTCCCTATCAAACAAATATATTTATTGGGAAAAAAATCTAAATAGGCTACCTGGTCCGAAGATGAGACTTTGGAGCTCTGATTCCCCTCCATTGTGTGTGTGTGCGTGGTAAATGTAATTTAATAGCAATAATAACAATGTATTTGATCAATACATTAATGTATTCAGGCAATTCAGTATTCTGTTGCTTGGCTGTGTGAAGCTGAAGGTTATCTTTACTCATTTGGCATCTTGCTTGTGAAACAAAAAAGTAAAAGTATTTAAATAACATTTATTTTAATTCTGCCTGCAGCCCAATGCCACAGTTTAGTGTGAAGATTTATGTGAAGTATTATGTATTCCAATAACACCAAAGGAATTGAAGCGATTTATTGTGTGAAACATAAACAAATTAATAATGAAACTGTCATTTATTCTAAATATATACTTGAAACTAGTGGCATAAAAAACCTGCACATTGTGGCATAGTTTAATTTGCTGTCGCTTGCTTCTGTGATAAATCTAGTGCTAATACTCACTTGAGCCCCTGCCCACCAAAATGTTTGTGCACGTCCCTGACAGTAGGCCTATATCAAACATTTAGAATTTTTAAAAATCACCACAATATTACTGTGTAAGGAGTCTGTCCTTTAAGTGTCTGCTACTACTCACTACATTATGTGACATACCTATAATCCATACATATCATCCTGTCATTCTGTGGGCAAGGTAGCTGTAACATAAACATAGATGATATACAGATATAGATGCAACATACGCACATCAATTAGTACAAGATAGGTCAACACTGTTTTGTCTGGCCTTACCAATAAGTCGCTGGTAAAGATACAAATCCTCTTAGATCATTTATAAAAAAATATATGGAATGGCAGTAATTAGGAGTGTCACTCTGGTTGAATGATAAGTCTGATTATAGCCTTCCATAGACCACCCAACCTACACACTCAAAACAAGTAAGTACAAGTAACACCACAGGAACAGAAGCAGCAACTGTGTTCAAGATCTGAGCTTAAACACTATTAACCTATATGCTTTCAAAACATATCCAAACTTTTGTGCACAGAATCAATTAGTGGTTTCTGCTCTGACATTTTCAGTGACAAACATATTCACGGTGGGAAATAGACTAATACATTATAATAAAGTCACACTGCACAACAGCAGCTTTGAATAAACAATTAGCCTACCTTGCTGCAGTCACGCTGTCTGTTATCGCCTACTCCAAAAGTGGCCCTTGAGAGAGAAGTCAGCCTCTTCTCGGTAATTGTGCTGCTAAAGACTTTGGAATGACAACATTTCATAATTCATTTTGCTCACTAATGCTGCACCTTCATGTATCAGAGTATTTGCTGACAGGGAAAGTACAGGAAGGGAGACACAGATAGATAGTTGTGTCTCCAGCGGTTATTACCAAAACTTTTCAGTCACACCTCATTTATCACTATAATTCATTGATCAATAATGAGAAAAGTCTCTTCTTTTATGTTATTGCAAATAAGAGTTACATTTACAGTATTTTATTTCTTGTTTTAAAGGGCATATTGATATAGGCTTTTCAACAATTTCATATAACTTCCTTGAATCTGTGCAACATGTTAGTCATGAGGTCAAGAAATAAGTTTGAACCAAATTGCAACTTTTAAGTCAAAACTTTTCCAGCACCTCTTCCTTCCCTTGTATTGAACATGCCATTCTTGTTGGGTGTATGTACGAAATTAATTATATTTATCATCACTGCCTTGCTACTCTAGACAAGTAAAAATAAAAACTGGGAAGTAGGCTACAGTACATTAGGTAAGCAGTGTACCGGGCTCCAAAAAGCACAGCTACCTGATTAATTGATTTTTATCTTGCATTTCTATGTTGTGGTTACGTTCAGGGTCAGTCATATATCTTTATTAAGCTAAAGCTTCCCTTATTGTTCTACTTTATATTATACACAAAATGTTCACAGTCATGTCATGTACAACTGTGAGATTATGGCTTACTGTTTGGATGAACTTGAGGACTAAGTGTTATAACATTTGTCAGGCGATTTAGGGTTGTTGTGCACCTCTGCTTATGTTTGACAATGTAAATGCTTTCAATGCTGAAAAACTGTCCATATTTGTGACTTATCTTGTATAGGAGTTTAGTCCATTGGGGATTTGTCCATGGTAGATAATGTCTGGTGTTTGGATGACTAACTAGAAATTTGTTGTTACAATCTTTAGAAAGACGATATATTTTCTCCTCAAGCTTGACTTCCTTAATCGATTGCCAATCACCTCAGAGCAAAACAGAGTGAACACTTTGAGGAACACCCGGAGTGAATATACTTAAGGATGGTCCAAAGTATGTACTGATGAAATGTTTTTATCCTCCTTACTGTAAATGATTGAAATAACAAAGGAAGCTCAATTATTAAATTGGAGAGAAAAGAGAAAATGTCCTAACTAAATGCAGTATGAATCAAAAAAGCTTCCTGGTAATTTAGTTAATGGTTTGTGTGGCATTTCTTTGTCCCGCTTTTTGTTCTCTTTATATTTGGCCAACATGCCACTCATATTTAATTCTCTTTGTTACAGTCATTATAAGTACACTGGAGAGAAATGAGAAAAGGGAACACAAGAGAACAAAGGCTCTTGCTGGTCCAAAAATAATATCAGCAAAAGTTACTGAGCTGCACATTGAACAGTTTTTTAAGTCTACATGAAGCTGCACTTTTCTATAGTAGCCTATGGCTGATATTTTATACAGCTGTGCTAACTTCAAAAAGAAAAGTGCTTCTTGGATACTTTTAGTTCTTGAACCAAAAAATTATGTACTTGTTTAAATTCAACATATCAAACACTGTTTCGAAGCTGGGTAGTGTTCAGTTTATGCAAACTGTTTTCACCTATTCATCTTATTTTCTAACTTTCTAACTTTCTTTTAATAAACTCACGTGCGGGATTTTTAGCTGTATAAGTAATTTAAGCTAGGAGGACACACAGAGGATGCAGGGGAGGTACGAAACGGGCAACGTGAGGCCACTGGCTAATAAAATGGAAGAGCTAACAGTGTTAGCCCGGAGTCAGAGGGAGTTCCAGGAGTGTGCTTCATGGAGACGGAGCTACATCCGGATATTCCTGACCATAACGCTTCCAGACTGTTCGGGGAACAGAGATTCCACTGACAGTGGTAAGCGTAAAGGTGGGGGCCGTTCTGGTTAACAACAGATGGTGTAATCCCGGTCACATGTGGTTAAACAGCGTATCTGTAACTCATTGAACTCCTTGCTGTGGGCCATATTATCTGCTACGGGAAATTCCACATGCCA
This sequence comes from Lepomis macrochirus, assembly GCA_024633595.2. NCBI lineage: Eukaryota > Metazoa > Chordata > Actinopteri > Centrarchiformes > Centrarchidae > Lepomis > Lepomis macrochirus. The sequence continues at coordinate 27,239,551 of JALXJV020000009.1, read as the reverse complement.
TCTTTGTAGCTGTTTACATTCGCCCTCTGCCAACCCGACGTCAGAATGTAACGCCATCCACACCGCCAATGCTGAACTCCAGACTCAACACCCGAGTGCCCTCATAGTGATCGCGAGTGACTTCAACCACATCACCATGACCACCACACCAACTGACTTCACCCAGTATGTGAGCTGCCATACTAGAGAGGACAAGACCCTGGATCTGCTGTATGCTAATGTTAAGGATGCATACAGCTTCCCCCCCTCCCACCCTGGGCCGGTCAGACAACAACCTGGTTCACATCAATCCCTGCTATGTGCGTCTGGTGAAAAGGCAGCGTACGACCAAAAGGACAGTGAGATGTTTCGAGGTGACAGACTGGGATGCACTCTGTGAGCTACATAGAGAGGACATAGATGGGCTTACTGAGTACATCACAGACTACATTAACTTCTGTGTGGGTTGCACTGTCCCAACAAAAAACTGTCCGTTGTTACTCGAACAACAAACCATGTGTAACAAAGGACATCAAGGACATTCTGAATGCAAAGAGGAGGGCTTTCAGAGACAGTTATAGGGTCGGAGCGGCATGAGGAACATCATTTGCTTCAGACCGACTGGCAGCAGAGAAGTTGGAGGCAGCTTGGACAAGGCCAATGAACTTAATCTGTTCTTTAACAGATTTGACTCAGTGTTTCCTGTCCATCCCCCCACTAACTTAGCTGCTGTCTCCTACCCCACTACTCCCTCCTCCTCCTCCTCCTCCTCCTCCTCCTCCTCCTCCTCCTCCTCCTCCGCCTCCTCCTCCTCACTATCCCCCACCCTCCTGGGAAATTCCTATTCCCCCATCCTCTGGCTCTCAGATTCACTGCTCTCTCCAGCCTGAAGACACCTCCCCTCCCCCATCTGTGTCATCTGTGTGCCTCACTGCTGACCGGGTGAGAAGACAGCTGAGGAGACTCCACTCTAACAAGGCTGCTGGTCCTGATGGTGTCTGCCACGGGGTTCTCAAAGCCTGTGCCCCCCAGCTATGAGGAGTCCTTCACCATGCCTTCAACCTGAGACTTTAAAGGATCCCTGTGCTGTGAAAGACATCTTGCCTCGTGCCTGTACCAAAGACACCACGTCCTAGTGGCTCCAAGAACCACAGACCTGTTGCACTGACCTCCCACATTATGAAGACCCTGGAGAGACTGGTTCTGGACCTCCTCCAGTTCGCCTACCAGTGCCGACTGGGGGTTGAGGACGGCATCATCTTCCTGCTCAACCGCATCTACGCCCACCTGGACAAGCCGGTAAGCACTGTGAGGGTCATTTTTTTGACTTCACCAGTGCTTTCAACACCGGTCAGCCCTGTTGGCCGAGAAGCTGACAGCGATGCAGGTGGATGCCCCCCTTGTGTCCTGGATTGTTGACTACCAGACTGACAGACCACAGTATGTGCGCCTGCAGCACTGTGTATCAGACAGCGTGGTCAGCAACACCAGGGCGCCGCAGGGGACGGTCCTCTCTCCCTCTCTTCACCAAATACACCACGGACTTCAACTACTACACTGAGTCCTTCCAACTTCAGAAGTTTTCTGATGACTCTGGGTGTATTAGCGAGGGTGATGAGGCTGAATACAGGGCTGTTGTGGGTGACTTTCTCACATGGTGCAAGCCGAACCATCTGCAGCTCAACGTGATGAAGACTAAGGAGCTGGTTGTGGATCTAAGGAGAGCTAAGGCACCAGTGACCCCTGTTTCCATCCAAGGGGTCAAAGACTACAAATACCTGAGAGTGTACACTGACAATATACTCGACTGGGCCAAGAACACCCAAGTCCTCTACAGGAAGGGCCAAAGCCGTCTCTATTTTCTGAGGAGGCTGAGGTACTTCAACATCTGCTGGACAATGGTGAGGATGTTTTATAGGTCTGTGGTGGTCAGTGCTATCATGTTTGCTGTTAGATGATGGGGCAGCAGGTTGAGGGTAGCGGACCCTAACAGACTAAACAAACTGATCTGCAAACTGATCTGTCATCTTGGACATTGTCTTCCACCCGCTGCATGACGTGCTACTCAAACACAGCAGCACTTTCAGCGAAAGACTTATTCCTCCAAAATGCACCACAGAGTGGAACAGGAAGTCATTCCTGCCTGTGGCCATCAGACTTTATAACTCCTCCTTCTAAGTGGCTGACACATGGGCCCTTAGTTAGTTATTAAACTAGACCTCATTATCTTTTTTGTGCAATATTATCTGTTTAATAATTAATGTGCAATATTCTCTGCTGCTATTCTGCTGCTATTTATTCACTAGTACTGTTCTACAATAAAAATTCTTTAATACCATAAACAATTCTTTACTAATATAAATATTGCACATACACACACACACATATATATATATATATATATATATATATATATATATATATATATATATATATATATATATATATATATATATATTCTTATATTCTTATATTCATATAATCTTTATTCTAGCTTCTTTCTATTTCTAATCCTAATGTCTTTTGTCACAGTATGCAACTGTGACAAAAGAATTTTCCCTCGGGGATCAATAAAGTATTTCTGATATCTATAAAGTAATTTTTTTTAATGTCAGTAATATCCCTGTTGGTCAGTTTCAACGTATGGCTGTGTGATGCTACCTGCATCCAACCTAGTTCCTTTTTTACATTTTACATACTGCATGTCTTTTATTTAATAGTTTAACTTTTAAACTGCATTATTTTTTCATTCCAAGCTTTTCATCATTATAGTCCTGCGCACTGTGAATACAATCACAAGCGTTCAGTTACAGATGACTGCACATATGATGCTGTGGTTACTGAAACTGAACAGACAAGATTTCTTGCTTGTCAGTCTGTGTGCTCCATCATCTTTTGTCTCATCATCATTACCCTAATACTGACCCTCCTCGGACGGATGGAGGCAAAAACCTCCTGTCTCACACAGCTGGATTTATAAGCCTGTGTCGCTGGGTGTGCGTTTGTTCTCTCATTTCTGCACTCGTGAAAACTCAACACCTAAACATCAAGTTTGAAAGTTGAGGAAGATTCTCCAAAGTGAAGACTTTTTGGTGGCGATTCTACAAAGACCTAAGTATTGAAGGATTTCACATGTCTGAATCGCTACTTACTGATTCATACTGTATAACTCAAAATACACACGGTTAGAGTGATGTAAATACATGACTGTTTAATTTTTCTGGTGTTTACTAAGCAGAAGCTGATTGCATAATCAGCCACCATGATTGCCTTCCAGGAAATGAAGGCTGAAATTCAACTCAAACTATAAAAAATACTACTACTCATAAACCTACACTCAGTTGTCCTCCATAAAATCAAGGGAACGGTCAAAGCTATTAGCAGGATTCTCATTTTTAGATTTTAAAAGCTCTAAAATATTTATTTTGCGAGAGAAAAAAATGCTGGCTGTTATTAGAGATTTATCCGGTACATTGCAAGCCAAAGTCTGTCTGTGTGCTCTGCAAAAGATGTATCTTAGTGAGTGAAATGCAACTCAGTGTATCATTTTGATATGTAAAATGTTAGCGGCGTTTTTCTCAAAGACAAGCAGAGTGATGGGTCTGTTGGTCAATAAACAATGTGTGTCCCTTTTCAGCCCTGTTTGTTGTAGCTAGAAAGCAGTTCAGCAATGACCCAACAGCGGCCAGACCAAAGTTAGCTAGCAATCTAAAATCTCTCAGTTATTTGTTGAGTACATAACATTAACATTTGAATCACTTGAATCATGATCTCTGGACAGCAGCTTGTCCAGTCATTGTGTGAAATTATAATGCAATTTAAATATAGAAGAAAGAGAAAAAAAGCTGCTTAAGCTAAAAGAAGTATACTGCATTACATTTTTACATTTTGAATTGTCACCTGCCATTTTGTGTTTCCCTTCATATAAATAAAGACATTTCCACCATAAATTGTTGCAGAACATGTCTCTAAAATGCAGTAAATTAAGAGTTTAATGCTCAAAATCTTGTGGTGGAGGACCCCAGACCCCCCACTCATGTATTTCAGCATTGAATATTTCTTTTAATTACTCTTACTATATCTTCTTGTCTTGCTGTGTAGTGTTGCACCCCTAATCTGAGCCCTTATGTCCCCACCACTTTTCAACACAAAGTGACGCCCTTGTTGACAGCAATTAGCTAACTTTTGAAATGTTGAACTCGTTGTTCTGCAAAAATGGTTATGATTACTGACAAGTTATTACTTAGCATTAACAAATGTGTGGTGCACCACTTTATACACAGAGGAGGGTACTGAGAGGTGCGCTTAAGTAAAAAGACCTTGGCAACCATGTTTCAACAGTTATTTAAGGCAAAATGAGTAGTATTTTCAATATGTAGAATCTTCCAACAATAATGTATCTCAATTATCAATTATGACCAACTAGTAGTGTCGGTATCTGCAGGGACTCTGGCCTCTTCCTGTATTTTCTTATTTTTTGCTGTGTTGGGATGTTTCTGTTGATGTTTGGGAAGTGCAACTTTAAAAACATAGTGAGCAGGTTGCATCACTCTTTCTGTGTCTCTCCCCTCTGATCTGGTTGTGTCATGGATATTTCTCCAGTGCTGGCACAGCACTAAAACACTAAAATAAAGTGTGGAAATTGGTCTTGCTATGTGAGATGGATGTACAAAGAGCAGCAGGTCTGTGTGTTTCTTTGACCGAGCTACGCACACACAGACAGGAGGAACCCTGGCTTTGGTTGCATTCACGAGAAAATCTAGCAATGTGGCTCCTTCCTGCAGGGTTGTTCAGATGTCTGGCAATGTTTATTTAAGCTTTGGAACATAATTTTATTTCTCTGATGCACTGCATTAGCTTCATTATTTGAAGCTAATATACAATGAGTTATAGTATATAGTCCAGGTGGAACAAGGAGACTATACATTACAATAACTGGGTTAATATGCTGTCAACATGTCAACAACACCCATCCAGGTTGACAGTCAAGCTCAGCCTCTCTGGGGAACAAGGGTACATTGTATAGAAAGCCAAATCTGGCTTCTTTGTGGTTGATGATTCCGAAGTGTAACAGCGACCTCCACTCAGTTCTGCCACACGTGAGGCTCAATCATATGCCATTGGTGTGAAAGAAGGGACTATTCTCGTCACATAGGTGTTCCAAACAAAGCATATGCGTAGAGGATCTTTTTTGATTCTGTGTATATGTTTGGTTGTTTTTTAAAAGTCTTTTTCTGTTGTAAACTTGCTTGCTGTGAACCCATAACAACTATAGCATTTTGCTTGATTGGTTCCTGATTTCGAATGACCAGCAGCAAACCTTTGGTTTATATTTAACTTTTTTACCTTTTATCAGCTTCCTGGCTTTACTTAAATTCTTAAGATGCTGCTAATGTTTAGGCTATTGCCATTTCCATATTCAAACCTACAGATTGCTTCTATTCATGCATGTACAGGTACAGACATTCGTGCGTTGCTCCCTCAGTAATTTAACTCTCCATATAATTTGCTGTAGAGGGAATGAGGTAGCTTTGAATCTGAATCTGATGCCCTATATTTGATGCTCCACGCCAAGATTTCCCAATGATAACAGGTTGTAATAAGTTTAGACAGTGTTGTGGATTGAAAATAAAATGGTTCTAGATGTGTACCATTTAGTGTACCAGTAGTTTTTATTCTCTACATATGAGTGTTGTAAAAGATGATAATTGATGATTAATAATAATTGAGTTGGTCATACAACCTTTATTCCAGTATGGTCTGGACAACTCAAAATACTGTATGCAATCTATGAAACACTGGTTCCAGGAGTCCATTAGTCTTGTTTGTATCAACTCAATTCCATATATAATTTGAGGTGCAGCTGAAATGGAAGACTATAAAGAAGTTGAAACACCGTGGCATATGGTGCTGTCTAGCACACTCAGTGGTTAAAGATTCATTTCTTGCTGTAGCTGCTTTTACCAGAAATGTCAGTGTCAATTTGGTAAAGGTCTCTCTAAAAATGACTCACATAAAATCACGATGCCCGCCTTCTCAATAAAAGCGAGTGCTGATCCGCTGGGAGTGCGACTTTCCGTCTTCTGAATCTTAACTGTTGCACCAAACCAGACAGGCCTTGAAACTGCCTGGGGACATTAGCCATCTTATTGGAATGATGCTGTAATCGAGCTAAGTTATAGATTAGAAAGCCAATATCATCAGACGGTTCTTTGGGGAGATGGACCATTATGTCAAAAGTGTAACTTACTGTCATGATGTGCAGAAGCATAATTGTATCTGGATGTATGTAATTAGTTTATAGCAGTAGCAATTGATGATACCACAATTACAGTATTTTTGAGAGGAAGGCCTGAATTTACAGTCTAAGAATTGATTATGAATGAGAAACGAATGCCTGTGTTGCTCAAACCTATTGCTAAGAGGCTGGGGGCTATTCAGAGCTGCCCGCTAATCTTCTGCAGAAATTTCATTAACTTAAGTGCAGTGTTGCACAGCAAACACAAGCAGCAGATGCAAATGAAGCTGTAAATAATCTATTGGCCACTATGTATTGGATGCATTAGGCCTCCACCTCAAGAACTGTATGAGTTATTCTGATTCAGTCTGATTCAAAGTCCTACTGGAACAAACTTAAGAATGTATTCATCATCAGTGCAGCATTTCAAAAATGTGAACTGGTCCTGGCTTGGTAGGTATGATTCGTGGTTCACATCTCTAATGAAAATGTACATCAAAACAGAATGATATTTGTACTAATTTAATTAAATGTTACACATTAGTAGTAGTGCAGATGGAGGGAAGGTAACTTGGTTGTGTTGAGTTGCAGAAGATTTATAGTGTTTATACCAAAGCTAAAGTTGATGTATGTTGCACATTAAGGGGTGAATTTAAAAAATCCTTGGGTAAAGAATACGACTGTGTGACTTTTTTTGGGGTGTGATGGTGTTTGTGCGAGAGGGCTGTTGAGAGAGGAAAAGAGAGACACCTCTGTTGGACAATGCTTTCAAATCATCTTTCCAATCTTGACACTTTTATCTTAAATATAAGCAAACCTGTCAGGAAACAGGAAACTGCACTTGTTGCTGTAGCAACAAATGGGTAACTACGTGATATCTGCATTTACAAATGTGTTAACAGATGGGTGGGAAATAGATGTGCTAGCCAAATCAAAGCCAAAACATTTTATTTACTTGTAGAAGACGAAGAACAAGTTTGGTGCTGGAGCTGGACGCTATGGAGAGTGTTTGTGTGTGTGTCTGAGTATGTGCTTTCTCATCGATGATCGCAGCGGTACAAAGGCTGGGGAGCTCTAGTTTCCAAAATGTAGCAACATTTGAAAAACATGCTGTCTTGCGTAATATTTAGAATTGTGGGAAATTCTGTTCATGATGTCTAATATGATGCCACTTAAGTTCATGGTTGAAACGATTATTACACTGTTTGAATGTGTATGAAACAATCAAAATTAAAAAATTGAATTTTTAACGGAACTTATTCACTCATATAATCCTTGTTATCTTTGTTGTCCCTAGCTTGACTGAAGGTGGCATAGGGCTGAAAGCTAAATTACAGCTAAAAAAACAGTTGGAAACACTCTGGGTGGTTGGGCGAATTTGTGCTGCAGAATAAGATGCATGTCAAAATTGTCTGACTCAGACAAAACCCTTTTTGTCACAAAGACACATTTTATTTCCTTCAGTTGTTGCTCTCTCATACACTGGTATGTTTCTCTTATTTATCTTCCTAGTTCCATTTCAAGAAATAAATCTGTGCTGGGTACAATGAGGGTAAATAAAAAAATAAAAAATCATAATTAGCTCATTGGTGGAGCTGTATGCATACATTCAGGGGATCATTCTGATTTCAAATGGGTTTATCGTCCATGAAATTGCATATAATGGGAATTTGTCAATGGCTTATGCTCTGATTGTATTTCCCTGAGCAGAAGCGGAGACAGATGGAATTAGAGTCAGAGCAATAGCAGAGTGGGGGGGGGCGGAAGAGGGCGGAGTGGACGGGGGCTGTAGATGGGTACGTTCGAGGACCATTTCTGTCTGCCATGCTATTATGTCCCCATTACACCCCTAATCACATTGGGAGGGAGAGGAAGTTGAGAGGAAGGCAGGCATGCTGCCTTGCTGCCTTGTTTACAAACCAAATCTATGTTCTCCCAAAGCGAGACACATCATTAGCAGTGGACACATCAGATCACAGTGATTTGAATACTAAAGCAACAATCAATGCTTCCATTCAACCATAAATATTAAAGAGCCAAGTGACTGCCGGGCTTAACAAACATCCATAAAGGAAGGAGTTTCTCCACTTCCACAAGTATTAAACTGTCCTTTCATTATACTTCCTGTCATCTTAACAGATGTATAGCTTCACAGCTTTTCCACAGCCACCCTCTCAACTTCTCCCGCCTTGCAGTCAACCAGCCAAAGAGCCAGCTCAGTCGCCCAGTCTCATTTATTTATGGCTTGCCCCTGAGATCCGACTCTGCACTGGTCTGATCCCAGCTGCTTGCCACCTCCCCTTTCCTCCCGATCCGTCACCGCTCAGCTATTTCCCCAGCTCTTTAAAAGTTCACCCTATCTGAAAGACAGCATCAAGCCCTGGCTTAGCCACAGTCCTCGTTGATGCTCTCTGCATTTCAAAGTAGTTTGTTTGGGCCGTGATGCAAAGAGAGTGAGGGACACCGAGACAGAAAGAGGGACAGAGGCTTAAAGGGAGAAAGCCTTGGGGGATTCTCCACACAAAAGTAGCCAATATATTCTATTACACAAATTGGTGCATTACACACAAACATATGTACACATGTACAAGCCACTTTAACAGGAACATATATGTGCAACACACATATACACATGAACATATATGTGCAACACATATACACACACTTCTCTCTCTGGTGGATTAGCCTGACCTGTATTGTGCCAACACTATCCGAGAAGCAGCAATGCCACAGTGCAGAGAGCTGCCACTGTTCTGGGAACAGTTCCATAACCCTGTTGCCCCTCCTCCAATTCAAACACACACAACACACACAGTCACACAACAACACACTTCAAGGGGGACACATTAGGGAGGAAGAACTATTGCTCAGAGCACCTGGTGTTCTCATAATGTCAGAGTCAGATACAGACTGGCAACCTGTTTTCACAGTAGGCAAGGAGAACAACGTGTAAGTAAGTGTGTGTGTGTGTGCCTTTCATCTGTACCCATAATTGCGTGCATTTGACAAAGCTATTACAGGTCGCAAATCAGTGAGACTGTTCATCATTTCAAAAGAAACCAAAGACGCCAACAACTATGTCATCTTTTGTCTCATCTCGTTGGCAGATCTAAAGGAGGTGTCTGCACAAAATTATTTCTATTTCTCACCACAGATTTTGTGATGTACAGAATGTAATTGCACTAAATATTCAAATAAATATTTAAATTTCTTGTTAATTATTTGAAGGCTTTTGTATTTCACTGTAAAACCATGACAGACTCAGAATACCCACAGTGTCTCTGTTCTCCTTTGCTGTTCATGTTCATACTAATGCAGACACATTTGAAAATGCTGTTTAAATGTCCCATGTGCAGTAAAAACTCCAGATAGTTTTGTTAGTTTGTGATGCACACTTTAACTCCAAAACAAGACAAAAACACATTTTTAAACCTGCTTGACTCTCATTGGGGAAACAATATATTTTCTTTTATTACAGCCATCATCCACTGAGGGTAGGGGTTGGAAACACATTTTTACAGCATAGCAAATATGCCAGTCACATAGTCAGCTAAACCGGCATGGCAAAATATGCATTGCCATATTTTTCTTGTAGCAAGTAGAGGTAGATGTATAAAATTGTGACTTAATTGCTTACCTTTGCCCTTGCCTAAATAAATTATTGGCCTGTTGCATTAAGGAAATGTTATACGTTATAAAGTAATGACAGATGCACAAACAAAAGTTGGCTTATTAAGTTGATGCTATGCAGACATATTTGTCAATGTCTGTGAAGCTATAAGCATGAAGTTTGAATTACTCTAACTACAGCCACATTGATACTGTCTTCACAGAAGAATGACAGTATTAATGTTCACATGTTTAATAAGACATATGTTTATGTCTTGTGTCCATGTAAATGATTATCTGACAGGACCAAAGTAGCGCGACATTGTTATTACTACTACAAAACATCTTGGAGAGAAGGTCGGAGTGGATGGTTTGGTGAAAAAAGCCTGTGATTGGGACACATGGGACCAATCTGCCTGTACCTTAAAAAAGCAACCCAGTTTTAGCTTGAACATGACCCCTTCACCAATTAAAAAAATGCATTCAAGCACAGAGATACACCTCCACTTCTTTGCGAATTGCAATCCAAAACTCCGCAGTGCTTGACAGGGACCAATCTGCCTGTATCTTAAAAAAAGCAACCCAGTTTTAGGTTGAACATGACCCCTTCACCAATTAAAAAATGAATTCAAACACAGAGTCACACCTCCACTTCTTTGCGAATTGCAATTCCAAACTCTCCACAGTGCTTGATTTCTGTATTCATATGTCAGGTGTATGAGGTTAAAATGATCTCACCTGGTACATGAGGGGTGTGGATTACCAGGCAACATAGATGTTTTTTTTATTTTTTTTTAACATAGCTTTTCTTTTTTTTTTTAATAACTGCTGTTCAAATGAACTCTATAGAATAGGAACAAAATCAATTGATACAAGAGTAACTAATTTAGTAAAAAGGCGGATTTAGTGTCAAGATACTCTTTAACACATACTGTGGTTGGCAGGAACAGACCAGAAAATAATTTTTATTATGTCAATGTATGATAAATTGTGGAAGACACTGACAAAAAATGTCATCTTGCTGATTGAGATCAGAAAATGGTAATATTTGCTCATAGTTGTTGAGGGCAATGACAAACAACAAGGACTTTTTGTCCACACACAAAACCAACATTTTCAAAATGATCCACCCTGGAGATACTTTTTAAAAACCATTAACAGGGGTGGAAGCACCAGCTCAGTGTTGGTAGAAGGCCAAAACAGAGAAAAATGTGTTTGTTTGTAAATGTATTCGCATTAGTGTGGACATGGCCTAAATGCCTCATTAAATGTCTTCACTGTAACAAGCCAAATCGTTTAACATGCCAATAGCGTGACACTGGTCTGTCAACAGAATTGGAGCATCTAGTATTGGTACTTTGCATAAATGATTGTTATGCCTTCCTGCTTTAGTGAAAACATGCCGTGTTCATTAATGAGAAACATTTGAGAAAGAATGATGGACTGCGTGTGGAATCATGAGGTTGACTCACAATGTGAGTAAATGCTGTTTACCCAATATCTGCAGCTTTGTGCCTAAAAAGTGTCTGACCCTGATCTGTGTAGCAAACCTCATTCAGCTGCTAGGATGGATTTTTGCTTGTAGGTGCAACAGGCAAATAACATGAAACCTAACTGAATACTTGATTACTCCATTGTACGCAACAAGAAACAGGCTTCCAGTGTAGGCACGTATCCTCAAGGACTTGGATTCCTTCCGGCATATTACTGTGCCTTTGATTTATCATTTACCATCAATTTGAAAATTAAGTCATGCCACGTTTGAAAGTGCTTCAGACGATTATATAGCCATCAGCCTTGTGGGCCTCCATGGGAAATGAAAGAGACGGGGGAGAGATAGAGGCACAGGTGGAGGGAGGGAGTGAAGAAGGGAGATAGAAAACTGCATAAATGATAAAAACTGGATGGATAATGGCAGTCAGGGGTAGAGGAGATGGATGGGTGAGAAGAGGTAAGAGGAGGAGAGACGCAGCACTGGCTAAGGAAGAGAGATAAGAAGCAAAGTGATGTAGAGTGAGCGACAGATAGAGAGAGCAAGTCGACAAAAACACAGAGGCAGGAGGGTGAGAGATGAAGTGAGATACAGTAAACATGTAGAAGAGGACAGAAAAAAGAGGAAGAACAAGGGGAAAGAGAAAGACAGATAGTGGGGGATCGCGAGAAAAGAGAGGCGTGATGCGGTCTGACACTAGCTAACCCTCTGAATCCAATCCCACCCCCATCGCTCAGAAAAGCAGAGTGCCTCTTCTTTGATCCTGAACACTTTGAACATTCTGTCAGCCTTGTACTTTTACACCAATGAAGAAGAACGAGAGGCAAAAAAAAAGAACCCCTCTCTGGCAGATGAGTTTCTTGTGAGCCACTAACACTCCTCCTTTTACCTTCATTCTTCTCATGTTTTGATTTTCTGCATGTGATGTAAGGAAGAGGAAATTTGAGGCGAGCTGCTGAAGGGGGAGTGAGAAGGGAGTGAGTGAAAGAGGAAAAAGAAAAAGAGAAAGGAAGAATAGGAGATACAGTTAGACAAATGAGACAACCCCCCCAGCCAAAAAATAAATAAATAAATAAAAATCAATCAATCGCACTGGTTCTACTCAGGTGCTCTTTCCCTCTTTTCTGTCTCCCTAGACCTACCATCCTACCATCTTCTTCTAGCTCTCCACTAAATGCCTTCAGGCAATTAGCTACTGTACTTAAAAACGTAATTTGCTCTAGTTGTGAAATGAACTCCATTTTTGAAATTTAACCCAGGACTGCTATGTCTGATGCGAGGGTTCATGGCATTCACTAGCGAATTTGGAGAATAGACATCAGGATCTCCCTAATGTCTGTTGTCTGCGTCCTGCTTGTCTCCTTCACGTCTCGCCCTCTCCTCCCTCAGACTACGGGACCTAGAGGGCCTTTCCCTCTCCCCAAACGGACATTATCTCTGCATATTTCCATTCCGATCCACATGTGGTCCGCCCACTCCACCCACTCCTCACCTGCAAGTCATTCCCCCATCAGCCTCTCACCATATCCAGTTCACCTGCTTTGTTCATCCTATTTGACTTCTACCTGTTTGCCATATGCCTTGTTGGTTTTAGCTTTTTTTTTTTTTCCCCTGGACCTGTATCTGCCTTATACCTGTTTGTTGCCTGCCTACTGCTCTGCCTGCCTGTACACCCGTTTTCTGCTTCAATAAATCCTATAAAAAAATGTTACCAGTCTATTCTGTCTGCCTTCGGTTCCAGTCCTCATTGCTCTGGCAAACCCAAACAGACACAATTAAACAATTTTTTTTCCCCACATACTGTAACCAAGGCATAATTTACAAGAGTCTCCTCCAGCATCCTGGTGAAGTCTGTCTGTCTGTCTGTCTGTCTGTCTGTCTCTCTCTCTCTGTATGCCTTTTATCTTTCTTCCAACTTTAATAGCTCTTCTTAGCAACAATGAAAGTGTGTCTTTAAAAAGAGGCAACAATAAGGCGCTGATGATTACATGACTGCTAGTAGCTACCATGGGCGTAATTGCAGCCTGACAGTCGCTCATCTGCCTGCAGTGCGTTAAACCACAGACAGACACATACACAGAAAGACAGATATGTATGAGCCTGAACACAGAGAAGCCCTTTCGCTCATCATTAGGCAGGTCTTGGTCATGGGGAGTCCTGTTCTGGTCTGCACCAGCTCCCTCACGAGTGGCAGAGCAGAATACAAAACATTCAAACCTTGTTAAGCAGACAATGCAAAATGCTAATGCAAAGGTATTGTTTGAAGGAGGACTGCGGTGAAGTCGTGTAGACAGTGACTGCAATAAACTTCATGATAATAAGGGCTAATTAGAAAATGGTTGGCCTTGGCTGTTGCGTCAAACACATAAAGCTGTGGTGGAATGATTCCTAATGGCTGACATCAAAGGAAGATAAAACTGTAAGCGTATTACCATGGTAGTTATAAATCTGCCGTGAGTCACTTTATTTACTGCTTGGGAATAATATGACAAAGCATTAAAATCAGAGCTGGTGTCTGCGGTTTCTGTAGGGATTTCAGTATAATTTTAAGGGCAAATGTAAAATAAACTCTGCATGTTTTTACAGTAAATCTTCAATACGACAAGTTTAACTCAAAATAAAAGCTATTGTTGTTCAGTTGTGATTTTAAAAGGTAATTTGAAAGTAATGTAATTGTGTGAAACTCAACTGAAGGCTGAAGGTCTGATCTGAGCTGCAGGTCTTTGGTCATAAACTAAAGTATTGGACATATTTTGAAAAATTTTGAACACAAATATAGACACGCTAAATTGTGGTTTTTGGCACCGTAGGTATAATTACATTGATTCTTGTTGGCACAGTGTGTTCATTTTTCCAACAATCCACAACTAGTGTGCAATTTCTACTCATGCTAAGCAGCAGGGCTTTGACTATAAATTCAACTATGACTCTTTCTCGACCTGACAGGAAAAGTGGTGGTGTTGCTGGTGCTGTACAATTAAATACAAGAAGCTATGATGTGGTGATTTTGTCTCCAAGATACATGTCTAGAAGGCAGGGGTTATGTTGTTGCCACTGTGACCAAAAATCTGAATAGTTGTAACAATTACTTCCTGCTTGCACACATGCAGGGATGTGGAATTCCCCGGGGTTCGATTCTTGAGCTGCTGTTATTCAGCATGTACATACTCTGTTATTCAGCATGTATATAAAAAAAAAAAAAAAAAAATCCCCCTCTCACCCCTTGTGGGGGTGGTATGTGTCATCCTCAAGCTCGGGTCCTCTACCAGAGGCCTGGGAGTTTGAGGGTTCTGCGCAGTATCTTAGCTGTTCCTATATATATATATATATATATATATATATATATATGCAGTAATGTATATGTGTTTATGTCTTTACGTATATATGTGTATAGATTGCTAGATAGATACCCTTTGTGTTCTTGTTTACACTAAAGATAGTTCTTAATGACTTTTGTTGCATGTTTGGGATCATTATCATGCTGCAGAATAAATTTGGGACCAATCAGCATGATGAATATGAAGTATCTGCCTGTACTTCTTAGTATAGAGAAGACCATTAATTCTGACCAAGTCCTCAACACTCTTTGCAGAAAAGGCAGCCCCAAACTTGCAAAGAACTTCCACCATCACTGTTGCCTAAAGACACTCAATCTTGTACTGCTCTCCAGCCCTTTGGTGAACAAACTGCCTTCTGTGACAGCCAAATAGTTTACATTTTGACTCATCACTCCAGAGAACCTGCAGCCTCTTTCTGCACCCCAGTTTTTGAGTTTCTGTGCATAGTTAAGTCTTTCATGAATGCCACTTTTGACCAGACTTATCCAGACAGTAGAGGGGTGTACCAGGGTCCCACTGCCAGTCCTGAGCTGATGGTGCTGCTGGACATCTTACGATTGCGAATAGAAGTAAGTGTGATGTGTCTTTAGTAAGTTTCTTTGACCGACCATTGCGTCTACGGTCCTCAACGTTGCCCGTTCCCTTGTTCTTCTTCAAAAGAGCTTAGACAGCACATTTGGAATCCAATGTCTGCCTTGAAATTTCTGCGTAGGAGAGACCTTGCTGATGCAGTATAACTACCTTGTGTCTTGTTGCTATGCTTAGTCTTGCCATAGTGTATAACTTTTGACAGTAACTTCATTAACCTCACCGTTTTAGCTGAGTTTGGCAGTTTCTCGATTACTTGTATGCCTCCTACACAGCTGTTTTAGTTTCAGTTAATGATTGTGTTTCAAGCTACATACTGAATCATTGATCAGCAGCGCCTGTTTATTATAATTATTTAATCATAAACATGACAATATGCCTACAAAATTCCTGACTTTCTACCTAGAAGAGTTGATGCTCTTGCTAAGGGTATTCACACCATATATTGATTTGATCTAGCACGAAAGCACACAGCAACAAGAAGGTGTAAAATTAGAAAAAGCTCAGGTTACAATAACACAGCTATAAAACTACCTCTGCTTAGACACAAGCCTCTTACTTGAAATTTATCTTGGTAGCGATGTAAAGTATCAGTTAATTTAGGTAATCTGGCAGAGTCCTTTCTGGCTTGGATCCTGATGATAGTGGGGCACCGCCCTGTCAGCATGTTCTATGGCACAACTGATCCTCAGGGTGGCAGCAAAAAAAAACAACAACCCAGCGGAGTTAACTTTGTGTGCAGAGAGCAAGACTTTATGCTTCTGTCCTTAAAGAAAATGGTATTAAGTGGTGTCGTGTGGTCTTTTCCTCAGACTTCGCTGAAAACAGCGATATCCAGTTTGTTTATATAGGTCACTTCCTTGTTGTACAACTCCACTGCGTAACAGGCCAATGGAGACAGCTGTTGTTACGTCTCCATGCCGTCGACCAATGGCAGACTGTTCAATCAGAGAAAGGTAACGTGATGCTTTCTAACCAATCAAATCGAGTCTTTCGCACCCCGACAAAAGGCTCTCAAATTGATACACATAGGCAGCCATTGTTACCACACAGACCCTTGCGTCAGAGTGACTGAAAGAAGATGGAGGAGCTTTATAAATGTGATCGTATGAGTTGGTGTCTTTTTCCTCCCTTGATTTTTGACACAAAAAGAATCTTACAGTTACTGTTTCACTGTCCAAATCCTCTCTCTTTCTACATTATTACAGCATATTTCAAGCACATTATCTGTATCATTATCTGGGATGCTTTTGGAAACGCATCCATACAGACTACAGTGGCTGCAGACCAGAAGATTGACCAAACACCTCTGCACATTGTCCCTGTGGACCAACAAACCGTGCACACAGGACAGCAGATGTTACTGTGAGCACTCTGTAAGGCAAGCAGAGCCTATAACAAGACCCCCTTGCAGTGTGGGGCATGCCAGCAGCCCTTCTGCATCGACTTGCTTTGCTCAGTGGCATGCATGAGAAAAACACCTTGGACAATTTCACAAAAGGCTGCATTATTTCATTGTTCTGGGCACATTTTATTGAAAACCTGCATATGGATGTAACACAAAGGATTGGATAAATATGTTTTCAGTTCAAAACTGTCCAGTAATGATGTATAAGGTGTGATTTTCATTAATAAATCACAAAATCTAATTTTCTTTTATGACGTTCTCTATTTTATTGTGCCATTTTCACTCATACATCCTTTATAAGCACATTACATGCATGATTATGTTAACTTAGCGTCTTCTGAATCCATAGATACCAAAGGTCATTTCTTTGTCCCAGATAATGTTAGGTTCCCATAAAGCAACTCTCTCAAAGGGGTATGGAATATTTCCTTGCAATCAATTCAAAACCTGTTGAGATATTTCAGTCTGGACCAAAGTGGTGGTCCAACTGACAGATAGACAGCTAGCATGGCTAAAATTACATTACTAAATTCTAAAAGAAGTGGCTACTTTCACGCAATTTTTTGACCACCCAAAAATTGCGGATAGTATGAGGTCACCTGAATTCTAACTTATAACTTGACACATATTAATCTCAATATTCACCTGTTGAAAGATACTCAAATTTGCTGTTTCTAAAGACTTTTTAAATATGATTAATTAGTTGTTGAATCTAAACTTTCTTTTCCCTGCTTTTCTGTGTGTGTGTGTGTATGCGCGCACATTTGTGTGCCACATTTGTGTTTTTTAAGGCCATCTATCAAGCCAGGCTCTATACCGTGTGGTTCAGCCGGCCATGGTGCAGACTGAGTTGCTGATAAATTGTGAGAAACTACATGTCGTGGTGGTGGATCCATGGAGAGAGCTGAGAGCCAGGAACTAAAGAGAGAGTAAGACGGATATGTGGATGATGGATGGAAGGATACAGAGTTGGTTGCAGTTTCCGCAACAGGATGTGCAAGAAAAAGAGGGCTAAATGATCAGACGAAAATTGTTAAAAATGACCACAGAGACATAACGTAGTTATCACATCAAGGACTATAAATTACAATCACAGAAAGCAGTAATTATCAGAATGACACGCTCTATACTATTTATATCAATATTTACAGAATAACAAGGTAGCTGTATCTCTTACTGAATCTCAGTAGCAGCTCCTGCAACAGATGTTCATGACGCACCGAATCCTACATGTGTAATTATACACATGAATACATCAAGTCAAATCAAGTGCAGTAAATGGGACCATGCAGAACAGCATTTGTGTGTATGTGTGTGTGATGAAGGAGACATGGAGGGGCACAAGACGCTTTAACAAACATGTCAGCTTCAACCATGTCTTTAGTAAAATCCTCGTTCTTGCAGTTGACAAAAGAAGCCTTTGTGTTAAAAGTTAGAGGTCACACACTAACATGGACACATTACAGTAAAACTCCACTGATACAAAGATTTCCCCTCGAGCAGTGGAGCACCAGTGGAAATATTTCTGACAATGATAGTGTGTGTGGATACTTAACTGAGCCACCCAAAATGTCAGCAGAGACTGCAGTGTGAAGTGTACAGATGCAGTCACACAACGCAGCAGTGTGCAGGGCACATGTACAGCCTGATTGTTTTGCTTCACAAAGCCACATTGTAAAGGCAGATGCAAGGTCAATGGACACAGTTGTTCCACAGACATGTAGCAAAACTACTTAGATCTGTCTCTGTACTGCAGCCGGAGAGCAAAATGGACTGTAACTGTAATACTGTAAGAAATAAAATGTAATTATCTCTCATTAGCACTATGACAGAGGTCGTCACACTTTTGTTTTTCATCTATTTATTCCGGTGTTATTGCCAAAACACGTGTTACCTATGACAGAGATACAGTCATTGAAAAAGGAAGACGGTGTTTTGGGTTGATCTGGTTGGTGACAAATCACCAGCCAAATCAACCACACCAGGTAGCGTACCATGGCAGGGGCAGTGATCTCTCAGAGGAGAGGAAAGAGAGCTGGGATTGGAGTAATGTTAACCGAGCTTGGACTTAAGGCTGCTTCTAAAGGTCCAGTTAGGACAAAAAGGGAATGATGTTGGCCACACAACAGAAATCAGAGACTTTTGTGCCCACATCTTTACAGAGACCTGCCCCATGTCAGGTCTCTGTAAAGATCCTGCCCCAAAATGGACACTGTTTACCAAGTGTCAGACTTCTTATTGTGGCGATAAAGCCATACAATCATCTTATTGCTGCTGTTTACCTTCTCCCCAGACACAAATTAAGAAAATACACTGTAGAATGTCTAGGATGTATATGTGTATGTATATATGTATATAAAATAACTGTATGTATTGTTTTAATTTTATTTTATTATGTTACCATATTTTAATACATCTGTTCTGTGTGTGTAGCACGAAGGGACTTTTTTTTTTCGTTATACAACCTTGTGTTGTATAATGATAAATAAACTACCTTGTGCTTTGTGGTGGACAGAAGAGTCTGCTGTAAACAAGGAAGCTTGTTTGTTGTGGTTTTTATTAAGTGTATGGATAACTTTTTTTAAAATTGGGCTTGTTCCCCTAAGGCTAGGCTTTTTTGGGAATAAAGGTGGGTGCACAGGTGGTGACTCAAGTTTTCCAGTGTTGGCTTGCCTGGTTGTGACCAAAGGCTTGGGCACACTGGTGACACAGTTGTTTATTGGGTTAAGTTGGGGCATCAGCATGTCTGTTTGGCTCCTTTTGTAAACAGCCAATCTGGCGCAATCTGGAAGTAATCAATCATCTCACTGGTCAGCCAGGCTTGAATTTGTATCCAAATGTGGCCACACCTGGCACAAAGTCTGTATACAAGATTGTTTTGTAAAATCATTTACAGTGTTGTCAGTATTTTTACCTCTTTAAACAATATATGCCAAGTTTCTGTTTGGTTTGACTGACAACGCATTGAGCTTTCAGCTTTTGTCAATGTAATTTTGCAGGAAAGTGTCAGTACAAAAAAGCTGTTCTATAGAGTATTACTTAAGCATGGTGATACTTGCAAAACATTTATTCCTGGTAGCCACATTAGATGACTTTTTTTGTTTGCAACACTTTGGAAACACACGCCACATACCTGAAGTTAGAAGCTGCAGATGGAGCGCACAGCAGACCTGCTATCCTGACATGTTTGCAGGGATCTAATCCACTGTACAGTCTATAACCAAGTGCAGCTGTAATGGGTAAGAATGACTCTAAATCTGACCTATTAGGTACTCAGCATTATTGTGTAATCACATTTTGTGCAATTAAAAATAAAAGCAAGTATGTCAATAATATGACAAGCTTAACCTTCATGAGGAATTCACATCATGATAAATTAAGGCAAACGTAACTTAAACTTCTTTAATTCTTCTCTTAAGTGGTGTGCTCCTATTGCAATGTAAAGTAAGGAAGTATTGTCTGTACTACGATGCATAGGATGGAGTGACGGGGTGTGAGCTGATTATGAAACTGCATTGTGTCAACGGTTTGCATCCTCATTAGTTGTGCAAGCGACCCATTTAGCACCATGTATGTCACAGACAATTACAGAACAGATGTAGGTGAGAAAACATCTGCTTGCATCTAACACATTACTGTCAGTTTATTGCTGCAAGGTCATTGCTTGGTTGGGAGAGCACAAACATAGGACCCAGTTTCTACAAATACAGGTATCCAGGTACTGTAGGCATCAGCATTCAAATATTTTTAGAAACAAAAACAAAACAAAACAAAAAAAACATAGCAACTTTTGTTTTTCAAAACAGAAGCTATAATTTCATGCCATTAAGATACAAATGACTTAAATAAATGCAAATTATATTATTAGTAAGCTATGCACACTTAAGCTGATGATACACAGAGCAACTTTTAGAGCGACTTTTTAGAGCAACGTTGTCATCAATGGTAATAAGCAAAGATTACTACTGTAATCCACTTCCCCCACCACTCCGCCACCCGCCCCGCACCGCCGCTATCCATTTAAAACATAGTCGGACTTGCCTCTAGCAAGACTGCCCTGCAACATTGCTCAAAAAGTTGCCCAGTGTATCATGAGCCTTAACTGTCACATTAATAATTGTGATTTTCATCATAATTGTAGCAACTTAGTTAATACCTTATGATATGATTTTACGTAATGAAAGTTAAACATTAAAGTGCTTTTATTGGGTAACACTTTGGGATTATACTTTTCACATTATTGTCATTTTTTTGAGCTGAATTCAATGCTACATAGGATTTATTCCAAGTCTTGTAAGTTTAGATGGCTGCAGCTGTTACAGAAATTTTCATCATCCTTTAACTCAGCACTCTGCCAAAAAAGGACACATTGCATTTCTCAGCTCAAAAGTTACAATGATGCACAAGGCAAATCATCATTCTTTTTATTGTTCCTTCCCAATGGCAGATCCAGCAAAACAGAAATTTACTAACTATGTGCAACCTGGTCCAAATTAGACTAGCAGGATAATTTGATCGTCAATGACAATGAAATTATGGTTTATTTGCTCATTTGGCTGCGACAGAGCCTCTCTGGTGAATTGGGTATGCACAGACTGTTGTGTAGCGAGCAACTGCTAGCATCAATCATTATTTGGCCTTGTTGGAAAGCTCTGGCCCATCCATATGCCAGTGTGTCCATGGTCATTGTCTCCCAGCGGAGAGGATTTGGCTTTCTGTTGCTCCGCAGATGTTCTCTGCTTGTGTTTGCTGCTTCTGCTGATTGTATTACACTGCAAAGTGTATGCGTCCATGTGAGAGTGTGAGTCTTTCTGAGACAGAGGTAGGCAGACACAGCGACAAGAGGGGTGAGAGAGACTATCTCTATATCGCTCTCTCACTCACACACACACACATATATATATATATATATTATCAGCATTATAAGCCCATCTGGCTAGCTGTCTGCCAACAACAGACTTGTGAGGCCTCTTTTAACACCATGTTTGTGGTGTGAGATAAAGGCAAACAACATAGTTGCTGTGTTAAGCGTTGGCCATTTCATTACTGCTGTGATTAAGTTCTAACAAGTGATCACTTTTAATGGCAAAAAGTGGCTGGCTGACTTGCTGTGATTACAACCACAGGCTAACAAATGGTTGCAACACGGTGGACTGTGTTTGGAAGGTTACTTGTGTGGAGCTGCTAACTAGTAGGAATGTGTGAAGGCATTGCTGTTTGCCATCAGCAAACATTCTGCTGCAGCAGGAGGCCATACTGCACATTTGTACAGTATACCAGGTTTATGGAATTAAAATTCAAAGAGGTCCAGGTAGAGAAAATTTTCTGAAGCAAAGGTCTGGAACATCATAGCGACTAACTTCCGTTATCATTCAGTGCCATAAAGTATAGCTGTATCAACATATGTTTTTAGTCAACAACTGACAAATCAAAGTTTTCACATCAAACTGGAGGAATACTAAAAAAGAACTAATCTAATAATAAATTCTAAACTTAAATAAACTAAAGACTGCATTTAAAAAAGAGTTTTTTTAAATGTGCATTTTAAAATCAAGTGCTTAATTTCAGAAAAAAATAAAATAAAAAGTGGAGCTTGAAGTGATTGAAATGTGGTCTCAACCAATTTTATAATAAACACTCAATACATCTTAACAAATGAACAGCTTTAATGCCTCCTCTTCTCTTTCATTCCCTCTTATATAGCTACCACTTCCCTACTTTCTCTTGTTCCGTGAGAAAAGTGAGCTCTGGCTAAGATTAGAGATATATCAGGTATTCTGGTTTTGACCTGCTGGTGCAAATAATGTGAATGTAAGAATCTGTGCATTGTTGATCAAAAGCCATGTGAAGTCTCTTTTCTCTGTGTGTGTGTATCTCACTCGCAAATTCGACTGCCAATGTTTATTGGAATGCACAGATATGATTGGCTGAGCAGGATCACATGAAACGATTGGAACACATGCAGTTGGTCTGTGAGTTTCCTGGGCCGCTAAACCAGTACAGAGAATGCTAGAAAAGCTGCACGGGTTGAAATAGAAACGCTTCGTCACGAGGTAGTAATTCTCAATAATAAATTAGCTGTAGGTCGGAGGTCTGGAGAGGACCAATTTTTGCTGAGATGTGAATTGGTTGACAAAATATGTATTGTCAATTAACAACTATTTTCATCATCTATTATTTTTTGTGGGTTGGATGTACTGTATGTATGTATACAAATGTGAAGTATCTCTGCTGGATTCAGCTTCACAAACATGAGGATTTGCTGCTTTTCTCAATTTTATGCTTTTCAAAATTGTAAAGCTATGGGTTTAGGATTGTTGTTCGGATAAAACAACATGTTTTGAGTCATCACGTTGGGCTCTGAGAAAATGTGATTTTTCATGGATTTTGTCATGTGAGAGATTTAAGGACCAGTGAATCAAAAAAAATGTAAGTGAAATATATTCTTTAAAACTTGATGGAGATATGACAATATATGGAGAATTAGTGTGTCAGTCTGCTGACTGGTAGATGGACGTGTCATTGTTAAACGTAGTGCAGAGGACGTGTGATGTATGTGTGAAGCTTTTCTAAACCACTGTATACAAATGTGTGGAGAAGTGTAAACAATGTGTCGTTTGGTGTGCAAGCAACACATTTTGAAAATGCTTTTGAACTCTATGACAAACATAATGTAGGATATGCGGAGGGCTCATCAAGGAAAGTCCGTCTTTACTTGAGGAGGGCTCAAGTCCCTTCCTGCTGTTCGATCTTCACAGGTGGCTTCCGCACTTTGGTATGCTAGCCAGCTACTCTTCCTCAAACAAAGACATAATGCTGGATGATATTTGCATGCTAAATGTGTATGTGTGTGTGTGTGTGTGTATGTGTGTGTGTGTTTGCTCTGAGTTGCGAGGAAGAGAGAGCAAAGAAGTTGTAGGAAGAGGGAGGAGGGAAAAGGGTCCAGGAGAAGATGAAAGGGAATGAGTCTGGAAAGAAAAGCAAGAGAGCACAAAGGAACATGAGCACGGAGCTCTATCCTCCAGGCACCAAAAAGAAAGTGCAGAGGGAGGGAAAAGGAAGGAAGAGGAAAACTTGAACTCCAGACCCCCCCTTCTCCCCTCAACACACACTGACTAATGCATGGAAACACTTGAGCTAGTCTGCTCCTTTTTTTTGCATAACCTGACATTTTTACCTTTTTATCTTTACCTCTAAATGGATTTGATGAGATATGCCGTTAAGGCATAGACTGTGATTAAGATATTCCTAGAGGAAAAGCTTTGTGTCTGTTCTAACTGGATGACTGGTAGAATGGCTCCTTCTCCCATCAGCTATACAGGTCTCCATTAAGCTTCTGCCATTTCCCCATCACACTATTGTTTTCCATTTGCCTGCACAAGAAGAGGAATAAAGAAACAGAATAGGTGCTGCAGGCCCTTTTGCCTATTTTGTCTTCTTTTTTAGAAACACATTTTCAAGAACCAAACAGCCTTCTGACTAAAGCATTTAAGAATGATAAGTCTATCAGACTTCTATCCCACATACGTCTGCAAAAAGGTATTCATAGTTATTGTTCTGAGATCACAGAGGTTTCTAGCCGCTCTGACTTGAAATTGACATATTGCAGCCAGGTACAGTTTATTATACCTCTGCCACTGGGACAAAGCATCTACCCTAAAATACCTTTTGTGACTCAACTATTCTGATCATTTGAATGTGCGATTCGGGCAGTCAGCTGCGATTGCTGAGCTGCGTGTTATTTCCCTTGGGGGAGGATTATTTGTGTTCTATTACAATGTATGTATTTATATTTAATAACATATATTGGTGCATGGAAACATGAAGAGACTTGGGTCCCAGTTTGGCCATGCTATGACTCTGGCAGAACATTTCATAATTCCCCCACCAAAAGTTACACACACATATTTAATATGTCGGGCCAACTGCACATTATATGTATATTATGTGTGTATAACACATACAATACAATCTTTCGATGTTTGTCTGTTGTTGTAACATATTGTCTTCTTGTACTTTGAAGCACACAGTTCTGTGTATGGAGACATCCAGGTCTTGATCATTGATGGATGTTCAGAATGTGGTTCATTCTGTGTTGATGTGAGTCTATGTTATGAAATGTTGCTGGGATGTGTGTCCAGCTCCTCTGGGAAGTTTGCCTAGTCTTAGACAGGACAGAGCAATAGTTGATGTATGAGGATGTCTGTGTTCTAACTGTGGAATGGTTCCAAAGACTTCAATTTGACCTACCAAAGTGACACACACTTTAAAAAATACATTTCTGGCCAAAAGAAATGTTATTGTGAAGCATTTACTGGAATATTGGTGAAAGTCCTAATATGATGAAGAGAGACTCTGAAAGGGCACTGACTTGTCTTTAAAATGTATGGATTCAGATTTAAATGGTGTTCTTTGCTCTGCAGATCAAATAATCACTATGGTCAGGGTGTTATTTTAGTAAATTTTATATTATTACATCACAAATTTGACTCCTAGTCTTCTCATTTAATTTTTTGCTCAGCTCGGGCAGTTTAATCCACATCATCTCAAAATACCAGAGTTTTTTTTAAACTAATTTCAATGAACAATGTCTCAGGCAGCTTAAAGGTTAGCTGGTCACAGTGCCTGCTCTCCTGCTTCTCATGTGCACATCACAGGTCAAAACAGATGTCCAAAAAACAAGGGAAGGAGAGATAATGACTGTTGCTAATGCCGGCGGTGGTCTAGTAAGTGGCAGCATTTTCATGTCAGTGGGTGTAAATCTTTAATTTTTCCTTTTTCTATCATGAAGGCAGTGCACAACAAAGCACGAAGTTGTCCCTGTGAGCAGAACCTTCAGCTGAGCTGCTGAGATCACACTTACACAAATATGTACACTCACAAACACAGTAGCATTAGGAGACCCTTCAGTGATTGCCCTCATCCCATAAACCTTAAAATAATATTTTGACATTTGAGGAAATGTGCTTTCTTGCAGAGAGTAAGAGCTGAGGAATGGTATCACTCTGTTAAAACCTGGAATCTGGAAACTGCCAGCTATTTGCCCCTATTTCCAGGAAAAAACGCCTAAAATAACATGCCCAAAATGAATCACCAATAACTCCTCAACCATTTGGCCTACATGCATAATTCTGGTCTTATTTCAAAGGTCAGAAACTAAGTAATTTTACTATTACAGACTAAATGGTGATGCAATAAAGAAAAATATGATATTTTCATCCTTGCTATATTATAACTCTATTACTATATAGAGTATAATGCATTTGAATGTCTTCTGATAGACCTGGAATGCAACTGTAACTATAAATTTGATGAAAATAAACTAAAATACAACATGCAGATGAATGTCCATATTTTGTTAATATTTAGTGTTTAAATGTTGACTTTTATTGGGAGTTATCTTTAAAACACTATTTATGTCTATACAACCACATTCCAAATAACATAACATTGAAATATTGAAAACAGTGAATATTCATCAACATTCCTGTGACCAAAAGCACTCCCACAATTTACAGGCGTGAGAACGAAATATCCCACAGTGATGGGGAGGCATCAATCGATCCGGATCGAGCAGACCTTTCATTTGATACCCTCGATGTCTATGTAGCTGCTACGGGTCGGCCACCAGACCGTGTTTCAAAGCGGCGCTTCTCCTGCTCTGTAGAAGACGGTGAGAGACGTAGCTACCGGGTTTTGTGCAATAATCAAGATGGATATTTCTAGCAACAAATCAGCTGATTTATGGACTTAAAAGGCAAACACGCCAAAAGTAAGACAGCAGTTTTAAAGATTCCATGCTGACCCAGTACCCGGGTCATTGGTGTTCAATAGGTATGAAGATGGAGCTGGCAGACATTTAGCTTAGATTGGTATGAAAATTGAAAGCAGGGGGAAATAGCGAGGCTGGACCATCCCAGAGGTAAGAAAATTCACATCTGGAATGCTCTAACAGTCACTAATTTACATGGTATATATCTAGAAAAAAGGTGTTTAGAAAAAAATGTTTCTTTCTGTCTTTATGCTATGCTAAGACATGATGAGTGCATGCTGAGCTAACTGTCTTCCTGTCCTGTCTTCATATTTAAAGATAAGTGGTATTAATCTTCTCATCTTACTCTCAAGAAGAGAAGAAAATAAAGAAGATTGTTTCCCAAATGTTGAACTATTCCTGTAACTTGTTAAAATGTGCTTTTTTGAAAACTAAAATTGTAAAGTGTTGCATCAAATCCAAACTTTTAAATATGTCCCTTTAAGTCCCTTGGACTTAATGTTGCGGAAAAGTGCCAGCTGAACTGTATAGAATCTGTACATGTGAATGTCACAGCAGGTAATTTGAGGATAGAGACTTTTGATTAAACTAAGCTGTTTGAAAACAGGAGACTAGCCACAATAGAAGAAAAGTGTGCACGGACAGTAAGTGGACCCTCTTTCCAGAATGTTCCAGGGCAGGAACCTAGATTTGAGAATAAAAGGAAAGAGCTCTGAGAGTTGACAAAAACATTATATCATGAGGGACAAAGGAAAAGCTTTTTTACGTAACAAGGAGATTAGTTGGTGCGCAATTTGTCCCCCATTTCTAAGATGTGGCATGTTCAGGTTCAGTTATAAAAATCAAATGCTGGGAGAGGCAGTAAGTTCCCTCTCCAAGCCAGAGAAGCTGGGAACTCTTGAATCATCCACTGACACGTGAAAATGCCCTTTAAATAAGACTAAATTCTTTAATCGATATGCCTCAAAAGATAATACCTTTTGAAGAATATTTAATATCTTAAGTAATTTTTAATCTGGAACAGAAGTGTCCTACCAGTGTTCCACCATTCTGTTATTTGATCCCTTTGTAAATATCTCACCTTTTATTATTCTGTAAATAAATGATCATTTTATCATTTTTAATCAGTCTAATCGATTGCTTATTACTTTCTCTGAGGGAAACAAAAATGTCACCACAATGTTAAGTATTTTTATTCTCATTCCATATCCCATTGATAAAAATAGTACTCAAAAGGTCATATCTGACTTTTTGTTCTCTTTATAAGCAATCTATGACTGATTTATTATAGTTTTTCCCTCTTTAATTCAAAAATATAACACTATATTAAATAAAACAATAAATAAAATTAATTTGTGGGTTGGGAAACATGAGAGTTTCTTTTTGACTGGTGTCCTTTTAGTTTCCAGACATCTAAAATGGCAGCATAGACAGTATATATAGTCATGCTCCATCTTTTCTCTGTTCTGGTGGTCCTGTTTGGAGCAAAAAAATAGCAATGTGCACACACACACAAGCATACATACACCTGCATACCAGCATTATCAGAGAGCTGCAGGCCTGCTCTCAATCTGACTAATCACACAGCCTGAGAGAAAGACTCAGAAGGAGTACCCAAGCTGGAGACAGAGGGGGAAAGAACAAAGAAACGTGGTGGGGGAGTGATGGGAGTGTAGCCGATCTGTACGAGTGTGACAACACAGTAACAACGGTAGGAGAGATGAGCTAAGAAAAATGAGGGGGGAAGAGAGACAGAAAAAAATATGAAAAAAACTGCCCCCATTTCTTTACCACCACATAATAAATTGCAGTTATTGAAGTCTCTGTGGGAAGTTCAAAACTGGAACGATCTTAAGTCAGTGGCTTGTTGTGAGGGAATTCAGCGGTGAGTGCTGGTGGGCGAGAAGTGAGGAGAGTAATCCGTTTAGCCAGCGCAGTGCATGTCATCGGATTCCATTAAGGTTGAATTGTGTTACATGTAATATTCAGCAGTAATAAAGACCTCTGAAATCACTATCCAGGTAGTTCTGATTCAGAGGCTTACATTTAAATTGCTTTTAATGACTCCTATTCACATTTAATTTATATGTATCCTGAGGGAATTAATAAACGCACGATGCACATATTCTGCCCTTGCTAGTGTGGTATGTGGTATCTAGCATGACTGATAGCTAACAGGTTTCTCCAATAATATGTGGAAAACTAATAGTTCCTCAAGTTTCGCTAGCCCTCCATTTTGTGTGTGCTCTGAAAAAACATCAGGTTTCCTACACAGCCCTGGCTCTGTAAATGGAAAACATAGAACGTGGTGTGGACCTTGCCACACAACATCGTTCCTGCCAATTAGCAACAGGTGGTGTTAGTGCTTGTGCACAGGATTGATGGGGGTATTGGAAGAGAGAGTTCTATACACCAGCATATTCGAACTTGTTGAACTCCAGGCACTGTGAAAAAGTAGAGATAGTCGAGAAAGAGGTCTGAAGAAGATAAACAGAGAAAAAAGTCTTATGACCAGGTATATCAATGCTGAAGAAACGTCCAGAGATTTGAAATGTGTGGGGCGGAGCTTCTGAGGGAGCAGGGAAACAAGAGGTTGGGTGTATTTGATTGGCAGTTTTGAGTTGAAATATTAACAATCGTTCTGCAGAATCATTTGCTTTGCCTTTAAGTACATCTGGACTTTTTTTACTAGGTTAATGCATCAGTATGTTGTTCCATTTATTAATAATTACAATGCTTGCAACTATAATATAACTACATAAAAACATTTTAATTGACATATTTTGTAATTTGGTTTAGATATAGCTGTGGCAACATGACGTATTAGGTGGCATTCTTGTATGGAGTTACTAAAAACCATGATAATACAACTAATTAAACAGCAGCTAAACTATGGACTTGGTGTTTAAACATGGCAGCTTCTTGGATAGAGACCTTTATGTTCTCACTGCCATAATTTACAAAAACTTTCAGCTACTACTTATAAATGATACAACATATAGAATATAAAGTATTTTCTTTTCTTTTTTTGCCAATATAATGACTGCATTTTCTTGTTTTGTTTTATATGAAATGCTGCATTTAAAAAGGTGTTTTATCCTCTATACAGTCTATGGTTTTATCAAAGCAAGTGCTGGGAATTAATTAAAACACAGTGCGACCTCCATCTGGGCTTCAGCTCTGTACTTATTATGACATTTATTTTTTGAAGTGCAAAAAAGTGGATGCTGTCTCTTTGATGCTCTCCAATAGGGGGGAAAAATAATTATGCCATCAAAACCAAAACTAGGAAGCATCCAAATTTAATCTCCTATGACTTGATTAATCTGATAGAAGCATTAGTTTATCATTAATCTTTAATCTCGGAGTTCACTGTCAATGTCAGAGTGGTGGAATTTATTCTCAATTAATATGGGTCGACTTGTGCCAAGTGGCTGTTGCAAGTCCTGTGCTAGGATTCCCAGATTGCATCGTAAAACTTTAAATAGCCAATCATGCATACTTTACTGGACGCCTCCCCTCCTCTTGCCCTTGGAGATGATGCTGTTACAACCTTGAGAGCAGGGGCTGTGAGGGGTTGAAGGTGATCCCCAAATTTATTTTCCTTTCATTTCTGCAGCTCAACTTCTCTTGACATTGCACAGGGATTTCCGGATCACTATAGAATTGGGAGAAATTCAAAGTTGTTTTAATGCCAGTCTATGAGAGCTCAATTATCCTCTTACCTAGCATGAGTTGATCTTGGCTCTTCACATCAACCTTGGCCATCTCTAATCTCTATTCAGGTCTTATCTTGACCTTTCAAAGACAGTGGTTTTGGTCTCATCATCTGCCGAGAGTGTTTTTTGTTGTCTACTAGAGCTGTTATTGAAAGTGGCTGTAGATGCTTTGTGCATGGTGTTGCTTTACGTTGTACTACTTTATTTCTGATTGAGTGACACTATGTTTCTCCTTCATGTCCCACTTTTGTTGCAAAACCATATCCTGCTCTTTATTTTAGAAAAAAATACCAATTATTATTTTACTACCCTTTTGGAAAAGCCAAAGCAATTACTATTTTACTGACAGCTTGGGTGGTAAAAAAAAAGAATCGTGAATAACCCTAATTTGTAAACTCCCCAATTAAAAGTGGTAGCAGGCCAATGGTCTTATAAAGTAATTACAGGAGCATAATGATTTAACAGTGGCCTCTACATATCTCTCTCTGCAAAAAGATCAGAGCACATCAATAAATGATGCACACATATACACAAAACGACACACACAAACACACACACACACTCACACAGATATAGGGACACACAACCATGCACACAATCAGACCCTCCTTATCTTGATCTATGTAAGTACATGACCTCTATTGACACAGCAGTCAGCAGAGTGTACCCTGTGTCATTAGATTAGTGAACTTTACGATCCTCGCAAGCCAAGCCAAACCAGGGTAGCACATAATACATCTTTAATGGCAACAGCGTGCAGAGAATGAAGACAAGGGAGAAACAAACACCTATATCTTGATTAGCATACACAGTATGTGAATCACCACCATTTCCCCATAGTGATCCTTACAGTTTAATTTGAATCTACCCTACCCATTTAAATTGGGACACACACAAACTGGTAAAGATATTTTTTTATTTACGTGAGAAGGTCACACCATCCAGTAACTGTGTTGCTGCCTGCTGTCTTTTCATGGATGTATATTTGAGTATGACATGATTCTTTTTGGATTACTTGGTAGATAATTTAGTTCATGAATCATTTAAAATGAAAAGTGCAAGTTCCCAGACTGATTTTTTCCCCCTGCAAAATTGTGCCTTCATTAGATAGTGATAGTGGACAGATTACAGGAGGCAAGGGAGAAAGACATGCAACAAGACATCCTGTCTGGGACCAATAAAGTATTTCTGATTCTGAACAAAGCTCCACAGCTGGACTCGAACCAGAAATGTTGCAGTTCGTGGTAACCTCCTCAACCTTATAGCCTATGGGGCGTCCCCGATACCCAGACATATAAACTTTAAAATGAGAAGGTGTAGCCAGGGCAGACTTGACTTTTGCCTGACTAAAACAAAAGATTGATTGTCAACATTAACAAATTAGCGCTAAATATGAAACCTTTAATGTAACTTGAAAAACTGCACGACACAAAACACACAAATCTTCTTAATGTGGGTCATTTGTCTTCCTTTTTATTTGCCAAAAGAAATGCTCTTGTTGCTGTTTTTAACATGGCTTATGTAGGACAGCTTTTGTTTTGATCTTTTGAGTTTGTAACAGGGAAGAAATGATCAAAACAACGGGTGGACATGTAGCAAATGTACACACACACGTAATCTCACACACACGCAAACATACACGCACATGGTACTTTACATCACCATCAGATTTTCTATTCATAGTAATGCTGGGTTAGGCTGGAACCCAATGGAGAGGAACAAAGAGATTTCTGAATACAGCTCAAATGGGGACATTTCCACAGCTCATTGCTCATGGATGTTTGCAGGGTGCAGCTGAAGGGGAATTAACTGTACTGTCTTGCAGAAAAGAAATGCTACTTAGAATGACTTTGTTGTCACAGATGTGCCTTTTATTTCAAACATTCTTATGAATAGAATGTAACATGTGGCCCTTTTTGAAACCAACAGGATTCAACACCTACAGTGTATTCGTGTATATCAATTCAGAAAAAAAGGAGTGGGCCGTTGTCCCAGGTGATTGTGATTCTTACCCATAAAATGTGATGCAGGCTCACTCTTCTCCCATTCTCATATCAGACCTGTCATTCCCTGCTGCAAAAAGCTAAAATGGCTCTAACACTTATTTCTCTGAGAAAGTATCACAGGGGTGTCTGTGTAGGGACAAAACGACTACTTGTCACAGCCAAGCAATGGTGTATCTTAAATGTCGGGCATGAGCAACTTTGTTGCTGCTGATTTTGATCTATTTCTGTTCTTTTTCTTGCCACTTGGCTTTTCTGACTTATCTCTTGTTAGACTCTTTGTCTGTACATGGAGACAGAGCCAGTCGTTAACCAAGCAGACATACAGAAAAAGCACTCATCAGCACCACGAGCCATTACCCCCTCAAGATCTCACATTACTTACACTGCAATCAAAGTGTCTGTAAAAGGGGGTGGCGGGCACACAAAAAAGAGATATCTATTTAAAGCAATCATTCCAAGATGCAGTGTAACATCTAATATATATATATATATATATATATATATATATATATATATATATATATATATATATATATATATATATATATTTTTAATCTAGATTAATCTAGATTAGAATGGCTCATAGAAATTCTGCCGAAGGCATTTAAAATATGTGTGTGAACGGGTTTCAAGCCAGGTTTCAAGTCAGGTGAGCATTAGACCAGGGGCTCATCTCCTGTTTCCAAAATGCATCACAAACTGCTTGAGAAAGCTGTTCTACTATGATAATTGGTGATGAAAATAAATCATGTTCATTAAGATGTACGTGTGTGGCCTGTGATGTGCTTTGCGTTTAGGTGGTAGGCTACTTGAGACTGGAAGAACTCCTACAGTAAACTAATTCCACATTGCACAAGGTGCAAACCAGGTGTTGTGCCGAGTTTTGCCTGCCTGCCAATGCATGCACCTCAAATAATGCTTTTAAATGCTGTAAATTCTTTGGACTTCATCAATGGTGATAAATTGATTTGAAGTATATATTTTATGAACGTTTAGAGTCTTTAATATTTTAATACACTTAGTAGGCTAGAAGGACCATTCCTTGACATTCAGTACATATATGTGGTGATAAAGCTGTTTGATCAATGAGCACAGCAAAGTGTCTGAGAAGGACCTTAAGAGGTAGATGCATAATTCGGCAGATCAGATTTTGTAGGCTCCCTGCCGAGATTTGCATCCACCTCTTTTCTCAGCATAGATGACCGTTAGCACCCGCGAGGTGCATGCGATTCTCGGCAGGCAGGCAGAATTCGCACAACACCGGGCGGCTTCAGAAATGTTCGTACACAAAGTGCTGTCCAACAGCTGTTTGTGGACGTGTAGCTACAGTTAGTGTGAGTAAATACCGCACAATGCGTTTTTTAATCAACCGGTGTATCAATAACTAACCTGGCTAGTTGTAAACAAACAGCTGGCCGAGCGAGGTTGTAACTGGAACGCCGTCAACTTCGGGTGTGACGTCATTCCCAGCTCCGACCTCCGAGGTAACGCAGCAACAGCTGCATCCATTAGCATGTCACGTTTGATGTGGTAATTTCACAGTAGGCAGACACGCATGTTCGAAGGCCTGTTCTCGCCCCCTACAGTACAATTCGGCGCTGAAATATCAAGGTGAAAGTCATAATAGCTTGCGTATTATAGACCCAGCTCCCAACCCAACTTTGAGAATAGATTAACGGCGATATTTTTTTTATCACTCGATAAGAGTCTCGCGTTAACGCAGCCGTTAACGCCGATAACGCACTACTAATATATATACATATATACATATATATATATATACATATATATATATATATATATATATATATATATATATATATATGCGCCGCCATGATTAGTGCTTCTGTGCTGTCCTTCAGTCCAGC
Source organism: Lepomis macrochirus (assembly GCA_024633595.2). Lineage (NCBI taxonomy): Eukaryota > Metazoa > Chordata > Actinopteri > Centrarchiformes > Centrarchidae > Lepomis > Lepomis macrochirus. The sequence continues at coordinate 27,205,534 of JALXJV020000009.1, read as the reverse complement.
CTTTTCCAGCCACTGGTAGGATTTCTTGATATCAGCCACTTCCTCTATTTGTCTGTGGTATGTGCAGCAGCTTGTCCCTCCATGATGGTTCTTCATTTTCCTTGTCCTCACCTCCGGGTTTCTGCTGCTTGAGGTATTCACTAAGCCCTTCATCTTTGGGGGCCATCTTTCTGATGTACTCCTGGATCTTCATTGTTTCATCCTGGACAGTGGTCTTGACACTCACTAGCCCTCGGCCTCCCTCGCTACGCTTGGTGTACAGTCTCAGGGTGCTGGATTTGGGGTGAAACCATCCATGCATTGTGAGGAGCTTTCTCGTCTTGATGTCAGTAGCCTCTATCTCCTCCTTTGGCCAGTTTATTATACCAGCGGGGTATTTGATGACTGGCAGGGTGTATGTGTTGATGGCTCGGATCTTGTTTTTCCCATTCAGCTGACTTTTCAGGACCTGCCTCACTCTTTGTAGGTATTTGGCTGTGGCAGTCTTCCTTGCTGCCTCCTCATGGTTTCCATTAGCCTGTGGCACCCCAAGGTATTTGTAGCTGTCCTGAACATCTGCAATGTGGCCTTCTGGTAGTTCAACCCCCTCTTTTTGATACCATGTGACCACAGTCCGAACGACATTCCAATGTCGTTGCTGTAGATCCTGGTAGTGTGGATCAGTGAGTCGATGTCTCGCTCATTTCTGGCATACAGCTTGATGTCATCCATGTAGAGGAGGTGACTGATGATTGTTCCACTTCGGAACCGGTATCCGTAGCCAGTCTTTGTGATGATCTGGCTCAGGGGGTTCAGGACTATGCAGAACAGCAGCGGGGATAGTGCATTGCCTTGGTATATGCCGCACTTGATGGTGACTTGTGCAATTGGCTTTGAGTTGGCTTCCAGACTTGTTTTCCACAGACTCATTGAGTTGTTGATGAAGGCTATTAGTGTCCTGTTGATCTTGTACATCTCCAAGCATTCCAGTATCCATGTATGTGGCATTGAATCGCAGGCTTTCTTGTAGTCAATCCAGGCTTCTGGGGATCCTTCATGATCGGGATTGTCCGTCCTTGGATTAACCATTCTGGGTGGGTCCCATCCATCAGCAGTTGATTCATTTGTACTGCCAGGCGTTCATGGAGTGCAGTTTGTTACTTCAGCCAGTAGGTGTGGACCATGTCCAGCTCATACCTGCCACTCCTTCTTGGATGTCTGCCGTTGTAATGGTTACTGGTTCTTGTTCTGGGAGATTGTTGTGATCTGTTCTTACATCCACCAGCCACTGAGCATTGGTGTTGTGGGATACCTCTTTCTGCCATATGTTCTTCCAGTACTGTTCAGTCTGAGCCCTGGGTGGATCTGATCTTGTGTTATTACCCTGCCACTGAGAGTACACTTCGGATGGTTTGGTGGAGAACACCCGGTTTATTCTCCTGGCTTCTGCTTCTCCCTTGTATCTCTTTAGGCGGGTGGCCAGAGCGGTGAGTCTTTGTGTGGCAGTCTCTAGAGCCTCAGGTATCGACAGCTTGTATTTCTTAGGTAACACCTATGTTACGCCTTTCTGTAGTCCTTAGAGCTGACTAACCTCTCTTCATGTTGCCTTGATCTTGGCCTCTAACCTTCTCCTCCATGGGGGGTAATGCTCTTTGAGGCTTGTGGTGTACATCTTATAGCCAAGCATCTCTAGGATCACTGTTGCTGTGGCATACATCTCATAGCTCATAGTATGTAGTATAGTATGTAGCTGCATTCACATCTTCTAGCAGACTTTCAGAGGGTACTTTGTCACTTACAACTTCATTGTAATAGGGGGTCCAGCTTGGCTATGATCTTCAATCGTAGGTCAGTGGTTCTGTGCCGTAAGGGCTTGTTATTGGGGCTTGGGACCCAATTTCTGAGTGTGGGAATGATGATGAAATCTACCCGCTGACCTGTCGTCCTGGCTCCCCCTTGCCGTAGCATATTTGTTTTACCTCATCAATCTCTAGTTGTGATGATGATGGGTTTCGAAGCATTCATATATCCCATAGTCTCTGCATATAACCCCTCTCACTGGGATTGCTTGTATAGTAGCATTGCATCAGATCCATGTTTTCTGCTCTAGTCCATGTATGTCTTATTTCAGTTGCAGTTTCACTCATGCCTGAGGTAGGCCAGTAGCTAGGACCTTGCTTAAGGGTCCACCTGGATAGTGGCATTAACCACTGAGCTATCCAGGATATATATATACTACACACGCATACATACTAGTGCAATTTTAATTAAACTAACTATCATTTCAGTCTGCTATAGTCCCTGGACAAGAGCCTGCAGTACAATACTGAACCATGAGCACCAGGTAAGCTTTGTTTTGTTCCCCTAATTATTATTACATTAAGGTGGCATTGCTGCGAGACAGAAATAAATTGTGACTGTTCAAATTGCATGGTTTACCAGCTGAGTGGATGAAATGTTCGACAAAAGTGGTGGAAAATTGAAGGAACAATATACAGCTTAGGCATCCACCTGAATGCACTTATTCAAGTCAGTCTGCCTGCACTGATGAATTCAGATTTAGTTGCAATAGTGTAAGCGTCTTCATACAAAAGATTCACGGGACTGCACACAAAAGCAATTACTGATCTTTGTGTAGAAGGAAAGAGAGAAATAAATTGAAGACCTGCTGCTTGATAAAGGTTGTTTTTTCCTTGTGTATTTGTGCTGATAAAGCATTGATTCACAGTAATACGACATCGTTTGGCTCTGATGAGCCTGAGTTCTAAACAGACCACACGCTGGCTATCATGTGATACCAGCAGGCTAATATCACGGTGCAACATTACTGGTTGTAATGTAGCTGCTTTACAAGGCAACAATAATAACGCTGGTAAAACAGCATGGCAAATCAGGGAACTAATCAGTCCTGTGTTGTTGGCACCAATGGGGAGAACACTGAATATGTAAGCAGACCGTGATTTCCTTTAAAAAACAGAACAAAAGAATGAATGAAAGGATCAATATTGTGTCAATAACACCGGAAATTACAGTATTAATTTTCCAAATTCACAGCTGATTTCATATATTAGCATATACTTTCAGTGTCCACAGGATTGATTATACAAGCTGTCTGAATCTGGCAAGAGAGTACATTTCTTTATGTATTTACAAAATATGACCCCACTTAACATGACCAATGAATAACTGACCTGAGGTGAAACAGAGTGAAAATGCTACTTTCAGCTAAGCAATACAATGTGATACTTAATGAATCCCTTAGTCTTTCAGATGCCTCCCTCTTTTCATTGATGAGCTGCTTACACTCCGTGATATGTGCACTTGTTCCCATAGTTACTGGTGATTGGAGCTCATTTATTTCACTAACAAGACCTAACTCAGTTCAAACTATTCTGCAAGATTCTTCAATGGGAGATAAATTAGCATAGATATTGAAAGTAGAGTAGGTAGGCCCAAATCTTCTAATTCTCTATTTAACTGGCAATGTTGCTATGCACTGGAGCGTATCTATGTTCCCAGGGGCCTATGTTTCCAAAGCCCCAAACCCTATCCCTAGAACTGGGGAGTATATGACCCTTTTTTTATATGTTCTCATTATGTGCCATACAAATCGGGGGATCATAGGAATGACCCCACTATGTAACATTGACAAAGGTGTTTAATTTTCAACAGTCTGTTCTGACCTGGGAAGTGATTGATTGGTGAGAAATTTAGTGAACAGAAGACAAATGAAAGGTTTTACTGCACATTTCTTTCTTGCTTTGCTCTTTAGCCCTGCACTTTCTGGCTTGATCCTGGTAGATACACATGCAGTGCATTTTTGTGTATTTTGTCAAATAATAAATGCAAAATGTGCCTGTTGAAAGCACACTCATGGTTTGTAATTCCATTGAGAAAAAAAAAACTAACTGCCCTAGAGGAAAAATATTGTGTACTGTAATGTTTGTACTGTCTTGGTCTCTGGCATAACTCTCCACCTTTCAATTTCAGCGTTCAAACACGAATGTAGCCAAAGGCCCCTAAAGTGACTTTAACATAGTTGACACCATTTTAAGGCGGAGTGTCTTTTTCATGAAAACATTATAATTAGAAAAATGGAATGCAATAGCTAATACAGCTATTAAATATATTCACATGCTTTTCTGCCAGCAGCATGCATCACGAAAACAAAGGCTTACACTGCATAAAGTGTATTCTTTAAGGGTGAGTCATCAAATGACTGTATTGCTGCACCTTGCAGGGGTCGATGATGACTTTTTATTTAGCATCGCTCCACCTGGGTTCTTCAAAATGGATGTCCATGTTCTTTCTGTTTGTTTTAAGCGCTCCTGTGAAGTCTCACTCCCATCTTAAACGCCTGGCAAACACAAAATGAATGGAAATGACTTTCCATAAAGCGCCAATTGAAGAAGGAGCAAGTGAAAGATAAAAAAAGCCCTGAACCATTTCTATAATGTTGATCAAAACTGACAGCTCTGTATTGCGTCTGACTACACTCGGCCTGCCCCCCCAGGCAGACGAATAGAAATAGGGAATATCAGTCTTCAGCTTCAATCCTTCAATAAAGACAATAGTTGGGCTGAACACATGGGAGGAGATGAAGGGTGAGAGTGATACGATGTGGCATTAATTTTCCCCAGCGGCAGCATTTACCACATTTCATTCAATAATGCTAAGTCTTTCAGGGGACACTGCCGGACTAGTCAGCCATTTAGAAAAGAACTTAGGGGATTATCATGGCACTGAACAGGCACCGTTTAGGCTAGACAGAGGGGGGGATGAGGGAAGAGGAGTGGAGAGCGAGTGATGGCTGCAACAGGGCTGATAGAGAGATAGCAGAGAGGATGGTCATGAAATTGAAGGGATGGATCAGACATGATGAGCGCATAGTAAACGAGATATGGGGAAAGTGGAGCGCTGTGGAGAGACTGGAAGGGGAGGCAGAATTTATTCAGGTGTTGGCCATGCGAGCCAGCACAGGAGATTTAACATGCACCCCCACCCCACCATGCTAATGGAAAAGTATCAGTCATGAGTAGAGAGCCAGAGATAAATACATCATGGTGACTGGAGGCCTGATGGCAACGCTTTCTCTAGGAGTCAGATGAGGACGGTGGATGTGGTGGGGGAGGGGTGGGGGTGTTAGTCACTGGGCCAGCACCTAGTAATTCTAACCACATGCCTACAGCTTTTTAGTCAGCAGCAGCACCATGCTTTTAGTCATCAGGCGTTATTTGTGTATGATTTTAAAATCTTTTGACTGGAATATGTTCTGCTTTTTAAAAAAAGCTACAGAAAGAGGAAAAAATTGTGATGTGGTCGTTGTTGTTTAATTTCTCAACATTAAATTGCTTTTGAGACTGAATGTTTTTATGGATTGCCGATGTTGCTCATCTACACACTACATTGTTCATTTGGGTTAACCTTAGTTTAAATAAATGACTCCTTATTTGTCACATACCCTAAGACAGTTACAATACTGATTATAGCCACTTTAACAATAAAGGAATAATGTAAACTCTTATCTCCCTGTTTTGCTTTTTTAAGCTGTGCGTAATGTATTGTTGAGGAGGAAGACCCCACTTTCTAAAGACTTGTCACACCCACACAGGTGTTTTCAGCTGTGCTGGCTGATTACTGGCTGATTTCTCCTCTGGTCAGGTTGGAGCTGGGTGCTACACTGGGATGTCCATGTAATAACGAAAATGATGATGGTGTCACTTCAGTAACAAGCTAGAAAAAAAGCCTTCAACTTTAATCCGTACAGACATACAAAGTCATGTGAGGAGCTCTAACCAGGCAACACAAGTGAAACACCCATGTGGGAGGACCATGAGTTAGAATGGTCTCTAAATCTTGTCTGGCTAACTTGCTAATCCTGGTTTTTGAAATGACTCAGTCTGAAGGTTACTGTATCTGAGAATCATAACATGCATCAACTTATGAGGGGAGGTAAACTGTGAGCTGTGGCTCTCCTTTGGCCCATTAAGCAGAGCAGGGCCATAAAGGAGGCAGGTCAGGTGAATAAATACTAAACGACCCCAGCAGGGAATTGGGGAGATGATGCAGAGGAAGGGGGCTGGCAGCCTGATGGTGTCACCCATACATCAATTACCCAAAGCTAGACATTTGTCATTTCAATGGCTCTCCGTTATGGCTGGCTATTGGTAAAGCTATTTGGCTAGGAATCATAGGTTAATCGACATCCACACCAGGCAGAGATGTTTAAGAGGAACTGTAAAACCGTATTTATATTTATCTAAGGAACTAACTGACTAATTAATTGGCTGTGACATGAGAAAACCAGTTTTCATGAGGTCTGCTGCATATAGGCGTACATGAACCCAGGACAATAAAAAAAAAAAGAAAAAGAAGAATGTATCTCCAAGAGTTGGTGACACAAAAACATTTGCAAATCTATAAACTAAAGCATAGACAAAAGGCAAGCCTGCAAAAAAGCATTATGTGCTTTAATCGTCTCTGTTACCACAAATTCCAGTCATGTAAAATCATTCAGTTGCCATGTTTTATCCATCATAGTTCTTTAAAAATAAGGCAGGCTTGCGGTACCCACAATCAGGCCATGCAATCCATGGGAATTTGTCATAGTGTAGGAACAGCTGGATCATCGTGCACCTGAAAACAACTGAATGCACCATCTGCACAGAGGCTGGGTTCACTCATGACTTACCACATATGCAGCTGCCATGCTTACATAAACAACAATAACCAGGTTACATAAAAGGCAAACAAGGACCATATTAACTGAGTTGACTCATAGGATTATCTATATTTGCATATCAGTTATGCAATTAATCCGTCTAATGCACACCCTCTCAAAGGCCTTGAATTTACAAAGAGCTGAATTTTCAGACCTTGAAACCTTTATTCAAACAGGCAAGTTGACTGAGGGAATCCTTGTATACAATAGCTCTTCGTATTGTCTGTATTGTAGGAATACACAAACTGCCTAGGCACACACACACACACACACACACACAACACAGAGGTCCCTCTTCCAGCCTTCAGCCAACCGTTGCTTCATGTGGTCATATATAAAGTAAATTATCTGACCATATTATTGCAGCCTTTATAACCACAAGTATTGCTGTGAAAGCATAAAGGGTGGTGTGCATCAGTGGCATTTAGTGGCACTGCCGCTTAACCAAGTGGCAAAGTAGCATGAGCACAAAAAAAAAAATCTTTTTATGATCTGACTGGCATTCATCCTAGTTCTCTGCACCCCTTTCATCTGTGTGGCTGGCAACAGCCATAACACTGAAAATCTCTAACCCAAAAACTATTTCAACTGAGCTGGTCTTCAGCTTGTGCCATGTGCATGCATGTGTCTGTGTGTGTGACCATATGTGTGTGCATGCCTATAAAACAAAGTCCAGATCAAAGCGTCCCATGCTGTCCACGTCCAGCCAACTTGGCAGCCTGCCTTTGCACTCCCATCAGAGCCGCAAAATAAAAACGTCAAAAAAAAGGAAGCTGGAGGGGAGGGTGAGGGTGGGAATAGGAGAGCGGGTGAAATAGAGATTGGCTGTATATAGAAAAAGTGAGATTGTTGCTCATTTAAGAGAAGAGCTATTTCTTTTTTGTTGTACAGGGGCTGTGATCTGAGTGGCAGATGACAGATGCTGGTGCGTTTCAGTGCAACATGAGGGGTCAGGCTGAGTAACAGTGCACCTCCTTTCTGCTCCTGTCAAATTGCAGCCTGAGTGGAGCAGACAAAGTATATGACAAGGGAAGGAATGGCAGAACAGTATCGCAGAAAAGACAGGCAGAAAGAGAGATTATATCCATGGTGGGCAAGAAACTGTAAATTAAAAATAGTTGTCAAGACAACAAACAAGTGACCTTCAACCCCAGCATAAAAGAAAGAGAGAAACTGTATCCCAGTGGTATTAGACAGTGTGGAAAGCGGGGGTCTACTGGGAAAAATAAAGGCAAATTACCCTGCAGGTCAAAATACCATAGCAGATTTAAGTATTTGATCTGTCTGTCAAAATCTATCAAAATCCATTAATATGCACAATTCAACAGAAGGGTGACACACTAAAGGAAAAAAACAAGTCTTAGTAAGATGTTGTTTCACTACCTCCAGTGCTGCTTCAGTGCTCCTTGTCATAGCTTCTCCAAGTCTATAGGACTCTACTAGATAGATGAACATTTTCACTCAATTAGTGTTGTGATTATGGGTGGTAGAGAGCGCTGTCTGAAGGATGTCTCAAAGAAAAACTGGGAACATATTAGTGGTGGGCATAGATTATTTTTTTTAATCTAGATTAATTTCACTGTAATATTGAAGTTAATCTAGATTAATCTAGATTAAAATGGCTCATTTGAATTCTGCCGAAGGCATTCAGAATATGTGTGCGAACGGGTTTCAAGCCAGGTTTCAAGCCAGGTGGCGAATTAGACCAGGGGCTCATCTCCTGTTTCCAAAATGCATCACAAACTGCTTGAGAAAGCTGTTCTACTAAGATAATTGGTGATGAAAATAAATCATGTTCAATAAGATGTACTTGTGTGTAGCGTGTGATGTGCTTTGCGTTTAGGTGGTACTTGAGACTGGAAGAACTCCTACAGTAAACTAATTCTGCATTGCACAAGGTGCAAACAACCTTAGTCTTGTCGAATTTTCCATTGGGAAGCTTCTTAAAAGTAAATTTTCCCAGAAGCAAACCCGGCGGCTTCAGAAATGTTTGTACACAAAGTGCTGTCCAACAGCTGTCTGTGGACGTGTTGCTACAGTATTTAGTGTGAGTAAATTCCGCACAGTGCGTTTTTTAATCAACCGGCATATCAATAACTAACCTGGCTAGTTGTAAACAAACAGCTGGCCGAGCGAGGTTGTAACTGGAACGCTGTCAACTCGGGTGTGACGTCATTCCCAGCTCCGACCTCCAACTCCGAGGTAAATAGAACGCAGCAATAGCTGCATCCATGTTAGCACGTCACGTTTGATGTGGTAATTTCACAGTTTGCATACACACAGGCTCAAGACTTGTTCTTGCCCCCTACAGTGCAATTCGGCTAGGTATACATCTGCACTAAAATATCAAGGTGAAAGTCGTCATGGCTTGCGTAGTATAGACCCAGCTCCCAACCCAACTTTGAGAATAGATTAACGGCGATATTTTTTTTATCGCCCGATAAGAGTCTCACGTTAACGCAGCACGTTAACGCCGATAACTGCCCACCACTAGAACTTATACTCTGAGACAAGTTCGCTGATGTCTGATTTAGAGCTTCATCCATTAGTGGTGGGTTGCATCAAAATTCTGGCAGTGGCAGAGATTTAGGGCCAAATTATCACAATGTGCCTGCTGCTACGACCCATGTTTGCGAATTAACAATGAGAGTATGAAAATGAATAAAAGCTAGAATGGGGTGGTACCCACATTACCCACAATGCAACTTCATCACAGGCAGTTCAGCCTGGACATTAGTGTGTATTATGGTAGTTGTGGCTAATGTAGCCACAAGCCCTCAGCATAGATGAGGAGCAGGCTACAGATATGTGGATAAGTTCACTTCTTTCTAACTCCACACCCCCAGATACTTTTCTTTTTCTTCATCAGATTTCACATAAACCAAAAAAATGCTCTAAACACCTTTTCTTCACATATGCAGTGGTACTCTGATGTGTGAAATTAGTGGAGTTCCCATTTAATATGCCACCTGTCTGTATATTTAACAGTAATAGTCCACTTAGGGTGTCTTAAATTCTAAGCAAACTAATAATCTAACACTGGCAGATGTTATTGCTATGGCACTGGCTGTTGGACTGAGTAAAGTGTTCATTAGGCAAAATAAGATTTCATACTGTATGTTTCATCAACACAGGACAGATGAAACACACGGAGGTCCTAATGGTAACCCAGCAGGAAACTGGTGCTGGTAATTTCCAACTTCAAACTCTGAATGGACTGTGGCATTATAGTGAGGTGCAGAGTGAAGAATGGGGATAATATAGGCAGAGAAAAGGAGAGGGGGGGCAGCCTTGCTCCTTGACTTCAATCAGCGCCTGTTGTTTGCCAACAGCTACACTCCCCACCTCTCTTTACACCCAAGGTTGACAGGGTCAGTCCAATTGCAGCTCAGGCCCTGGCCTCTTTCATACCCCTTTCATACAGGAGATGCGTATATGGCACAGATCCACTAAATGCGCACGTTTGACCCCATTCGTATGAGACTGCCGCCGCAGGTTTATCTCTTGTCGTCTGTGTTTGCAGAGATTCCACTCGGCAACTGTAGCTATCGACACATGGCAAGTACAAAATACAGTTTCAGTTCTTCCATCACAGCCTTTTTTTGACTCACCACATGTTCATTTTAATTTCATTTAAATGTTGATAACAGTATATTCCCACCCCAAATAGAAACACTTGTTCACAAAGATTTATTTAAAATGATAATAATATTAAATATATAACATTATTAGATATAATTATGATAAAACTGGTTTATTCTGATAGATTTTGTTGAATTTGTGTCTTCACTACAACGAGCACTGTGCTTTACTGTGTTATCTTTGACTGATGTTCATTTCCAGCATCTCTTAGGAGAATAATTAACTGTAAAAAGAAGTATAGATTCGATAGGTTCTCAGCTCTGAATCGTGTCTGCAGGAATATGGGTAGTTTAGCCTGCATTAAGCTTGAAAGGCAAACCCAAGCCAAAAATAAAGTCATGGATGCTCCACTCTCTACTGCTAGTTAAGCTCATTGCTGTGAGCGTGCAGTGATAACGGAAGGCAACTCAGACAAGCATACTAACATTTTTGTCAACTGTTATTATCATCTATTGTGGCTAGACAGTAAGATTACAATGTTTAAAAAGTAATTATCACAAACAATGAATTCCCAGCGGAAATTATGCCCTTGCTTAGACAGACAGTGAATTTGAAATATTGCATTTGTATTGGCATACAGGCATTGTGCACAAATACAACACTCTGACCTGGTTGCTGACCCGAAACCTGTAGGCGATATGATGTGCTCACAGAGCCGACAAAAGGAACTTACAGTTGGTCTGTGCAAATACAACGAAGGAAGTACAGCTGAGAGCTTTACATGATGGCACACAGACTGTGGCCGTTGAGGATTCCACCGGGCCAGTAAGAACAGCACTGAGGTGGAACACTGTGGGCCCTTACAGCCTGACAGGTCAGTGTTCGCCATCACCCCCAACACACAATGAAATGAGATGACCAACCAAGTGCATCCATGTAGTTCAGATGTCACAACTAAAGCGACACATCTCTGTGTCCCTGTCTGTCCCTCAGCATACTGTACATCTCCTTCTACTTTAAACTTTAAAATTGTACTTTGTTTTCTCTGTAACATTTTTAGTGTTCCAGGTACAGGTATTTTCCAATCAATAATTAGATTTTGAATTTTTTGTCATAGCAGGACATAATTTCAAGCTCTTATGTTCTTGATGTTGCAACTGTAACTGGTTCCGAAAAATTCTCCATCTTTCTCAGTTTTTCCAGAATCTTGTGTCAGAGCAAACATTCACCTTTCAGAAACTACAGGAAACCTCTTCCTGCCTCTGTTCCTACTTCGTTTATAGACAACCTGAGAACATCATGCAGCCACTTTCTCCTCCAAAGTTATGCCCAGAGGCAACCCTCCATCGAATACCAACAAGTGCACTGGAAGGCACAGTCTGTTTAAAGCCCGGAGAAGATTCTGAGAAGTAAAACGAGAGGAGAGGAGAGGATGTTTCAAAACAAAGTGGGAGGGCACTGCCTGAAGCAGAGACCCTCTGTTGTTGCTGATTGTCCAGTGAATTGGCCAATCTATCGATACACTCCTCTGTTTTGCTGTATATACACTAACAACACACTCACAAACAGGCACACACATAGAGACACAAAACCACATTCTTCAAGGAGCTTCATTTACCCCCTGAAGTGAAGGCAGTTGTGAGAAAGCCTTCTTTGGGTTGTCAACTTAAAAACACTCTTTCCCTGAGGCTCTGTCGGCAAGTTGTGATGGATAATAGTCCACTATATTATGTGTTTGTGCCTTAAAGGAAGCACAGACACACATAGGACACCTGTGCACTTACAGTGCATAACTGAAATAGCGTCAGAGCCAGCCCTTTGATAGCGTTACTATCTTCTTTTCATTGTGAACCCCTGTAGCATCAAGAAACTCCGGTAAGGGGTGGCATAGACGATATAATGAATAAACAAAAAGGGAAATGTTTTTACATTTGGTTCATAAAAGATTTAACAACACAAGATTTGTATCAAGAACAAGAATATACGGAAAAAAAGTGCTTAACCTGCTGGCGTGTTGTTTGCTCTTCCTGCATCCAGCACATACCTGTCAGCCTTTAGAGTGCAGAAAAAAATCTGTTTTTCAATAGCAAAGCAGTGGAACCTCTCAAGAGACCAAGAGACATGCATTCATTCAGCTGAGTCTTTGTCTTTAATGTAACACAAAAATACAGCAATACAGCATACAGCAAAAAAAATACAAACCCTTCTTCTTCTATTATTATTATTATTATTATTATTATTATTATTATTATTATTATTATTATTATTATTATTTTTAATGGTTATTATTTTTTTTTGTTTATACTGATGAGATAAAAAAGATAAAGTAAAGATGTGTGCCTTTAAATTTCTGTAGTTGTACTCTCAGTTATTTGATAAAACTGAGTGGAATTGTGTCTGAACATTGAGAATATTTCCCCATGTATCATCTTTCGACAGCAGCACCTATTGGCAGATGACATTTGGCAGATGAGCATCAAAACAACAAAATTATGCAAACAGCTGAAACGCAGCAACCCTGTTCCAGTGTTTAACTCGCTGAGTGACACCTTTCCTTCTGGGAGAGGTGTCCTATAGGAACCAGCAGGTGACAAAGATGTCATATACAAAGAAATGATAGGATTTCTTTTTTTATTATTATTATGCAGATTGATTCATTATTACATGCAAATAATTTGAGAAATAATGAAAGAGGAGCTGATGCAAATCAAATGCAATTCTCCCCAAAAGACTGTAAGAATCCGGTAATGACGCTTTACTTGCAAAAAGCGCCATCTTTCTGTTGGTCGGAGTTGGAAGTTTTGTATTTTGAATGGTGTTTCTCAAGGATCAGAAGAGCAACACCTTGCATTCAAAACACAGATTTAAAACTGATTATACAACTAAATATATTCAACACTTGCTCCAGCATATAGTATTGGTAATCATTGGAATGCCTGTCAGACAAATCACATTAAAGTTAATGAGCGCCGCAACTGCTTGTATAATACAGAATGGCTCAACAAGTGAATGATAATGGTAATTAACTAGTGAAAGCACAGTAAGACTTGTAGCTGTGGGGAGATATGCAACGGTTAATTGCATTGTATCAATTCCATAAGCTAGTCTTAATAAAAGAGTTAACACTCATAAGATAGAGAGTGAATGAGAGAAAATGAACTGTACCTATAAGAGCAAGTGTTATTGAATTATACTGTGCTAGGAGCGCAGGTAAATTACCCCCCCTGTCAATTTGCCCACCAACTCCTGAGCACTCCTCATACAAAGCCTTTATAGTTTGCAAAGTCTAAGGTTGTGGAGTACAGCTCTGAATAGAATTTTTATTTTGTTTTTTTCTTTTTTTAAAGTTTTACAGCTCATTGTTATTCACCACCTACATTACAGTGAATAAACAATGGGTTCACGATGCACTGGGCTTTCTGATTCATGCTAATCTAAATGTGTCACTTATGAATAAAATGAGGGTTTTTGTGAGCAGACATGATTGGAATTTTCAAACGCGGTGCTGAATTTCATCTATCTATCCATTTATCCATCCATCCATCCATCCACACAGTATATCTACATATTGTAGGTGTCTACATTTTGATTTTTTTTTTTTTTTTAAATGACGGCAACATGGCCTCCCGTGGCCAGGATTTCACCTCACTCGCTGTCAGCTGCCAAGCCTTTGTTTTCCTCACACAGAGCCATTCAGGCATGACCAACTCCTGTCCTCTACTTTCCACCTAATCATCATTTCACTGGTTGACAAGGACGCTCATAAAAAATGGTGAATTATTTGACTCAGGTCGAATTGAGCTTTCAGTCAAGTCATTGCTGAAGGATATTTCACAAATCCAAACGCTGACCGATTTTGCGTGTCGGATGACATTGACCCACAGGAAGTGTTTTCCGCCCTTATTGTGGTTGAGGAAAACGATGGGTAAAAAAAAATGAAATGGGTTGACAGATGGATTAAGGGAGTGTATTAGCGTAAGGTTAAGTCAAGAACTTGTCTGATTTCCATATTTTCCTAAGCTGCCTGTGTGTGAGATGAAGTCAGAAGAACAGTGGATGGCAAAATGATGAACCACAGTTGAATATGTTATGCGTAAAGGAGTTTTTTTCTGTTTGACCTCTTTAGCCCATGAAAAAAAAACACACTTATGGTCTCCTTACTTCAAAGCAGTTTGTGGAAAAATAAAAATAAAACAGCCAAAGAAGTGGGAGACTGCAACTTTTGGTTCCGCTAAAATTGCCGTTAGCAGTTCTATTGATGGGATTGGGCATAGTCTTTATTCCAGAGCCAAAAACAGACGTGAGAAATCTTTTTGTTTGTTCTGTTTTTTTAACTTGTGCACTCAGCCAGAATGTATGACTTACATCTCACATCTTTTTACACCAGTATCAAATTGTACGACTCAAACAAACGCTGGGGGCGAAAAACATTGTACTCATCTTTGGCCAAAACAGAATTAGTTTGAAGAGAACCTCAGAACTTTAAATTGACTGAAAGAACAGTTCCAATTGCAAAATATTAAACTTGAAACAAAGTGCAGTAATGAGTTGAAACTTTTTTTCCTAGGTGACGTCAGACAGAATGTCTCATGAGCTAATATCACATCTTAATATCACATGTGCTTTTTTAAAGCAGTGGAAAGTGGAAGGGTGCTGATAATAATAATGAAGATGAAACCCCAGCAAGTTCAAACCAGAGATATGGCACCATGTTGTGTTTCCCATGCTTCAACGGCTTTCGGGCCCTTTCGGGTTGTAATTATTAAAAATTCAGAATTTTAAAAGAGAGTAAACTGCCTGCTATGATTCCCAGGCATGGTCCAAAATAAAACCCTCTACAGCACCAGATAAAAAAAAAAAATATCGCTAACCAAAATATACACAGAGATCTGCAAAGGAGCATAAACATCTGCTAGCTTTGCTATCATAACAAGCCTCCAAACCTAAATCCAGGAGTTTATTTTAAGCGTTCAGTCAATATGGGAGTTATTGATCAGGTGAGTGGATGAAAATAAACAAATTATGGTAAAAAAACAACAACAACCTCATTGTCGGTGCATAATACTCAGGATATAGGCCATCTAACAGCTCCTATGATAAGTGTATGGGAGGAAAAAAAAGATTACCAATACTTAAAATCCTCACATGGTACTAAATACAGGGTCTCCACCTTTCCACAATGCACAGCCACAAAAGAAATACGCCTTGTGTTTGATTCTGCTATCGGCATTCATCAGGCTCCGTTTGGTGCCACTGAGCAGCCGCACAGCTTATTGGCTCTATTTTAAGCAGAGCAAGTATGAAGGCAATATGTGGATCATAAGCTCCAAGCCATGGATAAAACAGAATAGAGCAGAAAGCAAACTAGCAGGGTGACAAACAGCGTGACTGTTTAGCCTAAGCAACATCTTGAAAGGAGGTTAGTTTCATTATTTCATAATTTGCCATGCAAAACACAAAAAAAGAAAAGATGAGACCCTAATCGCATTAATAGGAGAACAAAAACTGTGAATAGTTCCATCACCACAGGTCACATTCGCTGAGATGCAGGGTACACTCCGGGCAGGATGACTGTCCAGAGAGATACACATAGATACGTTCACACATAAATGCATTCTTAAGCCTCCAATTTAACAGCTCAAATATAGACATACCTATTTCAAGTCTTGTAGGCTTTATCATTAATTGCTATAGAATATATTTATAATCTTTTTGTTAATTAGGTTCTCATTAAAAGTCCATATCGTTTGCATCAATAGCTGGGAAATAAAACCCATCCAGCAATTCCTAACAACGAAACCTTGACATGGGTGTAACAATATCTACAGCATACTGGCTGAGAGCAACCAATTGTTTAATGGTTCAATAGATTATTGTGTCAAGTCCAAAATTCTACAAACACAGAAAATGGCTGGCATGCACCCTCCAATAGAGGAATTGATCTGTCAAGCCAGTGCTTGCATGGTTGTGTCTAAAGCTACACTGATTTGTTGTGGTCCTGTCTCTTCGCAAGGGCATTTCGGGAAGATGTCTCTGAAAACCTGACATGTATCCTTAATAAAGATACCAAACCACATTGGTAAAATGAAGGAACAGATGGTGTATAATCTAAAACGTACTAGGGGGTGTGAGGATCAAATCCCAAATGTGCTTCCGTATTTAACTTCACTCTGGTCCACAAAGACGAGAAGGAGACAAGAAAGAAAGACACTTTCTTATTAGTTTAACTTGGTGGATTATATTGGATCAGATAGGGACAAGGAGGACCTGATTTGCGATTCTACTGCCACCCTTCTTCATGAGAAGATTGGCGATAAGCCCCATCCATCAAACTTGACTTGCTCATTCAAAGTGATGGGAAAAGCGACCCTATCAGTTTATCAGCGCTCTGTATTTCAGATAAGCCTGTATACTCTGACGACATAGGGGAGAAGTTGAAATCAGGCATGGGACCGTCTGTGGAGAGTGTTGGTTCCCCAGTATAGGAGAGACATCTGCTGGCTACCAGCTGTCTTACAACTCTAAGTAGGCTTCCACTGTATGTCATCTCCAGGGAAAGCCTTTCTGGTTTGATGGACAGGATACTTTGCTTGATATTCATATTCACCTTTGACTTCCTTTTAGCTCTTCAGCTGTTTTACCACTGACATGTAAAAGATATTGACAGCCGATGAAACAGTGACTGAAATTTGAATGTTTCTTTCTTCTTGTTCCCGGAGAATAATTCAATATGAATTAAAAAGCTGCAGCTTCCATAAATAATTTGCTTGTTTATCTGCAGGTTTGATTTGCTGACAAAAAAAAAATCAAAGTATGTAAATGCAGTGCTGTTTGGCAGCCAACATAGCCATCCCAGATGTCATATCTGTGTACACCACATGTACGCAGTAAAATGTTCTAGCTGAAAAAAAATGATAATCATCTAATGGCAGGAATCCCAGATTTGAATCACTACCCAATATATAATAAACATGCCAAGTGTGACGCGTCAACCAAAGTTCCGCCAACTCTATTTGCTGGTTTTTGTGGTAACAGACAAATAAAATGAGACAGAGACAGAGAGGTGGAAAGTTCTATTTTTACAACTTCACTGGCAGATGTGACAGTGTTTTTCTCTGATTCGATTATTTATTTGTCAATAATAAGTGAACTTATGTTAAAAGAATAGAAGATTTCTGTCTCTATCTTTTGCAGGGTTTCAAGTTCTAATATTATTAAATTGTTATCATTTTAATGATTTGTTCACTCATGCTGAATCTTATTTAGTGGGTGAGTCCAATCATTTGAGGTTCAGTAAGATGGCACAAACTGAAATGACACCTGGTCATGGACAACAGGGTCTAGTTTGCTGTGGTGAGGTGAACTGGAACATGGTTTTCAAAGGATCTTAGGGGGACAGGAAGCTTGTAAGTGGATGCGCTTGTTTACCAGCTCCAGAAGAAAATGTCATGGGCTACCCCGCAGAGATAACTGTTTTCAACAGGGAGTGAGCAAACAAGCATATTACGGAATTATGGACCACAAAAAATGTTGGCAGATGCCAACTGTGCCCATGCACATACACACACACACACGTTGTGCTTCTTGCTGTATTTACACAGACAAATAAACAGACAGACAGATCGACCAAAAGTATGAACAAATGTCACTCATTATTTATCAATTTAGCTCATATCTACATTCAATCAACACAGCCATATTCATCTCCAGCTGCTCTCTGTTGTTTTGATGCTGCAGTTATATGGACAGTAATCTCCAATTCGCAGCCATATGCCACCAACCTAATTCTTGAGAGAGGTCCATGTTTAAAATGTGTGCTGTGGCTGCCAAGTCTGCTCTGAGTGGAATTAATTAGTACTATAGTCTTCCATCTGTCCTGCACATGTTGGCAACCCCAATGTTTTACACTTTTGGGAGACAAGTAGAAAGTAAGTTAGAAAAACATAATCTTTACTGTTCACAATGGGGCTGCACAAAAAAAATAGATGATATGCTGATTGAATATGGACAAGGCAAATAATTTCAGGATGTGGTTTATTGAATCTGACAACACAGTCTAACACTTAAAACCAGCCAATAAACCACAGACCGAATTAATGCCATTAATTTCGTTTTCAGTACATTGTCAGCACCGTGATGTGTAATTCATGAAGTACAGCTATTTCATTCCTTTTCAACACCCACCCATATTCAGGTTGTTGTTCAATGTGCTAACTGCCCAAGCCACAGGATCCCCAGTTTTCGTGCAAGAGTCTGTGGCAGGTATGGCAAAATGCATAATCACAATTGTTTTGGTCAAAATTGATTTATCATGATTATTTAATAAGATCACGTATTGACTTTGAAAACATCATGCCCTTTTTGAACTTGACATTTATTGAAAAATAAATAATTTTAAGAGTCGGTTTCCCTAAGCTTTAAATTTAATTCAACTAAAAGACAAATAACAAAATAAATATATTTTAATTGTAATAGGCATAATACTACTACTACTACTACTACTACTACTACTACTACTACTAATAATAATAATAATAATAATAATAATAATAATAATAATAATAATAATAATATCCTTTGAAATTAAAAATAAAATTGAATTAAGGTGGAGTGAGTGATTCTGGAGAAATCCAATACTATGATACCATGATATGAGCGAACAACAAGTAAAGTAAATAAAGTTAGCAAAGTTGTGGGTTAGCAAACTGTCATTACAGATGCAGCTGCAAAGCTAACATGCAGAGAGGATGAGACAGTCCCAGAGACAGCACACCAGCTCCAGACAGCGATATTCACAATTCTCCTCCTGCCATAGCTAACATTACAACAACAGCATGTCATGGAGACTTAGAAACTAAGCTCAATGTGGGCAAGTCATTTAACGTTAGCTGATGCACAAATCATGGCTGCAACAGCTGGAACAGTGATGTGTGGCTCAGTCCAAGCCACATTTGTTTCCTAGTTACAGAGACAGGGCTGTGTACAAACACCAGAATTTTTAATTCACTGCACACATAGAACAGATATCTAGTGAACCGTGAGGATATAATATTCGCTGAATTTAACAAAAAGACATCTATTGGATTAGAATAACAGACCCCACCTTTACTCGTCCAGCCCTAGTGGTTGGGCACTAAAGCATATCCTTCAACACAGGAAATTATTTACATTTAGCTAATATGCCAAAACACACACACACACACACACACACACACACACACACAACACACACACACACACACACACACACATTTATCGGTAATACTCTCAATTTCTGTTCATGATTTCTGTACCGAGTTGCTGTCTCAAACTTTGCTGTGTGGATGAACTGGCTGTCCAGAGTTTATATTTCATGATTGATGCTACATCTTTTAATTGCATTTGCTTTAATGCACTACTATTACTTCTGTTCCCAAGATGTGTCGGCAGTGATACAGTGATAAATGAAGGCATAGTCAAACTGGTATTGTGTGCATATTTTAACTGGGTATTTAATTCTCTGTGGGTACAGGATACAACTGCTTCCCTTTCTCCCACTTCTGGGGCTGGCTCCCGTTGCTATAGAAACATCAGAGAGAGAGATAAAGAGAGGCACTGACTGCAGTGGAGGTGTGTGTGCGCGTGCGTTCGTTCGTGTGTGCGACTGTGACCGAGCGAGATTTCAAAGAAGACTGTTGAGCTGTGTCTAATGAGTAGTGTGTACTCGCACTCTCATCTGAGCAGTGAATGTGGAAGCCCACAGCAGGTCAAATCTGACTGAGAGAAGGCACCCGCAGCACACACATACACCCACACGCATGAACACTCTCTCTTTCTCTCTGACAGTGGGCCATCATGGGAGTATAGAAGTTCAGTCACTAAATATTAAGCACAGCATGCCAATTCCAAAACACTGTAAGGGAATTCAGCTTAAGAAAAAAAACAGTGTCTATTATTTATTTATCTGTGCACCCATAAATGTGTGGTCCAATGTTTCAATAGTTAAGCGAATTCTGCAAAATGATGCTGCAACAAAGTACTAAGAATGTCTAGTATGAATACAAGAACCACTGCAGAGCCTGAATTGTAAAGTAACTTACTGCTACAGACGCAGCATTTTTCACTGGCATAGGGCCGGGGCTGATTTGTGACTCATCTTTGCTCGGGCTGTTCACATTGCTTGAGTGGTATGTGATCCATTCTGGATTAAGTAATTGAATGCCTCATCGCTTCAGAAGAGCTCTAAGTCCGTTGTGTGGCAAGCACATGAAATGCTTTTCTATCTGCCAGGAAGGTTAGAAGCTGAAAAAGTTGAGCCTGGCACCAGACTTCGTGGTTCATAATTTTACTTCTTTAACTCTTCTTAGACATTCAAAGGACAAGCCTGGACACACCCAGAGGCTTAGAGGGAAGTAGCAATAATAGTGTAATCAATGAGAAAAGCCAGATCAAATATGAAGGAGTTTCTTCTTGATATTAACGTGTTACTAAAAAAATGTATATATTTGGGTAATTATCAGCTGCAACAAAGCAGCTAAATTTGGGCATAAAAGAAAATAATATAAACTACCTTGAATTCTTGACCTTTAGTTACAGTACATAGAGTGTGTGAAGGTTATATAAACCGTCTTCTTTTCAACTTTTTTATTTTAGCATCAATTGAAAAATTACAGAAGCAGACACTCCTTAGCCATTTTTATAAACAAGTGCTCACTCCTTGTGGGAAATGGGTTTCTAACCCCCAACAGGGTTTAAAAATATACCGATGCATGCAGAACAAAAAACCTGACCTAGCATGCCCATTTACTTAACTGACTAAGTATCTCATAAACAAATGAATGAGAATGAGAATGATTTCTGATTGAGAAGGAGTTACGGGGTCTGTTTGCAATCCCAACACACACTGTTGGTACAATCAACAGCAGTAGGCTCTTTGTGTAATGCGTGAACAACAGGTAGCCCCTCTGTGTTTTTAGGACTGATGTCTAATGACAGTGCTTTGCTAATAATGTGGTCTCAGAGTTGTCATGTTACATCCACTGAACACCAAGGCTACAATTAGACTGTCAAGGAGTTGAGGGGGTTGATCCAAGCTGATTTGGTGCATGTGTGTATGCATGCACACACAAACACTGCAGGGAGAGGCACACACACAAACACTATCGACACTATCTGTGCAGCTATTGCTACAAACACATTCCAACGTTTTGTATGTGTGTGTTTTTGTGCACGCCCACCTTGGTTTCGGCTAAATCAGCTCTGTCAAAGCCACGTTAGGTCAAGCCATCCTGATATCACAGCTCAAAGTCACTTAAAGCAACTCTGCCCTTTGTAGAAGCACCAGAAATCATACATATTCATGTGCTTGCCTCAAATCATATTTCAGAGAAGTTGCTTTCCAATTCCAAGGCTCAAGACATGCTGAATGCTTTTGGCATATGGCCATTTGAAGAAAGTTATGGTGCATGGCAAAGTTAAAGATATAAACCTGTTAAATGTGTGCCAGAGATGCATAAAGACTTTGAACTCCTTGGTTACTGAAATGTTTACAGTTTACTTTTTAATGAAGGTTGCAAGGTCACCGACTGGTGTTTTTGTTTTCCATCATTTATTCAAACTAGTCAAACTTTTGACTCTATGATCTGAAGCCTTCGAGACTGCCTTATAGTTGAACTTTTTGCTGCAGACTCTCAACCGAAACAACTGAATTTATAAATTATTTTTTAATGTCATTTGCATTTATTTAATAATTTAAACAGCACTGCATCTTTCATATCTCCATAAAGTCTTAAGGCTCTGACACATACAAGCTGACCTCAAAGAACTAGCAACAGCAAAAGGCGGATTGATCAACCTCTTTGAGCTGCGTTGTAACATCTGTTAAAAGTTACTGGAACACAGTGCAAAGAGTACAGCACACAGTGAGCGGACCACCGACATGCACGTGTGTCTGTGTCTTTGTGAGAGGAAGCACAGGGCATTAGTCTGATAAAAAAGTTATATTGGCATGCAAAGTTCTCCTTTGCTTTGCATTGCAGCTGTCAGTCGTTTGCAGATTTGTGGATTACAAGTTGGAGGCAGCTGTTGCTGCTGCTAATTCAATGTGTACCAGCATTCTAAAGTTTAAAGTAAAAATATGGATACATCTGCTTCAGGCCCTTCAAGTATTTTCATTACAAACTTTTTATATGAAAACAAGTTGAGTGTCACATTTTATCCTCTTCGTTGCATAATTAACGAATACAAGTCTTTGCCAAAACTGACTGTACAACAACATCATGTGGTCACTTCTGCACCCTATCCATACACCTGCTCTTTTACAGCCTTCACATTGTTGTACCTGCAGGATAAAGGATTTTAATTACAGAAAGCTGATTTCACACATCAGTGGGCTGTTTCCAGGTATTTATAGCAAATAATTATAAGACATGGTACAAAAACCTCAAAGAAATGTATTTATACCTTAAATGTGTTACACATGTTGGTAAATTGTGTATTGGCAACGCTTAGCACTGTGGTACTTTATAAAGTTAAGAAGTACATCTGTAAAATACCTGTAATACCCACTATTGGACGCAGTGAAATATCATGACCACTAGATGTCAGTAGATCCTAATAATAGATGTGCCTTGTGATGCCTTGTTACTGTAACTTACAGTATTAGTTCACTATAAACGCATTTGTACTGTATTGGCTGTATGTGTGTGTGTGTGTGTGTGTGTGTGTGTGTGTGTGTGTGTGTGTGTGTGTGAGAAAAAGAAAAGAAAAGTGAGATACAGAAAAAAAACAGAGATGGAGAGGCAGAGATAAATAGATAGTGACTACCTCCATTAGTCATGGAAGACATTCTTATTACCAAACCCAAGGATCATTAACATATTCTACCAGCAACACCCGAGAGCTTACATGCTCAATCTGTGCACGCCTACATAAATTCTATCTCTCAGATACTTGGCATATTACATTGAGGAGTGGGATTCCAAATAAGATTGAGATCATTTGAGTGTGTGTGAGTGTATGTGGGTGTGTGTGTGTGTGTGTGTTCATGTGTGACAAAACCAGATTTAACAGAAGACTGATGAGCAGCACCTAATGTGTTGGGTGTTTGCATACTCACACACTCAAAAGAGCATGGAGTGAAAAAGCCCACAGCAGGCACACACATACACAACCACCTTCAGTCTATGACGGATATATCAGAGCAGCGTATGTGTCATTCTAATTACATGCTGCATCCATCCTGCTCTCCGCTCATTACATAATGTCATTTAATCTATGGCCCAGAGCCTTGTCTACAATGTTGTGATAAAGGCAAATTAAAACAATGTGCACCTCTCAGGTTCACTGATAAGAAAGGTTAATCTGATCGAAGCGATGTGCATGCATACATATCTGTTCATTTATGTGTGTCAAACCATGTATCCTTAAAACCAAGAAACTGACAGTCAATAAATTTTAACCTCGAGCTCAAGGTTTGTTGGAGAGGGGAAGTCAACCTTCACATTCGCCAAAAACTCAATATCAGATGGGAAGAAAAAAATAGAAAAATAGATTGACTGCTTGCAAAACTGACAAACTCCGATTAACATTAAAGGGTACATATGAATAACATCAGTGATTGAAGACAATGAAGATCAAGTGATCAATATGTTGTTCGTGCCACCAAAAAAAAAGGGCCTGCACTGTTTTAGATGCTTGGTATGCATTCTCTCTCCAGCATTTGAAGAGAATTTTGTTGTTTATTTAAATAAAAATTAAGGCAGATCTTAAGTCTACTGCTATAAAGACACACATTAAACATACAGTAGACATTTGAAAGCTTTCATGCAATGTTAATGTAGCACAACTAAGAGTCTACAGCCATGCTAGTGGCTCTGGGAGGCTGTGCATGCTAACATGCTGATGTCTTGTAGGTAAAATGTTTACCATCTTAGTTTTGCACATTAGCACTTGCTAATTAGCAATAAACAGTATGTAAAGCTGAGGCTGATAGCAATATCCTTTTTTTTTAGGTATTTAGTCATAAACCTATAACTTAGTAATGGGACAATTACAATTACAGCCTGATGATGAAGCTAGATTAAAACTCAGGAAATGACCAAAGTATTACCAAATGATGCTGATGGGGACATGATTCCATGGCAATGAGATATTTGAGTCTGGGCCAATTGCCATCCCTAGATCCATGCTGCTAGCATGGCTAAAAATATGAAAAGAAAACCAAAGGATGATATATTATATTTTGGAGCAACAGCAACATTTTATAGCATCATATGCAAACCCATGCCTTTGTGTGCCCTATGCAGCTGTAACCATCATACTGACGGGCTCTTTAATTATATGGGAAACAACTCCATTTACAACCATCCCTATAAGTGAACAGAGATAACATTATATGCATGAGCAGGTGTACAGGTTTGCAGGTGTACTTTGGTGTGACTAAATGTCTGCCAAATGACAACCAAGAACATTTGTCAGACAGAAAAATGTGCATAGATGAATAGATAACTAGATGCTGTGGACAGATATGCATCCTTCCGATCTGTTCATGTTCTGTGCTACAGCTATAAAAGCCGGGACCGCCATTCACAACATATGGCGCAAAATAAAAAGCACCGTTAACAATCAGGTATGCATTAATTTAAACTAAACCCAAACAGATAAATTATGCATGGTTAGACGCTGAGAGAAAGAGGCCAGTTGCGGTATTGAATGAGATGTGAGTGCTGCAGGGTGTTGACAAGATGAGTGTGGTCGTCAAGCTGAATAAACGCACCCACACACATATGCATGCCTGCAAACAGGCCACACACTGTGCACCCGTCAGACACACGGCCACATTTTTATTTTCTGCCGCTTCTCTCTCACACACGCACTGGCAGACACACACACACACACACACCCTAGCACCCAAGGAGTGATTTTTGCAATGCGAATGAGCTTCCTTAGGAGCCTCTGTCACGGCTTGGAGAAGCCACATTGCAGAGGCCAGCTTGAATATGAGGATTCTAACCACCGTGTTGCATCAGCACCTCGCTGACATGCCGGAAGGAGAGGCTGTGTTTGCTGTCATGGCTGAACACAGCTTGAATCCATACAACACACACTGCATTGACAGCGAAATTGACAGACTGAAGCAAGTGACTTGGCTTCATGGAATAGCAGGCGGAATAGTAAAGGAAGATGAATGGCTTGGAAGAGTATCAGTGGGGATTCAATGCATGTGTGCATTTCTGCTGTAGTAATACTGTACGTGGTGTGTAGTCATGACATTTCCTAAAGTCACTATAGAGAGAACCACAGCAAGGATAATGTTTCTTCCGGCACTCAAAATGCCAGCGTGTTTTTGTGTGTGCATGTTTGTGTGTGTGTTGCGCATGTGTGTGCAAAATTGATGTAATCCTTTGATAAGGTTGTTTCAGTAGCACAGTGTCCCACAACATCTTTTAGAGTGTCAACATGACAAGAATTTCTCCAGGGCACATCCAGTTTAAAAAGTTGATGTTAGAAATGCTGGCTTCTTCGGTCATGATGTTTTTTCAGTAGACTGGTCATTTGACAGACAGGATTATGTCCAACATGGCCTTATCATATGTCAAGCGTCTGCTGATGGGAGGCGGGGGGGTCACAGGAGCATATGCTATACATATAAAGTGAATGCGACAATGTCAAACCGGTGCCCCTGCACCAAGTGAAATGGAACAAGATGCAACAGCTGATCAGCTTGTTTGTAACCTTCCTGTGAGTGAGCAAGCTGACACGCCAACTTTCTCTATCTTGCCTTCTTTTTGTCTTTTTTTTTGTTTTTTTTTTACATCCAAGCGTGTTTATTATTCACTACTCGGAAATTCTGAAAATAACCCAACCAAAGGTTATTATGTGACAAAGGTGACTATGTGACGAACACACCAACCATATGGCTGTCACTGAAAGAGCTGCAATAACATTGGCAAGAATACAAACTAGACACAGCTGGTCGTTTTCCAAAAACCTGACTCAAGCTGGCATAAACTATAGAAGTGCAAGAATGACTAGGCAGACTGGGGAAATATAGAATCACTAAATTATGTATTATATTATCAGTATTGTGCAGAGTTGCACCAAAAGTACACTTCGGATAAAGTAGGACACATGCAAGAAGGGTATGTGATGCAAAATATCCATTAAACGTGATTAGGCATTATTGCGTTTATCCTAGATTTTTCTTTTCCATTAGTTAATTCACTCCAGAAAATGATACAACACTACACATTGTAACCAGGTTCAGTGGTAATGGAATGTATAATAAAGTGACTGTGCCCTTAATTTACTGTAGAGTCCATTTACTTAATTGATTTTAGTGTTATGTTACTCTTTAACTTGGCTTGCCCAGTTGATGATTGGCTCAGGACACTAATACAGTACTGGAATCAACAATGAGTTCCCCAATCGCGTTGTTTCTCATTGATTATGCAGCGCTTAGACATTCATCATGTCTGTAATCGAATTCAGATTTGGTTATGGATGGTAGGAACAAGTCATTACCGATGTAAAGGGGCCGATGAATTGTCCCTACCAATATTCTAGATTTCCAAGTTGCCTGGTTTGTGTGTTTTCTGCAAAAAGTGGGTTTTTATGATCAAGTGTGAAGGATCAAGATACAACTGACAAAAGTCTCATGATGATGTGATGAATAAACTGTGGTTTGAAGAAGTTAGTATTATAATTTAAGTACATTTAAAACGTTAAGATGTTAAGGATACTAAGATGTTGGTCAGACATATCATTTTATACAACAACTTTATTACTAGGCAAAAATGACCCCCAAAAGTAACATCTTCAGGCCCTATTTTATGAAGAACTGATGAGTAGGTAACAGCATCTCTTCTGTAATCAGTCCAAACATGTACCGTCTTTGACATTTTTCACGTGCAGCATTAATATTTATGGAATTTACACCATCCCCATGCCTCTCCTTTTTTCTTGAGTAGATCAGGAGTTGATAAGTTTTATGGGACATTATTATGGATATCATAAACAGTACCAGTCAAAAGTACCAACCCATTCACTTGAACGAGAGAGCGCATCCAAACTTTTGACTGATACTGTGCGTATGTGTGTGTGCGTATATATTAGCATGACTGATTAGTTTGTGAATGTCATTCTTCATTGTATTTTATAAATCCTGGTAGCAGCAGCGTGACAAAGACCAGTAGACAGATGAGCTCAGATGTCACAGTGAAATGTCTGACTAGAAAAAAATAAAAAGATACAGTGGGGGTTTCTGAAAGGGTTTAAATATAGGTTCATGTTAGAACATTCTTGCTGCTCTGTCATGAAGCATTTAAATTGTAATCCAAATCACCAAACAGCCCCTGTGTGTATCTGCGTGCACATGTGCACATCTGGAGAAAAGTGATTATGCAGCAAGTGCACACATATGCAAATTTGTGTTGTCATATTGCCCATCTCACAAAAAAATGCCCCTACCAAAGTTTGAACCAAACCTACGCTCTTAAGCTAATCACTAGGGCTACTGTTTGATATGATGGATGAGAAAAGCAGGGACACTGAGGGATGCAGGAGACACCAGAACGTGAACGAACAAAAGGCATGCAGCTAGTAATCTGAAAAAGGAAAAAACACCTTATGTAATCATCAAGAGTCAGTGTCATTCCTTTGACTCCCGTTGAAAAGGGTGGTATAAAACTTTTATACTCTTGACAGAGGACATGTTCACATTCTCATATACGTTCCATTTTTGGAATAACTACTCCCTTTCTGCTCACACTCACCCACATGAAGTTTCCTACTTTCTTACAGGGTTTGAATCACAGTGAGAGCAGTGGGAGGCTCACCTTCCTCTGTTCAATTACTGCAGTAGTAGAGGAGTCTGATAAAAAGAATACTGCTAACGTAGAAAGCAAAGCTGTAGGCCAATAATAGTGCCAAGTCCTTAATGCAGGTCCATCGATTTGAAAAGGGCTGGTTTTATTGTATATAACGCAAGTCAGAGCCTGTCTGACCATTTGTGCAGAATGTAAACAAGCTACATCACGGCCAGAAACAAGAGTATAAAACAAGCAGACTAAGAGAATAGAGCTGTCAGACTCAAAATAAATTGTTAACAGTGTGAACACAAGCATGTGATGTGAAAGCGTCAGACAGACTAAGAAAGCGAGAGTGGACACCAGAAGAAGTTGTCTGGCACATCGTTTAGCATTAGAAGAGGGATCATTACTGAAACACGTGGATAGTTTGGAGGCTTCATCAGCCCCCCGGGCACTTGACTTTCAATTAGTTTGACCTTTCCCCTCCTCTGTCAACATCTTTGGGTATATTTTCACAGCAAAATAATTATGTTTAACAACTGGGACCTATTTACATTCACAACACCAGCCAAAATTGCCCCTTTGCAAAGCATTGCCCCTATGGCAAGGAGTCATATGGGAAAAGTTTAAAGCACATTAAAACTCATTCCTTAAAGTTCTTAACAGCTCCACTGCATTTTTTCTTTCTCTTTTGTTCTGTGGTGGTTGTTTATGCTAAACTGCCTATATTTTTTATATGGGATGTTGATGATTCAGGTGCACTTAAGTACTAGGAGGCCAGCCAAAACAATGGAGCTTAAAGGTGCAGAGCAGACCTACAGATTGATACTTGGTTTGGTACTACATAGGACACTTTCATATACAATCCTCTTTGTACTATGTACAAAAGGAAGAGGACATACAATGTTGCATTTAGATCATGAAACATATCAGCTAGATTTTTGAATAGTGTCCTAGTTGTTTCATATCAATGTATCACTTTAAGCTCATCCTGTCTTAGCCACCAACTCACTGTGCCTTTATTAGACACCAGCAATAATAGTAGCCTACACACAAGGCACAAAATGACGGAGCGGCTCCGTCAGTGAGTGCGGGCAGCTCACGCACTCATACACATACACACACATAAGCGCACACTCACTCCCTGCTCCCTTACAGCTTCATTAATCCATTCACAAACCTCAGTATTTGTTCTTTACCGTTTTAGTAGTGTGATCAGGGTGGACACTTGGTAGCTATACTCTTCTTTAAACACACATTTAAACAAACATCATAAACACTTACTGTGTCGAAGTGCATTGCAGGTTCGCTCTGTTGTTTCCTGTTGGGTTTGGCAAAACAGGAGCGTAACGTTTCTGTCTTTTAAATAATATTTTCTTGCACGCTTTAA
Source organism: Lepomis macrochirus (assembly GCA_024633595.2). Classification (NCBI taxonomy): domain Eukaryota; kingdom Metazoa; phylum Chordata; class Actinopteri; order Centrarchiformes; family Centrarchidae; genus Lepomis; species Lepomis macrochirus. The sequence continues at coordinate 27,176,073 of JALXJV020000009.1, read as the reverse complement.
TGGTCACGTTAACTGTACAATTATGGTTTTTGTTTTAATAATTGTAATAATTTGTGTCGCAAAAAACTGTTTTAGAGGGAGGAAAATGTTTGTGGAGATGGGTATAAATATTGTTGAAAATATATTGGAGCGTAATAGATGTAGGGCTGGGTATCGTTCAAAGATTTTCAATATCGATACCGATATCGATACTAATCGATATCGATAACTTCGATACCGGTTCCTGAACGATACCTTTTTCAATACCATGTGATGTATATTTTCTCAACAAACAGAGAACCATTGTTGTTTGTATAAAGTAACTTAATCATTATTATCATTAATAGTTTATTTTAATAATTGAAAACCAAAACATATTTTCAATGTAACATCAGCCTATATTGTGTTTTTGTTGTTTTTATTCCTCTTTCTTTAGTTTTTATAGTGTAATTTCATTGTTTATTAATTATATATTTTTTATATATTCATGGCCTGAGAGAAAGAGAGAAATCTCTGATCTCATCTCATGGAAACAAGTTTCTGCCAATATCAAAGTTTGCTCCTCACTAGAGGAAGAGGTGGCCAGGCAACAACTATCACAATAGAAAGGAAACTCAGCCGCGCGTGTCTTTAAATCCACTGCAGCAAAGTCGCATACATCAGCCCAAACATCGGTACGTGATGTCACTATCACACGGAAGTGCTTCCGCCGGCTGCACATACAGGTCCGTGTGTGGCGGTGGCATCACTTAACTGATCCTTCAGAAACACTTGGAAAAATGTAGCGTGTGTGGAAGCTACCGCGCTACTCTGTCAATAAAAGAGCTTTGATTTGATTCAGAAAACAGCGACGCAGCCACCAAGCTACTGAGAAATGTCGTTAAACTAGTAACGGAGCTACTTGTCGCGACGCTGCTGCCCAACGCTGCTCGTACGGTGGGCGTGTTGAAGCAGGCTCGGTGGCAGCAGGGCGCTGAGACAATGACGGCACCGGCTCTGTCTTGTTGCAGCAAAGACGGAGCGACTTTCTGCTCTTAAGTTTATTCCATGCACAGTCAAAGGCTTCACCAGGTCTGTCATGTCGTTTCTTGGCAGCAATTATCTTATGTTGCAAATATTGCATCGCGCGCTGTTGCATCAAGCCACACTTTTGATTTTCTCCACGTCTTTTACATCCACAAGCCACGTCTCTGTGCGTAACCGGCGCGAGCTAATGTTTACATCACCACAGCCAATTACAATCACTTTTAGATGTGGGCACATCAAGAATGCTGCATGGTTATTGGCCCATTGGCGTTAATAAGAACCTTTGAAATCGAACTCTGGTACCGAAAGACAAGGCATTTTTTGATACTCGGTGGTATTGAAGCAATTCGGTCGGTGCCTAAAAAAGTATTGAACTCGATACCCAGCCCTAAATAGATGTGCATCCTTTTCTCTAGTTAGTAAAATGTAATTATTGTATTTTGTAAATAATTGTCAAGCCTAGTAGGAGGAGCTACTGGCAGCTTTGGGCCTATAAATGCATGGCAAAATACTGTGCATATTAGGCGAGTACATTAAGTATACCTGTGGATCCTGACCGAATCAAGTTCAGTAACACTTTCCATCCCAGAGGGAGCCCAAATAGAAGAGTTTGGATTAATTCTACGCTATGACGGTAGAAGTGGTCCTCATTCATTTGCAGATTGTGGTGAACAAGGAGGCTCATAAACCTGAATAAAAGAGTTCAGGTGGGTGGATGTTGTGCTTGTGGCCACTCTATAAGTGCACATCAGCAACATTGAGCTGCTGGAGAGTGATGGAAAGTGGAGTGATTGCTAATTGTGTGTAGGTGTTCTTGTGTCATGGAACTGATTTTCTGCATGCTGCCTAATGGACACACCTAAATGGAATGGATCCATCACTGTCATTAGGTAGACCTGTTCTTTTCCTGTTAAGTCAAGATGTTTCTTTTTTACCAACAAAAAAAAAATACACTAACACTAGCACATCTACATGTCCATTCGTGCTAAAACCTTTTTAATAAGAAGTCGTGGTGTTTATCTGTTTCAACAAAGGTGCAGGGTCTGACACCTTGTCCCAAAAACAAGGTGAAAGAGAAACTACACACCAGCAAGTAACTGAACTAGCTTATTCAAAGTAGAAAACCAAACACAGATAACATGTCCACTAGTTCATGAAAATAAATCTGAGATTGAAGCTTCGACTGGATGACTGGGACGGAGCATTATTCTCTCCAACCTGATGCAGCTGAAAGTGAAACACTCTAACCATATGGCTGTCACTGCATGTGGTGGAAAAAAAACAAACACTGGCAATGACACAAACTGGCTACAAGTGCAGCACAATTCACTGTCAGATGAATGTGGTCAAATTAGATTAATTCAGTTATGAAAAATGTCCCATATCATACACTGACATCACTGAACCAAACGGCTATGCTTACAATGTCAAAGTCAAATTTCTAGAAAAGGTTCTATTGATGTGGCATGATGCTGATGCACCTCCACACAGCAGTCAGATCCAGTCCCATTCAGTTTTATTTAACATGGCTCCAATTCACAACAAGGGTTATCTCATTGCACTAATTCATATAGAGCAGGTCTAGACTAATCTCTAAACAACAAATCAACAATCGCTAATGATTGTTCCTCAATTTGCCGTTGATTCAAAAAAAGGAGCAATCACCATTTGGGAAATAAGTATAGTTTACTCATGATCTAGACAACGTATGGGCAATGACACTGTATTTAGAAGCTTACATGGGGAAGATTTGACCAAATAATAGAGGATGAATAAATGGATTGTGTTTTTTATTATTGTATCATGTCCAGCCCACATAGGCTTACAAAACACCACAAAGTCGCATAAGCCAGATTCAGAATGCTGAGTAAACACAAATTCAAAGGACGATGCCAGCATTTTGCACAGTCAGCCCAGTAAATCCTTTGTGCTTACTACTTACATTATTGACAACCATTTCCTAATTAATGCAAGTGGCGCTTGCATTTTTGAATGCATTTTTCCCCCTTCCTTCCAGGGGCTATCAACTTTCTCAACACAGCTAATGCATCGTAAAAACATGCACACACGTCTGCAGTGGTTTTTATTAAAGTCACCCAATTTTAGAGTTTTAACAGAGCTTTACCATTCAGCTGCCACACAGCCTTGCATTCACAAGCTATGCTGTTTGGAAACTGAACAGGGAATACAAATAATGATCAGATATGAATGCTGTAAGTAAGTTGTACTGACTGGTCGTAATAACAGCACAGAACACACCGTTCCTTGGTGTCGAACTCAGATGTGCGCTATCACTGTATCAGGTCTGGAAAACCCGCATACTAGTTTGTAAACAAAAAGAAGTTAGCAAAATAGTAACTCTGCATTTTCACGAGAAAAATGTCAGGCAGAAAGTTCTTTTTCAGGGCTTTGAAGAAAATGGAGCTCATCATCCACTTCTCCCAAATTACACAGCTGATACAAATTTATTTCCTCCAGAACATTTTTGAATCTACTCAACTAATGATCTTTGGGCTTCTAGAGATGTAACATATGATGTGATTCCATTCTTTTCTCTAATATATATTGGTTTTGACAATGTATATTCAAAACATCTGTTCTTAAAGATCAAACAGCAGACCATGCCAACGCTGTCTGTGTATGTGCTCATGAACACCATTTACACTCACAACCTATTAGCAAAAGTATAGCAACTACCACTAGTTTTACCTGCATTTCAAGATCCACAGAAGATAGGCCCAGGGTGAAGCAGACCAGAAGCATCCCGGAAAAGCAGACAGAGAGAAAAGAAACAATTAGTACCTAAACACAAAGTCAAAATAAATGAAAGTCTATTAAAATGTAAGATTACATGTCATCAAAGACAAAAATCTGAGAATAGTAATATGTATGATGGGGACAGAGAAGCTGGTTGTATTTCAGTAAACCAAATCCAGTTGCTGAAAGCTCCTTGTCTCTTCAGTTTCAGACTAATTAGCTGATTCCTCCTGTAGGAAGGGAGGATGACAGGGTCTGGCCCGTGCCAGGGTGAGATAATGTGTGTGCCAGCTCAGCCTGGCATAGCAGCATGGGAGACACACGAGGTGGAGTGAGCAGATAGAGTGTGAACATCTTCATACTTGATGACCAGGGAAATGCAGAACTTTCTATTCTAGACAATACTGTGTACATTTAATGCAAATCTGAGGAATGGTTACAGGCAGGGAATCAAGGTCAGTAAGATAAACTGAATCAGAGCCAATTTTGTCAATGAGTCGTTCAGCGTCAACAGCTGCTTGTGTGTGTGTGTGTGTGTATGTGTGTGTGTGTGAGTGTGTATGGAGGATGAGTAATGGACCTCAAGCTCTACGCTGGAATGCCTCCATCTCTTGTGAGGGGTGAAAAACAATGGGGGAAAAAATCACAAAGCACTTCTTTCAGACTGAAGGTGAAAACAAACTCTAGAGACGGAATGACTTTGTGTTGAAGTGAAAAAGAGAGAATGTGTGTGCGTGTGTGTGTGTGTGTGTGTGTGTGTGTGTGGTGATAGAGGGGTGGTATTACTAAACCCACTGGTGACTTTTGCATTCATGGAATTTGAGAAAGAAAAAAAAAGACAGTTTTGAAACATGTCAGGAATACTGTGAGAGGCAAAGACAGTGCAGGAGAGAAGACAGAGCACAACTATAAACACCCACTGGCAGTTCAGCATGCATTGCAAACATCTCTCCTTGGAAACCTGTCAACAGCAGAGGAACTACTCTCGCCTAAAAGCCTTTAATTCCTCCTCTTTACTTCACGTTATGGCAGGTGGCAGTCTGTGGCACTCTCTGTGTGTAGTGTGCGACGTCGGTGCATGGATGTGTTTGTGTGTCTTTTTTGTTTGCTGTAAACGTGGGACTAGTTAGGGCCGTAGGGGGTCTTTCTCAACTGCGTGTTAGAGCTGGAATTTCAATACATGTCTGAGAGGCTCGGAGTGAAAATCTGTGTTATTAACTGATGATTAAAAAACAGTTTATGCATTCTTAGCTTGTGGAGACAAAAGACTCTGAAATGCAGAGGCAGATAATGCTTTAGAGAGGCGAGTCAAAATCCCAGCATGCAAACAAACGCAGTGTGGAATGTTTTTTTTTTTTGTGTGTGTGTGTGTGTGTCCTCCAGAAGTCAGGTCACAAGTTATACACAAATGCACACACTGTGCCCATAAAAAAACAAAAAAAACAAAACAACACAATGTGATTAACAGGCAGTGCTCTCCTCTGTTGGTAGGACAGCACAGCATGGCATCTCTCCTGCTGTTTGTCTCTAATCTGTTTTTATCTCTCTGAGCCTTGTTTCTCCATCTATCCCGGGTTTAAGTGTCTCTTTCTCTGCCACATCCTCTATCCACCAATACTACCTTCTCTGTGCTTTTATATTTCATATTGCATGTATAGTAGATATCCAGCATTTTATCAAAGTACCATTTGTTTTTTTTTTATCTTCCTAGAACTCCGTACATCCCAAACACTGCCCCCATAGATCTCTGTTTAAACGCTGTGGCTGGCTTGCTCTCTGTGATTTACGACACAGCCACTTAAGTCTGGGCCGAATCCAATTCACACTCAGCCGATTGCAGACAAAACCTTAACGGACAGAGCCTATCCTCTTCTCCTCCCCTGCCTTTTTCATCGTTGTTCCTTTTCTTTTCACTCAGATGTACAGCCCCATGGGCAGGCCAATAGCTGGGTGAACTAGTTGAGTTGAATGCTTTTGCAGCATCATATAGAGAAAGACACGGATAACAGTGTTGTGAACTGGATAAGGGATTACCTAAAGCCCTGCTTCTGTAGCTTTAGCTTCATTACTACAATATCCTGAGGAAAACTAATAAGTTGGTTAAGTCTCGACAAAATGTCTACCCCAATTCATTGGAAGGTGTGGAGCAGGGGCTAGAAGAAATGCAGGAAGATTAGGAAAAGAGGAAAAAATGTTGTCCTCAAGATAAATTACCAGGCACTGTAAAGAAAATAAAAACAAATAAATTCATTCATTCAGGCAATTAAATTAAGCTGAATAAACCGCCTGTGCACACAGTTTAGAAAAAAAGGTATTAATGACACATGGCTTTGAGCACAATGTGGAAAAATACTATATGTAAGCATTATATACAGTGAACGTTTGAAATAGATCATGGTTCTGCAGCTGTGAAAAGATCCTATTTAAAGCTCTCTAACCGGTCAAAGCAAACAGAAGGACATTGACAATGACATGACTGAAGGAGACATGAAGCTTTGTCCTGGTGTAAAGGACAGCAGATGAAGGCCAGTTTGTGTGTGGCCGGTCTGTCTGTGGAGTCTGGTAGGGAAGAGACAGAGAGAGAGCTGAGGTCCAATCACTGACACTCCGCAAGAGAAGCTACAGCCCTCTGGCTCTGTGAGAAGACAGGCTGAAAGGAAGGACTGCTGTCCAGCTGTGCATCAGCTATAAGAGAACATATAGGAGATATGAGAGGACAGGACCAAGGACACTAATACATCTTCCCTCTGGCTTACCAAGACAACTAAAACACTGACTTTACAGTGTCACACAGTTCAAATCATGACGATGTGGTCTTAATTTAAACTGAAGACTTCAGGGTACTGCTCTCCATAAAATTCAGTTGACTGTTCTGTATATCCAGACTTCAAATAGCGGCCCAGACTGTAGGCTCCCTTGATAGAAGTAAGAGCCAATCTAATTTCTATTATCAGGTGATTTAATGTTCATTTTCTCGATTATGAACGGTCATCAGCTCACCATCTGCTGGGCTACAGTGTTGATCAGCTCAGCAGGCGTGTTGTGATCTAATAGGATCAGACAGGTGTGAGACATGCAGGATTAAAAAAACCCAGCTCTGCTCCAACCAAGGAAGCTGGAGTGAAGTCAACAACTCCATGATGGAGGACCACAGTGGAATAGAGAACTAATTCCCATTGGTGAATAGACAGATACGATACAATGCACCTGTGCAGGCAAAACATAATGCATTATATCATGTTTAAATAGATATACAATTATTTTGTAAAAGCAAAATTTTAATTGTTTTATGACGCCCTGATTACAGTACTTTAGATTGTGCATGTTGAGGATGTCTTACATTTTGTAATGTACAGTCCATTTCTTCTTTTTATGTCACTTTGGACCTGAGTTACAAAAGCTTCACAAAGGGAGAGATCTCTTTCTCTCTTGAGATGTTTTATGTCTCCTGAAATTTTTAAACAGAGCTCAGCTAGCTAACTTTGAAGTCTAATCTCATTTTAGCTGTCATGGGAAACTTATGGGAGAATATTTTGCCCATGCTTTTAAAAAAACAGTATGGAAATGACATACACATGTGAATTGGAATGAAAATGTTATAAATGTTGTATTTTGTGTCCTTATTTTGTCCCTTTAAAAGTCATGCACACAGAGTCTGATGTAACGATACCTTGTACTGTAAAGTGATATGGTGGTATATGCACAGTGCATTGTAAATCATTACTACAATTTACAGGAACTCCTAGCCTTGTTTGAATCCTATATATTTTTTTATTGTACTGTATTCTACAAATGGAAATTAATTCTGTGGCTACACTAATAAAGACAATCTTTCAAATAGAAGTTAAATAGCTTTGAAGAAAGAAATACTAAACAGCAAATTACATTAATCCGAATACATCAGATGATTGTTACATTAACTTCCCTGCGATTTCGAAGCAGATCAATGCTCTAGAAAGAAGCTGCTCAGAATCATCCGTTAATTTAATTCACATCAATCAAAGCTACATAAGAAAACCGAATCTCAGCATCTATTTGACAAAAACAATGAAAGCATAATGTAAGGGTTACTAGGGGGAAATTTGAATTTCCCCTCCGGGCAATCAATAAAGGAACATCTTACATCTTGTGTTATTTTGACAAGACAAAGTTCACCACAAAGAGAATGTAATTCAGAACTAATTCAGTGAGAGAGTCGATCTTGTGATACACCTCACTGTTCCTCTTGTAGATTCCCTTTGAAGCTGCATTATATGATCATCAGAAAGGAATGAACACAGCAAAAACTTGCTGTGTGTTCGGCTGCTTAGTACCAGAGTTTAATGTGTAAGCCTGACTGAGATGGTTTCAGTCACTAACACACTGAGGGAGTTTAAATACAGTGGCTTTGTAGTTTGTTTTTTCCACCTACAATGTATTTACAAGATTTCAACAAAGAGAAGCTTTCAAAATGCTTTGCTTTGCTGTTGACTAAGAATTTTCTTAGTTTATCAACAATAAAAGTAACCACAGCCACACTGCATGTATATTGTTTTTACACTACTGCTTTATAGCTTACTGAGGATGATAAAACAGGAATACATTGTTTAAGAAAGAGTGGGTTTGTTCACATTATTAAGTTAATGGGAAAAACTAGCAGCCATGGCTTTTAGCAACTTACTCACAGATACTCGACGGGCACAAGCAATTTTATTTATCACATAGCTGTCATATTTCACCCATCGTTAATATTCTGGATGAAACTAACAATTTCGTTTTTATTGTTGACTAATCTGTCAATTATTTTCGTGGTTTAATTCCATAAAAGTGTGGAAAAATTTAAATAAAATAAAAATCCCCATTTCCCTATTTCCCCCAACTCGTGGTGAGGCCCTCCTATTCCTTGTTTTACCAACAGGCCGATCCAAAACCCAAAGACACTTGGTGTAAAATTATTTATATCAGACAACAATTCTACTTGAAACTTCCAATCAATTTCATTTTTGGTCAACAATTATATAAAATCTGGTTCATGCATTTTCTGGCCGTAATTTTAATATTCAGAGCATGCACATGACCGTTACTCAACTACTCTGATGCTTTTACTGAAACTTTTACTCTCCTGTTTCGTCTTGCTTTTATGTTTCAAACGCTTTGAATTGCCTTGTTGTGAAAATGCGCTATAGAAATAAACTTGCCTTGCCTTGCGTTATCTAAGCTCATGCGCAACACCATCAGTGGCAGTCTGTCAGTGGCAGCTCAAAGTATGAATGGTAGACAGTACCAAAGTTAAGTTGATGAGGAAATTACACTATGCATTGAATAAATAAAATGTGATTCATTTACAGTATGGCCCCATCACAACACACAGTAGATGTTTTTTTTCTGTTGATGGACTTATTGCCAGGCTGACTAGCAAACTATGGGTTACTGGTAAACCTTAGCCACTCAGCCGACATCCTAATAATCCTTGCAGGAGGACAGCAGAGCTTTACCCTTACACTATGGCTAACCCATCGTGTAGAGGGCAAAACACCCTAGCTGGTCACTATTCGATGACAGGTAAGGGCTCATGCAGACTACAGGATTTTCAGCGCACAAAATCTGTGTGAAAGAATAGATCAGAACATGCAAGTAGCAAGGATCGTCTGTGCTATAGAGAGAACTGGAGGGGAGTAAAAAGTGTTTTGCGTTGAAAAACGTAGCTGACTACTCTGCCAGCTGCCTGCTCTCATTGGCTGGATGTGAATGCCGAGTCGGCCGACTCTTCCAGATATTTGACATGCTTGGTATCTGACAGACTTCAGCGATGTGTCAGAAATGGTCGGGTCGGGGAGCCGTTCTGATGCGTCATTGTGTAGTTCACAGCCTATCAAGTGCTGATATACCCCCGATCACAGCCTGACAGTCGGCAAGCTCGCTGAGCAGCAAATCGGGCTAAAATTTGTGTCGTGTGAACTAGGCTTACGACATAGTCAACGAAACACATTCGCACATTACGGACGAGGCATTTAGAACTACTGACAGTGTTATTAATACTAACGCCACATTTGGGAAGACTGATATGCAAACTTCTATTAGACGTGGAAAATAATAAGCTCTTTGAGGAAATTATGACTGACTTCCATCTTGATAAAAAATATTCCATTTAATTTCAGGATCTAACGATGTGGTGATTTGCCACATTTGACTGGTTTGCTATTTAATATGAATCTCTGATGTGTATATTAACTGACAAGCTGCTGTCAATAATCAACCAACTGTGCTGTCTAGATGGGTATTAAGATTCACTGCTGATGGTGGATGCTCATCATCATTTGTCAGATAAGTAACTTTCATTGAAAGCACAAAACAAAACCTCAGTATCTGTATTAATAAACTTATGACACATGACACTGAAACTTTGGAAACAGGATGTTTGTGCTTTCATCACTCAATCCTAATTTACTGCTGTCAGGAATTCGAAATGTTCCCATTTCATCAAAACATATTAAATGTCATTTGAAAGTCAGATTTGTTAATTATATCTGATTGTTCATATGCATATCAAGATCTGAGGAGTACAGAAATATATTACAATATTACCTGTCATCCAGTCTCAGAAATAGACTTAAATAAGACAATGCTTCAGTATGAAACAATGAAGTCAATTTGTCAGACAATATCAGATAATGTTTTTTATAGATGTGATGTACATGCATATAATATAAAGTCTGTGAATACACATGGTGAGTCAGTGTGCAAAAATCTCAATTTACCTAATGCAAATAGCAGCAGGGATTGATTTCCTGGTTCTTCTTCAGCTCCTTCAGATTGTTCTGTTGCATGAAAATTACACTAAAAGCACCACTGTGGTACATTTTAATGCAAGGTCACAGGTGTAGGAAGCAGGCTTAGAGATAAGTGTCTTTTAAAGGCGGCGTGATTACACCGATTCATTATCAGCACTTTCCCCCATTTTCATCACGGTGCTGATAAGCCAAGTGTCAGGCATAACACATTAATGGTTACATAGTTGTGAAAGCAACCATCCCAATGAGTGACTTCTCTCTGCTTGGTTCCACTCAGCTGCCTGACTGTTCATAAGAAAGTGTTGGAGGTTAGAGATCTATTTACTGAAGCTGGAGCTTTTAACAGTCCACATTATGACAAACAGTGATAACTGTACAGCAGAAGAAGATGAGAGTGTCAACAATCTGCGAAAGCAGTGAGTTATCAGTCTGATTCTTCAAACCTCTCTGAGCTAAACAAGTCAACAGGCTGACAGATGAATCTCTGTTCCACTTGAATCTGTGTCCTTCAAAAAGTTCCATGTGGAGGTTTTAGTGAATGTGAGAGGACTTATTATGGACTGATGGGAACACAAAGGCACTTCACAGTCATTTCTACCAGCAGCCAGCAGACAAACACTCATCAGAAGGCCTCTTCACCTCGCTCTGACAATGAGATGCAATCCAGCTCAGCCTCAATTGTGACAGTGAACAATTCTGAGAAACAAATTACATTGTGTGATGGAAGTGGGCCCAATGGCATTACAAAATCACTCACATCTCACTCACTCACAAACGGAAATTATGTTGAAATCGCCAACACATGTGGGAATTTTAAAATCTGTTTTTTGGTTACCAAACTACAATCTAAAATCAAACACATAGCTAGAAACAATCAGAAAGCCATCTGTAAAATGGGCTTGGTGATGTACACCAACGGTTAAATGGTGACGATACATTTCTGTTGTTCTGCCAGGACCTTTGATAACTCACAAACTTTTAAAAGGCAACATACATAGAATACATCTATGCACCCAGCTGTTAAATTATGCTCTCACTTTGGAAAATGTGCAGTCTTTGTTTCGGAGCGACTGGTGATTGCACTTTGCTGCATGTTTCCACCTCCGTAGTAATGAGTGCCATCACGGTGTTCCATAAAATGATATTTTCACACAATTTCACAAGTTATGTCCACATTATGAAAAGACAAATAGACTTTACGCTTAACATTTTTTAAAATGTAGCGCATTTGCTTAGCTTCAGGCTGCACCATTATACACCAGTGCACCATTATTCCTTTGATTGCTAACCAATTACTTTGTTCTGGCTACAAGAAAAAAGAAAAAAATCTTCATCAAGTTCAGGTGCTGAGGCATGTTGTCTCGCCATATACCAAGAACTGGTTCTAGGAAACATCCATCAATATGGAAAAGTAAAATAATATGATGATATTGTGACTAACATGAAATACTCCAACAGACTCATAACTTCCAGATTATAATTGTTGACATTCAACGGTGTGTATTTTTGTTTATTCTCCATTGGTTGTTTGTCATGGCCCAATGGCCCCTCCGAATTTATACTTTCCAGTGAATATGGAGAAAGAGTAGCAAACCCACTGAGATATGAATGGCACTGAAGTGACTGTTAAGTCATTCTCCTTCCTTGTTTGCTTTCTCCCTGTCGTGGTGGAGGTCATTGGCAGCACTTACCTATAAGAGAGAAAAAAGAAAAGAAGAAAACAAAATGTTAGACCAAGATGATGCATCTCATTTGGAGTTACTGTAATTCTGCGATGTATCTGTAATTTAGTCAACCAACTCAAGTGGCATGGATTATTATGTAAATGTAAATGGAAAATGTATAGTATTAATGTTTGTGGTCTAGGCTCTGAACTCATTGTAAATAAAAAAGTAATTACAAGTGAATAACTTGGAGCAGAATATGTTATCTTATCAGTCACTATATTAGCGTGATAGCAGGTGTGCAAGTACATATACTATAACACCTGTCAAACACTACAGTATTTAAGCATCATAATGCATGTGCCAAATGAATCAGAAATGACCTCTGCCAACCACAAGAACTAAATTCCTGATTAACATCAATTAAGTTTGGAAGGTAGCTGAGAGTAGGCAAAAAACACCCATGAGCAGATCTGTGTGAGAACAAGAACAGCAGCCTCTAGGGTCCAAGCTTACTTTTAGGAAGAAGCAAAAACGTAGGAGCACAGGGAAGTATGCATAAGATGCAGGGCCAAGCATGCAGCAAAAAGAAAGAATTCTGAGACATGGGATGTACTTGGAACCTTACAAAGGACTGGGAAGCACTGTGCTTCATACATGTACCCATTTTAAATGCGGATTATCAATCACAAACAGCACTGAGCCTGCTAAATTATTTGAGGCTTTGAAATTGCGGTTGGGGTTTAATAACATTTTATCCAATGGGATTTCAGAATCAAGTCTGCTTTTGAATCTGAATCAGTTTTTGGCAGTAAAACTAGTTTTGAGTGGCAGCTGAATATATTATTTTATTCACTACGTTTATTCCTGCAGCTGCAACCTAAAAAAATAGGCCTTAATTCATTCTAAATGAGTCCAAATAATGCTGTCATTTTGGACCTGGAAACACAAGTGCAATACTCGAACTGTGGTTCCTCATACCCGAATGTCTGAACAAGCAATGACTGAACATACAAGCTGTACATCCAAGCATGTACATGTACGCACAAACACCAAATCTTTGCTTGGAAACTGGAGAATTTCAGTAGAGAGCAAACAGTTTTAAAACCAACCCCGTAACCACTGGCCGTAACCAGCTATGAGGTCTCCGAGGCCCGGACCTCCGTAATTATATCTAGCATATACGTCGATAACATGATCAACTTAAATGCTTTTGAAATTGCAACAATAACAGCTACGGCGAGTAGCAGCACAGCTTTCAGGTGAGCTGTGTGGCTGCAAGCATGGGAGCAAAAGAATGAGCAGAGCACTTAAAGAGACTGACATGATTAAAAGGGTGTGTTGGACATGTTTTGCAGTGAGAGAACTATGTCATGTGAGTGTTGCAGCACTATCAAGTCGGGTTGCTTGAATTGTCTCGCAGGCCTCTACTCTTCCCATATGCTGCACTTCAGCATTCAAAAAAGAAATTCAATTGCAAAACTGCATTGGCGAGTGAAACCTTTCCCACTCCATACATTTTAAACTTTTCATGTCAACCACTAAGCAGACGAACAAAGGTTCTCTTCAGTCAGTGATTATAACGCACAAGTCTTTTAGGAACATCTTATCACATTGTAGCCACATCTTTGTGTTTATGTGCCATCCCCTATATACACCAAAAGGAAGTGACAGAGGCTATTTTTTAAAAGCCCAAAAACATTTTTTTTTTCTGGAAGGGTCTAATCTCATGGCTGCTGATCTATATCTACGACCAGTGTACTGTGATAAGGAAAAGATAAGGATATAATTTGCTCCACCAAAGTTCATACAGTGACATTGGCAAAGTGAGGAAACTGGTGAATCTAAGCAATCTGAACTGAGCCTGGTAAATGAGTAATTTTATATAATTTTTTAGCCCAGTGCACAGGGAAAATAGCAGACAAAGCATTCATTTCACAGTTCATACTCCATATATTCTTTTATCACTTTCAGGCAATGGTTCATCGGACGCAGACAGAGCTGTTAGACCGGTAGAGATACTTTTATCTGCTCATCAAAAATACTCCAGAGCCATTTATTCAGTCTCTTATGTGTATTCAGTTAATCAGAGCAGTGATGTCAATAAATAAGGAATGGTGAAAGATGTCGGATTTTTTTTATTTCAAAGCGACAGAAGATGTGAAAAAGGTCAAAATATCATTGTTTATAATGTTTAATAAAGGATTTATTGTGAAGCTAATTAATAGTGGCACCAATTACAAGCCAATAATCTTTCTGTATCAAACTAAAGTACAGAAGGATTATTTCTCTTTAGAAATTCAGTCACAGAGTATGTATCGCCTAAGAAATAATGATTTCAGTTTTGTACTTTAAACAAGGACATCTATTCTGCTGTAAGAGCTGTTCAATTGTGAAGATGATTGAGGACCTACAAGAGTTGATGACATTCACCCAGAGCCTGCACTTTCAACAGTCCCCACCCACCCAGCCAGCCTCACGGTGGAGTGCCAATGTTCGGTCAGTGCTGCACATAAAAGTCCTGCGTCCAATTTGCATTTAAAGAGCGTTGTGACTGAATTCCTTTGGAGGATGGAAGGAAAGAAAAAGCCACAAAGTAATTTTACCTCCTGAACTCTGTCACTGAGTGTCCCCCCATGGACGAATGTCTACCCAGAGGGTTTCACTGGAATGACAGACGGTCGGCCCTGGACAACTGAACTCATGTCAAGCCTGTCAGCAGCCCTGACACGGAGAAATCAGTTTTCACCTCACACACACTCCAAGATAATTACACATCATTAACGAGGTAGAGGGCTTTAAATGTGTCGAAATGAAAGGAGGCTGGCAGCCACAGAGTCGAGATAAAGGTTAAGGGTCAGTGCAGATAAGCACCCTGCAGTAAGTTGTACTTGGTAAAGCAGAAGGACTTTGCAGAGAAAGATGTATGCTTCTTTTTAATTTGGCATGATTCCAACCTTTAACTGACAATTACAAAAAGTACATAGCCTAAGCCTCACAAACTAACTAAAGTCTGGACTTTAATGTAGATTCAGCTGAAGCATGAAATTGCAAGACAAGGTTAAAGTAGATAATAAAGGCCTTTTGATTGACTTAAAATTGGTAAAGACTTTATAGTAGGCTGACATTGTCTGTGTGGATTGCAATGGTGATTTTTAGCCTTGTGAGCAGCATGGCTCTATGGATGCAATGTCGGTCTGTCAGCCGCATAGTCCACCAAGTTGGCCCACCAAGTTGGTCCAGTTGATAGATCAACAACTTTTAGATGGGCTGCTGATTCATGAATTGTATTAACTTTAGTGATCCCCTGATTTTTCAGCTAACCCCCAAATTCTGTCAGAATTACTATAGTTCAGTTGTTTAGTTTATAACCAAAAACCTGCAAAACAAAAGATATTCCCATAAAGTTTTAACTAGCGATCAGATTTTACCTATAGTTCATATTTGATACATCAGTTAGGCTAATTGACAGAAACTGAACTGGCTGTTTTGGTATTAGTCATTTTTCATGCAAAAACATTTCATGGTTCCAGCTTCACAAATGTGAAGATTTGCTGCTTTTACTGGATTATTTTAATGTATTTTAAATCATTTTGAGGTTTGGACTGAGAAAACAAGCATTGTGAAGGGGTCACTTAGGACCCTGGGTAATGGGGAATTTATTACAATCGATTAATGGAGAAAATGATTAGCTGATTAGCTGATTGTAGTTTGCTGTCTTGTGACGGGAGTCTTAAAGGCATTAACACTACATGACTGATCAGCGACAGGGTGTCACACACTACACGAGTTGACAACGACTCTGTCAGCCAGTAACTGGCTTCAAACATTTCCAAACATTTTGTCACAAAATCACATGTGAAAAGTGGGGAAATTACACACAAAACATTATTTATTAGCAATTATAAAGACAAAAAATGTGGGTAAAAAAATGGATTAGCACATGCCGGCAGCAGAGGTGGTTTGTGCTACAGAGAGCAGGATGTGACTTAGGCTACGTTCAGACTGCAGGCCAATGTGACCCAAATCCGATTTTTTTGCCCATATGTCACTCAGATCTGATCTTTTTATGAAAGTGTGAACAGGCCAAGTCACATGGAATCTGATGTTTTCCAGTTCGGAATTGGGCCACTTCCATATGTGGTCCAAATCCGATACAGATTGGATCTTTTTAAATGTGACTTCAGTCTGGACTCTCAGGTGCATTTGATGCGACTTTGACGTCACTGTAGAGCAGCAGTTCTGCTGTGGACCGAGCCACCGGGAACGAAAAAGCTCCACAAAAGCCATTATTAAACATTTGGCTCTCTTCCTTCTCTACCTCGCTATCATCTGGTCACATGTTCCCTTTCTTATACCTAAAATCCATCGGTCCAGGGCTCTCTTCTGAGTTCCGTGCATTCTACTTCTCCGAGCGGACACAGTGGGGGGGGAGTTGTGGGGCAGTTGCGTTGTACAGTGCCAGAAGTAAAGAAAAGAACAGAAAGTTGTGAACACTTGTCATAATTTGGGAGAACTGTAACCCGTGAGAGGACAATGAAAAACGTGAGTCTCGGGCGAGCTAACCGGTGCTAACCTCTGTTCCTTCTTGTTTACTTCTGTAGGCTGCAACAGCGTGCTGCGTGTGACATTGTGTTATTCTTCTGTGCATGGCGGGTCACCTTCAGGCCGCGGACAGTTCACACGGGAGTCTGATATGGGCCGCATTTAAACAACAATGTGAACTGTCAAACAAACAAACAAAAAAAAAAAATCGTATCTGGGGAAAAAAAATTGGAATTGAGCATTAAGGCCTGTAGTCTGAACCTAGCCTTAAAAGTGTTTTTCAGTGAAAAAGTACCTGCCTTGCTAGATATCTGGCTGGCAATGTTGGAAATGTTCCAGCAATCTGTCGGGGAGCCATTTTGATGCGTCGTTTAGTACTTCACACGTAACCATTGGCGAGCGCCGGTCGTTGATTTACGATCACAACCTGACAGTGTCAGGTTTCGTGGTGTGGAGGCAGGTAGTAGGACCCAAACACAGGACACACAAGGCCGACTGGTGCAGTTCAGTGATTTATTAAACAAAAACAAAAGGCAAACAAAAGGCGAGCACACTTACAGGTAGAGTGGCTGGTAAAACAGTCCAAAAACAAAGGTATTCCAAAGTGAAACAGAAACAGGCGAAAGTCCACAATGAAATCCAAATCCAAAACACGAAGAGACATGGAAGGCTAACACACTGCAACACGGGGAATCCACAAACACTGACGGTGCACAGGACACAAAGCACAATGACCCAACAAAGACAAGACAGAAACACCAGGTATATATACACAGGAACTAATGAGCAGGGCGGGAGCAACACAGGTGACAGGAATCAGGGTAAACGAGGCACAGGCAGGAGAGAGAGAGAGAGAGAGAGAGAGAGAGAGCCGAGGAAAAAAGAGAGACTGACGAGACAAGCAGACATGGGGCAGAGTGAATAAACAGCAGGACAGAGCACACACGTAACAAGAGTACAAGAACACAGAACCAGAACACAGAGTGCAGGAGGCTAAACCAAAATAATGAAAACAAGAACTAAGACTAAAGAACTAAAACCCAGACTCCCCAACAGGCCAAACAGACAGGATCATGACAGACGGTCTGCTCAGCAACTGC
Organism: Lepomis macrochirus; assembly: GCA_024633595.2. Lineage (NCBI taxonomy): Eukaryota > Metazoa > Chordata > Actinopteri > Centrarchiformes > Centrarchidae > Lepomis > Lepomis macrochirus. The sequence goes on along the minus strand of JALXJV020000009.1, from coordinate 27,158,232 downwards.
CAAATCGGGCTCAAAATCGTGTATTGTGAACTATTCTTTAGTCTTTTTGATCACAGCCTTTACATTGTAGTATTACTAAATTTAAATTACTTTTCATCACTCTACCTACTTTAAGTACACCTAGATAAAACTAAAGCAGTCTATTAAAACAACCACACAATGAAGGTCATCAAGGTTAAAACTTTTTTGTTTTGCATTGTGTTACCCTGAGAGATGTTTCTACAGGTACTCTCTTTGTATTATTTTATCGCATAGTGTACTACCGCATATACTTTTGTGATTTATTATTGGTTAAACAGATATTATATGTCATACACCTGTGTTGTTAAAATGTGGCTGCCTTGAGTGACAGCTTCAAATTGAAACAGTGCCATGATTTCTGCAGAGGGGCGTGTGTATTTGTATATTTTTGAAAATCGTTTAAAATCGTCTTTAAAATCTCCTTGTATGTACAATATGCTTGTATGCTGACTGTATGCTGACATCTTAGTATGTTACACATTTGTGTGGCCAGTTAGACAAAAATAATAATCAAATGTGGTAAAGAGCTGCTAATCTACAAGTATAATGAGCAAACACTTTGCAAGCAATCTTTATACATGCATATGTCAGAGTATGTTTTGTCTCAGTGGGGTTTTTTTTGTATAAGCTGCTCATATTTTTCTTACTTTAACTGGCATTTGTGCAGCTGCATTTGGTTGTTCAACAATATGCTGACTTACAAATACACGGTGTCCATGGAAACGGATCAGGAAACAATGAAGGCGGAGCTAAAATACTTTCCCATCAAAATGACAAATATGTGACTTTTGGGATAATCAGTAAAAGTAAAAGTAACTCTGCCAAATTTATTTCAAATATATTTGTTCATTGAGGTAAGTATGTAACATTACGATTGTAATGAACTGATCTATAACAGAGCTTTCTGTGTGACCCACAGATACAGGCACTCCTTTATATTTTAGGAAAATGTCAGCCATCTTGCTCTTTTTTATTATTGAAATAATGTATATTTAGTTGCAAACTGTGCCAAGCTTGCGGAACAGTGACAGCTGCCAGCATCTGACCTTCAAGTAATCTGAATGACCATACAGCTCAGAGCAAACACCCACACACGCACATACACAATAGTTTTCTTAATAACAGCTCTTTATGGATGAACAGCGTTCAATAACTGGTTCAAGGACTTCTTTTTCTCATAGAGTAATTTGGTAAATAATTCTAGGACAAGGTATCCATATGGCATAAGCATGAGCAGACAACAACAAAAAGAACACACATTGCCTGGAGTGCACTGGAATGCATAATGTGCATCACACAAAGTGACACAACAAATCATGTGAAGAGCAGAGAAAAAGGACATCCCCTTTTTATTTACTGCAGTTTTAATAAATGACAATGAGGAGTAATTGTTGACATCATTACCTCTTTGAGAGAGAGAGAAAGAGAGAGAGGGAATTGATATTCAAGTGGGGCCTTCTTAGTGAACCAATGTAGAAAATCTTGGCAGACTGAAAAAAGACGTCGGCCTTCCAAGGTGAAAGCCAAATGGAAGATGACAACTAAAGCAGAAGAGGAACGGGTAACACGGTTTTTATGTGGCCAGACTGCAGAGAAAGACAATAACCTGATGCATGAATCCTTTCTCCATCCCTCTACACCTTCATTTACTACATCAGCCGCAATGTCACAGTGCTTGCCTCTCCCACACAGACACTGATTAATAGGCGATTTTACGCAGTGCATAAACAACAGAGGAAAACATGTTATATATTTGTACTATGATTTGCACAAACATAGAAAGCCAAGATAAAGTCGCTATTTAAATTGACATGAGTCCCTTACCTGTCACACTTTCCCACCTGCCTGTGAAAACCTTAAAATGGCATAGTGACGATGGAGATAGTATTTGGATGTAGATCTTATCCGTCACTGTGTGTCAAACTTGGAGGCCCGAAGTGCCAGTCTGTAAAAGCTTTTGTGGTTTAAATTATCTGTATGGCGAAGGAGAAGAATTCAGAATTTGAAATGAAGAAAATTCTAATTAATTTAATAGGACTTAGTCACAGTTTGCAGTAGGCTATACATAGCCCAGTCAGTCTGTCATTGTCAGGCCAGCATATAAAAGGTAGCATGTACAAAAATAAAGTTGGCAGGGGAAGAAAGATGGACTCATGAGAAGAAATGAAATTTATGATTAGGCCATGCAAAACATCTGTAGACGATTTTAGACGTTCCCATAATGAAACAGGAGCTACTGTAAGACAATTTCTGGAACAAAGTTCAATTGCCTTAACATAGAAGTTAAAGCTTGTACACTACCTTCTCAGCACCAAAAAAACCACACACACAGACATAGGGTCAGCTGGTGAACATAGTGGAACATTTAACATTAACTGTTGGAGAGTAAAACAGAACTAAAACAATAGTAAATATATGGCTTACATTTGACAGGTGACCAAGAACATAACTCAAAATGAATGCTAGTGTTGCTCTGTATCACCTAGATGTGTAAATAGGTAACTTTTGTGTTTGCCATGGCAGCTTTGAAGGGGAATTATATATGTGGTGTGTGTACAGTGTGTTTCTGCTGTGCCCAAACAGAAGAGAGACATCTTGAATTTATCAGCAAGTCTCCTCTTTGTTGGCGATTTAAACCCAAAGGACAGAGACCCATTGTTCCTCTTCTTGTCCCACCCACATTTTCTCTCAAATATCTCCTTCCCTCCTGCTTTACTCAATCTTGTTTTTCAGGTTGTTGTTGTTGCTTCTCTTTTGCCTCTTTTCTCATTTTCTTTAATCACTCTTTATCTTCCTTTCTCAACCCATCGTCTCCGTCTACCTCCCCCCTGGCTTACTTTTATCAGGTCTAAACCACATTTCCGCCACAGTACTTATTCAGGGGGACCATTTTCTCTTCAGATGCCAAGCTTTTGTCGAATAAAAGCACTTGTTCAAAATCAATTTCCACTACTATCTATTATGTTTTTTTTTCTCCCTCTCCTCCATTCATTAAGGGCTTTTCTTCCCCTGAACTCATTGTTTTCTGCACTCAGTGATAAAGAAAAAACATTCAGCTCCTTTCAGAAGATTGGAGCAAGCACGTAGTGTCTGTGGATAACGCTGTGGTCAATCTGATAGGGATCCAAACATCTTATTATGCATCTCACATTGTGTTGCAGGTGTGTGTTTTTTTTCTGACAAAAAGATGAATAGTGAGTGATTCCTATTGAGGTGACAGAATGCTTAGTTGAATCCTTATGTAATATGTGACTCTCGTGGTCATGCATCATGAACATATAAAGGCATTATGTTAGTTTAGCATTAATATATTAATGTTCATTCCAATTTGGACAAAAATTATTTGTCAATAATCACAACCATTCATGCATAACAATGAGTTCAACGTTTACAAAGTTTGCTGTCGCACATCAGCCGTCATGCACACAGACTTTATGAGAAGTTGAACATGTTTCAACAAAAGGCACCCGACATAACTGCTCTACCTCCTCTCACGAGGCTAAGTGGTGCCAGCCCAAAAGGCACGACGGCTCACCGGGAAAGTACCTGGTCTGCCAGATGGCCAATGCAGTTCTTTTCTAAATGAGAAAATACTATTGATGCTGTTTATAGCTGTAAAAATACATATAAGATTGTGCTAAAATGAAATATGGAATGCTACTTGTTGTTTTACTATAATATTATCAATACAACATTACCATTAGTAAAGGCAGAGAAACAATGGTTCATAAAAGTAGTAATTGTTAGAATATTCATGAGACACTCATGAGTCTCATGGAATAGAACACAAAAAGGTCTGATTTTGACCTCATCTTATAAATCAGCTCCAATATTCACATAATTAATGCCCATTTTAGAATTTTCATGTATTATAGACTGTATATACAATCATCTCAACGAGCAAAGGCCCTTGTTTAACCTGGAATAAAGTAGAAATTGCAAAAATGTTAATGTTAAATTACAGGCTAAAGATACGAGAACACATAATGTATTATGACTGATGTCTCCTCACAACAAACTATTTGGATTTAAAATGTGTTTTTACAGATGTGGGTTTCAAACTACTAGCGTAAATGTTTAGAATTCACATTTGAAAATCAATTCAAGGTTTTGTTTAACTTTAAATCCTGAAACTGAAACTGACTCATTAACTAATCGCAGAACACTGGTATTGGACCTGCAAACACTTTTTTCTTTAAGTCAGTTGTTCTTCTGAACAAAAAACAAACAAAAAAACAAAACAAAAAACATCCGCACTTTCAAACAAGTGGCCAGGCCAGGAATTTGCCACAGGATAGACATAAACATAGAATGGCAAGTCATATATTGAAAGATGAAGTAATTTCCACTATAGTTTTGATTTTGTATTTTGTCGCTACATTCAAAAGAATCCATTTTTAAGGCTGTAGGATAAATAACTATTGAGAGCTCAGGCTCACCAAATTTGAGTAAAAAATTTTTTAATGTTAAGATTATTTAAATATATTTATTTATCAACATATCATGTAGTGAGTTTATTTAGAACACCCATGCCAGACCTTTTAAACAATAATTATAAATAACATAAAATAAATTGGTATATATTAATAACTGAGAGGTCAGACTTTCATTTTAACTAAAATCTACTGAAATTTAAATTACTATCATTGTTTACTGTTTCTTACTCTTTAAATAAAACATTCAACAGCTGTCAGTGCTTACTCATCAACTCACACGTACAGATGTAGTGTTGAGCAGATTCAGTTGAAGACAGTGAGAAGCATTTGAAACGGCTAGTAAGACGTTTCTCAGACCTTGAGTTAAGACTTTCTGACAAATTCCAGTTTCCAAATTCAAGAATGAACTTCTGTGCTTAATCACCACTGCTTGTGGTTGAGACCAGTGTGTGGTAATCACATACATAGTATAACCTTTTATGAATCATTTCAATACCACTTAATATGTATGGTGGAAATGAACTTTAAAGCAACATTACTTTGTTATATTTATCATTAAGTGTTCATTGTTTTCACAGTGGCTATATGGTCAGCAAGCATACAACTATTAAAGGTGACACTGAACCATAAAACCATGCAAGGATTGTTATTATTCAATTTTTACTGTATTATTAATGATTCGTGTCTGTGTTCTCGTTTTGTTAGGCAGAGGTGAGGCAGAGTCAAAAGAAAGCTTGGATTTCTTGTTCCTGGAACATGAAATGTCTGTCCCTGTGGAAGACATCAAGGCAGGCCTGTCACCTGCACAACTAGAGAATCACCTTTTTTTGTCTATCGGATCCACAAAGAAGACAGCAGTGACACACTGCAGGACCACACACCTCTCCCTCTCTCTTCTCACATTTTCCCTCTTGAGAGATGTTGTCCTCACCTCACTCCCTCAGTGCTTGTCTTTTTTTTTTCATCTTCCATGCTGTCTTCTCTCTCTCTGAGAGCAGCACTCACCTTTCTACCTGCACCTAAGCTCATTTTCCCTTCTCTGTTCCTCTGAGACTGTCGATCCGATACCCAATTTACCAATAGCTTTTTTCTCCTTTGTCGTCAGTTGTTTTATATGCTACAGCCTCTTTTGTTGCAGAGACATCCTTCAGGGAGCAGTGTGACACACCACTCTGAAGAACCTACAGATGGACTGTGTGATTCAGTTGAATTACTGCAGATAACTGACATGTCCAAATAGCCATGTCATTGAGTTAATACATTGTAGTAATGACCACATCCGAGACTTATCTAAAGCTATGTTCAGACTGCAGGCCAAAGTGACCCAAATCCGATTTTGTGACTCGGATCTGATCTTTTTATGACAGTGTGAACAGGCCAACTCACATGGAATCTGATGTTTTCCAGTTCGGATTACGGCCACTTTCGTATGTGGTCCAAATCCGATACAGAATGAATCTTTTTAAATGCGACCTGAGTCTGGATACTCAGGTCGGAATTGATGCAACTGTTGTCACAGTTCTGCTGAAGACGGAGCTACGGTGAACCAAAAAGCTTGACAAAAGCCATAATTAAACATGTGGTTCTCCTTCTCCACCACCTTGCTTTCATCTCCTAACAAATTCCCTTTCTTATACCTGAAATCCACCAGACTGCGAGCTCTCTTCTGATTTACGTGCATGCAGCTTATCTGAGCGGACAGAGTTAAGAGAGAGAGAGAGAGAGAGAGAGAGAGAGAGAGAGAGAGAGAGAGGGAGAGGGAGGGAGTGACTTGTGGGCCAGTTGCCGCAAACTGTAATGAAAAGGACAGAAAGTTGTGAACACTTGTCATAATTCAGGAGAAATGTGAACTGTGAGAGGACAATGAATAACGGACGTCTCCTGTGAAAACTGGGAGGGTTCGCAAGTAGGAGCTAACCGGAGCTAACCTCTGTCACTCTGTATGATAGCGTGCTGCTGCGTGTGACGTCGTGTTGTAATATGGGCCACATTTAAGCAATAATATGAACTGTCAAACAAAAAAATCGGATCTGGGTGAAAAAAATCAGAATTGAGCATTAAAGCTTGCAGTCTGAATGCAGACTAAGAGTATGATGAACACTGTCATTATTTATTTACACCTCCTTTGCAGGGGTCACATTACACTTGTCTCAAAGGCTCAACCCCTAGAGGACTCACATATCAGGTCTGGAAAATTCTTCCACCACTGCTGTTTGCCATTCCTCACCTTCCTGCTATTTCCACTCGTCTCGTCTCAAAATGATGTTTTGTCATTTTAATACACATTATTCAAATACCTTCATAAATATTAATGGGGAGTTCTGAGATAGGAAGGAAGGAGAGAAGTGTGAGGGAGGCCGGTGGAGGTTTTCTACTCCCACATCCCTGGTCATGGAAATTATTCAATGCAACATCTGAATAGCAATTATTTGCTGCAAATGAGGGAGAGCAATAGAGACAGGGAGATGGAAAGAAGCAGTGAGAGTTTTAATTGGCAGTTGCCCACATTTACCAACCAAAGTCTCCTCCAAATCTAGCTGCAGCCAGTTAACACTCTCTAAACAATCTGCGTGTGTGCCCCTTAAAATGCTACCAGGAGACAGGTACATGATGCTAAGACTTGACGTTCAGTGCTAGAGAGCCATACCACTCTTGCTGAGCGAGAGCATTGACCAGAATCTATCTTATCATATCTCATGATCTATGCTGACAGATTGTTGTTCAGAATCATTTTCTCCTATTCGTTTGTACCACCATTTCTACCAGGTCTAAACTTGCTGAGTAATACATCTCATGCTGAGTAAACAGAACTTGATGGGCCCTATTTTGGTGGCAGCACAATGACAAGCAGCTCTCCAACAGTTTGGTATTATTCTGACCTTGAAATTGGCTTTGCCATCTGTGTGGTATTTTCGTGCCCAGCACGGGGTGCACAGTGCACCGATGGGAGGAGATGCTCATTCATATGAGGCAGCGAAAAGCATGTTTTTGAGCTGAGAATGGATGTCTCAGACGCACGTCTCCTAACGGTATGACGTCACTCGGCTGCCACTTTGTCTACATCAGCAAACAAAATACAAAATAGTGCGCTCTTGAACCAGTATATGTGTTTAAATCAGCATAAAAAAATCAACATTTCATGTGGATAAAGCAGGAAAGTCTGCTACATTATAATGAATATGAATTATTCTTACAACATCTGCAATCCGATACTGTGTGAAAAACTTCTCCGTCAGTTCAATAAAGAAGCACTGCACCAGAACACAGTGCCATTACGCGCAGCTGTCTACAGTGTTTAGCTTGATTAAATCACATGCAAATGGCATCTGGCTGCTATAAAGTAACCACACACCTCTACACACATCAGACGGCTCTTTTAGAACTTCGTATTCTGACAATTGCCTTGTCCCAGTCTCTACCCTGAAGCTAGACTCTGGCCTTACAGAGTGAAAAAGAGGTCATTTTTAAAATGATCAATTTCAAATAAAGAATTTACTTACCTTTTCATCAAAACAGCATCTTGCACTTACATGTAAACTTCTTTTTTTTGTGCTGCTTCTTCAGTGTTTGTTCACCTTTTTTTATGCCACCTTCCCCTGGTAACTCTTTAATGTCACAAAGCTATGAACTGTGGGTTATTCCCTGAGGCAAAGTCTGCAGAGGGCAAAAAGGGCTCAAAACTTCTGCAAGGGAGCCCTCATGCCCTCTCGGTTTGACAGTGGGATAGCCCTAGGCCCTCACAGACATGTGGGGGAACACTGGGATTGAGCCAGTTAATGTGGGAGACATTGGATTTACCGTAACTCGTATTTTATGTGTATCATGGCTTCCTGTCCTGAGAAGGATCGGACTGATGCGGTCGTCCATAAATTTTAGTTAGTTAGTTTGACATGCTCTTTGACCCAGAACAGGAAGTTGGCCATTTTTGTTTTCAGTATGTAATCACATTTTGGCTAAATGGTCTCACTGACCAATCCTTTCTTTTGTTTAGGCCATCTGTACATTACTTAGTGATTAACTGTTAAAAAAACAGGTGCTGTCTGTTCACCGCATGTAGCGCTCAGTGCACCATCCACCATCATTTCCCGAAGAAGCTTATTCTTTATTTGTTAAGCCGTTGTTTCCTCACGTCAGTGTGATTGGCACAGCAGTTTTACGCTATAAGGCCGATAATGTGATTAGCTGGGAGCGACATTATAAATATACATTTTACAAATATATTATTCCACTTATGCCATTTGCACCATCCACTGCTGCAAAATAGCAGCTCAGAGATGCCCACACAGTCTGTGCTGTCCTATATGCCATTTGTGCATGTAATCACACTGGCACAATTAAAACAGGGCCTGATACATACAAACTGTAAAGTACACCTTCAACAAATACCGCTTGATCAAGTAAAAAAGACTACCTTTTCTAGGTCATTTCTACGTTCCTAGGGACCTATGTTTCCCAGTTCTTGGGTTAGGATTAGGGGATTATGTAATTTAGGACCCTGGGGACATTGATACACAACATTTTCCATCTAAAGGTGACAGTAAGAAACACTGGCTATGCTATAATGATAATACCTGAATAATTGAATTCTGAAGCTGGATGCACTATTTATATTCTGTATACTTGGCATAAACCAAACACCTTTAGCAAAGGGTGACTGTTGATATGTGTTGTCAAACATAACTAATGTGAGCAGCCTGAGAGCTGAAAATAACCATTCAAATCAGACTGAAATGGATTGCAGTTCATTGGTCATTATTTCATTGGCGATTAATGCAATCACAGTTGATTAAATAATGATAATAATCATGTTAGGGACAAACAGTTCTATTGCGTCAAATCCCCATTAATCTCCCCACACAGATTTCTAGGCACAGCTGCAACCATGTTAATGAGAGGAGTGGGTGTGTGTGTGTGGCTGTGATCTAAGTGGATCACTGCTAACAGTTTCCACAGCCCAAAGACACAGAGAGTATGAGCTGCTGTCTGACTGTTTCCCCATTTCCTTGATGTTTGTTGTTTCCAAACCGAAATGCAGCATGAAATTAGACAGAGTGGAACCAGTGAATCAGACCATTTGCTAATATTAACCTCCTGAAAATCTTGGAGAGGATAATGTTGTACTTACTGGGAGGCCCACACTTATGTGTAAAAACAAACACGGCTTGATGTACTGATTCAGAGATAAATGCATTTCTATAGAAATAGGCCTGCATTGCTGTTGTTTCTCAGTGGGGAAGAAGAAACTAATAGAGAATGATACAAAGTCACCAGAGGCAGAAACCTGCAGGAGGTTTGGCTGTTTTGCTGCAATTTAACCTCATTAAACATGCATAAGCCTGCTGTGAAAATGACAGGACAGATTTGGGTTTCTCTAGAGGCCAAGGATCTAAGGAAAAGGTATCATGTTTCCTGATCACCTGTGCCTGTACCTCGAGTACCCCAGTACAAATCACATATACACTGAGGATTCATCTCCCTTGACTGCTTTTTATTTGATGTCTCTTCTCACAGACATTTAAAATGTGTCATTACAGTATAACTAATTGCTAGACAACAACTGTATCATAGCTCTACTCTCAGTCGCATAATACACTACTATGGCCACATACTTTTGCTTTTGAATCTACCATCTGACTTCTGTGGCATTGCCTCTGAAGATCAATATTCCTCTAATAGCTCGTTGCTTTGTGTGTGTTCTACTTTTGGCACAATGCCAGCTCGATATCAGAACAGTGTGGCAAACTAGATGATGGTGATCAGAGCATAACTAACCCCCTGTTCTAAAAGTCCTAATACCTTAAAGAGAAAGTAGGTTGTTGGCCAGTTCTTAACTTATAGGAGTGTTTCTTCATCTGCTACCCTTGTGTTTTAAGGTTAGAAAGACATTGTGGTAAAGGTTTTGAGAAAGATCGTCTTTATATGGTGAAAGGAACCAGATGGGAGGACACTGGTGTATAACAATGTCATACTGAATGTCTACATAGTATGTGAACAATTCACCAATGGCCTTGAACCCCGAATTGGAAAAGCTCCCGTTTCATGTTAAAAATGAGTTTTTTTAATTTAAAATGGAAAGTGCCACAGTGAAGTCCAGGGAAAATGTCACTCATTGCTACTCAAACACAGTTGCTTGTGAATCAACACCATTTGACCAAATTATCTTTAGTATATCCATTTCCTCTGGCAAAGGACACACCATGGCCTCACTCTTGCTAATAATTACAGTATATAAAATACTGTTCTTCTACAAGACTGCTTAACAATGGGTGGTGGATAGCAGCTCAAATTTGACATGTCATGCATGTTACTAAAAATTTCATTATTGCAAAGAACAGAAGATGAATTTTAGTTGTCCTGAAGTTGTGTGAAAGATTTTGGATTAGTGTTTATCAAGTCACCTAGACAGGGTGTGATTTGTGTCAGCTTGTGCAGAAGATCAGGTTGTGGCTTCCTTTGATTTTAGGGTTTGACTTATGATGACCAATAAGCTGTATGGCATGCTGTCGGGCTATAGGTCTGCTGTTTTTAAATTAAAATAAGCTTAAATTTGACTTCAGCTGCCCTTTTGTCCCATTTTTCTCTCTTGCCAGTCTGGGTAATGCCATCTGCATGGCACATCGTATAGCTGCACACTCTGGGAAGTCTTTATTTATCAAGCACTCAGTCACTGTGCAAGGCTTTCCACACTTGAATGTGCAGTGTCCCTTGCCTACCAATTAATTTCAACTGTAAACAGGGAAAGGCGAACGGTGCAGGGATGCAGTGGATTCGTAGTGCAGTGCTTAATTATGCAATGTGTCAAATTCAAAATGGGCATATCCAACATGCCAGGACAAAACCTCTTTTTTCATCTGCAGTGAATGCCTACAAGATCTAGTAAGGCTTGCCCGAACAAAGTTAATAGTCAGTGCCAGCCAGACTGCTGTGTTGCTATGGTTGTACTTTTCTGACACTTAACATCTCATAATCCTCCAAAATATTTGCACAAGTGTCTTTGTTCAAATGAATAAGGGGCATAACTTAAAATGCAAATTGTGCTGTCTGTGTATATTCACCATGACAGTAAATGGCACCATAATGCTGAATTAATGGGGATGAATTCTAAAGCCAACATCGTTTTTATCCCCTGACAGCAGTGCATGCCGGCAATCTGTCAGGTAGCTATAAAATTTATCCTACCAGACTGACCCGGTATTTGGTATTGTCTGGGATTTATTTGTAACTGTCTGGCAGCTAGCAACTGTTAACACACTGCTTGGCTTCTTGTCATTCTGTTGCTGACTGTTTGGGTGTATAGCAGTACACTGTAAATATACTTTGTGCGTGGCTAAAAGGCCGCTTTACCTTTTGCCTCCGTGCAGCCAAATTCAAAGACATTATGTGGAAAATCACAAATGATGGGATAGAAATGGATGTTTTGTGTACCCTAAGTTGCTCATAATTATTCTGGAAACAAAAGTTAAGCTTAGGAATGTGATAAACCGGGTGTGAATGCAACTACAGAAAGGTGTCAGCAGCTGTACTCTTAGAACTTTGCAGAGTGTCAGGGGGATGCATGCGGGCACACGCACCAGGGCCCTTCCCCTTCCCGAAGCAGCAGCAGAGGTGAAGAAAAAGTTTTGGTTTAAATATAAAACCTTAACACATGTCTCAGCAATATTGCTCTTGTGTCCACGAGCATGTGATGCACCTTAGAACAGCTTAAAACTGCAGTGTTTTCCTATTTTAATATGAGCTTTAGATGAATGTTTTTAGTGTTGGTCATGGGGGTTAGGGGTCCTCCCCTAGAAAATTGTATGTTTTCCAATGAAAAATATGTAATTTTACATCATTTTGGGCCATTATTTTCACCACATAAAATAGTTGAAAAGCTAGAGCAGATAATAAATAACCAACAGCCAAAGATCCGTCTAATGGAGGAACTACAACCTTTAGATCTAGAGAAAGTAATTTGGTTGGTTCTGTTGCTCCACAGTGATTTTACATTGATGGCACTATATGTTTTGGGCGTCAAACAAAATCAGACGTCCTTGTCTCAGAGCCATTTTAAAGCAATGCCATTTAAATATGACTCTTAGCGCAGCTGCATCATCTGTCTATTGTTTTGTTGCAATGGGCAGACCAACTGTCAACACTATAAAGATCTTCAACATTCATAAACATGTGACATGAAGAAATATCTCAACAGTGCAATAAACATTATGGCATCTGTTGAAAGCACAGTCACAGAATACAGTAGCCATCACACACTACAGAGATATCCAGGAACTTTTTGGGGGCTGTGCGACTTTTGCCTGTAAACAGAAGATCATTTCAATCCAGTTTTTTGTCAGTCCCTTAAGAAATGACTTCTATCTACTGTCCCAATTGCAACTGTCATCACAGGACTATGGTTTTGGAATGACATGTGTAGACTACATAACGGGCACTATTATTACTTTGTGACAACCTGAAATACAGCAGATTAGTGCTGAATGCAGAGGATGCTCTGAATACGCATGTACGCATCATCATCATCGTCATCATCATCATCATCATCCACCTGCTATCCACCCGGACTAATTATTTTCTCAGTTTTAGAGACCTGCATCCGCATGGGCATTTCTCTCTATCTCTACCGGTCTCTGTGGCTTTCCAGGGGATTTCTTTATTGTGTTGTATTGATGTATAAGTGTCTTCTTCAACAATTTCCTTTAATGATTAGAGTTTGTTGTCAGTCATTTTAAATGTTTGAATGTGCAGCAATGTCACAGCAAATACCGTGGGACATTTAAGCAGCAAAATAAAATAAAAAAACTGTAGTTCTAAACTTGACAGAACAAACAGAGGAAACTCTCTAGAGGAAACAGAATGTCTAGACATTAGTTACATGCTTAGACGCTCTGATGGGGCTCAGGATTGATCAGGAGGACAGCTGCTTTACTCCAGTTTCACTGTACGAACCTGGACTGTATGTGAGGCCTTTTGGATGTGGAGAAGAACACAGAACAGTAATTAACATTAGATCCTGACCGATCCTGTCACCGTGTCGGGAGATTGAAATATAAAGTTACGCTGCTGTGCCTCGTGCGCAAATGTGAGACGCTTCACCCACCTGCTATTCACAAGGTTAACATTTATGACCCGGCCTGCCCATTCTCACATCACATTAAACGATAAACACATCAGCAATATCAAGGTGAAATGTCATTAAGAACACCCCCACACACACTCACACACAAACCCCACCACCCCCTCGTCTGTGTCGCATCAGGCATCAGGTGGGCGAAGTTGATTTGCACAGAGTCGAAATCTTTCTCTTGCGGTGCCCCCTGACATTTTGCACCCTAGGCGACCGCCTATATCGTCTATGCCACGAGTACTGGAGTATCCTTGATTACAGCTCACACACTGTGTGTGTGTGTGTGTGTGTTGTGTGTGTGTGTGGTGCTCCGGCTCTGCCAGTCTTCACTAAACCCGGGATCACCTGCCCACCTCATCTCAACATTCAAGCTTTCTGCATATAAACCTCAGTCCTTCACTCCATTCTTCACCAGATCATCAGTTATCATTTGCAGTACAACATAAGTGATTTTTGCCTCCCTGAAACATTCTTGTTTTTTGATCGTGTTTCTCGTGTGCTCCAAATTCTCACCATCCTTGGAGAATCCTGCCAGTCTGACTCGGTGTCTATTCCTGTTTGCTCAGCCGCCTGCCCAGCTCTCACAACCTGCCAGTCTCACAGATATACTACGAGCAGTATTTTGCACATTCCTTTTCTGTGTAAATAAATTGGGCTTTTTACCTCCATTCCCTGTTCTTGTTTTTGCACATGGATCACAAAAAAAGTTTGCATCTACCATAATTAATCACTGATTTAATGCACCACCCACAGAACATGCTAAGTGACAACCAAGTTGCTGCAGGACAAACAGGTGCAGTAGCGTAGTAAAAACGGGCCCCGGTGCAGGCTGTTATGATGGGCCCTTGGGCTATACAGTTACGAAGCACACACGCACACTGCATTCATGCCTAGAAGTGAACCCTATATTGTCAAATTTGTGTGCCTTGATTCCTCATTGTGCACGGTTTACCAACTGCAGTAAATACCTAACCTACTTAATTTAAAGGTTCTTTAATTGATTTCTTTCCATATTAACATATTAATTCACATCTCTTTGTGTGCTTCTCTCTCCAACACATACACACTGCTGCTGTGGCTGTGTTGCCTGCGCCTGATCGCAGCAGTCTCAAATACCATCATCTGATGGATTTTAGAGTCGGACTGTGTCACCTACACTTTTGTGTAGTCACTACAAACAGCTGCAGGGGAGGTGTCCACTGTGCTGAAATGAGCAGATTTTTTCAGGCTTTTCAGTACAATAACCTCCTGAATCGACGGCATCCACAATCCTCTTCAAAAGAGAGGCAAGACATTATGGTGAATAACAAAGAAAAGCAGGCTACTCATAAACACCTTGTCCTGAAAACAGGCCAGCTAAGGGGCACACACAGTTTAATACCCACAAGCACATCAACACAAACAGGTGCTCAGCAGTAACCTGTCACTTAAACAGCACATCAACGGTAGCCACATCAAATCCACTGAAAAAGCATTTGTAAAGTTACTCACCTATTTGAATGGCTTCCGACTAGCCTTGAATTAAGCAAAATCTTTGACAATGTCCTCAGTAAAAAATCCAAAAAAATCTTATTTGGGAGCTGTGCTAGCCTCTCCCCTGTTCTGTTCTCTCCTGTCTCCTCTTGAAACTACTTTCGAGCACATGTGCTCTGTTAGTCTACTCAGATTTTGCTTGTCGTCTTGTCACATGATCAAATAGAAACTTAAGATCGGGCAGCCATACACATATTACCCAGCAATCACCACTGCATATGTTAGCTATGTGTGGGCTACTACCAAAGAAAATAAGACTAAATTCATTCTGCTGAATCTGTGGAATAGACAGATTGTTTGCTACAGACTGTAGTCAGTAGTTCTACCCACAAAAGTCTGTGGTGTCTGACACCATGGCAAAAGGGGAAATACACATTTGAGTGTATATATGCCACCTGATCTTCATTAAATTAAATAGTTAGAGCTTGGAAAATAGTTAGAGCTTGAAGACTGGATGCATTTTTACCATGTAACTGATAAAGTCCAGCTCGTAACTCGGCTGAGGCACTCCGGTCACGGGCCCCAGTACAGCTGCACTGTCAACACTGTCTATACCTATGCCCCTGAACAGGTGCATGCTGGGTTAGGGTCCATTTATGCACTTCTTTTAAAAGACTACTGGTACTGATTTCTCTCTATCTCTGGATGACCTCCACATTCCTTTAAGAAGTGAATTTGATCAGTCAGAGAATCCTTTTAGAGTCACGAGGCCAACTCAAAGCATGTCAGTTCAGTTAATAAACAGAGAGGCACGTCCTGAACTTCCGCTGCACTAAAAACATTAATGGCATCAAAACCAAAGTGAAATCTTAAAATTAGTCTAACCAGCTGCCAAAAAAAACAAATATTTTGTAACGTAATATTTTGCATTTCTGTTTCTGTCAAAAACAATTAAGTTATAATAAAACAAAACTAAAAACCAGCGGCCAAAGTGATTTCTTGAAATTAGTCTGACCAGCTTCCAAAGAACCCATATACATAATATGTATATCGGTTTTCTGTCAGTCAAGCAATTAATTGCCTAAGTGCGAGCAATATCCTCAACGCATATGTCAAAAAATGGGCAGAAGGGCAGAAAAAAAAAACAGGAATGACAACAGAACAGTGTCCTAGCTCACTCCGTGCTTTACTTTAATATGATGTTCCTTGTCCAATCAAGTAGTAAATCTTTCTTCTGACCTATGAGTCTGCTGTCTGTATCACAAGCGTCACCTCCAACCCACACACACCACCCACCAGCAAGCAAAGATACACACACACAACTTCCATAACATCTGTGACAGTTTAAACCATAATTTGTTGTTGATTATCTCATACTGCTAGCTCAATACCACAAGCATCGACTCTCCAACAATCTATGACATCGCAAACTGAGTGACGCTGGCAAGAAAATGACTTCAGCTGCTAATTAAATTGCATAAAGAATGTAAATGCTCCGAGTCGCAGCTCCACTTGCCTGACAGGGAGCAGAGGTGGTTTGAGCTCCTTTTTCAAACTGTACATAGTCAGCCAATCAGCTCAGTGTCCTCTCAAGGATTTAAGGGCATATTTAGTGACAAGAGTTATATAATTACCCATGGCCTTCATGACGTACAATTCAAACCCTGAAAACACCACATTTCTCAAGACATGACAAATACCCAAGATAAAAATACTGTACTTGTAAAAGTGTGTCAGTGAGAGTTGGAAAGAAAAACAAGGACAGCTCTGAAGAAGATCCATCCAGTACACATCTTTCCAAGCTTTTAACTGCCGTAATTATAATGTCCATCTATAGGAGGGCACTCATTTAGTAAAGTGGGTTGAATCAACATACTGTATTGATTATCTGTGCTGCTGCCGGGCCTCGACTTCTGTATAGACAGTCTAAAAGGGTTTGCTTTGCCCTTTTAACCCTAGAGACGCAGAGAGGGAGAGACAACTGGATCCCTGAGGGTATGGTGATTGACTTTGTTTTGGTTCATAAAACACTCAATAAGTTACTGAGGAAAGTGCTCCACATGGCCACATTCAGTCACTGCTTAGAATGAAGGAAAGCTACATGAAATGTCCCTCGGCCAGTTTTTCACGTGGACCCGCAATTAGTAGGATCCCTTCCCCATTTTCTAAAAATCTTTTAGTCTAAATTTATCTAAGACAAAGAGTCAACAAGATGCCAGAAATTATGCTTATTCATACCGTATGCATGATAACCTACGAGCAGGTACAGAGTTGCTGCACATACAGTAGCTTAGTTTGATTTTTACTTTAGTTATCAGAGATGGTTATAAGAATTCCATCCGGACCAACGTAATCTCGCTTTACCAGTACAAGATTCCGACAGAACATATTAACCTCTCCAGAAATGCAGCTCACCCCGAAACCATGATTCTCTTTTCCTCTTGTGTGAACATCAACAGGTTCACGGTTATTGAAGAAAAACCCCAGGTTGAAGTGCTACCCTGTCTGCATCTTCCCTCAGTTCAGAAGCAGCCCTTTCTTCAGCACTTTATTCTCTGATCCCTTCATTCAACTACGTTGGCTTAGGTTATGCTCCGTTTGTCTAAGTAAGTAATATCCCTTTTTATTCTTCATAAAACATCAAAAGGTGCTTGGCAGGCCCCTGCCATACAGTATCAGACATGGAGAAAAACGCTCCTTTATCCCTCCAATTATAGCCAGATCTATTTTAGATAAGAAACCTTGTCTGTTTCCCCAGATGACTACGTACCTCAAGCTGCCTAGCGGATTGTCACTTCAGACCAAGGGATGCAGAGAATTTCAGACATTCCAACCACGAACTCTGCAGCACTTCAACATAAGAGTGTCATCCAATCTAGAGATATAGACTGTAAAATGTGTTATATAGCAGATCGCCGCTCTGTTTTACTGAGTGAGCTTTGTTTCAACTGTCTTTCACAGAGTAAAGACGGTCCTAAAAGACATCAAACAGTTGTGTTCTCCTGCAAAGTATGATAACACATTAATTAGACATTAGAGAAGAACAAGATGAGCTAGTTGTCTATACACAGTACTTTTGAACTGAGTTTTATGTCTTTTAATAGGTATATCCTCCACCTCTCCGCCTCAGATCCTTCTAGACATGTACTTTAATGAATTAACGATCTGGAAAATGTGCAAGTGCAAGTCATCTGTGAACAAGAGCAAGAGTCAATTTCACATGAATGTCACTTCAGCGATTTGTATGTGACGACCTGACTACTACAATCCTTCTGCTACAGCTCTAATGTGACCAAAAGCACCCCCATTGTCTTTGAGGCACGCAAGTTTACACGATCTGTCAAGGTTCTCAACGTACAATAATGACATTATTAGAAATCATATGTGGGAAAATCAGCTGGCAAAAATGAAACATCACAAAAACAAGAAAGGGAAAATAAAGTAAGCATTAGTATAGGTTAGGGTAATGTGGTAAATTGGTACCAGACGTTAGAACCTACTGTAATATCTCGTTGCATTTCACCAACTCAAAGAGAGCCAGCAACCACCAGTTTCACTCTTTGAAAGGACAAGTAATGTTAAAACCAAGAGGGTACTGTCATGAGTAAAGTGGCATAACCAGCAGATTTCCTAGCTATTATGTCAAATGTCATTAGTAATGGGACAGTGCTGAGCTGCTTTGAAAACTATTGGGTTTCCTAAAGCATTCACCTGAAAAATAAGTTTTCAAAATCCATCATTTATTTGGCCTGCCTGAGGATGAAAACGCTCACTTTCGTCATCTTCATCCTGATGCTTCTCCTGTGGTGGCCTTATTTATTTATTTTTTTTTTCAACTGGCTGCTGTTTTCCAGCAGTGCTGCCACCCACGGTGAGTAGAAAAAGCAAATTTATCTAGAACTGTCATGTCACAAGGGAACAGTCTCAATACTGAATGCGACCTCACAGGAAACATGTGAAGACGAGATGTGTGTCAAAAACCCACCATCTTGCAGGGATAAGTGAACCCAAATGTGCAGATTCCATTTGTGAAAGGGCTTTTGTCTCTCAGATTACTGTCATGCTGCCCTGTGTCTTTCATTGTTCCCCATGGATGAGTGTGACTTTCTGCTGTCCTATCAAAGGCAAGCACCAGTTAGAAGGAGCAGATGGTTCACAGTGAGACTGCCATCCTTTTCCTCTGCATAAAGGTCTAAGTGTCAACACATACAGAAAATTGCAATATCCATGGGGGAAGTGTGTGGGTTGAGATGCAAAAAACATTGTCTGTGTAGACTTCTTAATCCTGAATCCTAATCTGATTAGCTATGAATGTACAGTATCCTGAATTGAGGAAAGAGGCCCATGAGGTTTTCTTTTAGAAAATAGAAGTCTTACGTAATTTTCAAACATCAAACTTGTTTCACTCAATTTACCAGGTCAAAAATGCATTTTTGGCTTTTATCTTCACACAGGCTTTTCTGAGAATACACAAAATAACATATGATACTCATAACATAATAAATAAGTCACTTGCTACACTGAGCAGTCATGGCGAGCACAAATGTGACAACTAATCCCGATGATGACTCTGTTCCTTTCAAGTGTTGAGCGTTGTTGAATAAGCCAGAATGCACCAGTCTCAGAGCCATGAGACTGACACATCTACATCGAAATCAGCCATCATTTATGTGTTTAGCTGTACCTGAGGTTTTCCTTCCAACTTGTCTAAATTCAGTTGGAATTTTATAGAAAAGGCTTGTTTGCAAACTTCTTATTTGGCTACTATGTTGTTGGGTTTTTTGCTTTAAAAATTGAGGTATCAACGTGCTAATGGGTCATCCTATAATGACCCACCTCAGTACTTATAATGTTCCATGAGGCTTGTTTTTTGTCCACTGGCTTACAGTGCAATGCTGAGAACAGCGTGGTACAAAACAGGCACCAAATTGGTGTACAGCTCCTCTTCTATGAGCATGTACAAAGAACAGTCTGTGAGTAAATCAAATAGCCTGCAGATACCTAAAATACACACATCACTTGGCCTCACAGAAAGCCATTGAAGGTCTCATGGAGAATAGACACAAGGCAACAAGGTCACAAACACACTGGAGGCAATTTACATAGCAAACTAACAAGACACATAGATGTCTGTGTTAAGATGCGCAACAAACATACACACAAACATTCACAGAGTATCCTGCAGTGCACATCCAGATATATCACTTTGATATAGCATAGCTTAAATCCAAACAAATCCCCCCAAAAATCCGGCCCACTGCGAACCACTTGGTCACTGGCATGCAAGAACTTTATGGTGATAGGGCATAAATCATGGAATGATCATCACAAATTCATCATTCCCCCTCACTGCAGGGATGTAACTGATCTCATTTACTCAAAAACTGTACTTAAGTACAATTATGAAAAACTTTATGTAGCCTCAAAAGCATTTAGATCAACTCTACTATAAATAGGAGTCTAACATTTTGTCGTTTTTACTTCACTACATTTGTTTGACCACTTTACTAGTTAGTTTGCAGAATTACAGTTTACATACAAAACACACTGTACCTAAAAGTTGATAAAGTAGTTAAAATAGTTCACCAACTATGACTATAAAATGCTGCTTACTACATGGAAGTCGCAATTTTTAATATTGATTCCCATATAGACTTTACTTGGGTGGACAGCCCAGGTGGCCTATTTTAGCATCTTACAAAGAAACACAGATACGCGGCTCACTTGCAACTGAGAACGGAAACGTGGGTAGAAAAATCCTAAATGCAATTGGAATCCGCATGTCAGACCTTTAAATAGCACAAATTGTAACAGGCCAAGAAAATTGCAATCTGTGCATCTTACTACTGCTTAAATGTTAGTGCATAAATAAAAATAATCTAATCATATAATATATACAAAAACATAACACAAGCCACTGCTGCCATGTTCTCTGAGAACAGGATCACATCCAGGTCGAGCACAGCCCTTTGAGCTACGGGGAGGCTTTTAATGTAAAACATCATTCCAGGAATCCAATAATAAAACAAAATTAGGGTCGTTACAGGGCGTTAATTTGCAATAGGATATTTTTGTAATGTAATATTGCTAAATGACTTAAGTATAGGACCTGAGTACTTTTTCTCCACCTGTTTACAAGTATCTGTAATCAAGAAAAAAAATGCTATGGATAATAAAATATTACATTGTACATGTATACTGTAGAACAGCAAAATATTTTTCATCCAACATGACTGACTTTGGCAAGTTTCCCGTAAACAACAGCACTGGTTGTAAAATAAACTCAACTGAGTCCAAAAGCAATTTTAATAGCCCATAGCCATTATACTGCTGCTTACCTTCAGGCAGACTAAAGTTGTGTGAACTGACTGCCACTCTCTGAGTCATCCTCTAAGTAACATAAAGTCTTCACAAAAAGCAAGCTCTTTATTCTCAGCAGAGAGAATAAAAATAAACACCCATCACCCAAAAGACAAAATAATAGCAAGCAATTCACTCCAGCACAAATACAAACAGTATGCATATGTATTCTTCTTGGGCATTCAGTGTTGTACTGCCTCTCTCTTCTGGCCTCCTGCCTGCTGTTTATCTCTTAACCTCCACTCCTGAAGCCTCTCCTGACATTGTGGCCAAACCCTCAACACAGCCGGCATGACCCTTATCATCACAACAGCAGACCCTGTCCACATCTGTGCCACAGCATATGCTTTAGTGTGTCTCTGTTCTCTGTATGAAAGTTTTATTCAGTGTAGAGTAGTACTCATCCGACAAAGAAATGCATTAACAATCAGCACTATCTGAAAGCAGCATGGAAACACAGGCAGCCCCGAATCTGCTGTTGAAAATTGTACTCTGCTCTTATACTAGCCTTGTTTATGTATTTTAGAGAGATAATGGTATGTACTCAGTCTCACTTCCTAAAATAAAAGCAATTTAAAGTAATCAAATGACTGAACTCTGCTATTTTTCCAGGTAATTTCACTGTTTTTGCTGAGCTTATATGATCACAGACTAGGACTCATCTTGGTAGTAGTCCAGGATTATACAACAACCATCAATGATGTCATTACTTTTACTATAACCCTGTATCAATATTTGCTCTCTTGTATGGATACAGCATGGTAGGGAAGTATTTTTGTATAGCATTAAAAATATTTTCATTAACAGCATCATTTGGATCTCTCTCTTGTTGGGGAAGACCCTCAACTTTCTCCTTCCCACAACTTAATCAAGCAGACATCTAGAAACTATACCAAGGTCATAGCAATGATGGTAAAGCTGTTAAACCTGGTGAGCTGTGGCAGGAGAAGGTATTGTACCTTCTATTTCTTTCCTTTTTAATACTGCCATCCTGCTGGAGAAAACCTATTGTCTTCAAAGGAAACAAGATGAGGATAAAACCGTTGCTGTCCACATATCTCTGCCTCTACGTCCCCTTTAGTTCTTTATTTGTTTTGTAACAGTTCAGATAGAGAAATACATGAAACAAGAGGCCAATTCACAAAGAATGGATCACCACCCCTATCTGCCCTGACTCAATGTCCGATTCACAAAAGATACTGCGCTAATGATATTGTAGCTAAAGCGGCATGCACTTAGCTCTGTATTTTTTCGATTGAATTCAGTGCAAGTCTATGGTGGAGAAATTTTACAGGTCACACAGTTAAGACGGGGAGATTTGAATAAGATAGAAGGAAACCCTCCTGCTCTGTTATCATTCTGCCTGTCATCTTATGCTCCACTACTGACACAGAGAGTTCCCTTTCTTATTGGCTCTACAAAATTTTGTGCAAATCCATGGAGGTAAAGTTCAGACTGAGCATAAGTAAAAACTCTGGCATGCAGTTGGTGCTAGAGGAAAAATCAGGGCATCATCAAAGACATCAGAATTCATCAGTTTGGCACAGCTGATATCTGTAACAGATTCCATGCCAATCTATCAGACAGTTGTAAAGATATCTCAGTAAAAGTCAAAAATGTCAACCTGCTGGTTAGAGAAAATGTCATGTACAATACCACAGTTAATACAATTAATCCTGAGATGGACATGAATGCCTGTACCATATGTGGTGGATATTCATCTAATACTTGACATTTCACTCAAAACCACAAATGTTAACGTCATGGTGGTATTAAGGAAGCGTCAGGGGTCGTCAAAATCAGCAGGATTCAGCGCGTGGGAACAATGAATGTCTGTATAAAATGTGGTGCCAATCCATCCAATAGATTTTTGATATTTCTCAGGATAAGTGAACATTTTTACCTGCTGGTGGAAAAGACATGGTAATATCAAAGCTATTAGGCTTAATCATTTGGGATTCGTGAATGTCTGTACAAAATCCCATGCTGCTGAAATGGCTAAAATTAACAATATTTAATGACTGAAAATAATAAGTGAGATTCTGGTCCCAAATAGATTTAACTATGTGCCTTATATTTTAAATGAATAGTGTTTGTGTGTGCTAATATTTTATTTATAGCAACGATACCATCATGGTAAAAACTAATAATATTAATACTTTGACAGAGCAAACAACAAATAGAACAAAACACACCCATATAAATTCGGGTTTTCTTTAAAAATGGACAGGGCTGCAGTATTTTTTTTCCTCTGCTTGCAACATTATTTCACTTCAGAGTCATAAAAAAATTAAAAAAGTGACATGATCAAAATCAGGAATACAAAAGGATTCTGTAAAAAGGAATCTGGCCTTCTATCTGTGGCTGCTTGGGCATATAACAAATGGTAATTAAAGATTCAATTAGAGATCGCATTGGAGTTTTCCTCTTGACCCTTTTAAGAAAAATCACATCATACACTAAACTATGAATGGCTGTTTGGATCACTTTAGCCCAATGGGACTCTAAAGTGCATTATGATCTAATAAGAGCAACTATGGAAGAGCCTGCGTAGGGTTCTTTACCTTGGACATTCCAGTGTTTTACAAAAGCTACTTCCTGAATTACACTCGTCTAGAAACCCTTGAAATCTATTTGTAGAAATTAGGCCCATATTTTATTTCATTTTAATGAATAGGAAGAGCATCTTCTGTAGCAAAATCCCTTTTGCTTGTTATGTACAGAGGTACAGGAAATCATATCCTTTTTTTTAAAATGAATTGAAAACTATATTGACACTGGTCTGAACTTTTATACATCGATGACTTAAATGTGTCAGTATCTGTGATGTGAAGTCCATGAAAATCTCTAATTCAGTCTATTCCTGTGCAACACACACTTCTATATGTGTAAAAGCCCTACGCAAATAAAAATAAAGCAGCAATGGCCAATGTAGCTGTTACGCAGACAATAAGGCAATCAATTCTCACAAGTCGTTACATATGGGCGCTCAGTCAAGACCTCTTGGCAATAATGCATTGGATACCTCTTTAGAGTTATTCTGAACACTACCAGTTGCCTGGTATAAATTACTGCAAAAGTTCACATAATGAATCACTAGACTTTCATCCAGGAGACTGGTGATCGTTTCCTTTGTGAAACCAATAGTCAACACTGATTCTTTTAACCTAAGCTACAACCTAGCTTACCTAAGCTAACTTAACTCCTGATTGGACTTTTTTTCTGCAGAATCAATAGCAGTGTTATAGTTGCATCACGTTAGTCATTGAAAATCTGCTGGTTACTCTGATCTGGCCATCAGCAAGATGGCTGAATCTCAATAGTCTGCCCCCGCTCTTACATGCAGAGAAACAAATAACTAGTAATCATGTCTGCCTCTTGTCTTTCCTTTTTTTTTGTGAAGAACCATTACAGGGAAAGTGTCCATGGAAGAGAAGGATGACCTCATTCCTCTATAGCAATCAGATAAAGGAGGGACACTCAGATCAAGCACCCGTGCACTGGCACACAGTGTTTCCTTTGAATCTATAGTTCATAAGTAATGGTGCTAAATAAGTCATATATTCTGGACACTGGAACTGTAGTAAAGTGAGCAAAGCAGACTGTGTAAACACTTCGATAGCCTTTTTGGGTTCAAACCCTTATTAATAGACACACACAAGAACACATGAACAAACACTTTATGTGAAGTGTTGTAATGCTATGTAATGCTTTGGCTGTTTTCTCATTACATGATTTGTGTTTTTATCTGGGTGTTTTACATTTTGAAAAGGAAAAGAAAAAAAATCCTAATTTAGTTCAGCATTTGAGTGAATTTGAGGTCTGCAAATCAATGTTGCAGTATGAAATTGTCAGAATAGTCTAAATCACTGTGTATGTACACTTCGCTACAGCGACAACAAATGACAACAGCTCAGTATCTTCAGATCTTTTGCTGTCTCCCTCCACTGCTCTGTAACGTGTGACTGTACTCCAGTAAAACTCATTCTTCTCTCTTTACAGGTTTACAGCCACAGAGCAACAGCCGGAGTGTTTTATTGGTTCTTATCTGCTTTAACCCCAGTAGCAGGAGTAAAACTCCATCTCTTATACCCGATTCTTATCCACAAAACATCAAGAAATAAATGAACTCTGCTTCAGTTTTGAGATTAGTGGCTTTCTATTTTCTAAAGCATTGAGTGTGTATTTGAAAATGTGATCTGTTTTGCAACACCTTTTCATTTCTGACATATCCTACAGTTGCGTGTTCTAAAAGTACTCCAGTAAACCTGCTAGCTGGCTAAGAAACAGATGTTTGAAAACACTATAGTATTCTCACAATCTCATTGAGATTCTTGATGCAGGGCACAAGGTTGAACACAACTATTGAACACAAACATTAAACATTTAGCTTGACAATATGTTATGTTGATGAGGAATTAAACAAAAGTAAGAAGGAAAGGAATCAATACACGACACAGATAGAGCACTCATTTTTGTGTCAGAGCATTTGATTTCTTGATTGACGATGGGAAGTAAAGGGAATTTCAATAAATTTTACAAAAAATGCTCCTAAATTAAACTGCCAGCTTTATTCTGTTAGGCCGGTGATGTATAAAGCCACAAACATATCACTACTTATACTAAAGACCCCCAACAACAGAAGTAGTACTACAGCATCAATCATTTCACCAAATTCCGAAAAACAACATGCTTTTACATTTGGTGATTATGAGTCTGTACGTCAGGAACAAAGGAATACAGCGACTAAGTTTACAGAGGGAGCAGGATGGGCTGCATAGATGACTCAACATACATCAGACTTTAACAAAGGAGCTCATTGCCCCTTTCCTATTTCCTACCAACAGCTGAGTTAAGGTCCATGCTGTTGTTGTTTTTTGTTTTTTTCCTAACCAAAGTAGTAATTTTAATTAAGTATTGTAGCTATCCCTAACCAGACCCTAATGACTTGTGCCAGTGCCCTGCAGATAGCCCAGGGCACTAATTAACAGTAATTATAAACAGTTTTGGAAGGCACTGACAAACAATGCCATACTGCTAACGTCAGCATGCCGACATGTTCACAAGGACCATGTTTAAATGTTGATGCTTAGCAGGTTTAATGTTTACCATGTTCACCACCCTAAACATGTTAACATGGCGGTGCCATTGGGTAACTCAGGGGATCGTCAGGGTATTTTAAAATTTTGGGCCAATTTATCCAGTAGATGTTTAGTTTAGGGGAGAACCAAAGTCATAAGGGTTCCCTAATCTGGGAACTACGGATATCTATACCAAACTTTACACCAATCCATCCTATAGTTGTTAAGACATTTCACCAAAAAAAAAAAAAAAATAATAATAATGTTAACTTCATGGTGGTGCTAGAGGGAAAGACATGGATTATATAATCCAATGTGTTTGTGTTGCTTCAATGTAACCGCAATGTCACTACAACAGCATGCACTGACTGGAGGAATGACAAAGTGATTCTGTCAGGTCCTGATGCACACCACTGATGGAGTGTCCAACCCTTTCCTGCAATCATTGAATTTATGGACTGGACACATTAATCAACAAATGTACACATAATGGAAATACAAATATAAATGTTTATCAGCATCAGTGACTAATGACAAGTAGCTTAACCTATATGCCAATAGTTGATGCCCACCCATGCTATTTAATTATGTTGCTTAGCAACATACTTGCCTTTGTCGAACCCTTGTGGGAGTGTGTTAGTAGCTATCAAACAGTGCAGTGCCATTATGCTATCAAACAAGATCAGGGAAAAGACATTATTGATTAGATGCACATACATACAGCATTACTGCATTAAGATCAAAAGACTGTGACCATTTTTCAGTCTTTCTCTCCCCGCTGCTCTATCTCTCTTTGAAGTATGATCCTCTTTATGTGTGTGATTAAATCTCCAGTCTTTTGTGTGAGAGATTGCATGCATAATCACAACAATATACACAGCCCCAGTTCAGAAAAAGATTCATGAATATCTGAATTAAAGTTGAGGTGAGCAGACTGTAGTAAACAGTCCGTGCAGCTCTTTTATACACGACTCACAATGAGCTCTAAATCTTCCATCTCAGCTGGAAGGACATGAGCAGTAAATCCATGTCCACTGATGATAAATTCTCTGAGCAGATAAACATCACTAAAGAGAACAGGGAAATTATTTTATGCCACCAAGCATGAATATGATAAATATAAGGGCTGATGCAGACACAGAAATAAGCTATAGCCCAGCCTCACCCAGTACACACTCCCTCCCCTTTAAGCACACTCCTGCATTCTCGCCTTTCAGACCAAAATGTCTTTACTTCCCTCTACTGAGTAACTGAAAGCAGACTTGATGAGATCTGAGGGGGACTGAAGGGCATGTCCGTGTCACTGCTATTAATCTGGAGTTCACAATAGCTTCCTTCAGCCCAGTGGAGTGGATCATTGTAACTGAGCAACGTCAAGCTCCAGCAAGCCCTCATACATCTCTACCTAACATAAACCCAAGGTGATTTTTGAAAGAAATCTGAGAATATCTGGGCTCCCTAAAATATGATATGTATCATTACCAGACTGTTTATTTTTTTTTAAAGTATTAATGTGGGGAAGGAGAGGATGGAGAATGAGGGGAAGGATGTTCAACAGGAGAGAGGAGAAGAAAAGGGCAGAGCCAGAGATACCAACAAAAAAAGGGCATTGTCACTGCATAAATCTAGATGTATCTTCAACAGAGAAGCCAGAGTATCTAATCTATTTGGATGGTAAACTTTTCAATGAGATGAACACAATCACTGAATAAAAAGCCTAAAACAAAAGACACATAACATAGCAAGAGCAAGCACTAGAGGATGCTGTTCAAGTTGCCCCAGATCTGCAAATGTCAGATTAGACAATATACTGAGATTTGCATTCTTAGATACTCATAAGTAATGGAGCAAAAAATGTGAGATTTGTCCTGAAGATGATAGTAAAGGAAGGGTTGTTGAAATCAAAAGGGATTATTCCCTTGGAAGCAAAAATTTACTTAAAACATTCCACAGCAATCTTAGACTATATGACAACTCATGTGCATGGTGAACACTTGGTGTTAGGGTGGCCAAACATACAATTGTACAAGATAGAGTCCATAAACATGCAAAAATAAAAAATAAAAAAAAATAAAAATTATGGCTATCTGCACATGAAACCTCTATTTTTTCCCACAGTAAGCTGTCACGTTAGAGATAAGGATTCATCTTTAGTAGTGGTTGAGATGCATACAGAATCAGTTGAAATTGTCTTTATCACGTTCTGAATCAAAGTGTTGGATGGATAGATCAACTGAAAGATATGACCATCCTTAGGTTGCACTTGCACTGTAAAAAGCACAAGTGTGAATGTCTCAGTGTTGGATGGTGGGAAAAGAGTGAATTGAATATGAAGTAGAGAGCTATACAGCTCTGCAGAGACAGAGATCACCCTGCAGCGAGCTGGGATGACACTCTGAAGATACACAGCTTAACCCTCCTATAGTCTAATGAGATTATCAATTCAGCTGCTTTGAATAAGAATCATATTATCTGTCAGTGCTAGAAGAGATATTTCAACAAAGGCAACAAATGTGCAAAGTATCAGACTCTTCTGACAGAGGCTAATAATCTGATGGGAGATGGAGACCAAAAATAACCCACTACAAATTAACCTCTGACACTGTATACAGTGCACCTAATATTCAGTAGGCTGTTGTTAACTGCATATATATATATATATATATACATATATATATATATATATATATATATATATATATATATATATATATAGCTAATGATTAGAGTCTCTTTTGTGCATTATTTCTTATGTATGTACTAGAGTGCTCTCAGAAATCACAAGGTATAATTTAAATCACAGGTCTGACAGTTTTATTTAGTGAATTTTAGTCTCTTTAAATGTCCCCACTAATTAATTTCTATTGAAAGAGATGCATATTTTAAATTGTGGCAAACAACCTCTGTTTCCACTTTAAAATACAAAATAAATACAACCCAAAAGTACTGGACATTTTAATAGTGTCTTACCAGTTCGGCTCATTTGAAAAGGACACTATTGCTGATTACTGCTGATTAAGAATTGAGGTTTCTTTGTTTGTGATTTCCTTTCACACTATTATTAAAGAAGACATGTTATCCAATTAGAAAGAAGTATTTTCCATGGCTATGGTATAATGGAAATTTACTGCACTTTCTCTCTTCTTTTTTGGCTCTTTCTTCCAACACCCAGCTCTGTACTCAATCAATGATGAGCCTGTGAAAGTTTTTTAGCATTTCACTCCATTTGAACACAGTACAGTTTTCTCCAGACATAACTCTGTCGAGACTCAACTGTCCCACTGCAGTTTATAATTTATAACAGAGAACTGTGTTGGATGAGTCCAATTGATATTGTACTTTCCAACTTAGAGTTTGATTAAAAAGGTCTTCATTCTGTCTTAGTGTCGTGATTTGAAAAATACAACATTTTTAAACATAATGTAAAATAAATATTACGATCATGATTGGGAACAAGCCAACTGCTCTCCTAAACATTTTTCTCTTCACAGGCATTCATGCAATCATAAATTCTATTTAGATCAGTTTTTAAAAAAACAAGGGTCCCTTCAATATAATTTAATTTGCAGTTTTTGTATTGTAGTTCTATTTTGACAAACATTTCCATCAGTCAGATAATGAAGAAGGCACAGCTCAATGCCACTGCAGTAAAATGACAACAAATGTAATTTTATGAAATTGTATTCCCTGTGTCCACTGTTACATTTTTCAGTCAGTGTGGTCTATTAGATACCATTTTAATAACAACTTTCAGTCAATAGTGATCAGCAAGCAGTTGACATGATAGCAGATTAGGTTTTTGCGATGTGTCAAAATGTCCTTATCTCACTAACTTGACATGTTCTGATCCTTGTATTTCAGATCACTATTATATCTGTTTTAATTTGTTTTTCCCTACTTGATTTAGCTGATCACATACACTGTTATGGTGTAGAGTTTTTAATTCTACCTCCGCCTGCCAATATTTTTAGCAAAGCCTTTAATACTCTCTCTTGTGAGATAGAGCCTTATTGATCCATCCTTGATGAAACTGCACCATTAAAAACCAGGAAAACCAAACACATGTCCCAGTTCTGGATAAATATAAATATCCAAGCTTAAAATCCCCGGTCACCATGGGGACCTAAAGGCTCTGATGTAGCTTTTTAACACAGGAACTCTAGACATGTCTACTTATCTTATCTCATTTAATCAAATATTTCTCTACCAAACACCAATGTGCTTTTTAACATTTCAAGTAGTGCCACTAAGCTACTCTTGCAATGAGATTTTAAACTTTTTGACTTAAAAGATCTCCCAAACTTGTCAGACTATTACCTTACCCGTAGATCCCCTGTTAGTTTATCGACTTGCTTTGATCTCTTCTCTTGCATTTTAGCTTCTGACGTTGGACATCCATATTTGTAATAGATCTTAGTGCAGTGTTTCACACAGTTGATCACCCCATCATCTTTTCCTGTTCAGAGCAATGGGTGGGTGTCAGGGGCACAGCCCTTGAATGGTTTAACTCATACCTTACAGACAGGACTTAAGCCTAGTTCACACTACACGGCCGTGTTAGTATTGTTGAATCTAGGTCATACACCTCTATGGTGCTTTGTAAGGGTCCTTAGGGTTTGGTGCTTAGCCCGATTCTGTTCACCATTTCCATGCTGCCATCTCATACAATCACGCAACAGTTTCAACGGATAATACCCCAGGTTTACCTTAGCTGTGACACCAATAACTTCAGTGTTGTTGTTTTTGTTTTTTTTGCTTATAAACCGTCTCGAGGACAGATAAATAGATGACTCACAATTTACTTTAATTTGAATTCATAAAAGAATGAGATAAATCTACTTGGACCACTCAAATTACAAACATACTAGGTTCATACTACCATCTTTGTCACATCCAGTGCTGTGGCTCTGGGATTTTTCTGTTGTTTCCCTTCCCTTTAGTCTGTGTGTGTAGTTGTGTTTTGGGCGTGACAGAAATCAAGGCACCTGGCTGAGCTCCACACCGGGTTTCCATCCTCTCATCAACCCATGGCATGAAGAACCCAGCCTTCCTGTGATTGGCGCCAGATTATTCCTTACAACTTCATAGTTCATGGAGTACTTTTGGCCAGCTCTAATTTCTAGCTTCCTATGTTTAAAGTATTGCCTTTTGCTGGTCTTGTGAGTAGCCTTCATTGCGTCTCTTCTCTTCTCAAGATCACTGGATTCAAGATGGTGTTTAACATTTCCTGGATTGTCTACTACACTGCTTTGGAACCCAGACCTCATCAGCTCCAACCTGCCTCTCCCGTACTGACACCAAGCCTAACCTGCCATCACCATAATTGCATGTTTTGCTAATAAAGGCTGTCAACTTTTTACTCCATTTCTGTTTTCACACCTGGGTCCACCTAATACAAGCCATAACAATCTTATTACTCTACAGTGTAGAAACCTTATTGTTTTGATGACAGTAACCCCACTTTTTAAACAGCCACATTTTCACCAGAAAAACGAACGATTATATTACACCTATCCTTTCATCTTTGCACTGGCTGCCTGTTAGTTTTAGAGTTCATTTTAAAATTGTACTTATCACTGTTAAAGCCTGGAGCAGGTTAGCCCAAGCTCTATTTCTGTGTTTTATGCTTCATTGTTTTATTATATTATTTCATTGAGGATACTATAATTCTTTTTTTTAAGAGGAACAATTTTATGAGTCCTGTTTGAAGTTTTTACCCTTTAAAGTACTATGTAAACCTTGTTTTGGGAAGGTGCTATAAAAATAAAGTTAATTTGTATTGAGAAAGGTCTATACACATGCACTAAATAAAAGCCGCCACCAACATTTTGCAAAGTGAAATATTCACCTGTGTGTGATTGATTTGCCATAATTCATGGTGTAAGTATGTCACCTTGTGTGTACATTGCATGACCTATGGATTGTACAGCTGTTATTTATATAAGTATTACAAAGACTAATTGAGAAAAGACTGACAAGGTCTTAAAGGTTCAGTATGTAAATTTTAGTGGCATCTAGAGGAGAGGCTTGCAAACTGCAATCAGCGGCTCACGATGCATTCACATGCTTCTCAGATGGTCCCATTCCAGTTGTGAAGTCTTTCTGCACTCAGTATTCAGCTTTCAAGCAACCATTTAGCATGCAAACTTTCAATCATTTCTCATTTTTCATTCAGTTCCCCTATTCCTTTGATTTCTCTTTTTGTCATCTCATTCAACAAGAGTGCCATTTTAAAGAAATGGGAGTTTTAAAGGTGGAAGCTTTGTTATTATGATTTTACTGGACATCAGGTTCAGATATAAGCCACAGGAGCAGAACTCCGACTGTGAAAAGCAACAATGTCCATACTGAGATTTAAAAAAAGACATCAAACAGCATTTCACCTCATGAGATGGCATACTCTGGACCCAGCAGGTGAGAGGAAGGATGAGACGGAAAAAAGGATAGGGAAGCACTATTAGAAAGCTGAGTGCCATGAGCATCTGGCATTAACGCTCACTGCCCTTTAAGTCTACAGAGAATGGAGAGCTTATTACTTGGGTAAACCAAACCAAGGCTGCTTGATGAGTTCAAGTTTGATCAGGCATGGTTGAATGGTAACATACTAGTACTGCACTGGAAGGTGAGCTAATGTAGAAACTGTTAAAAGGACTGTGACCTCAATTTAAAAGATAAACAATGTATGGAAGTAATGGAGAAAAAGTACTTTTTAAGAGACCTCACAGATGTAAACTTGCAAGATTACACACAGTAATGGATTGTATATGGAGTTCTTTCTTTTTTGTCATTTTTTGGTCTCCTTTCCCAAGAAACTATGTCTGCTATAAGAACATTTACCTCATTCCTCAGTCCCTACATTCAGATGATACCACATTGTATTTTTGCCTGATTGCAGTTCTTAGATTAGTCTGCGTTAATACAGTTCATGATTTTCAGCTTCCTGATCCTTCTGTTAGTATCATTTACCCTGTTTGGGTGTTACAACATACATTTTTAATTGCAACACTCTTAATGCAGACTTCTGGAATAATTTGGAGCAGAAAGCAACATAACTGCATTAAGACATTCTTCTATCATCATCAAATCTGCTATTCTTACAAATGTAAGCTAATAAATAAGATAGTAAGTAAGAGTAAGGATCCCCCTACTGTAGGTGCCGTGCATTTTAATAGCAGACATTTAGACTTGTCAGAGGAGAAGCACAGGTGCAACTAATAGCATTCATGATGGCTCTTTTCCATTTAAGTGTCCCAGTGAGCTATGTGAGTGTGCAACCATGCATTTTATCAGACCATGGAACTGGATCCATGTGCTGAACTCCTAGCATTGCTTCAACCAGTGTCAACCTAGGAAGGGATATATTAAACCAGAATAATTCAAAACGCCTACGCAGGAGGGCAGGGGAATTCAGAAAGTGCAGAAAAATGCAAAGTTACTCAATTCAAGACCAAAGACTCTACCTAAAGTTTTTACTTTAAGGATTTATCTGCCTTTTTAAAATAATGCAACTGTTTTGGCAAACACTATTTTTCCATCAGCATAATTCATGCTGTCTGCCTTTTACCCATCATGAATATTCATGTTCCAGTAAGTTATAGACTACTGCTCCAGTTAATGGACTCATATATCATAAAATATTATTAGAATTCACTCAATAAGATAGGTTGCCCTGAGAAATTGCCCACTTACAGTTTATTAATGAGATGAGGGCTATGAACATGTATGTGTATATGTATACAGTAAATGCTTTGAAGTTTCTGTCTATGTTTTCTCCAATTCTGTTGCTCTAATGTAATAACATTTAGAGAGTTAAAATGGGCAAAACATCTTTTAAATACAGAATATTAAGAAGTATATTAAATAAAAAATCATTGTGGGGGATAAACTTTTAAAAGCTCAGCACGTCAAGTCTGTTTTTCAGAAATTTTTCATGGTTGAATAGTAACACTTAAAACCCTCAGCAGGCATTTAAAGGTGACACATTAAAAAAAGATCAATTTATCTCTGAGCAGACCTCGAAGCAGAATGTCAGTCAGCGATTTCCAGTTAATTGCATTGATGATTTTCCTTACTGAACTTCCCGGCTCTGGTTTGATTTCTGCCTCACCTGATACATCCTTTCAAGGATAACTAAAATTTGTCCAAGGCCCAATGTATTGTCAGAGGACCGAGCAGGGCAAAATCTCATCTCAGGTTCCATAATCAATGTCATTACTGCCATTATGTATTCACAAGTACAATATTAACATTATGTACTTGTTTCTGTCCTTTCCCCGTCATTTTAGTAATGTAGAAATGATTTTGTATAGCCAATCAAACAAGTCTTTAGTTGACCAGGGATGAGGCACAGAGTTAGAATATGAGGGTTGAGAAAATATAGGAAGAGGAGAGCTGGATAAGTCTTCAGTAGGCTGAGAGGGAGAGACTGGACTATCGTGAGCATTACCAATGCCTTGAAAGGACATGGAAATCCTGTTTTGTCACACATAAATGGAGATTAATTGTCAAAAGTGGGGAGAACTGCCTGTCCCTATGTAGTAAAGATGCTGTGGGGGGGGGCTCATAACAGTTGGGCAAAATAGGTGGTGGCAGAATGTAGCAGCAGATTTTGCTCAGAAACAGAAAGGAGGGAGGGGAGAAATAGACATACAGATAAAAACAAAAGTAAGGGGGATAAATGAAAATGAACACAGAGATGGAAAGTGGCAGAGAGAAAAGGGAAAGATGAAAATGAGGAGCCGAGTGACAAAGTGACAGATGGAAACACTCACAGCTTCACAGCATGTCTCTATCATAGTACAGCCGACCCCTCAGAGATCCCCCCTCTGGTGAAGCAGATCACAGCTGTAGATGAGTATCAGCGATAAGACTAAGCCCTGAACACAGTATACAGTATGAGCAACTGTAGCTCAAGATTAAAACTGAACAGCTCACTTTTGTACACATTCACAGGCCCCACACGTATGGCAGAAAAACCTTCTAGAAACACTGACTTTCTAAAGGCATGTATTTCATGGATAACATAAATAATGCCGAGTTCCACTGAATATGCATGACCATGTCATGCATGAAT
The DNA here is from genome assembly GCA_024633595.2 of Lepomis macrochirus. Lineage (NCBI taxonomy): Eukaryota > Metazoa > Chordata > Actinopteri > Centrarchiformes > Centrarchidae > Lepomis > Lepomis macrochirus. The sequence goes on along the minus strand of JALXJV020000009.1, from coordinate 27,122,667 downwards.
ACTTGTCTTTCTGACTGTATTAATGTTCTGCCTGTAAGTGGTCTTGCCAGAGGGAAAACTGTCCAGTTTTACTGAACTGGGTCAGGACCTTAAGAGAAATACTACCACGCAGAGAGAAACCACAAAGTGCAGTTTTACTCCCTAGTTCTTACAATGTCAGTGCTACTGTCTTCATCTCCATCTTAAAGGAGAACTCCGGGCAATTTTTAAGTTAATCTTGATTGTTATACCTTTTTGAGTACTGTCTATAGCTTTACCTTTTTCCAGCAACAACGAACGGATTCCCACGGGACTTCAGCGCGAGACTACAGCTAGCCGTATAAAACACTATTTAGGTGAATTTACGCAATGGCTATGTTGCTAAACGCATCTTGTTGTCATGTAAGAGCACCAATCCGGCTTGTTTTTTTTTCTATAGACAGTACTCACAAAGGTATAACGATCAAGATTAACTTAAAAATAAAGTTCTCCTTTAATGCCTTAGTTTGCACATTTTTAACAGATATCCTTATGCTCAATAAACTTTCATATGAATGCATCAGTCAAGCATTTCTAAACATCCCTTCAGGATGCCTTCAGCTTTACAATGCACTGAGGGAACAACCACATGTTTCTGGCCATAGTGTGTGGTGTTGTATTTTAAGCCACTTTGTTCCTGTTTGCTGAATGCAAAGGTCACCAAAGAGTGAAAGAATGAATGCAAGAGTGTAGTGAATGGCAGCAGTTTTGCTATGAAAGTCATCACATTTTATTTTATTACAAGCTTTAGCTGACAAAGTCAAACTAGGTATTTAAGGCACGTCTATTCTACGAAAATGTATGCTGCACAGGTGCCATTTCACCATCTGCATGTTCTACACCATTTCTGCACCTTCTGAATGAGATTTCTTCTCAAAAGGGCCATTACAACCCACCACGATTTCAGCAGCTTTGATTTCCCTCACATCCTGCTGATTTAATTAGAAATCTTAATCAAACAGCTTGGAACGACACAAACTGAAGCAGAAATCGAATCAAAGAGCCATCAGGATGGAAGTCTTGTTAGAAAGATGAGTATGCAGGAAGCAGCTTTAACAAGTTGTGGATGTGTGTGTGTGTGTTTGTGGGTGTCTTAGTTTCTCTTCCTAACTCAGTCATGTTGTTACCCCTCTGGCAGACAGGAACGCGAAGAAGCACACACACACACATCACGCCCACAGATACACAAAGACTCACAGTAGGCATGGGCACAAAGACTTCCGTCTTACCTAGAAAGAAACTCTAAAAGACGCACAACAGGCCGTATACTGTTCATTTTTCTAAAACATTTCGCAATACACAGTGGTAAATATATGGATTCAACGATGGAGCAGGTGGACTATCTCAATGCATGAGATAGAGAAACATGGAAAAAATGCAATTCTGATCTGACAGTTATGTCAAGTTTTATCCACATTTACCACATATGATCACATAATTGAAATGGAACTGAATATAGCAGTTTATTGACACAAAAGGCATGCTGTGAATCGTTTAGCTTCCAGTGATTTGAAGGAAGGATCTTACAGAGATAGAAGCAACAATATACCACATGAAAAGAAATTTCAAATAAAGAAATTGTCCCATTCAGAAATGTCACTGGGAAGGCAAGGCAAGTTTATTTGTATAGCACATTTCAACAACAAGGTAATTCAAAGTGCTTTAAAACATAAAAGTGACAGGGAAATACAAAAACACTTAGGGACTCTAAACCCTAAGGGGGGATTCTAACCCTTTAACACTTAGGGACTCTAACCCTTATTCCTTATACAAGTTAAAATGAAAAAAACAGGGATACTAACACTTTCTATTCTGCCCTGTTCGGTACAACAGGGCAGCTTTAACTCTGATTTAATTAAAAGCAGTGGTAAAAAGAAAATTCTTCAGTCTTGATTTAAAAAAAAAAAAAAAATCTGGGAATTTGTTCCAGATATATGGAGCATTATAACTGAATGCTGCTTCTCTGTGTAAGGCGCCTTGTTTCCCGATTGTACCTGGTACCATTTCACCAAACAAGAATCCGTCCATTGATCATGTTCACAAATGTGAGGCTGAACAGAAAGTCCAAACCTCCCCAGTACAAGGAGCCACTCGTCACTAGCCACAGATATCCAGTACAATCCAGCGCATAGCAGCAGTCTATGCTCTGAATAAATGTTGGCTGACTTTGAGGTTGTCATCATCAGGTGGCAAAGCTTAATAATGCCTTCCTCCCAATGACTGGACTGCAGGCTGGCAAATGTGTAAGTCCTTGTCACGATGAAGGAGTTGTAATAACACGGCTCTGCACACGACCAAATCCTCAGACATCAGGGCCCCTCTGGGATAATAATTCCGACTGGAACATTTCTTTCAACCCAGGACACTGCATATTTTGTTGACAGTGCTTTGCTTGAGTTTTAGTCTAACCCACTCATAGTCTTAAACAAAAGTGATGTAGAATATTCATGCATACCAAATAATACAGCTGTTACAGCTAAAACTTACCACATAATAATGAATCTAAAGTTTGTGAAGCTTATGATATTCAGTTTGTGTTAAGACTGCTGTATTGGATTGCAGTATATTGAAATGTCTCTTCCCCATTGACATGTATAAACGGAAGGCCAAATATTAAATAGAACTGCCTCCACATCCATACAGCAATAACTTTTTTACTGTGTTGTGGCTATAATAATACCATTATCATTACTAATTGAGAACTGTAGACATACATTTTCTTAAGCGTGAAGAGGTTAGAGAGAGTCTTCATGGAAATTATGTTCACAAGGGAGGCACACAGTAAAGTGCTAAAGCAGCCCTCGATGTGGAGGTACTGTATTTGTTCTGTCCATTCTGGTTGAGGAAGTTATTTACTGCTTCAGAGAGTTTTCACTGTGGGAAAATGGACTGAGAGAAATCAATTCTGAATTTGACCTGTTGAGGGCAAGAAATTGATCTCTGGCAGGAAGAACTAGTCAAGCTTCTTCCTTTTGCTTTCTTAGAAGATGTTTTCATAAACAACATCAGACACGTCTTTCTTTTACTCTGCCACCATGAAGAGAGTAAATGGTGCTTATGAAAACACAGCAGCAGCCGCTACATTATGCAGTACATGAACGTGAATGTGTTTAAATGAATGCGCTCCATCTGGTATTATTTCTTTTTGGCTTAATTATTATCAAATACAGAGTTGTGTTTTAAGAATGTGATAGCATGCTAACACATGCAAATCCTGCTTAGATAAAAAACAGAGACTTTTAATTGGTTCACTTGTAGTTTCATTACTCTCAAGTCTTCCTTAGCTCACCGCCCATGATATACAACTGGAAAAGGACAATGAACTAAGAATAATTAAATAGAAACTAGTCAATCTCATCCACTACTATCTTGCATGAGGCTCAGTGACAAAGCAGCAGAATTAATGGGCAGCACTTATTTTATCTCTGTAAATGCCAGGTCCATATCAGTGAGGCTGTAGGCGAGGCCTATTGAGCACAGCCTGTGTTGAATGAACCAACTGTGGAGGCTTTCACACAGAGGCTGACTGGAAGATGCAGATTAACTAGAGAGGTTTACATCATTCATGAGGCTCAACTACAGGAGCAAATAATTTGAATTTTTTCCCAAAGTTTGGCACACAATACCTCAAGCCCTTTTATGTTGTAATCGGTTAATTCCACAGCCGAATTTTAGGCTGTATCTATCACTCATCTTCCAATTTCAAAGACACAGGAATAATTAAAGTGTAATCAGAACTGGATGGAAGTTTTGAGCTTTCATCATAATTTTTCATCATGGGACTGTGTTGTTTTCAAACCAGTATCCACACAGAATCATCAGAAAAATGTCGAAAAGTTGTTAGCAGAGCATGGACACAAAATATGTCTATGCACTCTGTCATAACTAGAAATGTAGCTGGGTAAATGTTGCAGCACAAAAGAGATAACTAGCCTGCGGGATGCATTTAAAAAAAAAATCTAATATTAAAATGATTATTCCATTGAATAAACTAAATTCCGGTCATTGAAGGAGCCTGGCATCACATATGCCACCAGTGCCATAGAACAACTTGTTAATTGTTCAAGAATTCATACTAAACCTCAAAAAAAGTATATTCCAATAATATTCTTATAAACACATTTTCAAATAAGATCTCTTAAATTTATTTTAGTTGGCATGCTTAGCCAGACATTTTATAATTTAAAAATAAACTTGACAGCAAGTAAAAATATTTTTTTTTTATTCCTGGATGCATACGAGTGAGAGCAATGCCATCACATACAAAGATTATTTTCTCATACACTATTAACTTTAATGGTAAATCTGTCAACAAATCTTCTACACTCAATTATTCAGTCTGCAATAAAGAAAAATAAGACATGAATTGGCATCTTTGTTCCTACAGTATCTCAAGTATATTGATGGCAATATCTTTGGCATTTTACAGCTGCTACTTTTACTGTTACATATCTGTCAATGTATACTGTTTGTCAATATTGATATATATGGCTGTTGGGCTCAGGTTTATTCGTGCCTGCTTATCAAACCAGGAAAGCAGATCAAACACAAAAGCAGGTGCCCGAGCAGGATGCCTGCCAGAGGCAGAGCTGCTCATGGAGATTGGTAAATGTGTCATTTTGACGCATTATATTTATTCCAACAGAACCATTAAATGTCCATCAAACAAATTCTTCACATGTCTTGACACCTCAACAACAATGAAAACAGGCTATTATTCCAGTCCAGTGAGACATCTGTCAAGGAAATGACCATTTATAGCAAATGATTATACAATTAGATACAGCATTAAAGGTTCTATACTGCGAGGGAACCCTATAGAATCAAAGCAAACACAAAACAAATGCATAAAAACAAAACAAACACACACACACATGAATATTAAATATAGTCTGTATATGGTCAGTTATTCTGACATATTGATATAACAGCTTATGCAAGTTCAACTTAAGTGCTCTGCCTGAGCTAACGCTATGCTCCATTGTGGTGCGAGTGCACGGGCATGAGGCCCAAACAACAGGTAGAAATACTGCTTTACAATGACAGTTATTACTGCCATTCATTTAATGACTAGATCTGCCACTGCGGTAATGACTGTCATTCAGTATGTTTTAATGTGCACTTCCCTGGCACATCTGATCATAACTGTCTTATTATTTGCTAGGACAGGGAAATCACCGGGTTTAACTGTCGCTTCATTATTAATATGGACCTACTGAAGACGCAGCAATCTGTTTGGCATACAGCGTCCTCGTCATAACGCTACAACCACTCAAGAGCCTAGGAGCTGCACTTGGCTTCGTGTCTGTGGAGAAAGAGAGAGATCCGTAGCCAATTTTAATATGAATTGCACGTAGTGAAAACTAATGAGGAGAATCCCACAGAGGTATGTACACATACAGGTGCAAATACACATAAACTTACTGCACTAAAGGTTTTGTTTGCAGGAGTGAAGAACAAATTTGAAAATATGCTAGAGCAGCAGATTTGAGAATTACCTTAGTAAAACCTCACTGACACACACAAGCACACACACACACACACACACACACACACAAAAGCTATCATCGTTGATCCCTATCCTAGGAGGACCCACCAAAAGGTTTACTTTGGAGCAGAATAAATTAAAGAGCCTCCACGCTGCCACACTGTGATGGTATTAAAGATAATCAACAGGAGGTGAGATGGGAGAAGAAAAGAGATGAGAAGTCACATTAATATTCCTGTGTTGTTAAGATAATGTAACATGTGATAAAGTGCACTGTGTTAACTTTGCATAATTCTATTATTTAGTTTCCATTAGTCCCCTCTGTGTGTTAATGTGTTTGATGAATTAGACAACTTGCATAAAGGAGGGTAAACTGGCCTCAATTTCTAATCTCCCTACTCTTTGTCTCTTTGTTTTGTAACTCTTACTTTCCTCTCTGCCTTTGCCTCTGCCTGTGTCTCTCACCGAGCAGTGAGAGGTAGATGCATCATGGCCTCATCGCTTTGATCAGCCTCGCAGAAATTGTCATTTATCACATTCTGCCGCGTTCCGACTGACTTTTAGAAGTTAACTTGTAAAAGATGGAGAAAGTGTAAGAGAGGGGAAGATCGTTAAAACAAACAAACTAAGAAAATCTAACATTCACTGACAGAGACGGAGCCTCATTCAGCATAATCGTCTTACTTCTTCAAAACAATACATTTATCACTTTCAGTTTTTCTTGGGGGAAAATGTCAGCACAAAGAAAATTTGTTACAAAAACTGTCTTATATTACAAACAAATTTCACAGAAAGAGCCCACGAACATTTGCACAATTTACAAGGAGGGAAGAAAAAAAATAAAGAAGAAAGGAGCAAACACATGGCTGAACAAGGCCTTTAATTTAACCTGTGTGCTATATAATAGTATAAAAGTATATGTAAGCTTTTGTTATAGACCTACACAGAAACAGGTGATTTAACTAATGTGTTTCTCACCTCTAAGAAAAGGAGTGTTAATTGCTGAAATTAACAGTTAAGGTGTTTGAAGTGGTGGAATGAAAGCCTGGGCCAAGTTTATATTATAATGTGAATTATATTGTGTGTATGTATATCATACTGAGTGCAGACCATTAATAGGGACAATTGGGAGTTGTGATAACACATTGCGTTTTAAACATACATTGCATAGGTTATGTTAAGAGTATAACCAGTGTAATTGTGCATGCACAGATACATTTAGAAACACTCTGGATAGCAGATTTTTATTTTTAATTAAGGTCTACTGCACAATGAGTTGTCCTCATTTACAAAAATAACAGAAAAGGTTGAGAAGAACCCTCCCCATGATACCAAGTGCTGAGTCCTATTGAACTGTGTTTGCACCATAAACAAACTGCACCTGCAGTTGGCTTGGAATAGGGCCAAGACTGATCTCAGTGAGATTGTTTTCTGTGCAGTTGGAATGTTCTCACCTATCAGAATAAATTAAGCAAATGGAGGGCATTCAGACTGACTAGGCTATAAGTCTACCAGGCATCTACAGTCAACACCACATGAGATTAGAGAAAAGGAAAAAAAAAAACAACACAGTGGGTCTTAGCTTTGGAAAACTTTCACCAGCTGTTAGCCCTCCATTCAGTTTGCTCAGTGTAGGTAGAGAAACTTGGCTGAACCTCTGGTGGGTTTTCCATCCTCCAAATGTGTGATTTATTTATTTGTTTATTTTTTTACCTTCTGCTTGAATGGAATACCAATGACAGAAAAAAACAAAAGTGGAAATACAGTATGACAGTGCAGGTGACAATAATCATAGAACTATGAAAACATTTTCAACACATTAGAATTAAAATCTGCAGTCTGCAATGTTTTATATGTTCAAACTACAAAATCAGTTTACAGGGAAGTTATGGTGACCGAATTAACTATAACTATAATGTACACGTAATTGCAAAATTACCTAATATGTTTAAAGAGTCTCAAAATTCTTTGCACAGACAAACTGTATTGGAAAGAGTGATCACAAGTTTAAACTATATGACAAACATGTATCGTAAATGGGAGTTGACAAGTTGTAAAATGTGGCAAGTGACCTAGTATGTTTCACCTTTGCAACAGACTTTGCATGGAGATATAGTTACTTAAAAAGTCCTATTCAATCATTTCTTTTCACAAACTTGCGTGATTCCATTGTTGATTGTTACTAGGACGTTAAGCCAGATAACCAGGGTTAAAAACAATGCCAAGATGAATCATGTTGTCCTAACAGTGGTCAGCCGTGCTAATGTTGATAGCAGGGGACACATTAAAGATAAAGGGTTGGTTCTCGCTTTGGAGCTGAGAGGCTGTGCATGGATAAAGCTGTGTTTGATATTAATTCATTATGCTAATTTAGCTGCTGTATTCCCATAGCTGAAGCCCAAAGTAAGAGGGTTTGATATCAAGTGTATGTACCGAACGTGTGTAAGTATGTCCGTCTGTGTGCAAGCACGCTTGGTGTATGCGTGTTTGGCTCAGTATCTAATGACCTTAATGATATTTGTCATTGCGGGGTTTTAATGAGGAGGAAAAAATATTCAGAGCGAAAGTCTCGTTGGGATTGAACAAAGTGCCTCGAAGTGCAACATTTTATATTTCAGATTATGGTCTACAGTTCTGTTTCATGGAGATTAGTATGCATAAAGTTGGAAGGGCAGATAAAAATACATGAAAGAGAAAAACTTGAAAAGAAGGGGATATAGATTCTGAGTCTAGGCTTCATAATGTGTATTTAAAAAAACTGGGGTTATTCAGGAAATGTACCTGATTTTATCAGTAAAACTGTCCATCAGAGATACAGTTCCTATTGGGATTAAAGGAGAGTTTGGGTTATTATTGTACATTTCTAACCTGTCACTCACTTTCAGTATGTATCAGGCCGCTGAATAACATCAAGGGTGAGTGTGTACTGCGCATGTGTGTGTGTGTGTGTCTGTGTGTGTGTGTGAAAGAGAGATGGGATTGGCAGTGTGGAGGCTGCATAAATGGACGTATGAATGTCAGGTTGTGGGCTGACAGCTCATATGAAACCCTGCTTTGGAAGAGACCAGGGAGACCATCAATCCACTCAACTCAACTTCAGTGTGCCAATACCAACTAATTACCCACAGGGAACTGCAGAAACGTGGTCGTCATTCAGCTGATATTGAAAAGTTATGTTCATTATGTGACACAATAAATCCACTACTTGAAACAACAACATTGCTGGAGTAAGCTGTAATACATCATGTTGGCAAATAGCGGCTTTGACTGCCATTGACATTGCTTTAATGTTACACTGACGATTTTCATAACACATTCGACCCTGATGAATGTGTCATTCCAGACAACAGCTTCAGCGCAATTAGTCGTCACGTTTGGTTCATAGAGAAGACAACACGATCATGTCAGACCTATTGTAAATGAATTGATGAAATGATATTGTAAATGAAATGTTTTCATTTTCAGTTGAAGATGGCATTGTTAATGCTAAGAAAGAGGCTGGTGAATGGAGCTGTCAGTCAGTGAAGCAAAGTTTAATTATGTTATCAGCAGAGGTGTGGACTCCAGTCAACAATCTGATTACTACAGATGTAGGAGGAGAGGAATGTGCTTGGCTGAAAAGCTTTCGTCTATATATTGATCCAGCATTTAATACATCAATGGAAATCCCTGCTGAGATATATCTCCATACATATCCAGAGATTTGGTATTTTGGTTACTGAGTTGTGAAATAGGAAGATATTTTTTCCAGCAGACAACGTTACATACCTCATAGCTCGACCAGCTGACCAATTTGACCATATTCTGCCCAGCTGTCTGTATAGTCCTTAAATTTGGTTATTTATATGAACGTTTTATTTTGTTTTATCTTACTCATTGCAACCCCTTGTCTCCTGGTACTGACCTATGTAGTATGTTAACTTTGATAACAACCTTGCTTGTGACTTTGAGTCATGTGTATGGCCCCCAGACTTTATATATCTATTTAGTGTTGAAATTGTTTTGTGAACGCCAAAGTCTACAGTCCTGACTGGCATGCGTTCTTATGATTCAAATATTAAAACTTGGTTAATTTCTTCTGTCCTGTCTGTGGTCTCCAACGTTTTGAAAATCAGTTAAGATTTGAAAATCCGCTGGTGTGCACCATGCGTGAGCTGCAAATGAATTGCCCTCCTTGGGATCAATTAAGTTCGGAATCTGATTATGAGTAGTCCGCCTATAGAAGCTAAACGACACAAACTGTTTCATGAAAGAAGATGATGACATATAAACTATACTCCTAGTTTGGTTTTGACATACTGTAGGTATGTCAATATTTGATCAAACTAAATGTGTTTTTTAATACATTACATTTCGCTGTAGAGTCATTGCAGGCTGAAATCAACAGTTCAGTGGCCTTGAACACAGCAAAGCTCTCACCATGAGAATGACTTTGTAAATACAGGGATTACTGCAGCCAAAGCTCAACACATCCATGTCTGACAGTGGAAGTACACAGCTTGAGATCAATGGAGCAAAAGCATCTTGTTATTCAGTGACAGCACTGTATTTCTCCAGAGCCTGAAACACAAGCACTCTGTGGAGGATGGGTGAGTGAAGGAAACACTATGCTTTTGTATTGAGTTTAAGATTTTGCTTTTGTTTGAGATAGGGTAAACAATTACCATTTAGATTATATTCTGACAATGGAGACACTGATTATACCCAGCCCTCCTTTTTACTTGTTATTTCTTTGTAATTATGGACAGAAAAACAAGATGGTGCTCTTGAAGCATTCACAATGAGGAATCAATTCTGTCTCATTAATATTGCAGTATTAATTATGGAGACACGACTACTTTTTTTAAAAAACTGTGGTAAAGAAGAGCAGTGTAAGCTTAAACAAAGACGCAATGATATATGATCTTAAACCAGAGAGAAGCCACAATGGGATTGAGTGGAAAAAAACCAAAATTAAACAAAACAAAACAAAACAAAAGAGTGCAGGCCCAGTCGAGTGCCCCCAGCACTTTAATCGCATAAGCTCATTTTTATAAGGACGCTCAATAGGACAATAATGAGCACTAATTAGATTTTTGAGTGGCAACCATTGAAAGAACATTAGCTGTTCTTCCCTTGCTTAAAAATGCAAATTTAGCCACATAATCCTACTTAAGTTGACTGAGCTATCTTCCTTTGTGAGTTAGTAATATACTTTGCCACATAGCAGAACAGTCAATAAGTGGTTTGTTTTATGGTTTTGAGAGGGCCCATTTCATAAAAGGAGAAGCAAAGATGAGTGCAGATCATCTGCCTGTATTCAACAGACTGAAACAGAGAGAGAGAGAGAGAGAGAGAAACATAACTGCACTACCACTGAGGTTATTAACTTGTCAACAACACACATCATCTCAGTGCACTCAGTGCACTTACCTTTGGATTAGCCATAAAAACAATGTTGTCTCTTTGCAACTGAGGAGCTATAGTATCCTTACTAAATTCTACTGGGTTAGGTGATCCTGACTTTGCCTCTAGTGACATGTTTTGCTTTTATTGAAATGATGAATGATCTTAATGACTATGTTGATCTAGCACCACCAGCAGGTGTTAGCATGCTAGCACTCAAAACTAAGATGGTAAACCTACCTGCAATGAAGAGAAACACAATGATACATTCTGGATGCCCTCTTGACGCTTCTGTTTGTTAATCACATACCAAACAAGCCAAATTTAATACAAAAATAGCCAACACATTCTCACACAGTAAAAGTAAGTAAAGTTCAATTGTGTTAAACAAATGCCTTAATCGATCTTTATAAAATGCATTTACACAAGTCTGATTAACAGAATGTACTGCTTCAGTGCCATACTACCATTGTGTGTGTGTGTGTGTGTGTGTGTGTGTGTGTATCATACACAGTACGATTTTGTTTGTGTGCTTGTGACACCGAGAAAGAATGAGAAAACCAAGAACAAATGTGTTAAAATGCTGTACATTTAACCACATATACTTTTCCTTTGCACATAGTAATAACTCATTGTGGTAACTTTGGCAACTGTAGCTCATGGCTAAAATTGCCCAAGTCATTGTTGGAAATTTCCTGATATTAAAGCACCCATGCTTCATTAGAAAGATTACTACAGAGTAAGAATGAGCAGCTCTACTGCAGGTTTTGCAAGAAGCTACCTGCTGGGTTCTCAGAGGCCAGATGGTTCCATAGTGACAGTGCTATCGGCCGGCTAACACACAATCTCTGAATGACACCTTGGAGATCAATTTCTTCCATTTAGCCAGAGTGGAGGCAATAGAGTGTATCATACTTCTCAGCTCTTCCAGGCTGAACCCACTGAGCCCAGGCATATTCCCTGGAGTTTCAGCCACTCTATGCCTCTATAACTTATCAGGCTGCTGTGGCACAGGGTCCAGTTTAGTTTTGTGCCCAACAAAAGTGTGCTTCAGGAGGTCACTCAATAAGGTATCAACAAATTAAAGAAATCAAATCAATACTATACAAATATCATGAAATCAAACAACCCCTCTATTTGAACTTGTACGTTCCCCTCCACATTGGTCAGTCACAATTAGTGTGACAAGTGAGAAGTAAGAATCTAACCTTTTTAAACTGTGTCTTCTAGTGTAAATCTGAATTTCTCACTCAGCTCCGTGAAAGCAGCTTGCTTTCCCTCAGTTGCTGTAATATTGTTCCCTAACACCATGATCTATTCCTCTGGAGGATAGAGGTGTAGAACTCTGTGTAATACCAGTGTTTCCCACACGTTCATTTATTTGTTGCGGTCCGCCACAATATCAATGCTGACCGCCACAGATTGATTTTTGTTTACTAGGCCTATTTAAAATCAAATTTGATTGCAGAGCGCTGTAGCGCATTCGCTCGGCACATCCTCTCACTCGTACCTCTCTTGCTCTCTCTCCCTCATCGAGCACCGCTGCAAAAATCTGTCCAACACAACACTGCCAGTGTCAGAGACCCATCTTAGAAAAGTTATTAGCCAGCATGCAAGGAGCCTAGCTAATAAGGAGAGCTAAGTTAATGAGTTAATGGTAGAATGCAGCTGGATTTTTGAGGCTATATCAAATTGTGCGTGCCTCCCCCCCCCCACCCGCCACAGTTACACTGTCATTCTGTGGGAAACACCGAACACACGTCACTCACTCACACCATTGCTTTATGTTATCCTACACATTTCAGCCATTGTGAGGCAGCTTTCCTGTTTTCACACAAGGGACAACAGGGGCTTTCGTATTAATGCCCACAACTGTTCTCTCCATAACCTTCACATATTGGGTCAGCAGCATAGGGTCACAAAGAGGATCTGAAGGCTAAGTCTCTTAGAATAATGTGCTTTTTAAGGGGGCACAGATTTGTTCCAAGACTCTTCATTGCAAATGATAGACTGGGATCCTTTGGAGATTAGATTTAGAGGAGAAATGGTTCCACTGGGGAGGTGGCTGATTAATATGCCAGACTGCAGGCTTACTCAGTAGCGTTTCCTAAGTAAAGTGATTGAGTTAAGTATGGCTAAGCCAAAACCTGGAACCTATACTGTAATAAATGCAGCCTTTGGAATGGCACCCTATGTTGCTTCTACTCTAAGACTAAGTATCCAGCTGAGAAATAACACCTTGCCTCTGGTTACAGACGTGAGAAGGTTTAATGTTGTTACAGAAAATAAAATGGATGTTTGTGACCTTGAGGACATAGAAAATGGGCTGCAGTTTGTTTAAATGTACATTATAGTAAGAGTTAAGGTCAATCTTCCGTGCTGTAAAGCAGACTACAAGTCCTCAGTTCTTATTGTTTTCATCTCTTAAACCTGAAAATGGAAACAATGTAGATGTATTGTTTAAATGTTTACGTGACTCTGAACCTTCATGTATGAGTGGCATTAACGGATGAGACAAAATAGACAAATGGGGTTTGCTAATGTTGGTTCACCAGAAACTTCAACAACTATTTGATTTCTAATTGCCCTTTGGTTTTATAAATGCATGTAACAACAATTCGAGTAAAGGCAGATGAAAATGAAATGGCTACTTCATATATTATACCAAAGATACACTCACGGCTATATGGCAACCTTGTAAGGCCAGAAAAACAAACACAGACAAACCAAGAAATGAGAGTTTTGACAAAACAGAAGATTTTTTGGTGACCCAGTTGTCTGTTGAACTGGTCACAGATTCACACTGTGTAAGACATCCTGTTCTTTCTCTTTTCAGTCAGCTTAAGCTCTTACACCCGCACGCTTTCCCAAACCTTCACCTTACAGTTGCACTTTTCATGCACAGCTGTGTTTCACCTCATAAACAGTGAGCTGGAACAGAGACCTTGGTTTTGGTGGGCGCTACAACACAATTTAGGAGTGTATTTTTGATATATTTCTGTTTCATCAGTTCTGCAAGGACACCCTATTGCCATGGTCTCTGGTGCCAACGACATTCAGTGTTTATAACCTGAAAACCTGTTATTTTTTGTAAAGCTGGAATTTTATTTTTGTGGGTTCTGTTCTATCAGTAACCCATCTCAATTGAATTACATTCAATTAAACAGTACTAGCTAATAGTATTGTGACAAATCATATCCCAGGTCATATATTTTAATCAAAATAATGACCATGAGAACAGGGGCTGATATAACTGAGAGCACAGGGTATGATGAGCACATAAGACCAGTGAGTTCCTTGTTTGAACATATTATCTAAACAGCTTTTTATGGAATATTGCATTCCACATCTAATGTTATGTATGGTGAATTAAGAACAAATGAAGAGAAGATTTTTTTCACTCTCGTATGACTCCATTAAGATATTTGTCCAGATAGATAGATAGATAGATAGATAGATAGATAGATAGATAGATAGATAGATAGATAGATAGATAGATAGATAGATAGATAGATGTTTTCATTTCTAACCTATATCAGATGGCTCTCTCAATCGCACATTTTTGTATTTGGGGTGGAATCCTGCCAGTTTTAAACCACAGAAGCCCTGATCAATGCAGCACTGCTGGAGAAATGTGTGGTTGTGGACTGAATAATAATCCTTTCATCTTTCCATTCAGTGGAATAATAAAAGCTGAAAAGAAAAAAAAAATACAGCGCATGAAAACACTCTCTGCCAAAAGTACAGAGCAATTACTGTTTGACCTTATGTGAAGCTTGCTGCTTATTAATGAGTGTAGTCTAATTACTGAAATGATATGAGTCAATCAGTACGCCTGTTTCGGAGAGATACACCCTAGCTTTTAATGGAGATAGAGGGGTGTGAAAGGTTTAAAATCTTTAAGGTGCATGCCCACACACATTTAACTGCTTACTGTACCTCAAACATCGGCAGATGTATTAGCAGACTCTCAGTGGTTGTTAGAGAATGATCACAGCCTAAATATACCTATAATAGTAACATAATTAAGAAGCCAAACCACAGAGACTGACTGTGCCTGTCTCACTTTTGGGTTATGTGTCAGCACAGTCAAGTAGCAACACACAAGGAGACTGTGGACACAAATAAAATGGCACATCAGGAAATGTGAATAAATTTAGATAAAATCCAACTCAACTTGGTTCCCTCCATCAAACACATCAATCTCCCATCGCTGTCTAATTAAAGTGCAATCAGCGGTTGCGCTCATTTTGAAGCCTCTGCCTTATTGGACTACACTGCGAAGAAGATCTGACTTTGTCTGATAGAAACCCACAACTAGAGAAGAAAATAATTACACTACAGTGGACATTTACTGTGAAGTAAGAGTGAGCAAAGAGTGGATATGAGAAGGGGAAAAAAATATTGAGGGACAGGCTCTCTAAACCTCAGGGCTCCATCTGTGTCTCCATGGTGTGTGATCGCCTCAGGAAAGGCAGCCATTGTATGAGTAATAGAAATGCATTTGGTTGAAGAGTGGAGAGCAGACTCTGGATATGCCAGATTGTATTTTATCTCTTTACACACATAGGCGTATTACTATAGCTCCTAACTGACAAATTTGAAGCATTTCTGGGAAGAAGCAGCAGCTTACAGGATTACATATAATAAATTGATTTCTTTGGGCTACTAATTGAACTCACGATTAGTGATCTGAATAATAAAACAAGTCTTGTTGAATTTCTAAAAATAATTTTATGTTACTTTAGGACACATCTGTTGTGTGCATGACCAAATGCAGACTTGAGTCATTATAAAAGTTTACATTATCTTTCACGGTTCAGTTTACCTAAATATGGTATGCATAGTGCCATTATCATTCCAATGAAGATGGACTGTCAATATCAGACAAATACACTCAAATTCCTAAAAAAGGATGAAGAATTCATTAAAATCTCAGTTTTTAGAGTGTGTTATTCTTTGATGATGCCTTCGAGTAATGTTTTCCCAGGAAAGATCCCCATTCCCATTCACTGTTTTTGATTTTCACAGACTTCAGGCCGTAAGTGTTAGTACTTTGCATTTTGCTGAGCTGTGTCACCGTAAGGTGACCCAATAATGCTTGCTGATCTGTATGAAAAATATAACCAATATCCAGGAACTCACAGTGCAGTGCATTTTTGATGCAAGCTGAAAGTACAATATCATTTCCCGTGCAAAATAAACCAACATATTACTGATGGTTAAAAAGCAGCCGTGACACATACCAATAATTACAGATGGGTCCATGCTGTTAACAGCAGAATTGTCAAAACCCTCCCTTCTTGCAATAATGTAGTACTTACAAAAAAAAAACAACAAATAGCCTAGAAAAATTAGTCAAAGTGCCACTTATAATGGATTTACTATCTCAAGGAGGTTTCAAGTATTTGCAAGTTGATTATGGGCTTTCTAATACAAAAAACAATTCGTTAGAAATAATTCCAAAGACTTGAGGTGGAAAAAGCTGTTGGTAGAGGGATTTTGTTATCTTTGGAGAGAGTGAGGCTAGCTTCCCCCCACGCTCCCTAAGCTAAATGGCTTGAGTCATGAGTGGCCATATCAATATTCAACCTCCTCACATCAGGTACGACCACATCACCCCTGTTTTAGCCTCTTTACATTGTCTCCCTGTTTGAATTAGGATTGAGTTTAAGATCTTATTGATTACTTTTAAGGCTCTCCATGACCTAGCTCCAGAATCCAGGGGTCTCCTATCTCTTCCTTAGTCCAGGTTGAACACTAAAGGGGACAAAGCTTTTGGTGTCAGGGCCACAGGGCTCTGGAATAACCTGCCTGAGGAAATTAGGCTGTCAGTGTCAGTGTCTTCTTATAAGTCTCTTCTAAAAACGCTTTAATCAGAAAATGTACGCTGGTTTAATAATAACTGTCAGTTTTATGTTTAGACAGTCATTAGTAGACAAAATGCATTAACAGTCACCATCTACTTACTTAATCATAGTGTACTTCTCCTATCATATAATGAAGCACCTCTTAAACACGCAAGTCCAAATGAATCATCCACTTACAGTTTTTCAGTGTTTAAACCAAAGTTATGTAGCCTACTATGCTGGATACTACAGTATAGGTTGTGCTACCCGCACTTTGTTCACACCATAAGCCTTGTATATCCCAATAATTAATGGTATTTTTCTGGTGCATTTCATTTCTGAGGTCAGAATCAGCCTACCGTACAATCTGCTGAATCATCTCCAAATATCATCAAGAATGACTCACTAAACAGTGATTAGTTGTCCCTATATGTTGGCTGTGACTTCCGTCTGGCAGGGATCAAGGCCATTACACTTTATCATCTCTAAAGGTAACACAGTGAACCGATGGGCCAAGACTCATTCTCTAGATGGGTTTTGGAAAAGTGTAAGCTTAGATGCTCGCAAGTTTTTTTTTTACCTCACTGCAAATTACATTGTAGGCAATAATGAAATGCATCCTTATGGCAGTAACTAAAGTCAAAGATAAAGGTTTAAATTTTTTTGCTCAAATTAAACATAAGTTTAGACATTGCCGTAGTGTTGACTTAGATCTCTTTATATCTTGAATAATCTCGCTACAAACATTGATTAAATAAATAAAACACATATATGATAAAGGTATATGATTAGGTAGACAATGTCCACACGTTCCAGTTCACACATGCATTTAGTATGTTGTTCATTCAGTGACATCTGTAATGTGATGAAAGTCTACAGAATGAATAAAGGCATTCAGACACACACAGTAAGCACAGGTTCTGTCTAGTCCTGTTTCCAAAAGGTCATTGCACAGTGAATGAGTCTTGGACATTATATCTGTGCCTTAATGCATTACTTTTTTTGAATGTTCTGCCCTTCTGTGTGTGTTCAGCTAAAACTGCAAGAAGTTTTGTTGTTCATACATTATTCATTACAATCTGTTGAAGGTCAGACTCCACCAGATCACTAAATGTTTGGACATACAGTACTACAGGTGGATGCAGTGTGTGACAGACGGATGCTACACTTTGAACACTGGGAACAGCACTTTGCTCCCACGAAGCGAAGCTGAAAGACTACTCCGCAACAGTATCTGTATCACTGTAAGAGTCTGACCATTCAGCCAATGCATTTGGCCTTATTTAGGGTTTAAAGCGGAAGTATAAGTAATAGGAAAGACAAGCGTGCAGTCACTGAATATAGTCAAACATGCAGGAATGATTTTAAAAATAAGTAAATATTTAAAACTACAAAAGTTCTACAAATGCTTATTCTCTAACGTTAAAATGTTCATTCCTCCCTCTCATAAATAGAGAAAAGCCCTTTTTTATTTTTCATAGGGAAATTACTGTTAGCCCCTTTGGTTCCACAGTGATTTCATTAATACCAGTCCATCACTGAATGTTTGGTCTCCAAAAAATTCCATGCCACTGGGTGTTTTTGTGTTGTTTGGGCAGGACAGTACACATCTTTCTCTGCTTTGGTGTTTGCCCACTGACAAAAAAAATGTATTTATGAAAATACTGATGAATGCCTGTGTTGGGCAAAACATTGCTGGATTTATTTATTTGCATAAAACATATAATTAAATCTAAGTGTAGAAGTGGTGTCCAAATTACTAAAGCCATTTTATTCCTGGGTTCTGCGGATGCTTTATTTTTTCATTATTAGACATTCTGGAAAACTTCCCAAAGAGCACACATTTAAATCGGGCTATTTGTTTTAACTGACCTTCAAGCTCTCTCTCTCTCTCTCTCTCTCAATTTTTCAATTCAATTCAATTAGTTTTATTGGCATGACTGTGAAACAATATTGCCAAAGCATCATACATACAACATAACAACAATCAACCCCATACATTTCATTAAAGATCATCTCTCTCTGTCTCTCTCTCTCTCTCTCTCTCTCTCTACAACAAACAAAATAAATGATAAATATTCTGATGACATGTGCTGTGTGTTCTGTGCAACGTTTATTGGTGGACACAGCTCAGGACATTCTGTTGCCTATCCATGGTTTCTCTAAGGTGTTGAACCACAGCGGGTAATCACAGGGCTTGCTGGGTGTTTCATTACACTGAACTTGTTTGGCCATGCCGGGCTTGGCTCTACTGGGCACTGAGCCTGTTATGCCATGGCTGACTGGGCATTCTGTTTACCTCAGTCAACCAGACTTCCCCTGTTACACAGACTACATTTAATTTCACACAAGGTTTTTTTCTATTACTGAGAAAGACGTGTTCAGGAATACATCAATGAGATCCAACCACATTACAGTATGTCTTGACATACTGTTATTGTAAATTTAAAAAACAAAGTTTACAGAGGCAAAAGAAAGCACAAGATACTAGTGCTCTTTTGTTTATTTCAATTTCCCCACAGGCCCCTCCTTCCCTTCTGCCCAAACCCCATAAAAAATGGACTCTTTTACAGTAAGATGGTGGGGTTGGTTAGTCAGAAGTTAACAGCTTTAGTGAGGTGAAATAAGTTATAGAATATTAGCACTTCCTGTGAGCTGCCTATCACCTCATATTGGTCTTTTCCAATTTTTGGTCACTTATCCGCAACATCATACCTTCACTTTCATTTTAGTATGTAGACCCTAATTATATGTTAATCATCATATTATTTGTTCTTCTAAGATCACTACAATAGTCGAGTCACAGACGTTTTTATAATCCTGCCTTTTAAGTCGGTTCTGTTTATCCACCCATTCACCCATCCATCCTTACCCTCTACAAATATGTACCCTCTATCTCTAATATGCAGTCATGCATTTGGTCTCCTGGAAATGCATATCGTATTTCTAAGAGAGCTCACTAACAAGTAGGTGACAGACATTCAATATCCACATGTTTGACAATACAATTATTTTACTGATGTTGGAGGGCCAACGAGGTGTGTTGGCCCTCCACTGCTTGCCCTCAAACTATTATCTCACTCCCAACAACAATTATTTCAGATTCCACTTTTTCTTTTCGTTTGATAAGAGTACTGTAGCTTCACATTTTTTTATACAAACTAATTGAACCAAAGAGTGAATGTATTATGTTCAAAGGCTGTGATGAAGATCAAAGTAGTACTGCTCATCAAGCCCACACAGCACTGCGAGCAATTTAGACTGAGAAAATCACTGCGGCTAAAACTGGCCAATATGAAGACAATTTAATATGGTGTCTGGCAGAGCATTATATCTCTAAATTGGTTTTGCATTTAAAGCAAAAGATACATGGATAAAGGAGAATAAAAAAGGAGGCGAGGAGAGGTTAAAGAGGGGAGGCTCAGACTGTGACTGACTGATTAAAATGACATTCAAGGTGTCAGATGTGGTGCTGTAGGGAGAATTCATATCCTCCCCTCTCACATGCTGTTCCTAATGGACCTGATTTATAAGCCTAATATAGTCCACTGGACCTCCGAAATGGCATTTTAGAGGTCTCAGCTAAAGTACATGTTAAGTAGAATGGAGTGAGGAATGAGGTTGAAGGATTCTGTTACGTCTACACCTAAGAAGTTCAATCTATTTTTGTCAATGCATAACTGTCTAAACTAGTCTAAACTTCAAAGGAATGGAGAGGATTGACATTTAATATGCTTGGATAGATAGAACAAGGGAATACATATCCTTATCAATAAATAGCCACCAAAACGTGAACAGACACTGTAAATATGTGCAACACGTCAGTCTTATGGAGCGTGAGCGTGAAAAGGGGTTGCAAGGATACAGACTCATTAATAATGACATTAGAAGCTGATTATGGGCTTTCACCACATCTAAGTTGAATTAGGGTAGAGACAACTTTATTGACTGATGTGGGATTGTTTACATCTGTTTGGGTTACTGCACATTCTTTAATCAACCTATCCTACCTATACTTTTACTGACTGACTGTGTGTGAGATATGTGGCTGCTATGTACCCGCAGGATGTTAACTACCAGATTCTAGTCTTATCCAACGGGTGACATGCTCAGCCGGTAATAGTTCAGGCTTCCTCCATTTAAATGCTGTGTACCTCTCTGTAATGAAAGGACCTTCAGCAGATAGTGGTGGAAAGCAACTAAAACATGTACCCAAGCATTGCTCTCAGCTAAACTTTTGAGGTAATTTTACTTTCCATTTTATGCCCCTTCTACTCCACTGCATTTCAGAGAAAAAAAAAATCAACAATGAGTACTTTTGCGCATATACATATGTACATATATGCACATATACATATTGAAGTTAACTATAATATAACTATTATATAATATAACTATTATATTAATAATTTTACTGTGAAGGGTCGAAAAAGCTGACAATAAAATAAAATTTATTTTCTTCAATGTGTGCCAGGGACACAGATATGTTGATGTTTTAACTGGGTGGCGTGTAAGGAGAGGACACACACACACACCGTCAATGCACATGGACACACAGCGTGGTTAATCCCAAGCTGTGTGTCAGCTGGCATTTTCTATTCTAGAGGGAAATGGGCTGTGACAGACATTACTGCAGCACACACACTCTGAATAAGAAAGTAGCCTCTGCTTCTACGCTGGAAACACACTCAAGGTTACACAGCACTCTTAACACGTGGAAGACAAGAAAGAACAAAAGTCAGACAGACAGACAGGCATTGAAATTCTAGCCAAATATGCTTCCGTAGCTCACACGGCTACAGAATCTGAAAACCTGAATATCCATTATCCATGTTTCCATGGATATGACAGCAGGCCGATATCCTTAGTCTCCAAAACCACGTTTCTCAAGCATGCAACAGCATATTTATGCCATCACACGCATATGCCAGATGTGCAGGTATAGAGCTGTGTATAGGCATAAAGTTACTCGTAATAAGGGTCGCTGCGTACAATTATGTATCTGCTGAAGTGAAACAATATAATCTACACTCACCACTCAATCACTCTCTATTTTCTTCTCTGATGAATTAAGCCAAAATGCTACATTCTACATTCCACAACTGTACTTATGCAACATGTTTAAAACTGTTCCTTTTAACAACTATCTTGCAACTGACACCAAGTCCCATACCAGTCCCAACATCGCCGCTATGTTTACATCCACCAGCAGAGCACTGATCACAGAATCTGGAAAGTTGCACTGCTCATTAAACCAGTGATGAAAAAATACGTTCTATTAGTTTGAACCAGCTGTTGATAGTATTCCTCACCTGAATCCACCATGCTAAAATTGAGGAAACTGACCATAACTGAATTCAATGTTGCCAGTGAACAACAGAATGGCTCATCTTGGTTCTTAGTTGATTCTTAGCACGTCCCAACTTGTAAAACAAGTACATGGAGCTGGATGCGTACGCTTCATGCACAGGGTTTGATAAAGGCTTTCATATATAAAACAAATGTTCTCATTCAATGTATTTAAGGTGAATGACTCCAATGGAGCATTGTCTGGCAAAGACAAATGGGAACCTTTTATCAAACTGACATTATAGCATTGTTTCCAGTGGCTCGTGGGCACTTCTGTAGTTGAAATTACAACTCAGATGCTGTGAACGTTTTTTTATTTTTTATTTTTTATTTTTTTTCTCTTATCGCTGGGTATTGGTAAAGGCATGTTCCAATCGTCTACTGAACCAATTGACTACCAATTGATTACTGAATTGTCTCTAGCTATAATGTTGATCAAAACATTTAAATATAACCACTTGTGTCGGTCAACTTCTGATTAATGAATTTGGTACACAAATGGTTAAGTTTACATCCTTCCTCTCATATGCCTCACAGTGGTTTGGTCCTCTACCTACCTATAGCCCTGGGGTCTTTTTTTACTGCCAAAATATTACATTTAATATGGAAAATGCAGCTATTCTGCACCCCACCCACACACACACACACACACACACACACACACACACACACACACACACACACACACACACACACACACACACACAGTGTTGCCAACTTACCTGACATCTTAACTTTTCAGACCCCTCTCCATTTCTAAATGACGAAATTACCAATGAGTGACAAATTCAGTGAGTTACTCAGACCATCTGTCGTCTGAAACTTTGCAACAACACAGGAGGAGGACAAGGTGGGGTGGTAGAGAAGCAGCCGACTTTGAAGTAATGGAAGCCTGCTGATTAAAAAGACTATCTGATCACTGACAATCCACTGGTTTAAACACAGGAGCAATTAACTACAAAATATAAAACCTGAGTGTGTGTTAAAGAGCTAGACTAGGCAACAAATGTCGCCTCTCAAGTACTACTGCATAGATGATTGAGTTACTGGTCTCAAAGTCAGTGGCTAGTTAATAGGACATCACTTGGCAATTTCACACTACACAGCTTGGTGTTTTTAATAGCCTGTGTTTGAAATGTCGTTCATCTCCCACCATAGCCAGCCTCACTGCTAAGTCCAGGCTACAAAACAAATGTGTTCTGCTTGTATTTTAAACTTTAAAACAATAACCATCTCAGATTCATTGGTTTCTACTGATGTTGTGAGGTAGGACACGTAGACACTCAGCTTTACAGTACTTTAAACATCACAGAAAATGTGAGACTCTATATCTTCTTCACACTTCTTGTCCTAATGTTATTGTATTTGACTATGGTTTTAATAAATCTCTGAACAGATAATCTAACAAAAATAAAAACTAAAATTAAAATAAACATAGCTTCAGCATGGTCTCCTTAATCAGCTGCTGTGGACTTCCTCTTAGAAATACACCTTTTGCTCATAGGACTCTTTGACCTTTGAAACAGGTGTAACTAATAACATTAATAATGTCTGCATTCTACTTAGGTGTGCCAGTTCCAGCGGCCTGGTATTGCGCACACTGGCTCATTGGGACATTTAAATGGAACAGAGGCACCATTAAAGTTATGGATTACACATGTGCTTTAGTTACTATAAGTCAAAAGGTCTGTAAAGACAGTACAAAACTGTACAGACACAAAAACACTAAACAGCGACACATGTGGCTATCCAAAGACATTCAACCCTGGTCAGTTTTCCTGAAAACAGTCTATGACAGGGAGCGGGGGCCATGGTAAAGAAATTGTATGACACCTTCATAAATCATGAAACTCATTGCGCTGCTGAGCAAAACACATACACTGACATACACAGTAAATAAAGACAGTCAGGTAGGAGCGTTAACAAATCATAAGCAAAAATCATAGGCAGTGGATTCCCTGACCAATTTATTAGATGCGATTCAATAAACCAGCCCTGCAATAAATCAAATGACTGTGAAGCTTACTGCATGTAGTTCAGTTTCTGCTGACATTGTGTCAAAGAGGTATTGATTTAAAACTGTAGTGGACTTTAGTAGTGTACTGCCCGCAGTAAGTTGTTTTTATATTGACATTATGTTTTTAAAAGTACAATAGTAGTTAAAGCCAGCGGTGTATACGTCTATGATAGTGAAGAAGCACATTTTGTTTTGTTTTGGTATAATATAGTAACGAGGCTCCAACAGCACATTTTAATGACATTTATAGTTGAGAAACCCCATGGGGAAATAAAGAAGAAGCCATTCAAGTATCTTAAAACATTAAAATTTGTAGCCATTAAGGAAAAGGAAAGTCTTGTCATGAAATAATCCCTTGCATGTATTCATTTGTTTTGCAGAATGACACTTGATTTTAGTTTGAATTATCCACTGAAAATAGACGCATTCTCACTCCAAACTCATGATACTCTTCACATATGGATGCTTATTCAAGGCCGGCTTTTCATGTGCTGGGTACCTATTTAGTGCCATTTTTGTATGTGCAGGTCCCCGAGTTATCAATAATAAATGTGCATAAATGTCCGGTTAGACTTTCCAAATAAAACTTGTGGCTAACGTTATGAAATCGTTGGTTTGAAACTTGGTTAGGTTCAGGAAAAGATCATGGTTTGGGTTGAAATAAGTACTTCAGTTACTTAAGTTGAGTTAGTTATACCGACTATTGTTTTAACACAGGAAACAAACAGCAGCCTCCTGAACATGAACATCCACTTCATGTTCTGACATAGATTTTTGAGTAATTTACAAAAGGTTATGCATAAAAAAATTATGCCAAGATGTCTCGTCCAAGCGTCCACAGTGTTACAGCAAGTTACTTCCAAAATGTAATACAGTAAAGATTACTAGTTACTGTCATTTGAGAGTAATTAAATATTACAATATTACACTCTCTCAATTGTAATGCTTTACACTACTTTTGCATTCCCTGATTTTTAATGGGCGCATTATTCTTAATATGTGCCTGCATAGGTGGGTTCTAGTGATGTGCAGAGTTATGTCCGCAGATCGGGTGGGTCTTGTCATAAAAATGAACCTTCTGATCAATAGCAATGAGAAAGACGCTAAGACGCCGTGCGCATTTACGCACAAGGTACAACAGCATAACGTCATCATTATTTAAATCTCCCGACAGGATCAGTCAGGACAACAGCAGCCTCTCTAATCATGAAAGTAAACACAAACACATAGCCTATTGAAATCTATTTACCCATGATCCATGAGGGGAGCTACCATCTTGTTAAGAGGAGCTGAGCACCCCCGTAGTTTGTACCCTATCTACTACAATCTCTACCATCAAATTCCCACAAAAGGAAATGATGTTAGTCTTTTGCTCATGGATTTGTTTTTTTATGGTGCAGAATTATAAAAAACAAACAAAAAAACATGATTTACTTTCGAGTTAAAATGTATTGTAATGCGCATTACTGAGATTTTAAAGCAATTCATTACAGTAATTGCGTTACTTTTGTAACACGTTACTTCCAACTCTGAGCGTCCATATGTGACGACCTGGGAGTGACACCGGGTTGAACAGGCGTGAGTGGTAATTCAGTAATTATTTTTGAATTTCTTTCTCTTCAAAATTTTGTTGTGAAAACATTCTCATAGTGTAATTTCAAACAAACTGTTAAAGGGTGAGGGCTCACTGCACATACTTGCGATTAGACTATTTTATTTGTTATCTCTCTCTAATAAAACATTTTAAAAAATACTCAAGGATGATTGCACATTTTATTATGCAATTTTGAATACTAGCCTACAGAAAATACCACATTCCTATCAGTTACAGTTCATAGTTACAAGTCATTGAAGGCTTAATTTGTGCTGTAAAGAGTGCTATGTTTGTAAAACGACACAGCACTCAAACATAAATAAGGGCGTATGCGTGGGCATGTGGGTGAGTGTTACAGCTTGTCTATCTGTTGCTCTGCATGTAAACTGCTGCTATTGCCAGAGCCCATGAGGGAAAACAGGCATCATTAAGGTGCTTGCCAGCATCCATCTGGGATGATGGGACATCATGATGGAGAAGTGCTAAAAAAAACAAGAGTTAAAAAAGACATCTGCTCCCTGACACAAACAACAAAGTGGTGTTTCTTACACACCGTCTCTAAACCTCAGAGCCATTGACCTCAAGCAACCAAAGAGACACACATAAGCTAAGACGAAGAAACAGGAAGCGCATGCACAAAACTCAATCCTTCCCTTATTTCACTGACAGCCAGCCCGACAGCTTTTACTGTAATATTTGCTCTGTGACTCTTGACTTCTGTGTTCCAGACCGACTGAACTCACAGACAGGCGTGTGCCACAGAAGAGAACCTCTAACCCATTCTGAGCTCTGGGTTTTACACCCACCAGAAAGGCAGGGTCAGAAGCCAAAGACCCTACTTGGATCATAGATGATGAAGTTAAATAATGTTATCTTTCTGTTCTTTAGTGACCTCTCATCTAGTTTGGCTTTTTGCCTCGCAAAAGGGCTTCTGTGAAAAATGTGATTCTTGGATGGAACTGAAATCCACCTGCTACTAGCAGCAGAACAACAACTGTTACCAGTGCACCAGAACAACTCCATACAGGTGGATGGGAGTCCATTAAGTTGTCTTACTTTTCCCCAGGTGTTAAAGCATAGAAGCAGCATGACTGGGAAATGATCAGCAGCAAGGGGGTAGGATGTATAGAACCCCACCTGGCACAGATCAAACAAGGACACCATGGAAGAGAGTACAACAAAATCACCCTCAGACCTGAGACTGTATTCCACAATTCAACGCTATCCGGAATCAATATTGGTTTACCAATGGTGACACTAACAGCAGAAGAGTGCATTACATCAGTCAGTGCTCAGACCTATAGGTGATGACTGGATTGGCTATTTGTGTGCAACAACTGCACAGTACTGTATGTAAAAGTAGTACACGAAATCTCAAATGTAGCCAAGAATACTAATTGAGGAGGCAATACTTTCAACTTAGTATCAGTATCATTGTGTTGACGGCAGTTGCTGCTTGCTACTGTCACTAACTGGAGAGTTGGAGTGTCCAAGTGCAACAAGAATAACACAGTCATAAATCAAACGCTCTCTGCAGAGCCACGAATAATCAACTGTGGGTCCAGTGCGATGGAAACCACTGGGGTGGGGTCATTAGAAATAGACATAAAAAGTACTTTCAGGACAGAGACTAACAGCAGGGGAAACTAGAGCTCCAAAAGTCATTAGTATCAGAGTGCAACTGTCGCAAGGGATCTGCACATTTACTGTAAATGATATAGCACTGAGAGGGGAGACTGCTGTGTAGATGTGATTCAAACAAGTGTGTTTGATTCTGTAATGTAGTCTCATACTTGATGGTGCGGTAAGTGGATTCACTTTCAGACATAAGTAAATAATAAAAATGTAATTTCTCTGCAAGGCACTGCACTTGCGCCCAATGTGCAACATGCAACACTGCTGAATGCTGAATTCAAAGCTCAACACTGTCACAGCTCAGTTAATAACCTACAGATGTGCATCGTCGTTACCATGAACACTAGGTCATGAACTCATTATCTGAGTCCTAATTGAGAATAGAAAAAAGAAAGCCGCGTGTCACTGCATAAGACAAGTGGGGATAGAAAAAGAGGAAGAGAGGGTGAGGGGGGTGCCTTTCTTTACCACAAACAACAGATCTTGTTACTGAATTGCATCATGGTCAACGGTGGGGAGAATATGGTTATTTCTTCTTTTTAATTCAACAGACCTCTTTAATGTTTGTTGAATGTTGCTACTGATTATTATTTTTGTACAACATTGTGAATATATCTGTTTTAAGAAAATTGCACTGTTAAAAACAATGTATATGAAAACTACAGAAGTTAAAATCTGTTTTATACCACAAAACCAACGCACACAGATGGATAAATACTGTTCTGCATGCACACTGAAACACAGTGTTGAAACTAAAGTGACTGATTGCTTTTATGCAAACTACAGACCAATAACAAAGAGTCAGAGCTCTGATGACAAGGTCAATGAGGACACATCCCCCCATCCCTCTCGTATAGACACGCTGTGAGCTGTGAGTGTTTCCATCTGTCACTTTGTCACTTTGCTCCTCTGCTGCTCTCCATCTTGGTTTTCTTTTGTGTTTAGTCTATTCACCTGTCATTCCGCTTTCTTCTTCTGTCTCACTCACTTTATCTTTTTCAATTGTTAGGTTGAAAACTATTTCCAGTTTTAGTGGGATTCGGAAAAAAGTAGGAAATAGCCTTGTATGACCAAAAGCGTCTGGGAACTATACAGAACCAGGGGAACTAAGAGCCATGTAGATTAGGCAAATTAGACTGAAGATGGATCTAGAAAACAAGAAACCGCCGCCTTGGAATTATAGGTTCCATCTGCACTCTGAGCAGTGTAAAATATTCAGTTTTTGCTAAATGTATTCTTAATGTACATTATCAAAATTCTATCAAAAATGGAATTATTATTATTTTTATTTTTTTAGAACGCGTCAAATTCAGATAAAACCTTCTAATCCTATGAACTCACTTTCTGCTTGGATTTCTAATGTTGCAGACAAAACTCACTTTTACACCATCACATCAGTGTTACCGTAACAGAGTATCTACATGTATGAGGAAGTTAAATGTAATGCTTTCTATGACATTTGTATGACACTTGTTTCTTTTCTTAGGATGGCTCTTCTTTTTCTTATTAAAAAAAGCTTTGGAGGTTAAGTACACCTGTAAAGGTCAATGCTAAACATTTTTTTCAGTGCAGAGGTCAATGTTAGGTGGGAATATGGTTGCCTATTAAACACATTATTCCAGGAACCATTAGTTGAACTTGCCTTTGGGTAAGACAGCAAGCAGCTACTGCAATACATCTAAGAGGGCGCCACTCCTCAGAAAGTGGGACAGGGGAAGTGTAAGGGTTTTCTTGATATTTTCAGATCAATATGGCAGTAGGTAAAGAAAATGTGCGTTGGATTCATCTATTAAATGTCCATGCAAGTAAGTGTAGCAGGTCAGTATAAAGCCAGTATTATGTTTAGTTTTATTTCAGAAATGTTGACTATGATATATGTAATATTGGGGGAAAAGGAAAGAAAGTATTTAACGATTGTTAAGCATTAATATTTACAACATTTAAGAGATTTTACTTTCATTCCAGTCACAGGCAATTTAATTCAAATGGTTGTTGGTCCCTTGAGAAAATCCATGTTGTGGAAATTCCTTAAAAGTTTTCATGCCCATGTTTTATATCACAATAGCATTACCCTAAATCCTTATCACTTTTCCATTGCTGCCATACAATACCTTGCTTTGCGCAACTAGACAAGACTGACTATGTGTTGCTTACAGACTGTCGGATGTTGCAAACATGGACAGCCAGTTACAAAGATGCCTTATTCAACTTTATTAGAGAAAATCTTCTATTTTCTTGTGAAGTGATTTCATTTTAGGACCAAAACTAATTCAGTACAACTTCACATCAAACGCAGAGCAGGCCATCTCACCACACTAAATTTGTAGCTCTCTATGTTTGTGTGAATGTGCCTGCTCTAAATGAAAGGGATGTCTGATCTGAGCTCTGCTTTGATGGAATATGAGCTCAACAGGGACCACAGCCTCCAGAGCCAAGCAACGACTGTCACACTTTCTGCTTCTGAGAGCTTATTTGGCACCGTGGAACATGCATGTCCCAATGGTGTAACGTCCCCAGGGGCAACCTACTGTGGTTTGTGAGAAAGAGAGAGAGAGCGCAAATGAATGAGAGACTGAAAAGAGGAAGTAATCCTATTTGAATATGAAGCCCATAGTTAAGAACTGTTCTGTTTTCTTACAAACAGGCTGTCTAAATCTCTGCTGCCTTAAATAAATAGAGGATGGATTTATTGCTTAAAACAGCAGGAGTAAAAAAAAACATTAAAATACAACTGCATACAATACAAACATACAGTTAGAAATGTTATGTGACCTTACAATAACTACCAGACAAATGTTATCTTAAGTTATTGAAAAGGATGAAAATAATTAGCGTAAAACTTTCTTGCAACATTCAGCCATGTACCAAAAACATCAAATAATTGAGACACAAAGTCTTGCTGCCAATTAGTCTATTTGGAAAGAACAAGCTGTTGATCAAAGAGCATGGAGGAGTCACATTAATTCACTCAGATTCCCCGACTCTCATTTTAGACCCAGAAGTCTGACAGTCGCCGTGTCACAGCCACAGAACCATCATCATTTTTCTCACCAAACATCAGAATAAATTATTCAGCATCCAGCCATGAGCTCATATAACAAAACACCCTGTGGAAGCTTTTAAATTATTTTTGTGTGAGATAAGAAAAAAAACAGAAAAAAAAAAACGTCAGCAGACTGAGTAGATTAGGGTCTGTGTTCATCTAATTTAAACTCACAAGAGGATTTTTTCTTCTTTGGTGAAATTACTAAATCAATCACTTCCTTTCTCTCTCTCTCCCTCTCTGCCTCTCAGAGCTGATGCAGAAAGTTGATCCTGAATCAGAGGAGCCTTAGATCTAGATGATTGTTCTAAGAAGTTATTAGTAAAGTCACAACGGACACCATGAAAACATCAAAGGCTTAATCATTCATTTTTGACCACATAACTTCATTTGAAGAGTTTCCCTTAGATGAAAAATATGTATTCAGTATACATGCAGACGAATAATGATCAGAAATAAATGCTTTTCCTCTTTTGTTTGCAAAACCTGATTTGTTTTTTTTCAGTCAAACCTGTATCTAACCAGGATAAAAAAACTCCTTGAGATTAAAAATCTCTTTTACAAGAGCGTCCTGGATGCAAACAAGGCTTACCAGCATCACATAATAGACATCAAGATCTATATTAATCCTCCACATACTCCTAATAATACTTCCTGTTCGGTTCCAACAATTTGCTAATATGAGCAAATATTGATGCGTTAAGCTACTGCTGAAGCAGCTCATCACATCCTTTACTGGGAAACTGGAAGTGTTGCGGTTGGATAACAATACTGAACAGTGACTGGACATAGTTTTAAGTACCTTATGTGTCCTTTTTGAAAGAAAGCCCTTTTCAATCATGGATTCATCTGTGAATCCAAATTTGTTAAACTTAGAAGGTTTAACAAATCCTTGAAAAAGAAGGACTGAGATTATATCTTACTAACAACAAACTTTAAGCAACTAGAGTGGAAGAAACAAACAAAAATGCTACTTGCTCTGGAACGCTATTTTGGCAGGCTGCATTTGATTCGTGAGGATAAAGAAGAAAATAAAGAATCATTCAAAGATGCATATTCACGAGATTTTATTATTAGTATAATCAGCATCGTCATATAAGGCTTTGTATTCTGCTCCGTGTGGGCAACTTTTATTCACAAAAATGCTTTGCCAAAGAGCAAAAAGAATTATGCACTGCAGAGTTCTGCTGTCAGAAATCAGCACACAAAAATATAACACATTAAGCAGTGTCAGTAGTCATATTTTAGGGCCCAGACAATCAGAATATATTAATAGCACGGCTGCCAATGACACGTCATCACATCAGCACTGTACTGCGATAGACATAAAGAGGGAATAAGGCTTTATGAAGTTACATCTAAACCTTTTTATAAAGGAAAGCGGTCCATGACTAATATGAGAAGCGGTCAGGGGGAATGTGACAGTCAGAGAGATATTAGACAAACGAATATTATAGCCCACAGCAGGTGATGATTATGATCTGGTGAACAGATAATTAATTTTGCCTTAGCTATATTTTTATTTGTATAATTTTGGTTCACACATGAGCAAAAGAATGAAATGTATCTTCCCTTCCACTCAACACAGCTCGACAATGAAAATACTTAGTTGAGGTTAGAGGAAGATGGTGGTTTCTAGGGGTGCAACAACTAATCGAAGTAGTCGACAAAAATCGATTATTGAATTCGTTGGCAATAAATTTAATTATCGATTCGTTCATGACGTCATCGGGCCGTAGCGACACCATCAGCTTAACAGAGTAAAGTGATGTGAACAGTAACGTTAAAGTTACTAAAACAACATCAGAGCTGCAGTAACACCTTCACAAGCTAAAACCTCCAGAGTGTGGCAGCATTTCACTCTTCACCCAGCCAGAAAAGTCGTGAACTGGAGCAAAG
The DNA here is from genome assembly GCA_024633595.2 of Lepomis macrochirus. Taxonomy (NCBI): domain Eukaryota; kingdom Metazoa; phylum Chordata; class Actinopteri; order Centrarchiformes; family Centrarchidae; genus Lepomis; species Lepomis macrochirus. Next base: position 27,090,390 of record JALXJV020000009.1, on the reverse strand, counting down.
CTGAGCTCTCCTGGAAGAAGAGGAGCCGCGCAACATCGTGACTCTGTGGATGATGAAGACTTCGTCTCGGTAAGATAGTTAGCGAGCTAGCTTCACGTTAAAGCTGTGTTACTTCAGCGTTATGAGCTGGAAAGTTTTCTATACAGTTGGTCAATTTGATTGATTGTTACAGTAATGATGCTGTGAGCACATAATTATGATACATAACGGCCGCGTTCACGCTGCAGACATGCCCTGACTTTACAATCATAAACGACACATCACTCATGGTTACGTTCCCAGAGAACATGTTACTGCAGAGTGCGCAAGATTAGACAACACCAGACAATTTCATACTTTCTAAAGAAGAGAAAACAGTTCTGTCTGTGGCTAATCCACCCAAAACTCCCTTAAAAATTCACAGAGTTTTCTGAGCTGTTTAGTTTGGGGAAACTATATTTGTTGTGAAACACTGTCTACTACAAAATCATTATTATTGATACCTTCTTGTAAATTCGGCTAATGAAATGCATGACGCTATTCCTTTCTGTGTCAGTTTGTCCCGGGGTGTTACTGCCGTGAAAGCTGCTCCGTCACTAAACAGCAGGTCAGCTGCTTATCAGGACGTGATTTCAGTGGAACACTGTTGCTGCAGCAGAAACGTTCATTAAAAGATGCATTTTTGAATGCAGTATTTATTTTATTGTCTTGACTGTTAATTAGCACATGCCTGAACAACTTCAGGTTTAATTTAAAGGCTAATAGCTACATGAGAGGCATTGTGTGATTTTGCGATTTATAATCCGAATAGTTGATTATTCGTTAATAATAATCAATAATCGATAGATTAATCGACTATCAAAATAGACGTTAGTTGCATCTCTAGTGGTTGCAGTTAATAAAAAAAAAGGTTAAAGCTCATTGCAGGGCTATGACAGGACACAAACTGTGGTCTCCTTACATAAACATCTGACATGTGACACTCGTCTCTTCCAGCAACTTACACAACGTTGCTATTTGCTACATCAGGGGCTGACTACTTGATGCATTTTGGCTGTGGGGATTTGATTTTGCCTACATTTGAATGTTATATATTACGCCTTTAAAAGCACTGGCATCAAGATGAGATTGGAACTGCAGATTAAGTGGGGGATGAAGCAGATCTAGCTATATAATGATGTAGCTGTAGATGATATTGTACCATGCTACGGTTGCTGCATTGAGAACTCTTCCTGGATTCTTCAGCCTAACAAGCCTTCAAGCCTAACAAGCCAGGGCAGAATCTGACTTTGGCTTCTGTCTGCCGCGTCTGTCCCTTCATGCTTCTATTTATGTAGATGAAGGTCTGGGCTCTGTATATCTGCATTATGTACTATTTATTATCTGTCCCTCTTATCACCTATGTAGTGATTTGTCACCAGGCACTGAGAATGAATACAGAGACTGACATCTTGACATTTACTAAGACAATATCCATCATGTCATAAATGCAATGTTACATTGAAAACCATGCTCAGACAGCTTACTCTAGTATGCTACAATCCTGTAAATGTTCCCTGAGATATGGCAGCTTACATTAGTACTGTTCTAATCTCTATGCACAAACTGCCTTGTACAGCTTTGTGTATCTCATTCATCCAATCAGCTACAAACATTCACAGTTTCAAAGTAAACAGCAATAAACAAAATGCATCACACTAGCAGCTCCACACAGACCTGAAGGCATTTGGAGCAGGCGGATAATTACATTCATCAGAAGGCGAATGCAGATTGTTATTGTTTCATTCCTTAGCGTGGCTGCGGGCTGTACAAATCTAAGAAAGGACTCTGTGTCCTACTTAATACTAAAACACAGCAGACACATTAGTGCTTTGGGACCTTGATTACAAAACGTCGAACACGATAGTGTTTTTAAGGAAAATTAAAAGCTAACTGAAATCACCCTCCTGTTTGCCATTTTCTTGGAATTCATGTGCCTATAAGGAGTCTTTCCCCCCACCAACATTCTGAATAAGAGCCCAATGAGAACTTGGAAACGCCATAATCAGAGTAAAGTGACTCATTCTGAAAGGAATTTGATTTTGCTTACTATCTCAGTATCAAAAAAACCTTCAAAAGCTATTTTTGACAGTAAACTCTGCACATGCTTGTTTACTTGAAACCCCCCCACCACCACCACCACCACCACCACCACCACCAACAACATCATCATTATACAAATGTTAAATAAAAGATAATTACTCCTGTAGTAACCTGATAATCAAGGGATTTGCCCATCTCGCATTGCAAGTCAAATCCTTCCTTCATCAAGCTTTAGTGGGGACAGGCTCAGGGAAAATCTGAACTCATTATCGTCACATCGTTATCCCACAGAGAAACATCTGGGATCTCAAATTGGCCGGGATGACATTCAATTAATATTTGAGATGAAAGTGTTGGTTGCCAAATCACTTTTTTAGTCCTCTTTTATCACCTTAAAGAGTAGCACTAAATCCACTTTGCTGAGTTAGTCAATTACATGTACAGTCAGGTTATTACATTATTACATATTCTGTCTTCTACACCCCCATTTATGATGTATCCTGGAACACTGTGCCCCCAAACTATGAGGCAATTTCCCAGTCACCATCAGTGTTGGGCAGTAACACATTACTGTATACTGTATTTCCAAACCAGTAATAATATTACAGTAATCCAAGTAACGCTGTATTACTACATTACTACTTTACTGTGTTACTGCAATACTGCATTACTGCATAACTGAATGTTAACACAAATCATAGAACAGTCAAAAACAAACAGGGTGTCAGCAGCAGCCGTAACATCACGACTGCACTACAGGTCAGCGGTACTGGACCATTTGTTTGTCAGCTGTCAGCCAAAAAGCTAAAGGTAGAATGGAGAATGATGGAGAGACGTGTTCTTTCCACAGCTGTATGTATTGCCATTATTGTTTCACAGTCGAGGATTCAAAGAACATTGTGATGGGTGATAGTGAATGGAATATAGTACTATAGTAATATTGTAACGTACAAGTAACCCGATCACCCATCAAGTAACACCCACCAAAGTAACTAGTAACTAGTAACACTGTCCAAAATTTAATACAGCACTCATATAGCAGTATGGAAAGATTGAGAGTGTAGAGCTAAGAAAGGTAGTAGTAGAAATATTACAATAGTAAAAACGCCAATACTACTACTTCTACCATGCAAGCTGACAGTTACAGTGCTGAACAGAGAAACAGACTCCATCCCATTCATTCACATGCCCTTAGAATTTATTGTAGTTATGCTGGTAAGTCTTCCCTCTAGTGTCTCTGGTGTTTATATTTCACTTCCTCTATCTGTGTGGTCTCATCTACTGTGTTCTGTTTCCTGTTTAGTTTGAAATTGTTCTGTCCTTGTTGGTGTTGCCGTAGTGTTTTACTTCAGTTTTACTTATTTGGTCCAATGAGTCCACCTGTGTCTCGTGTCTTACCAGCGTCCCTCATGCCTTCTCAGTATTTTGGACTTTCTCCAGATTTATGGATATTCAACTGTTTGTCTCTGGTAACATCATGTTTTATATTTTGGACTGCCGCACCTCAACTTGTCTTGTCCAGTTTCTGGATTCTGGGATTTCTGCCACCTGGAAAACCTTATTTACTGTCACTGTAAGTCTCACCATTCGTTTCAATAAACATCAGCAACTGTACCTGTTCCATGTACGTGTCTGTGTTTGGGTCCCAAAACCCTTGTTTTCTCAGGTCAGAATGATGGCTCCCTTGACAGAATGAGCACAAAATTAAAACTAAACAGATTTGCATTTTTCTTAATTAAATAATGAATTGATTTTTATTACAAATGAATTACAGATTATCCATTGATGGATGGACCAAACTATTACATTTCCAATGATTAAAAAAATGTTATGTTGTCTTTGACTGCAGTAACACTATTGTTGGGTTAGTTAAGATTACGCAGGAGGACAGAGGACTGATAGATTATCTGTATCTGTTCAAACAACACAATTATTTGTCTCTGTATTTGGATAGAAGACTGGAAATGGGGGTGGTTTATACAGGGGTCACATTACATTAAATGTTGTACTTTCTATTTGTTTTGCCTTCAAAGTACGAAACTGATTTAATACCCACTGTTCATCTTTCTCTTTCTTTTTTAAATGTTTTATTTTTAACTAAACTTTGTTTATTGAACTGAACTCAACCACCACCCAACATTTAACCGGGGTACACTGAGCTATCACAAAACATTTTTTTAAATCAATAGTGTGTGTGTGTGTGTGTGTGTGTGTACACCTGTTCAATTGCTTGTTAACACAAATGGCTTATCCGCCAATCACATGGCAGCAACTCTGCATTTGGGCATGTATACATGGTCAAGACAACTTACTATAGTTCAAACCGAGCATCATAATGGTGAAGAAGGAGGAGTTATGTGACTTTGAATTAGGCATGTTGGAAGTTGCCAAACGAGCTGGCCTGAATATTTCAGAAACTGCTGAGCTACTGGGATTTACACGCACAACCATCTTTAGGGTTTACAGAGAATGGTCCGAGAAAGACTAAATATCCAGTGAGCAGCAGTTGTGTGGATGAAAATGCCTTGTTGATGTCAGAGGTCAGAGGAGAAAGGGCAGACTGGTTAAGCTGATGATACACAGAGCAACTTTTAGAGCAATCGTGCAGGGCAACGCTGCAGTCAATGGTAATGAGTAAAGATTACTATCGTGATCCCCTTCCCCCCACCACTCCGCCACCAGCCCCGCACCGCCGCAAGCCATTCAAAACATAATCGGACTTGCCACTAGCAAGATTGCCCAGCAACACTGCTCAAAAAGTTGCCCCGTGTATCATCAGCTTTAGAGATGACAGAAAGGCAACAGTAACTGAAATAACAACTTGTTACAACCAAGTTGCACAGAATACCATCTCTGAACACACAACACGTCAAACCTTGAAAGCAGATGGGCTACAGCAGCAGAAGACCACACCAGGTGCCAAACTGAGGCTACAATTCACACAGGCTCACCAAAATTGGACAATAGTAAAAATGTTGCCTGTTTTCATAAGTCTCGATTTCAGCTGCGACATTCAGATTGTAGGGTCAGAACTTTGCGTAAACAACATGAAAGCATGAATCCATCCTGCCTTGTATCAATGGTTCAGGCTGCTGGTGGTGTTGTAATGGTGAAGTAAATATTTTCTTGGCACACTTGGGGTCCCTTTGTACCAACTGAGCATTGTTAAACACGACAGCCTACCTGACCATGTCCATCCCTTTATGACCACAGTGTACCCATCTTGGTGGCTACTTACAGCAGGATAAAGCACCATGACACAAAGCTCAAATCATCTCAAACTGTTTTCTTGAACATGACAATGAGTTCACTGTACTCCAATGGCCTCCACAATCACTACATCTCAATCCAATACAGCACTTTTGGGATGTGGTGGAACAGGAGATTTGCGTCATGGATGTGCAGCCAACAAATCTGCAGCAACTCCGTAATGCTATCATGTCAATATGGACCAAAGTCTCTCAAGAATGTGTCTAACACCTTGATAAACGTATGACACAACGAATTAAGGCAGTTCTGATGGCAAAATGGGGTTTAACCCGATACTAGTAATCAGGTAAAGCTGCCAGTAAGTGTGTATATACAGTATAAGCCAGAGAGAGAGAGAGACACTTCAGTTGAAGGGAATGGTCTTAAATTCTAATGTCCAAACCAACAATAAATGCTATCTGTAGACAGATTTGCAGGCTGTGCATATCACTGATAATCAAATATAAATACACAGCAACAATCTCTTCTTGGTTCACCTTCTTTAGTTGACCATTGTTGGTTCATATTGTAACCAGTAGTCTCAGTCTGTCGCACTGTAACCCATCTGCTTAGCCTCTGTGTCCCAATACAGACCCAATATAACCAGTCCACCTCTCTGTGCCACTGGGCTGCAAAGTTTTCAAACATTGACAGTTTTCAACACAAGTGACACACCACAATTCAGATCTTCACTGTGTTTCACCTACATACCCAATATCATTTTGCACACGATCTCCTCTGCTGCTGTCTCTATTGAACTGTTATCACAGGTAGTCGTGTCAGTCTGGACAGTCTCCATGTGCAGGTCATAGCTCCTGTAGTAGAAGGCATGTAGAGCTGCCAAGGGTTTATTTATAAATCATATAGGTTCACATCTTCTGCCACTGGGGCAGTTCAAGTTATGGGGCTTCAGAGTGATCAATACCTTCCCTACTTCAACTCTAATTGGCCCCCTCTTCACCCCTGGTGGTGCTCTAGACAATTGCTAAATATACCTGTGGCTACAAAAATACAGAAATTATATATACTGCTCAAAAAAAGCGGAACACTTAAACAACACAATGTAACTCTAAGTCAGTCACACTCCTGTGAAATCAAACTGTCCACTTAGATAGCAACACTGATTGACAATCAATTTCACATGCTGTTATGCAAACGGAATAGACAACAGGTGGAAATTATAGGCAATTAGCAAGACACCCCCAATAAAGTAGTGGTTCTGCAGGTGGTGACCACAGACCACTTCTCAGTTCCTATGCTTCCTGGCTGATGTTTTGGGCACTTTTGAATGCTGGCAGTGCTTTCACTCTAGTGGTAGCATGAGAAGGAGTCTACAACCCACGCAAGTGGCTCGGGTAGTGCAGCTCATCCAGGATGGCACATCAATGCGAGCTGTGGCAAGAAGATTTGCTGTCTGTGAGAATAGTGTCCAGAGCATGGAGGCGCTACTAGAAGACAGGCCAGTACATCAGGAGACGTGGAGGAGGCCGTAGGAGGGCAACAACCCAGCAGCAGGACAGCTATCTCCGCCTTTGTGCAAGGAGGAGCACTGCCAGAGGCCTGCAAAATAACCTCCAGCAGACCACAAATGTGCATGTGTCTGCTAAAATGGTCAGAAACAGACTCCATGAGAGTGGTATGAGGGCCCGATGTCCACAGGTGGGGGTTGTACTTGTTGAGAAATTATTGTGGTGAGCCAGCTGTCAGGTGTGAAGAAGGTTTTCGGAGAGTGACGAAGTTTTACACAGCAAAGTTTAATGATACTTGGCCAAGGAGAAACAGTGTCAGCATCCAACGTGTAAACACAAGCAATGCCAACACCAAATCTGAAGGATAACATCTTTTGGTCCTTTTTATATTCCTGTCTTCCCCCTAGTGCCTGTAGGTTTCTCTATTAGGTCACCTTCACCTAGAACAACTAATCTATCTGATGTTTAGATTCCAACGCTTTGCCATACTGGAATCTCTCACTATCCATTGTACCCTAATCTGTGGAGCCAGTGAGTTCTTGTAAACATTCTTGTATGGCTCAAACTTGAAAGATTCCCAGAGAAGCAATGATGTAACAACCCAACACCGTGCAGGACGTTTGGTAGTTGCTAGAGAACACCAAGATTAGCAAATTCCCCACTGGCGCCCTGTGCTCTTCACAGATGAAAGCAGGTTCACACTGAGCACATGTGACAGACGTGACAGAGTCTAGAGACGCCATGGAGAACATTCTGCTGTCTGCAACATCCTCCAGCATGACCGGTTTGGCGTGGGTTGGTAATGGTGTGGGGTGGCATTTCTTTGGAGGACCGTAAAGCCCTCCATGTGCTCGCCAGAGGTAGCCTGACTGCCATTAGGTACCGAGATGAGATCCTCAGACCCCTTGTGAGACCATATGCTGGTGCGGTTGGCCCTGGGTTCCTCCTAAAGACATTGCTAGACCTCATGTGGCTGGAGTGTGTCAGCAGTTCCAGCAATAGGAAGGCATTGATGCTATGGACTGGCCCGCCCATTTGCCAGACCTGAATCCAACTGAGCACATCTGGGACATCATGTCTCGCTCCATCCACCAGAACCACGTTGCACCATAGACTGTCCAGTTCGCGGATGCTTCAGTCCAGGTTTGGGAGGAGATCCCTCAGGAGACCATCCACCACCTCATCAGGAGCATGCCCAGGTGTTGTAGGGAGGTCATACAGGCATGTGGAGGCCAAACACACTACTGAGCCTCATTTTGACTTGTTTTAAGGACATTACATCAAAGTTGGATCAGCCTGTAGTGTGGTTTTCCATTTTGATTTTGAGTGGGACTCCAAATCCAGACCTCCATGGGTTGATAAATTTGATTTCCATTGATAATTTTTGTGTGATTTTGTTGTCAGCACATTCAACTATGTAAAGAAAGGAGTATTTAATGAGATTATTTCATTCATTCAGATCTAGGATGTGTTATTTTAGTGTTCCCTTTATTTTTTGAGCAGTGTATATTATTGTTGAAGCTTGAATGATAATTCAAACTTCAGCTTGAATTATCATGTGCACTGTCTATGATGAAAGAGGTTGAAGCCCTGTGACTACCACTGTCATTTATCTCCTGCGGGAGATGACATGGTAGAAGCACAAGCTCATTCATTGATGCTCCATTTCTGTTTCTGCTAAGTGTGGTGGTGGTCGGTTGGCATGTTAGATCCCCTCTAGACAATCTGCCAGCTACAGTATGAGCTATGAAATATGCATCTGCCAGAAATATAACATGGGGTCAAAGGTCTCAATCCCACTGGGTTATTCCTTGAAAACTTTACAGTGTCCTCACTGCTGAAAATATCGAATCTGTGACTCACATATCACACATGGTACCAAGGGCATCGTGCATAGTGGAGGGTCTGAGGCCCCCTCACACCTTCCAAAAGACTTAAAATGGCTTAGTTCGCCCTGCACTAGGATTCATCACTAAACAGTGTAATCGAGCAGAGTGACTCCTGATGGCGCATAAACATACTTTGTGACAGTCATGTCTGTCCCTAGGAAAGGGCAATAAAGGTACCAAAAAAGAAAAGAAAAAAATGAAAGAGTGAGAAAGCAAAGTGAGGTAAAACAGCTGACTACTAATTGCTTTCAAAAGAAAGGTGAGCACAATCACAACTAGCAGTTAAAGAATGATTTAAGCTAATATCAGCAGTTTAGACTGAAAGTAGGAATCCAGCTTGATGCATATTTGCATAGTAGGCTGGAACATAAATTAAACTTTCCAAAGTTTTAATTATTCTGTTTATAGGCCTAGATGCCTCTGAACCAATAACTTCCACTGTGGGCTTGGACACCCAGTTAGATTAAATGTACTGAAATTGTACAAATGGCAATGTAAAGGCTATCATTTATTTGAAAACATGATCTAGTGAAGTCTTGTTCAGTTGTCTTTTATTGTAAGATGCATGACAGACAGGGACCACGAAAGGAAGGGGGCCCACACAGAGTGCCTTTATGGAGGGCCCAGAATTTTGTGCTTCACCCCGCATGGCACATTTGATGTATGAACTACCATTGATAAAATGTTTCATTTCGGCTAAAATGTTGTATTGATGTTATTACTAAACCTTCAGCAGATTCTAACTATGTAAATAGTAACTTAATAAAATAACCATTTTTTCCACCATCACCTTCAACATATAATGCAGATGACACCAATTGGGGTTTTGAACCTCTCTCAACAATTTTGAGACAAAAACCTCACTGACAAAAAAAAAGCTCAGCTATCAGTTGCAGTGTTTTTACAATCAACAGCTGCATTCCGAGCCGCTTGCTCTCCCAGTTGCTTTCTGTTTAAAATCAATAGTGGCACTTGAGAAACAAAATACACTCCAATGCATCACTTCTTCATTTATCTTACTTTCCTCACAGAGAGACTGTATTCACAAAACCCTGCTATTGTTTATTGAGACAAATTGACTTGTGTTTTCATAAAGGGGGGTTTCTCATTTGTTTCCCCTAATTAGTTTGCTCTTAAGAAGCACTTCCAAACACAGCAGTGATGACGAATTATCAGCTGCCCTTGTTAGGAGAAGACAGAGTAGGTGGAACTGCTACCTGTGTGACTGCAATGATGCTCAACAAAATAAATAAACAGTGACTGAAAGAAACTGCAGCATAGTATCCACACAATTACACACAAAAATATATAATTGCACTTTCACTTACATTTATATGCTATGTTACAGTTTTGTCTCTGTCTCACAGTAGTTTCCACTGACAGAGCTGCATATTTTGCTCAGACAGAATTTACTGAGTCTGTAGAATTATTTTACAATAATAACATTACGTTCTTAAGAGATGAATTGAGATTGAAGTGAGACTGTACATTCCTGTAGAGGATCCTTGTAAAACAAGTCATATATCTTCTGTTAAATGGCAGAAGACTTGGGTTTCATATGAAATCAATTCCACTCTCTTTAATGCAGCAGCTTTACTGCAGGTTGTTGAGAATAAATATTTTGACATTTCTGACTAAAACTCTGGAAATGGAAAAGGACACTGCACAGACAAACTAGACGTGCAAATTCCGCCAAGCCTTCAACCCTGTTTCAGTTGGCCTAACCACTCACGCACTTGCCTCCATAAGCTGTGCTGTTCACATGCACACTACACTTTAAGTCGGGATGAGCCCACTCAACCACATAGATGGGCCCCTGCTGCACTCTCTAGAGGCCCAGACTCATTTCAAGCACAGACTTTGGTCAAGCCCAGTGGAGTTCAAGTAGTTCTAGAATCTAGAATGAAGGTGCTAAACAGCAATGAAGGCTGTTATTGCACCATGTGGTCATTTTTTAATTGCAACAATGCACTTTGAGGCATGCTCATATAGGAAAACAGGTCTGTTTGTCCGTGCCCTCTAGAATGACACAAAAAAAACTTTACTGATATGATCCACCCATCAGTAGGATGACACCATATGCCTGTGCCTTCCAAAGTGGTCACAAATCCCTTTGGGAAAATACATCTGTTTTATTAGGTTTTCGATGCTATGGTTAATGTTTGGTTAGGTCCATCCATCCATCCATCGTCAACCGCTTATCCTGCGTACAAGGTCGCGGGGGGGCTGGAGCCCATCCCAGCTGGCATAGGGCAAAAGGCGGGGTACACCCTGGACAGGTCGCCAGTCCATAGCAGGGTGTTTGGTTAGGTCTATGCACAAAAATAACTTGGTTAGGTTTGAGCAGATCATGGTTTGCATTGTACCTTAAATTAACACGACTTTTTTGTTGAGGTTAGGGGACCTCCGTTGTCATAGTAATTACAATCAACACTTAAGACATAAGGTTGTGCAACAATCGTGGTCATGATTTAAAAGAATAAAACAGTGAATGTCAGTTGGACAAACAAACAAACAAACGATATTATGTTAAACCAATCCATCAACACTGACCTCCTCCTTATACAGACTTTTGTAGCTCTATAATAATGTCCCCTTAATTCCTCCTTTACTTCCATCATTATTGCTACCACCTTTAGAAGGTTCTCAAACTTTTTCACATGAAAGACCCCTAAACTGACACAAATTAAACCACGGACCTCCATCTGATAAGACTTTATCTTAGGGTTTGATAGGATTTTTGCTTTTAGATGTATTACAGAAAGTGTATGAAACGCATGACCCAAGAAGCAATACATTCTGTTTGTGTTACTTATGGATGGAATTATAACAAAAATAATTTTTTCCCTGTCTTGCTGAGGACCCTCTGGAACCTTTCAAGGATCCTTGGGGGTACCCGGACCCCTATTTGAGAACCACTGCTCTAGAGGGTTTTCTCCTTTGAATGTAAACACATGTCCTTTTGGGGCACTTGATGAAACAACTGACGCCACGGCTTCTCTTGGGAGGACAGTCCTAATGAAACCTTTGTACTGTCCCGATAAACACGCAATACATCTAACACATCCACAGTCTGTGTGACTCAACAGCCAGACTGCAGAAGATGGAAGACAGCTCCAATTCCCGTCATTTAGGGAAAGAAGCAGCAGCTCAGTGAGGCTCAGAGCCACAGGCAGAAAATCTCCAGCTTGTCATGGCGCTCTCATCATCTTTGATGGATCTCTCAGCAATGACTAGCATGAGCATGAAGGTGAAATTCACTGGTTGTGGCTGTAGTTTGCCTGCAGTCACCAGCAGTTTTGGTGAATATGTGTTAGTGTGCATAATCACAATCAAGGCAAAATCCACAGGCATAAAATAACTCTGAATTCTGAGTCAGCCTTAGGAATCAGTACAGAATTAAAAACAAAACTGAACACAAAGGTTAAGTGCTTAGCACATGCAGTCAGTGTGTAAAGATATTATCAACCAACAATCTATTTCCATATTGTTAGCAGCCAAGTTGAACTAAGCCTGGTCTCAGACACACAGGGAGGTAAGGGAATCATCCCTGTTGATATAAGGGGTCAGAGCATCAACTAACTATAATTTTTCTGGTCTGTGTTGAGGATAGTGGAGTGCAGCTAGGTTAACAAGGTCACTGGTGAGGGTGGGGAGGAGGAGGATGGAGGCAAACACCTCAGTTATGCTCCAGTGTCTTTTAGTCCAAAACTATGGCTCATTGCACATGGACTCATGTTCCCACTCTCCAGATTTTAATTCCCCGCTGTGTTTAAAAAAAAAAAAAAAAAACAGTTTATTTTTGGCACAACTGAGATCCTACTTTAGTAATTACTCCACAATATTAACAAAATACATGCAGAGCTGATGCAGCGTAGTGTATTAGCATAAAGGAGATCCCATTTATAATGCAGGGGTGGAAGGCACAATTGAGAACATTTGCTTTTAAGTACCGTACTCAGTACAGATTTTAGGTATAATAATTCTTCTAATATTTTGTGCGGCATCATTAAGGTCCACACATCAATACCTAAACACTAGAAACACAATCATTCTTGGTAATGAAAGGTACTCAAAAGTGAAGTACTCTTTGTAGTGTACTTCTTTTTGACTGCTATTTGCATTTATTCCTGTTAATAAATTTCTCCTGTCTTGTCTTTTTGCCCGAAACTTCACTCCAGGGGATTTTCTGTCTGTAGGCAATGGTGATAGCATGCTTATGTTTATAGGATAAATGTGCTTTAAACAGTGTAGAAATATTTAACAAAAGCTGCCTCTATACATTAACTCTACAATCCTGCTTGTCCTTCCCAGAACAAACAGCCATAGTGGTCGATTGTTCAAGCACCTTAACAGGAGACATATATACATTAATTTTAAGGCCACAGCATCTAGTTGCTGTAGTTAAATATGACTGGAGCAAATGAAGTCAGACGTAGTATAAAGAGCAAGAAAGTTCGGGTAAGGAGGTTGGCTTGTCAACCAAAGACTTTCATCCGGAAGAGTAGGGTTCGAGTCCAATGTGAAACTAAGTTAATTTTGGCTTTTTTAAAATTTTAAGTTAACCATTATGTAGTGGGCTTACTTAGGTCATGTGACTTATGTAACATAATTACTTTAAAGGCTCTATATGTAGTTTTACTGATTAAATTAATCACTTTTTATTGCCTGTGTGTGAAGGGGTTGTAGCCTCACATTAAAAAAGTTCCACTAGCCAGGTTTTTCTGTTACCTATGACGGCCAGTATGCCTATTCCTATGTTAAGACTCCAGGTCGGATTTTCCTGGAAAGCCATTTTCTTTGACAGTATGTGCGCTTCCAAGCCCCCTGCATTCTGATTATGTACTGTACGCAGCAAAAACAACAAGATGGAGTCCAATATAGTTGTATGTGGTGGAGCCCTTCAGGCCATATGAGAATCCGACTGACTTCGGGTGAAAACATTGGAATGGCTTGAATCACAAAGATACCTCCAATTTGTTTTGGAACTAGCAAAACCAGCACAAATTGACTTTCATCCCATTGGACAGGTAAAATAACATTAAGGCAGAACATGTGAAATATATTGTGATTTTGGGCTTTAGTTGGCTCAAGTTACTTCGCCGACAAATGCCGACCAGTTGCTAACATTACCCGCTGCAAAATACTATAGTCATATTACTATCCTGTGTACCGCCGGTATTATGTCAAAGTGTTGATTTTAGCCTGCAAGAAATTAGGTAATAGTACAAAGCAAATGTAGAGCAGTTTGTTTATACTAGCCTATAATGATGTGAGGCAGGGGCAGCCAGCTAATGCCAGCACATATCCTCCGCCGTTTGCTCTGTAACATTTAATTTAGATTTACTGTTGTTTTACCGATACTAAGGTACACAGCTTCTCCACCCGTTTCAGTTGCTATAACTTACCCACATAATATATAATAATGCAACATAACGGCACAGGACAACAACACAGTGGAAGAGCCATCCACTACATTAATGTTACTTACTGCGGTCTAAGGGCCCGATTTACCAAGATCCCGAATAAAGAGTACTAAATTGTGTGTGCATTCTAAAATATTGTACGTGTAATTTTAGTACCTGTTATGGGTGATTTACTAATAATTATTCCGTAGATGACAACAGGTGCAAACACAATGGAGGTGGGAGTATTTAAATGAGGGTTTTGTGTGTTTTAATGGTTTCTGCCATGCAGAGTCGGGAGGGAAAGCAGCCACTGCATAAAAACCTTGGTTTGTTTCGTTCAGTGCATCCCGAGTATGTGGAAATCATATTTACCTGTTCATCCTGCCTAGGATTGCACTAAGTACTTAGGACAGCACACCTGGAAAAACTGCTTTGGGAATCCCAAGCAGAATCAGCTACAGTATGCTGCAATGACCCAGACACGAGGAAATGCCAGCAGATTGTGCTTTATCCCAGAAGAAACAATCACCGAACAGCCACACTGTGCCCGGTCGCTCCGCGATCTCCTGTCCCTGGCACCGTACGTCCCAATGCCCAATTCCCTCTCTAATACCTACAATGGGTTGTGTCGCTTTTACGACCGGCCGCTGTGAAAAGTTGGTGATCCTTCCCTCTGGCTGGATGAATTTTACGTGTGATTCGTGCACTACTGCAGCTGGGAGATCTCTGCAGTGCCACACAACTTTCTAAATTCTTCCATCTCTCAAAGAAAATAAGTCAGGTCGAAACGAAATTTGCCTTATTGGCATGAATGTTTATACAACAGTATTGCCAAAGCTAAAGTAAATGCTCCATATTTGTATAGCGTCCTTTCTAGTCTTTTCGGCCACTGAAAGCACTTTTACACTACATCTGCATTCACCATTCACACACATTCATACACTGGTGGAACAGCCACCAGGGGCAATACGTATCTTGCCCAAGGACACTTTTTCAGATTGAACCTCCGACCTTCCAATTAACGAGCAACCTGCCCTACCTCCTGAGCCACAGTCACCCCGAATAAGGAAAATACAAAAAAAAAATCTATTCACACAGTTCATTGAATAAATAAAATAAAATCATTGTATTTCAATACATTGAATATTAAATAATATTATTAATATTAATAATATTACTATTTTTAATTTCTCTATGTTTTCTTTCATTACAGCTATGTCTCATTCTGGCAACAATAACAGAAGCCGTCTCTGCGCAACACTTTCAAATGTATTAAATACAGAGGCTGTTGTATATCATTTTTACGCGCCCCAAATTGCATGTTCATTAAGGCAAAAGTAGTAAATAAACAACAGGTGCTATGAAAGACGTCATTCTGCGTACACACTGTTAGTAGCTCTGCTTGCATGCTAATTTACTGGTGATATCATGCTTGCTCACGTTTTTACTCTCGCAAACCTTTAGTAAATTAGGCCATGACTGTTACGAAGTGTGGCCACAATTATTTATAAAATTCAGTCTAGCTCACTAACCATTTCATTATCATCCAATACATTTAGATGTGCTGGCATTGCTGAGCCTCTGGTGTAAGACAAACAAATAGTTCTTGAAAAGGGTCAGGGAAGCTAACGCCAATGAATCACGTTGGCTAAATGCAGCTATCATTGGCTATCATGCAACCAGCATAATAACGTTTGCATTAGTTTAACCTTAAGCTTAGAAAATATTACTATAACAGCGCTGTGGGAGTTTCCAGCATGTTGTGTCGGTCTCCCTATGTTTTACATCTTGCCCCCTTTAACCCAAACCACAATCTTTTCCTACACCTAACCAAGTATTTCTGACTAAACCTAACCAAGTCATTTGGTTGCCTGAACCTAAACAAACTGCTATAATTTCACAATGGTAACCACATGATTAACATCATGTGACTTGTGCTTTCCAACGGTTCTTTTGGGAGTCACTGACAATCAGACTATTGTGTCGTTGAGGTGTGAGGACATGTTGAAAATGTACTTGATGAGGGAATATATAAAATTAAAGTCACTCTTTGTGCTTTACAATTGAATACAGCTTATGTGCCTTATTTCCTGTAATCATACGCACCGAGTATGACAATTGGCATATCAGTCTACTCATTTTATGCCACATGATATGTTATTAAAATATGATGAATGGATGCTTAAATGTTAAAGTGATATACTGTCCAATCACAGGATTTATTGGAGTTCCTTTGCCTGGCATGTGGTGTAACTGTATCTGTTGCAGTTCAAAGTGAAAAAGGAGGTTGGCTGGTCTCACTGGAGAAAGGCAGTTCTGTGTGAATACAATGTGGTGTTTTCCTCCAGAAATCCTGGCAGCAGATTTATTACATTGCCAGGAGAGCTAGAGAAGCTGTTGCTCTGCTTTTTTATTATTCACTTTAGTCTGGTCATCTGGTCATTGGTGTGAGCAATGTGTGTATTCATTATAATCCAGTTAAAACTATAGATTTCATGGTGTATGTATGTGTGTGTGTTATCTATAGATAAAGATAAAATCTAGGAGAAAAATCAACGTTCTGAGCACTGTTATGCATTGTAATAAGTGCTCTTCTACTGCACTGAGCCCTTATTGATTCATATTTTCACACCGGATCTTCACATTCTTAATGGAATTGATTAGTTGGGAGCTGGGATACTTCTTGAGTCTTGACACTTATTTTTCATAAGAGACTGGCAACAACTAAGATCGATTTATTCGGAACAACTTAAGCACTACTGACAATGTGAAGAATGTGATCCCTCTGAAACATCAGCTGCTATTCTGAAAAATACAACTGAAGTTTGGGAATCATTGGGGCCACGGCACATTTTACACATGATCTGACTACAGATCCACCAGCCTGAGCTAAATCTCAAAGTTGCAAATGAGGAAACTGTGGAACAGAAGGGATATTTTTCATTTTACTATCAGGGCATTTTTATTCTCAAAGGGTAGGATTTCAAAATTAATTGGGTGATTCCTTTCCTTGGTAAATCCTGGTAGAAATATAAAAAAAAAAACAGTTGAAGGCAAACTGCTTTGCCCCTCGTTTCCCTCAACAGCAAGCCAAGACACTTTTGAGTATGTACCGGATGTGCATAGGTACTGACTTCATGATCTAGCCAAGACTCCCATTATATCTCACACTGAAAAAGGCTCTCACCTTCTTCTGACTACCTGGCTTTACCTAAATAATGGCCTAGTGATTGAAATGGAAGGATTACAACCTTAAAGAGGTGCTATTACACTTTCTGGCTTTTTCCCTCTCCTTTTTGAGTTATGTACCTTTTTTGTGCATGTAGTAGGTTTGCAAAGTGAAAAAGCCCAAAGTCCAGCCCAAAAGGAGTTCCCATGTCCCACAGAAAACCCTGATCTGAACTGCTTGAAAACAGCTAATTTGTAGAACAGCTGCCTCCCTTTCCAGCCCTAGAAAATGGCGAGCTCACTATATAGTCCACAATATATTGAGTAGTGGTTTTGGACACAGCCAGTGAGAGAATGAGAGAGAAAATTATCTCTCAGATCCTTCACATCTGCTGAGACCCTTGCTGTACATGCTAAGTGTCTCCAGAGATTTCTTACCCTGGAACACGCATCTCTGCCTACTTTATCTCTAATATAGCACATGGAGTCTAAGGGTAAACATTAGAAGATGTAAAACTGCTCTCAGTGGAGAAAAGGGAAATAGTTTGCCAGAGTTTGCCAGTTTGCCTGTTTGCCAGACTGACAACAATGTCACGAATAAAATGTGAAAAGAGGTCACTGAATGCAATGTTTCCTTACTGCCAAGAAAGGAGAAAGCTTTAGTATGTGTATTTCATCATATCTGAAAGATAGGTTTTCAAATGTAAGATATTCAAAAGTCAAGGTCAGTGATGGTAGTGGGTTGAAGCCATGAAAACATGCATTACCTTCGTATATTTTTTACAGTAGGTTAGTATTTGTTTACCACTACAGACAGGTCAGCAGCACATGTCAAAAACATAACTGGGTTTGATGGTGTGTCTCAATTAGTGGCTGTAACAGGATAAAAACAGAGTTACTAGAATATAACATACATTGATGACAGGGTTCAAAGAGTGATATTCAAGCCCATCTCTCACATAATGCTTTATACATGTCAAATTACACAAATTTGACATTTAATAGAAAAATAAGAACCAATTTACTGTACACCTATCTGCAATAATCTGTAACATACCAACCATAACCACGTTGAGGAGGATATGTCTTGTTAATTCAATTTGTATTTTGGTTCATTTGTGTTCTTCTCAATTTTGTGTTGTTATTAGTTATTCTTCAGCTTCGATGCAGGTAGTATGTGTTTGGAAAGTTAAGTCAAGTTCTTTGCCTGTTTCCATCACATTGCTCATTTGTATTTTGGGCCCAAAGCAAAAGAACAAAGTGTTCATTATAATGTGCCAGCAGCAATACAAAGGCAGAAACATAGCAAACGTTAGATTGGATACCATCAAAACAAAATGATGAAAAATATAGTTTGGTGTTAAAGTCAGAGAAGATGGGACTGCTGATTACTGCAGCCAAGTCAAGTCTTGCTTCATGTTTGAAGCAAAACCTACAATGGCCATCAGTCAGGTAAAAGAAATGTAAATGCCTTCCGTCTTGGCGTGCAGAGTGCATGCATTCATACATTATTCATGACACCACGTTGACATGTGTGCCTTTTAAGATTGCATCCATGACTGGTTTTACACATGGGTTTCTCAAATGTAACAATAATATGTTTCTCGTTTCTGAGTAACACAAGTGTAAAATATAAAGTGACATATTAGGGCCATTGCAGATTTAAAAAATTAATTGTGGAGCCAGGGAAGGGGGTGATATTCTGAAGGGAAAAAAGGTAGTAAATTTATATGAAAAACTTTTTTTTTCAGTCATATAATAATTAAGACAAGAGTCAAAGCAGGCATGAGAGAAGAGGTGGTGCTTTTAAACAAGTTAGGCATTTATGAGAGACCGCAACAAAGCCACTTGAAATTCCTGTTAACTTTGACATTAATTGGGATGCTAGTTTTGGCTACAAACAAAATGTACCTACCAGGACAAATGAACAGCCGACTCCTTAGAGTGTCTTTTAGTACAACCAAATGCTATACAAGACATTTTTAGGCAATTGAAACGTTATAATTAACTTTCCTAAACTTAAGGTGTCAAAGTGTGTGTGAATTGTTGTTTGTCTATGTGTCAGGCATATGATGAACTGGCGACTTGTCCAGAGTCTACCCCGCCTCTCGCCCAATGCCGACTGGGATTGACTCTGGCCCTTACGCAACCCTGCAGGGATAAACAGTTGAAGATGATGGATAGTGTTGCCCCCTCCTGGCTATTAGAAAGAATGCAGGTTTAAGGCGCTTCTGAACTGGGTTCCTTTTTCAGACCGGGAGTTTGCCGCTTGGACAGAATGTATGACTATTTTGGTCATGGGTTTCATATTATTTCTGTATTAAAACATCTAAAAAGCAAAAATCAGATGGGGGACACCGGGACAAAATCGTATCAAACCGTTGTGAATAGTGTAGTCTGTCACTTTGACGGAAAAAAAAATGAGAACCAGTGATCTAGAGAAGGTAGGGGAAAATAAAACGCAGATGAGTGTAAATAATTGTATAAAGTCAAGACTGCTCCTCTGCTCCCAGCATTTTCTCTCACTACCACCCACTCTCGCTGCCATCAGTCTACTCTACTCTATTTCCAATAAAAGTTTGCTCTGAAATGTGATTTAAGACACAGCACTGACTTAGTTTGCCTGATTTCCTCAGGCTGTTTGTTTGAGACCCCCGGGGCCCTGATGACAAAGACTCCGGCAGCATAAGACTGCAGCAGCAAGCGCACTACAGGCCATTAGCCTCCTGTGGACTTATTAACACAGTCTGTCTCTTCAACCCCATACTGTTTGGTTCAGCTGCAGAATTCTTGCCTGCAATACAAGAACCCTAAAGTTTTAATGCTTGATCGTCCAATAGTCTTTCGATCTCCATCACATCACAGGAGAATAAAGCCACCTGTCCATTTAATTACAACATAGCACTGATGGTGAAGTGGTAAATTTCTGCCTGCCTTGCAGAAGGTCTAGATTTGATTCTCTGCCAGATTTCAAGTTTGGCAGGAAAACTGAGAAAAACGGCCAAGTGCAGTCAGAATAGCCAAGTGGCAGCCGGTGTGCTGGCTGTGATTCCATGTTTGTTGCTACTTCAAATGCCGATCGGCTCACTTCTTTACTTCCAACTTGCTCTGAGATGTAAACTCTACTCCATGAAGCTGCTTCTTACAATATACAGTATATACCGGCTGCCTGAGTCTGTTCCACCTTTTCATGCTGACTGTATCTCGCATTACAATTTGCAGCTGAGTTTGAGTCTCCTGGAATGTCTGCACTTGAAACAAGCTATTAATAGCCCTACACACCTTACAGGGCACACAATGAGCCTGCATATTACTGATCCCCCATTAAAAAACCCGCAGTTGGATAATCATTTGATCAGAGATCTGTGTCATAAGACTTGACATTACTTAGGAGGATTTGATCTCTCCAAAATCAAATCCTCTATATGTCCCATTCTCACAAAGTGTTGTTAAAAAAAAAATTAAATGGCCAAGATAGTTGGTTCACCGCTTTGGTCTAGTCTGAAAAACCTCAAAACTATTGGATGGACTGGCATTCAGGTTTCCCAGAGAATAAATCCAAATGGCTCTGGTGACCCCCTGACTTTTGCACTAGCACCACCACAAGGATTTGTGTTTTTGAGTGACCATTGGATGGATTGCCTAAATTGATAAATTGATTGATGAATTTGGTACATCCACTAATGTGTCCCAAAAAATGATCTTTTCACTTGTCATCTGGCATAACCAATAGGTCAAAATGTCAGTTTGTCCAGTACTTAGATTAATGACCAAAATCCTGAAAAACGAATCACATTCCCATAAGCCTGAGATGCAAGTTGTGTTTAGTGCTAATTAGCCAATGTGTATATGCTAAGAATAAATGCTGAACATGGTAAATAAGATGATTATACCTGCTAAATATTAGCCTGTTAGAATTGTCATTTGAGCATGTTTGCATGGTGGCACACCCCTGTACCTGAGTGAAGCATCAGAGAGCCTCACTTTTTCTGCGTCTTCCACCAACTTTTTAAACTCCTTTTTCGTGGACACCACTTTAGAGACACAAGCCTTTGTAAACTACACAGACCTAGAACAGATCTCTTTAGGAAATAACTCTCTGGTCTCCTTCCTGCCCACTGCACTGTGACAGCATTGGTCGGAGCTGCAATTAACTTTGACAGGGCAACTGTCCACGGCCTCCATGACTCCAGTTATGCTTAACAACTTCTGTAGCACCATGGACAGAGACAGTGCCATAGTGCAGCAGAGCCGTTGGTTCTCTGCTGTCACTATAGTACATAAGCAATTCTTAGTGTTACTGTAATTATCCCTTTCTACTGTACAGCTTAATGTATTCAGCTTAAATTCATACGTTGATTAACTCGCAATTATGTTCTATTTACACTCTTTTGAAATACTGCTTCCCCCGACAGATTTCCCCATATTGCTAATCCATCTTGACCGGCCGTGAAAAACGCCTACAAACTTGCTTTTATAGTAACCAGTGAGAGATCTCTAACAAATTGTTTTTATTGGTTAGAGATGTTCTGGAAAGATCTTAAGAACTGGAAACAAATACATCAAAAGTTTATTCAAAGTATATTACACTAATTACTGTGCTTATGTACTGCTGTATTCTACAGGCAAGCTCTTATACAATGTTGCTAATGTCAAAACTCATCAACATTAAAAACTGAAAAAAGGAAATGGTAAAAACTAAAGTACATTTTACAATTTATTGTTGCATTTGGACTATGTTAATGCTGTGTAAATGGAGTCCATCATTTTGTCTGTCCTACACTCACCCTGTCCTCTTTCTGTTCTGCATATTTGTTGCAACTTTAAAGTGATCTTCCCTGAGGAAACTCATAAACTAAGAGGAGGCAAGACAAATGTTTCCTTAAATGGATTTTATTTTTAAAAAAAGCTTTTAATGCAGTCTTCTCCTTCACAACAACAGATAGAAGCGATTTATGTTTTACTGTACACTGTCCCTTTTAAATAAATAAAGGAAATGAAATGAATGAAAAGGTTTTAAAGGAAGCATTTATAAGTTTGTTAAGTGTTTTGCTTATCTGTGAGTCATCTGCGTTAAGTACCATGTGTGCCCTTTCTGGGGTATAGAAACACAGCTTGTCATTGAAAACGGCAACAAAAAAATCTTTTAAAACGTTCAGTTTATCTGAATATCACCTTTGATCCCAACTGTGAAATTACATTGACCTGAAATAACTTTGCTCCTTCTGACCAGTTAAAGAAAAACAGAAGACTAGAATAGAGAATAAAGGCAATTCAAGAGGAAGAGCAACAAAAAAGAACATATCAAAAAGGACACCCTGCTTTTGTAAGAGGAAAGAGGTTCAAACACAAGGCATGAGAGTAGAAAGACAGAGAGGAATGTCCTGTCAACAGCATCAGTTAGATTCATCAATACAGTCTACTGTGGTAATAAAAAAGACTCAAGAGATGCCTGAGGGAGAAATGTGTTTCAGTCAGAATTGCCTTTTAAATGTTCATCTTTGGCAGAAGCTCAGCCATCAAAAGTTATTATACATCTTAGGTTTGTCTCCTCAATACACTGTGACAGTCCTCAAATGGTGCTTTTAGCTAAATGCTAACATCAGCATATGTACAAGCTTGGAGTGACTCTGCTAACATGGTAATCTTTAAAAGGTATAATGTGGACGATGTTTACAATCTTAGTTTAGCGCATGTTAGTATTTGTGAATTAGGAGTGAACACAAATACAACTGAGGATGAGGTGACTTACTTAGTTTTGCAAATTGCACATGAAATTTTGTCATGTGAATGGCAGTGGATTCATTTATCTGGATACTTGATGAGGAGGGCATGACTGTCTCTGACTGTTTTATGGCAATCCTACCGACAGACATTTAATTCAAGGTAAACCTCATGGTGGTCCTGGAGGCAAAGCATGTTGAGGGTATATCAGTTAGGAACCATGTAGAAGATTTTGTGTCAATCCATTCAGTAGATGTACAAATACACTCAGTGGCCACTTTATTATTTATTATTTTCTAACACCGGGTAAGGCCAGCTCCCCCAGGAAAGCTTGATTTCTTGGTAGCACGGATCCAACAAGGTGTTGAAAACATCCCTTAGATATTCTGGTCCATATTGACATGATGAACAGTTGCTGTGCACATCTCCCACTCCACCACATCCCGAAGGTGCTCTATTAGATTAAGCTCTGGTAACTAAGTAGTCCATTGGTGTACACTGGACTCACTATCATGCTTGTGGAACGAACTTGAGATGAGATGTGCTTTTTGACACAGTGTGGCTGGAAGTAGCCATTAGAAGATGGGCAGACTGTGGCCATGACAGGGGTCAGCAAAAATACTCACGTAGGCTGTGCAATTTAAACAGTGCTCAGTTTATACTAAGGAGCCTAATGTGTGCCAAGAAAATATTGCCCACACCATCACCACCAGCCGATCTGTTGACAAAAGGCAGGATGGATTCATGTATTCATGTTGTTTATGCCAAAAAAAAGTTTATTTTAGTGGTTTGACCTCCTGGTGCACTAGGGAAAAAGTTAAGGGATCACCAAAGTCATTAAAGATATATTAGACACAAGGCCATGCTTTTGTACCAAATATCAGCACTTCTCTGCATATCATGCCAATCTTCAATATTCACAAAATACAAATATAATTTGAGGGCTTTTGCCCGGGTAAAGCTAGGATTTTGTTTGAAGAAGGGCCAACTTCAGATGAAACAGACTTGGCAGAGAATGTTTGTTTTTAAAAAAAATATGTTTGGGGGCTTTTTGCCTTTATTGGATAGTGACAGCTGCAGCAGAGAGAGAAAGTGGGGAGAGAGAGGGGAAGACATAAAGTACAGGGCTCCGGGTTGAAATTGAACCCAGGCCTCTGAGGTAAGGGCTCAGCCTTAATGATACACAGTGTACCAAGTGAGCTATCAGTGCACCCTGGCAGAGAAAGTTTATTCCACTTAAATTTCGGTGTGTGTGTGTGTTCACTTTCACTTTACTACTCTTCCCTAGTGACATATAATTACTACCCCTGAACACATTGAACAACTGTAACTAATGCTGTGTCTGTGTGTGTAGGAGAGAGACAGTGGATATATGCCACCAATGCTTTGTTGATCTGTTTCAATACAGGACTGAGAAAATTTGAATCAATGCATTACATACTAATACTTCACATGGTGCTTTACTGTCATGAATCAACCAACACCGCAGTGCTAATTAACAGTCTTTTGGCAGCTGGTGACTGGTGTGAAACCAAAGAGAAGTGTGTGTGTGTTTATGTAATGCTGTTGCTTCTCCGCCAATATGAGCAACATACCCTCTCTGTCTCTTCACTGTTTTTTGTCTAAAATCAAATGAGAGGGACCAAGAGCCCCTTATTAATATGAAAATGAGCATATAAATATACAATCTGCTACAATGTTAGTGATTTTCAGGATGTCAACATGTATTTTCCATGCCAATTTATGTTTGTATTTTGTTTTAGAAGGCAACCGTGCTATTCATTAGGCTTGCTTGGTCAGGAAGTTGGAAACATGTTGTGTCAGGTTGACAGGATGACAAATGTTAGATTTTATGCGATGCTGATGTGTCAGTTTATTATTACAGGGGTGATAAGTAATTCAATATCTGCTTTGATTTTCATATACAAACGAATATTTTTAAAAAAAAATGTTTTTTTTTACTGTCATCTTTGATTTTGTTGTTGCTGGAAACTGTTACCGTTGGTTACATCAACCTCAGATGAATACATCTCAGATGAATCATTATAAGAACATCTCACATTCTCTGTCATAGCTAAAATACTGAAACTAGTTTTTCTCTCCTTAAGTATACCATCCAATAATAAGATTAATCTAACTAAAAGAAACTTTTTTTCTGTAGCTTTGCTGCTATCACGCTGATTGATACAATTATAAATAAAAGAAAAACAGAAATAATCCAGAGCAAACTAATCTGTATATATTGGTTTGTTATGTCTTCTTATGCCAGTGCTTAAAACAATGGTAAGTGACTTACTTAATCTGAGAAAAGGTGTGCACTAAGGATCACCCATTGGTCCCCTGATATTTCTTGTTTCTATTAATTATATGTGTCTTGCTCAAAACAAAAAGTAAAGACATCTAAACAAAAGGTATTTTAAACTTCCCACAGGCTTGTGATGTGCAGTAGCAGTAGGTAAGGGTACACTTGGGTTGGATCATTTTTGGTGTTGAAATCATGCTTTTGTATTCGCATCCTGCAGCTGATTGCTGGTATTTTGTTGCGAGTGAAAAACTCCTTACAGCGCAGAACTGTTTTCTTTCATTTGCACTCAGTCCTCAAGCAGAGTGGATTAAGCATTGCACAATACATTCTCACATTCGAATGCATAGACAACACGTTTTCACCAGTGTTCTCTCTTTCTCTTACCACCTGCCTTATGCAGTGATGTGCAGCTTTCCAGTCTCCATTCATATTAAGGACTTATGTAATGGGTTCATCACATTATTCATGGTAACATGCGTGTCTGTAGGTTGTTACTGAGTTGTGACTTTAGTGTGGAACTGGTTTTAGCATGTATGACATATTGCACATTGTGGATATAAGCAAAGTGCCTTGCAGATACATTTCTTAATAAATAAATACAATTTCTGTATTTTTTATGGCTACAAGTGTTGCTACTCAAATCTCAAGTATCAAGTATAAGAGTAGATTACAGATGGTAACAAATTGCTCTAATCGTATGCATACATCAGATCTGCACATCAGCCCTCCCTCTTGACATTGAGTCCACCAGAAATCTTTTATAGTAAATTTGCAGATTCTCTGCAGTTGTTGCACTCTGAGGCTGATCACTCTTGGAGGTCTAGTTTCTTCTGCTGATCTGAGAAGCTTAGTCTATTTCTATTGACTCCACCCCAGTGGCTACATCATGCCAAACCCCCAGTTGATTATCTGTGACTCTACAGAGGGCATTTGATTTATGCCTGTTTTGTTCTTGTTCTTGAGTCCCTCAAAATGATCCACCAGTCCACCAGACATGCAGACTCTGTTAGAAAATGCAATATCTGGTGTACTAGAGTCATCCAGGCTAAAGAAAAGGCCTCGGAGGCTCCCACAAGACCTGTGTATAAACATAGGTATGTTTATACATAGGTCTTGTTTGCAACAAAATGTGTAGTTTACAGTTTTAACTCGCATTTTGATAAATTGTACATGAAACTGAAGCTGGTGTTTTCATACTCAGGTCTAGCTTTGATTTTTAATCAATTTGATTCAAGAACATAATCTTGTTCAAGATGTAACAAGAGCCCTTATTGGCCAGGGCAAAACTTAACTTGACTTGCCTTAATATTTGTACACTGTGGAAACAAGTTTATTTTAACTACAAAACTACACTGTTTGGAGGCAATTGGATGGAGGTAGATTTGGGTGGTCATACATAAAGCCTATGAAGTAATTCAGTAGTAATAAAGTACTGAAGATCACTGTGTGGAGGGATAGGGATCTTTGCACTGTGATGTGTGTGTAAATATTTCTCCACGACTTTTGGAGAGGTCTGACACACTGATCATGTTTCAAGGGTAAAAATGGACTTCTTTCTCTTTCAGTGTGACTTTCTTACAGTACACTCTTTTCGTCGTCCTCCTCCTCCCCCTTTCTGCCTTCATATAGCTCTGATAGATGTCTGACCATGACAGCTTGAAGTGTAGATCTGAGGCTGCACAGCAGAAACCTTTTAACTTTATTAAACTGTCACACCCCCATTATTCATGCAGCTCACTGACATCGAGGGTTTAACATGGAGGCTAGAGGACTAAACCTCTCCTACTCCCTCTCTGGGTCCACCTTGTCTCCCTTTCTGTCATAAGATCTCTCTCATGTGGCCTGTTAGAAGTTATTGCTGGTATTAGATACCGTGATTAAATACCATCTCCAATATATTTACTGGCATTTAATACAATTTTAAGAATAAATTATTAACTACAATTCTGTGTTCCCTTAAACTAAAGTCATCATCTTTTGTCAGTAGAAGTTAATCATTTAGAAAGATTTGTGTAAACGTATTGGCTAAGTGCTGAAATGATAAGTTTGTCTTTTTGTTTTATCCTGGCTGTTTTTGTCATGTTCCCAAGCAAACTGACACTTTCAAAGACAACCCCTATGACAAATGTAGGGCTGGGCACCAAACCTCAAGTATTTAAAGCTGTTAGTGTCACACAACTGGTCAGATTCATGGTGTTTACTTATTCTTTGATCAGATGGTTCATGATTTAAATCTTAATTTTGTCAATTTTACAGTGTATTTAGGCAAAGCTCCTGTAAAGCCTCTTCCAATTGCACAGTGTTAAATTTTTGGAGAACTTTCATATTCGTATAAAATTGTTGCTGTACAGTATATCTCATTATAGTATATCTCCTTTCAGCAAATTTCATATACAACTTTTTTTCTGGAACCAGCATGAAAGTAGGAACCACTATCATTTCTGACACAAAATGTTGCTGACAGACTCAGGATCATCTGTCTTGTCTAGTTATGCTTTAACTCAGAGTAAACAGTAAAGCTGTCGTGGCATGTCCTGATGCTGCAGTGTGTCTGTAGGGAAAAAGACTGGAGACAGAAGAAAAGAAGAAGAGCCAGAGTTTCCTATACACTTCAGAGTGGTGTCAGAGGCTGTGTATACAGCAAGTGTGTGTGTTTGCATGCAACATGGATGCAACACTTTGATAAGGCTGTTTTTAATGCCACAGAGTACAACATCCCTGGGCTACCCGACATGAAAGGCTCTGTGGCAGGAAACACAACACACACACAGGTACCTGGGTCACAAAATAACTTCTGACACTGGATTTAATTCAACCTGCCAACTTCTTCTGAGAAGTTTTGACATTTAACATGTTTTTTGTTAGTTATTAAATGTATCTGTCAATGAGCTGTGAATGTGAATGTGTCAGGTTGGAGTTGGTGAAACCTCAACAGAAAAGAGATGCAGTTCAGAAGCTGACCTGCAGATCTGAAACCTTCATGTTAGGGTGCAGACTGACAAACTAATGACCCATCATTCTGTTCCTCAGATCTTTCTTTAAATATTTCCAAACATAGGTCAACCTTTTAGAATGTTTACCTTCACCTACACTCTGAGTCTCGTCTTTCTCTCTCCTGCATCCAGCTGCTGGATTCAGCTCAATTCCCCATACTGACTGAACAGAAAAGGAGAGACGTCAGCAATTCTCCTGAGCATTCTCCTGTTGAGTCTCTGCAGACTTGTTAGCTCGTTCACTTCCACATCTCCTGTCAGACCAAGTCCTCCCTCCAGATTAAGACCACTGACCATGTTGGCCATGTCAGCCATGTCTAACAGTGTTTCTGATGCGTAACTTCTATGCTTTATCTGGCACTGTCAAACACTGCCATCATCTCAACTCTTTAACCATGCAGGAACTGTCGATTTTGTTTCTTCTTTTTTTTTTTTGTATTCCAACATGGATAATAGTTCTGGTGTGTATCTGTCCACAGCATCCTTTTCAATGAACAGCATAACATGTTACAGTATCTCACAAAAGTGAGTACACCCCTCACATTTTTGTAAATATTTGATTATATCTTTTAATGTGACAACAGTGAAGAGATGACACTTTGCTACAATGAAAAGTAGTGAGTGCACAGCTTGTATAACTGTAAATTTGATGGGACCTCAAAATAATACATTACACAGCCATTAATGTCTAAACCGCTGACAACAAAAGTGAGTACACCCCTGTTATACAAGCTGTACACTCACTACTTTATATTGTAGCAAAGTTCCATTTCTTCAATGTTGTCACATGATCACTTGTCACTGCTGTACACACTAGGAATATGTATTTAATGGTAAAGTAATGCAGTCACCTGGAATGCAGCCATAGCCATGCATGGACTATGCTACAATACAGATACTATGTGCACCCGACTGCTTCCTACCTGCCTGTCCACTCTCTCAGCTTTCTACTGTAATCTCAGATGTCTTCATTTATCAAGATATGAAGATTGATTTAGGCAATTTAAGCTTTTAAGCTTTTCGCCCATTTCCTTTTATCTAAACTGCAATATTTGTTTTAAACTTGAGAGTTGATTGTCAACATGCAATGTAGATAGTATCTTGTAGAGATAACTCTTCCACTACACACTGCTCGTCATTTATTCGCCAGCTTGTTATGCATGAGCCACACTGAAGAATTAAACAGACTGCTTCACCAACATTTTAAAAGTCACAGTGGTGCCAAATCTGACCTCCTCTCATGAATAATGACAACCTGCTCCAGTGCTGCTGCCTGCATGTCCTTTGACTTTAGACCACCTACAGCAGGAAACACAGGACCCTACACACAGACCTTTTTAGCATTCTGAAAATGAGGTCTGGTGTGCAGCCGTTATAGTGATCGTTGGGTTTAGGCTGTGAGCAGTTCTGCCACCAAGGCAGCTGAACATGACAAATGGAATTCATCACAAAAAAACCAAACTAGCCATATGGCTGTCACTGCATGAGGTGAAATAACACAAACAAGCAGCAATTGGTCGAAGTCAACATAGTCCAATGTAGAAGGAAAGACTGGGCTATAGCATCCCTGGTCAGTGATACACAGCTCGCACACACACAAACTCAGAGCCTCAAACACAGATCCAGCCTCTTATGGCATTTGCATAATAACTAGTTGTGTTTTACCTGCATTTTAAGATCCACAGATGGAGGTTGAGAATGGAGACGATCAGGAAACAGCATCCCCCCAAAAAAATCACAGAAAAAAGACAACAGTTAGAAACAAAACAGCGCACATTAATTGAATTATGATTAAGCTGG
This sequence comes from Lepomis macrochirus, assembly GCA_024633595.2. Lineage (NCBI taxonomy): Eukaryota > Metazoa > Chordata > Actinopteri > Centrarchiformes > Centrarchidae > Lepomis > Lepomis macrochirus. Next base: position 27,060,324 of record JALXJV020000009.1, on the reverse strand, counting down.
CAGACAGAAATGCACAGTAATTAATGTTACATGGAGTATAATTTTTGACATTTTTAATAGTGAACAGTCTGAGCAGGACAGGAATGACTGAACAAAAAGGAGTTCAGCTCAGCCAGTTTAATTATTGTACGTCTCTGTTTTTGACTTACAAGCCTGCACCAGGTCGTGTGTGCCTGGCGTGTCTGGCCAAACACAGTCTAGCCTGAGAGGAGATGCAGAGCTGAGCTCTTGGTCATATAAGTAGATGCAGTTGGAACAGCTCGATGATTGATGGCAAGAGGGAAGCAAGCAAGAGACCAAATATCTTGAATGAAACAAACTTTTTTTCATGCATTAGATTTAAATGTATGTATTTTGATTTCATGTGCCTCGCTTGATGCTCATATTTAAATATTCTTTATGTGAGCCACACTCACCTCAGTCTACAGTACATTAACCATCAAGAGCAAAACAATCTAATGCCTCCCCTTTCACTTGTCCTTGTAACACAGGTAAAGCAAACTGAGTCATGATGTCATCGATGGGTGCAGCGTTCTGTGTGACAATGCTTCTAAAATGAAACTGGTAGCAGATAAAACAAAGAGGCATTTATTGCCATTCTCCTTCGTTCCACCAGGTGCCCTCAGCAGGCGTGCAGCTTACGGCTCATTGCAGAGGGGGGCGAGGACCTCTAGTGGACCCTTATCCAGGGGCACTTTTTTTCAAGCTTTTATTGTTACGAAAAACAGCCAGCCAGCCATCAGAGTTCATAGTTGTCATTGCAAACACCCCTTCCTCTCAGCATGCTCTGTGGACTACATGTGACAATTTCATGTAATCGAGGGATTCAAACAGACAGGTCATCATCCTGCTAATCTGATTTTTGGGACTGCTTGGTTCAGTAATTCCACATCATGCATAAACTCAGTTTACATAAAATCACTACAGTCAGTAAAACCATGAAAAATTCTAATTTTAAATACCTTAAGGACACAGTCTGTGTTATAATCAATGCAGCAATAGCATAGACTTTATGAGGTCAGGGCAAACATCTCAGTGATACAGTGGCTCTCTATTTTTCCATTTTTTTTGTTCAGTTGACTTTGATGTCTAATGTAAATCTGCAAATGCAAGTGCACATGCGCACACTAACTTTAGTTCAATATATACAGCCTTAAATCAGCTTTTAGTAAAAGTGAGACACATACAACTGTCAGCCACTTAATTTCTAATGGCGCTATTCATTACAACATTCATCCTTGTTTCCACCTTACATGATTCACAAATACTGATATTTAGAGGGAGGGCGAAATAGCTCTGGAGAAATGTTGTGGAGAAAAGACAATTTCCTTTCCATTTTCTCACTACATTATAGATTCTCATGGGCCATTGAGCCACAGTAACATCATAATGATGGTCAGTAGCTACAAAGCATCAGGGTGGATATAACAGCCTCTCGTTTTCTATCTCCACTTATATAATGCATTTTCTCTCTTCTGCCCCTGTCTTTCCAAGAAACTGGCATTTCAGACACTCTAACAGATGTAAACTTATCCTACAATCCATTTTATCCAATCTGGCACCATGCCTATATGGTGTGATAGAATGAGGGCCTATACAAAAATGGCTTGGATGGGTGTTTGAGGACAAATATTGGATTGGGTTATGTGATTTGAAATGTCAGGCGGGCGTCTGCTTAGACGCAACAGGACTCTAAGGATACCAGACTGGTTCCCATCTACACTCTAGTGTTTGCTATCTTAATACATCTTCTAGCCCTTTGCAAATCTGCCAGGAGGCGAAAAATACCCATCCAATATTCAATTTAATTAAAGAAACAATCAAACCTAATGGAAGGTTTAGTGTCAAGGCCAATTTATAGCAGGATAGGCCGCAAAATGTAATGTTAAGCATGTTAGTTAAAGCAGTAAAAGAGGAACGATTTTTTGCTGTAACAGTAGAAACTGAACCAACAGGAACAGTTTACATCGATCCGTCTGGAAAAGATAAGTGCTTATGCAAATTAAAATGCCAATACCAACTCACCCACTCCTCTTTTCATATGCATATATATATGTAGATATACATACATGCATTCAATAATATAAGGTACAATATGTATTTCCATAATGACATGTAAAGGGAAGCAAATAGACACACTGACATTTATTGACAATGACAGTGAATATATTGATTTATTTTACAATTTCATTTGTGTACGTACATATGCATATGTATCCATGATATATATGTATACATATATATATATAGTATACACATATGTATATATATATATATATATATATATATATATATATATATATATATATATATATATATATATATGTATATATATATATATATATATGTATATATATATAGTCATAGGTACAATGTATATGCATTGCCAAAATAACAATAGTATTATAGGAGTATAGGATTGACATTTTTGTCATTTGTGCCTGTGTTAACACCGTCTATCAGGTAGTGAGCCTGGGCCTGACACTGTCTGTCTACATTTACTTATCTATTTCTGTCTGTCTTTATATTCTCCACCTGTCTGTCTGTGTTTGACTCAGTTATTTCTATGTCCATGATATTCCTGCCTGTTTATAAGGCTCCTTCTTATCGAGTCTTCTGGTTTTCATCTCATTATATTTTTGCAATTAAGAGAGATAAGAGTAAAAAGAAGTAGTGTAAAGATTGAAGGGGAGCCCAGACCAAAGGCAGCTCCATCAGCTGTGAAGGATAATCGGCCCCTATGGGAGCTTTCAACAGCTCGCCGCCTTCATTCACTTTAATGTTTCATTGATTCCAAGGCTACCAACACAGCACATAGAAAACACATAATATATAAGATGGCCAATTGGTAACTCACAGATATCAACGCAGAGAAATCCTAGAAAAATGGAGGGCTGAATCATTGTTGGGTTATTATACTATGTCTAAATACTCAATACATATAAGTATAAAATATAACATCCAAGTATAAAATGGACAATGGAAAGTTTGTCTAGAACTTCTCCTAGTTTTAATTTGAACATTAAATGGCTGCTTCTTGATTGTGTTATTTAGAATGTCAAAGTGTTCTTTGACATTCTAATCTGATCTGATTGATCTGATCCAGAGATTGATTATTTCTGTTTCAGCCCACATACATGGGAATGTCACACTACTTTCCTCATTAAAGTTCTGAGCGCTGAGGAAACATCTCTATCACTCTTGTCATTCTTCCTCCCCAATTTCAGGTATGTTTGTTGGTGTTAAACAGAGTTGGTACGGCTGTAATAATCCAGTCAAGAGTGTTTGCGTGACACTTGAGTAAGTTAAATAAGTTTTACAGAGTCCCTGTTGTTCAAGTCCCTGCTTGACAACTGTGACCAACCCATAGCTGTGCCAATTGCTGCCGCCATTTTGTGTCAACCATGAATTCACATGTACACTCAATTTGGTATATTTTGCACCGTTATTGATATGTTTCATGCACTTCCGTGACTTTTGTGAGAGTTTACTGAGCTTACGCTATTTTGTGGTGACAGTAATATTAGAAAAAATATTAGAAAAGGTATGAAGTAGTTGTTGCTAATGTGTGAAAACAGTTGAAACTGTTTAAACATAAGCTATTTGCCTGCCATTTAACTGTTGATTGTTGATTCTAGTGTTTGATTACCGTGTCCACTATAATACATACCTTTTTTTTGCATATATGACTTCTTTCTTATCTCTTACCATGGATTGCCACTGTTTGAGTAAGGATTATATCTTAGGGAAATACTGTAAGTGAGCGTGCGGACTCTCAAAAAAGGAGAATTGTTATATTTATTTTGGTAATGTAATAATTTTGCAGATTCATTAGAGTAAAGCTCTTGCTCAGGGAAACATCTCTCTCACTGTCATGATTATTCCTCCCCATTTCAAGGGGCGTAACAGGAGCTCAGGGTGGGCTAGGAGGCATGCAGCAGGCTTTTTATTGAGACAGACATTACAGAATCTGCAATAATCCTGCATGCCAACTGATGCAGCACTGTTAAACCACCTTGCAACACCCCAGTGCTCCCAGCAGGATGTCATAATGCAGCATACTGTGCCCAGTTCACAGTCAAAATCACTTACATGATGGGGGATTCAGTTTGACTGGAAAGGAAAGCTTGACAGTAATCAACGCAAAGATTCACCACCATGAAAACTCATTACCGGTGAAGAGCACTGCACCGAGAGGTAGAAAATCAACCGGGTAGTTAACCTAGAAGTGCCTGTGACAGACAGGTAGTTAACTACCCAGGTGCTGTACTTTGTCAAGTAAACAAGTCATTTATCATCAAATGGAAATAAATGTCCATCTCATTTAAGGCAAATGGGAGCCCTGCGGTTTTGTTTTTTGTTTTACTTAATGAGAAGAAGAAACACAGGAAGGCACTCTGTGGAGAGAAAGCTCAGTCACTGGCAAGGAGAGAGACAAGCAGGCTCAGTATTTAAAACAGAAGATGAACAGGATCCTCTGAGGTGGAGACAAGACCAGCGGCTGATCTGTGTTAGTCAGCCATGACGCCTCTCATTTTTTCCCTACCATCCCACCGCATAGCCCGTTACACAAAAACACATAAAACACACTAAGAGAGCAATTCTTGTGTGTATTATATTACCGGCGGCTCTTATTGAGCACATGTATCTCTCTCCAAAGTCCAACCTGCTCCGTAATTTTAGTCTACTGGTTTCTCTGGAAAACACGATCCTCTTGTATCAGCTGCAGTCTGACAACACACACATGCAACAAGAAGACCAACAGCTTGTCTGTAGTTCCTCTGGACCACCTTCACAGCGAGACAATTTTCTTGTCATTTCCTGCACTTCAATGTTCAGATGAAAAAGTTGCATCATATCGTGAAATCTTTCACCTTCACTGAGTTTGGGTTTTTACCAACGTGGGCCTTAAATAGCTGGTGATTTTACTAAAGCAGAACACCTTTAAAAGGAACTGCACCCTAAAAGAATAACCAAATGTACCCTGGTGTGATGCCATGTGTGAGCTTATAACTCCTGTTACGACTGTGGTTACAGTTTATGAAATGTGGGTGATATGTTAATTGTTTGTGGCACCTGTCCTGTCATATGTAAAACCGTTCTGTGCCATAACAATTTCTTTATTGTTGACTTATGTTCCTAGGTTTCTGCTCTGGGGTGATGGGTGGCTGTGTTTCCAGCTGGTGGCAGAATATTGCCTGTTCCTGAAGGCTTGCTATTTAAGCAGAGAAGATAGAGGCGGCCAGTGTGTGTGGGCATCTTGGCATCTTCTTCTTCCCCCAACAGGCCACAGTTTAAAATTGTTTGAGCTGTTAATTTACCCTGAGCTATTTCGAGTAGTAAAGGTGGGCTGCTTGTTCTCTTAACCTTCTTTGTTTCCTTGCTTGTTCTTGGTTTTCTTTTGTTTATTTGATAGAATTAGTGTTTCACATAAAACAACACATTCTTACAGCAGTTCTTCTTCTTCTTCTTCTTCTTCTTCTTCTTATTATTATTTGCTGGGAAACTATTACAATTTTTTATTGCCATTAATCACAGAAAATCATGCAATTAATAGCGAATACAGTTTTTAATTGTTGCCATGACAACGCACTGTTATGTGCAAAATTGAATAATAAATTCTAAAGTAGTGTATTGCGCACTTTTAATTTAAATGTACTGCTATAAGTCCAATAACATGTGGTTTGTAAACACTTCATACAAATAATGTGCTTTTTTACCAGCAGTATTCCCTTTACAGAGTAGCAATAAAATACTTCTTGTAAATCTCAACTTAAACTACTTATATACAACTTAAATGAATGTAATCATATCAAATCCAAAACCAAAGCTATTTGCCACTTCCAGTGTATAACGTTTTATAGCTTGTTAAAACAAGTTAGAGTGCAGAGCCACGATCATAACATCATGACAGGCGCCTTCTGAGCAAGAGGTTAACACATATAAATCTGTTTTCTTGTTTTGTTTCTGAACAGGTATCAGCAGAAACACTTTTCTTTTATCAGGGAGCAGCATACACCTACACGTTTTCAGTGGCAAGTGTCCCTGTTAGAGTGAAGTGAAGTGGTCAAGTACAAGGCGTAGCAACCATACACTGTATCGACAAGTGGGCGCATTCCTGTGAAACTGTCGCGGTTGTGCTCGCCTCATGTACATGCCCGCCCGCTTCTGAAGTTTTGACTGTCTTGAACTTTTTGTACATGACGCGCAGCGCAAATCACTGGAAGAGAGACTGATCTTCTGTTTGTGAGTTTTACTAATCAGGATACAGTGTGTAGCTATCCACTTCGCTATGGCATTTCATCGCTTGTCTTGCTTTTATCTACTTCTCCCACACGCTGTATCCAACATAGTCTGCCGAAGCCTCCCTCTGCTGCTTGTTTGGGTGGGTGATTTGCAAGCTCATCAACATCCCACTCCTCTTGTGAGCCATGGTTTGACTATGTGTGTATTCAGAGCCAGTGAGGAATGGACTTTCCAAAATAATAGCCTAATAACAACAACAACAACAACAATAATAATAATAATAATAATAATAATAATAATAATAATAATAATAATAATAATAATAAAAACTGAGTTAATGTGAGATGAAATAAATCTAAATCTAATTAATTAATGCGTTAATTCATTAACTTGCTCAGACATATTTTTATTATGTTATCTGAATCAACAATAAGTTTATTCCCCTTGCACTGGTCGTTAGCTGCCCCATGAGACACTGTACAGTATAGCTTGACTTTTTCCACATAGTAGTTCTCCAGGTGGCAGACGTTCTTTCCTAATTAGCCAGAATGGACTCATTAACTGAAACAGCAAAGCAAATTAGACCCAGTGACATGTATCCAGTGGCCAGTGTTGTGGAAGTTCGCAATTCACAAGAACTATCTCAAAGTTCAGTTCACACAGATTGAAATGAATTATTATGCTTAATATTACAAAGCATAGCTCATAATTTTGAATCTTGAAATGTTGAACATTTGACTGTTCATTAGTTGTAAAAGCCAACAGATCAATCTGTGCCAGTGTTTCCACATGCAAACTCTTTAACTGCACAGATTATGACCCTACTCTACAGAAGAGCATGCCTTGGGAAAAGTTGTGTACCCTTTGCTATAAGAGTGCTAAACTCACAGGCAAATTCATGATGCCACTGCTGTGTAATATGTGCAGATATGTGTACAATGTGTGTTATGTGTATGTGTGTATTATTCGTGTTAAAGGTGCTATCCAGCGATAACTTGACACCAAGAACCTGTCTCTTTTGGATGTTCATGAAGTGGTGAGAGTGGTCTTCCCTGGCAATGTTCAAAAATAATAATCTCATGTAGAATGAAGCCACAAAAGTGGAAAAGTGATTTCCTGAAAATATGCCCCCCCCACAAAAAAAAAATTATTGCCGTTAAATGGACATTCAATCTGCTCAGAGTGCTGCGTCAGTGCCAACACTGACTGAGGTACTACATGATAACATTCACTACAGACACTACAATTCAGCACCAGTATGTCTCCCATGCTCTCTCATTCTGTTCAGTAAATTTCAATCTGAACACTGCAGTGTGCTCATTTAGTAAATTTTATTCAGTGAAAAGTCATTTCTCCTCCTGAACTCTGTCACCACAAGTCCCCATACACAGCAGGAGTCTGTCCATGGGGATTCACACGATCGGTCGTGGACAACTAATCTGACCTCCAGCCTCTCAACAGCGGTGACATGGGAGAATCAGCTTTCCCATCACACTTCAGGATAATTAGACACCATTAACAAAGCAGCTTTAAACGTGTAGAAATGAAGAGGTTGTCAACTAAAAAGGAAGAGTCAAGAGAAAGGTTGAGGGTCCTTGCAGAATGTAAGTGTGCACTTTGTGAAATATGGGCAGTGTAACGTAGAGCTTTTTCACACAGATATTTTAAATTGGCAGAATTTCAACCACTCAATGATCCTAAAATTTGCATTTGACTCACAAAGTGACAAAAGTGGCAATTATGAGTTTAGACAATGGAAGGATCAAATGCAAACTGACATTAAAACTATCTCAAAATATGTCTCCAGTTTAAATTGGATCAAGAAGGGACTTGTTGCAAACTGATGTTTAATAACTGGTTCAACTGACTTATATCTCATTTAAATTTCTAGTTTTACTTTTTAGTCAGCGTGAAGTAAAACCGATTATTATGGATTAAGGATCACTAAAAGAAGCTAAGACAACAAACGACAGCCAATCATATCATCATCAGATGACATCGTCATCCTGATCAGATGAAATTAGTCTCCTCTAATGACCTGAATAATTCATCTCAAAAGCCGAAACATGACTTTCATTTCCCTAAGACAGGGCAAACCAGACAGATGCAGGTTCCTGTCCCTCTTAATGCATAGCTCTTTCTATCAAATTAACACATCAATAATGCAACAACAGCATGCCACCTGCTCCCCTTACATACATTTGTTTGAAATGTAGCTCTTTAGAGTGACCACATGTAAGCAATTTCAATTGTACTGTTGTTTGTGTGTAGTTCAATTGTACCTGACACAAATAGTTTAACCTATGTAGATTTCCCACAGATACACTGATTGTAATAATGTGAGTTGCTCTTCAGAAATGAGGAAAGTGAGTGAAATATGATGAGACTGTGTGTGTGTGTGTGTGTGTGTGTGTGTGTGTGTGTGTGTGTGTGTGTGTGTGTGTGTGTGTGTGTGTGTGTGTGTGTGTGTATTAATGGATCCTGAGAAGTGTGGGAATTGAAAACAACTACAGCCTCTTAAGTAAAGCAATGCTGATCCAACTGAAAAAAGTGAACGTTGAAATTGAGGAAGAACGGCTAACAAAGCTGGGAAAGCACTGCATCCTTTCTCCATCACTTTCCACCTTCACTTAAAACATGGAGAACTCAAAAAAATAGGCAGAAATGGAAATTAGATGAAGAACAAAGTTTTGACAGTCTCTGCAAACCATTGATTTTCAAGGAGAGAAAGGACAGCTTTTATCAACATGACTCATACAGAGATGAGAAGAGAATAGCAGCAACACTGGGTCTCTGGCTCTCTCTCTACCCTCCAACTTTCAAAGCTAAAAGCTAAATAAATGCCTTTTATCTAAGTCTATTATTTCTGCTACCTTGGGATGGCATGAGAAACGATACCAAGGTACCAGATCGATGCCAGTATCGTAGGTAGAGGGGATCCAACATGTGGAAGATGGCGACAAATAGATCTCTGCAGTCGCGCATGGAAACCGAGGTGAAATCAGTTTAATATTTAGCATTCGTTGTTTTTTGCAGCTGTTACCTTCAATTCATGTCGAAGCCTTGATTTCTCCCAGTTTTGTGTTATGTTGGAGAGCTAATTTAGGTTGACGTTTCACAGTCACAGATCAACGCAAAATCACCAAAGACGGCGATGCGGTGGATTTAGGGGACGTCTTAAAAAGTGCAATACAATCCAGTTCAATCGTCAAAAGCTAGAAAATATAGATAATGACCATCTGTGAGTGCGTAAAAACAATGTTAAGAAAATTAATTAATTATGCAGATTGCAAGGTTGTAATTTCAATAGCTTGTTCCTTTATAAATATATTGAATATCAAACCACCTCTCATCTGTACTGGACGTCCTCTCACAATGACAGGAGTGTATGTTGAAATATATGAATATAGTGCAGAATCGTGGAATTTCACTGGTATTGGTATTGATTACTAAATTTCTGGTATTGTGACATCCCTCTACCAAACACCATGTACTGCAGAATGGAATAATATTGTAGACAAATTATATCTACAATCTTGGTTCTTGTATATTGCTGTGGTTTAGATAGCTGACAGCCACCCATAGTCTTCAAAAGAAATTACTATACAGTCGGTGCATATTCAATCACCATAAGTGGAGTCAGCCTCATGCGGCTTCTTTATTGAGGGTCTGTTTCATCTCCCTCTCTAATGCTGCCATGGAGGGATTACATGTATTTAGAGCTGCTCAATGAGCATTTACACTTCAATTCCACCAGGAAGGATGAAACCTCTGCACTTCATCACATACCCAATATGCAGACCGACACACTATAGGAAACATCATGCTGCCGATTTACCATAGCTGGAGGTGATGTTTAAATAACTGAAATAATTCGCCAAGGTGCAGAAATACAACAAATACATATACAATCAGCAAGTGCTTATGGCTGAACTGTATCACACAACTGCATCACACACAACTGTGGGTTATTAAGTGAATGACATGCTACACAAACTGAAAAAACACTCAATATTTTAAGTTTGACCACTGTACATTTCCTCATTACATGGTCCACTGACCCACAGACATAGCTGAAGTTCTCCAACTCAACCCACTCTTACTGGTTTTCATATTTCCATTTCAATCTGCAGTGGAGGCAGAGGTTCATTGATTGGTATTAATTAATTAGAAATGGATAGCAGTGGAATGTAACCAAGATTATTTACTCAATAATGCTACTTAAGTACAACTTTGGGGTACAAATAAATAAATAAACAAAATATGAATCATTTAATACATTATGATATATTATCATATGTTAAGCTACCACGCAGTATACAAAGTAACAGAATTATAAATGGGCTATTCTGCATAAGTACTTTTACTATAGTATATTTTGGTGCTAATACCTTTGTAATTTTACTTAGGTAAGAGATTGAATGCAGAACTTTTACTTGTACTAGAGTAGTTTTATATTGTAGTATTGCTACTTTACATCTTCCAAAACTGGAAATGACTCCCTGCTGGACCAGCACAGTCATCTTTACACTGTGAGTAACCCTCAGTGATTACACCTTTAGAATGGTAGCGATAGTGAAGGAAAGAAAATGGTTCAAGAAAGTTGCATTCATATCAAGAAACTCTAACTGCTAACCATGTGTCATGATCCCTTGAGGACTCAGATGCACATCCATGATTCATCATCATCTGCTGGCTGACATTCCTAGGTGACCTTCTAACTCAACAAATTTCTGTTCAGGAGAAAAGCAGACATTGACATATACATATATATATATATATATATATATATATATATATATATATATATATATATATATATATATATATATATATATATATATATATATATATATATATATATATATATATATATATATATATATATATATATATATATATATATATATATATATATATATATATATATATATATATATACATTTTATAACATTTTGTTCTGTTTAATCAAATTGTTCAAATGTCACATTATTCAAATGGCAACAATTTGAGAGAGAATAACAGTGGGTGTGTGCTAATTTCAAGGATTTTTATTCCTCATTGTGCTGGCATGCATTAACAAATCAAAATCTTTGCCAAAATTAGTCTCTTTCTTTCCTTGAAGCTTTCAAAAATCTAGTGTCTGCATGTGTTGGAGGAACGATGCCTCAAGGCAGATAGGAAATAAAGACATATTCATCACATTTAACAAATAAACCCCAAGAGACTGGGTTTTAATAGTTATGTGGTAATGTGGGGCACACTGTACAGCAGAGTGGTAAAAATGTTATTTTATGAGGAGGTGGCATAAATTAGCGGAGAGGAGTAATGCAAGAGGCAGGGGTACAAAAAGCATTGACTGAACTATGTATCACTGCTTCTCACTTTCTCTTGCGCTCATCTACAGTAGCCAGCCTCTCAGCCGTAGTCAGCTCCACAGCACCAGGTTGTCATGTTTAAACCTCCATCACTGCCTGTACCAGTCTTGTATCTTACCTTTGGGACAGATTATTGCTCTTTGCTCCCTCACTCTTCCCATCCTGGCCTATTCTGCTGTGACAGACTGCTCCTTGTCCTTTTACCATGGCTAGAGGCTGTTAATGCCAGTCTGCTGGTTCAATGGTGGGAGTCTTTATGCCAGCCAACTGAGTAACCTCTGGCAATATGACAGTATGCAGCTATGTAGGTGTGTAACCCTGGCAGGGAACTGTGTTGCTCCTGCCTGCTGTGTCTCTCTGAACCTCTTTGTGGGTCACATCCACTCCTGGAGCCTCTCCTGACACCTAACATTAAAACATCAGACCCTGATGCCAAACCACCTGTGGGGAGTGAACCTTGGGTGGTACACACAGTGTGTCTGTAGAGCTGTCACAGACGTTTGCTGAGAATTTGCATCTAAATCTGACAATAAAGGGACGGGATGAGACATTTCAAACAGTGTAAGTAAAAACCAAAAGCCATCTGCAGAGTGTGAATTACAGCAGAAATGGGAGGTTTATGAATGTTCAGCAACCTTCTTGGAGACAACAGATATAAAATCAGAAGCCTTTATGTTTATGTGAAGCCCTCAGGCTGCTGGAAGCTGCCAATGAGTCAGGAACAACAGGGTGCTGGATGTTTCCCAGTGTGTGTGTATTTGTATTTCACATTAAGCCGTTTCATCTCCTCCCACCTCCCATCCCTCTATTGTTAATGTGAACTCCTACCTCCCACAATCCCTCTCTCCCACCACCCCCCTCTCTCCATTAGGGAGCTGACAGCTCTGATCAGGTGATGCTGAACTTGACTCATTTCCTGTGGGAATCGATGGCCACATTTAATAGCCAGAAGCTAATGGCTTTAGTAGGACTCAGGGCGGGGCCAGAGTGCATCGGCTGAGGTCAGCATTAGACAGAAACTATAACTATAATAACTATAACACTTGCTATAAGCTGCTTTCTTAGAAATGCTATCTCTGTGCATGGATGAAGTGTGGTTTAACTGTGTCTGCCTTCTATCTAAGGCAAGAAAAACGAGAACTGAACTCAACACTTAACTTATCTGCTTAGAGACAGAGACAAATGAGTCATACTCCACCTGCACTGAAGGTAAGGTCAGACCCATGCATAGTGAGTTTTACTTCTTTGAATGATGGTTCATGAATCCAAATGCATTTGTAACAAACGGAGGCTTCTGACTACAATTGATGACTTGATAAAGTAAAATGTATCTAACATCCACTACTACTACATCCACTGTATTTAACGTCCACTACTTGTAACAAACACCTGTTTTGAATTTACACAAGAAATGACATACATTACATTGCTCCCTACTATTAGAGCCCATTTAATGTTGTTCATTTAAACAGCCAACTAGACCTTCAATAATTCCCCACTAATTTTGGGGAAGTCTGAGTAGTTTCACCATATTTCCCTAAACAGTAGTTCATTCACATGTTGTACTATGTTGTGGTGTTTCTATTAAATTAGATTGGAAAGGAAGGATTTAACCGTCAGGTCTAAACCCTGACAGCTGCTCTGGCACTTTATTGTTTTTGGGGTTTTATTGCTTTTACATGAAAAAAGTTAAAAAATTAAAAATTTAAAAGACTGGTTTGATTATGTTTTTTCCATCTCAGTTGAAGGGAATCATACACTGAAAAGAACACCTTATCATGAGCATCTACATTTTAACCAAAACTTTGTCTGTGTGTGGTGCATTACTGGAATTACAGTCACAATCAGGCCTCCAACAATGTGACGCTTGTCTCATTTATTCATTTACTACCAACTTGTAAAAGTAAAAATAAATTAAAAGGTTTTTTCAACATCTGTACACTAGCATAACCAGTGAATGTCAGCTTGTTCAGAAGCCAGAATAAAGACCCAGTTGAAACTAATGCTGAAACAATCCCCCGATTAAATCGTTATTAAAATGAATCACCTCCTCCCTCTACTTCCTCCACCTCTCTAACCAACTTGGATAGGGATGTCAAAAGACTGCTTGGAGTCATTAGCTGACCAAACAGTTGTCCACTGACCTTCCAGCTTAAGTTATTTCTCTCATGTAATTGTACTTGTTAGGGAGACAACAGTTAGACTGATAAGGTAGAGTAACGTCAGGCTAGTAGATACGGTGTCAGGGAATCTGGCAAGGTTGGCTCTTACAAGAATGTTTACAAGAACTTACTGGCTTCACAGATTAGAGTATAACTCGTAGATAGTAATGGATTCCAATATCACGTAGCATTGGACTCTAAATATCAGACAGATTTGTTGTTTTAGGTTAAGGCCAGTTAAAGACGACCTAAGAGGAAAACCTACAGGAACTAGGGGAAAGATAGAAACATAAAAGGGATCAAAAGATGTTATCTTTCAGATCTGGTGTTAGCATTCGATGTGTTCACATGTTGTATGCTGGCACGGTATTAAATCAGCCTTCATCAGTCTCCAAAACTTCTTCACACCTGAACTTGGCTCACAATAATTCTTCAACAAACACCTCCAATGCAGGCAGGCTCTAGCTGGGGGCTTTCAAAAGCAGACAAGCCAGGAGTAAGATGGGGAGCCAAGATCAACACCCGACAACAGTTAATTGATAGTGAAACTGCTGTGAGATTAACAAATGGGTGGATGAATGGATGGATGGATGGACTATGTGCACAATCAAATGAATGCAGGTAATACAAACTATTTATAGTGGTGTAACAGATGTAGTTGACCTATGAGCCAAATGGACCCTTGACTCAAAATCACGGGTTGATCCGAACCATGAGATTTGTGATCTGCTGCACCACTGACTATTTCTTAAGACTGGAGGACAATTAAGTAATTTAAAAACAAGTTCAGATTGAGTCCTTGGACAAAACAAAATGTTAACTGTACTCAGGGCCATTAGTATGAATTCACTCTGATTACTTAATTTTGTGTGGATGAGTGGTGCAGTGACTAACTGTTTTTCATGCAGTAGTCCCTACTACTTTTGAGTAAATGTACTTTATAATAGCTTATCAAACAGTCAAAAACTTTCCTCTTCCACGTACATTGCAAAAAGATAAAAGTGTCAAAAAAACTTTTCATTGTCACCATTACATTTACATTTAGAAGGAAGAGGAAAGTTTTTAAAGGAAAAAAGGAAGAGTTAATAAATTATTACAAAGTACATTTACTCATTTGGCAAAAAATGGAAATTAATTGGTCATGACTGGGATTCGAAGCGGGAACCTACCTCATGAAAAATAATTATTCTGCCACTGCACCTCTCAACCAAATTGGTTACTAAGTTAATTCACCAGTAATAAACCTTCACTTGTTTTGCTGTCAACACGTTATAGTGGCATTTACTGAGTTAGCTGAAGCTTTTATTTGATAAACTCCTAGTCTGTGATTGGCAGATTCTCCTCTCTCACTACGGTGGGCTGTCACAGCAGTTAAAGTTGCTCTTTCTAGAACAGAAAATGCAGTATTTCCCTCTTCTCAGCAGCAGCTCCTGTAGAGCTGTGAGGCTGATAGACAGCATGACCTGTTAATATCATTAGGCCTCCATGTAAGAGTACATATTAGGTTACATTCATCTGAAAATATAAAGACACCAAAGAATTGTTGATAATTAATAGATAATTAATAATCACCTACTTATCCAATGGGCAAAAAACATTCCTTTTCCATGTGCATTTAGTGATCTGGCATTCACTTTTATCACCACCAAAATTAAAAGAATGTTATCATGTCCCCATAATCCCCAGACCTGCTGCAATGACAGATGCAGTGAGTGGGAATCAATCCCAGGTCTCTCATGCCAAAGGCATGAACAGTAACCACAGTACTACAGAACGTTACGTTATATACTCCTCCCACCCCTCGAACATATATCCATACTTGCATACTCACTTCGCATATATATATATATATATATATATATATATATATATATATATATATATATATATATATATATATATATATATACACACACACACACATACATATATACACTTAACCTCGCACATATACTCATTCTTAAACTCTCTACTCGAGTATGGTGGTTTCTCATATCTTTGCCAATCGGAAACACACAAACACACACACACACACACACACACACACACACACACACACACACACACACAAACATAGAGTGAAGTCAGCCAGCAGATCAGTGGACATTACTTAAGTTGTCGACAACTACACTCATTAATATAAGAGTGTGCAATAAAACCTCTGTGAGTAAAAAGCCAATACTTTACCAATACCCCTAGAAGAAAGCAATATTTTAATCTGCACAGTCTCTCATCCAACGTAGCTCTGTTCTGGTTTTACACAAGCACAGCGCTAGCTTGGCTAATAGCAAATTATTCCAAACAAGCTAACTGTTCAGCTTACTTTGCCACATACATTAAAATTTGTTATAAACTCAACTGCTGGCTGAGACAAACCAGCTGCTCCTCTCTTCCAGCAGCAGAGGAAGGAGGAGGAGGAGAGGAGGAGGAGGAGAGGAGGAGAGGAGGACAGGAGGACAGGAGGAAGGACTGATACAGACTGATGTTAGTCATTCTTTCTAAACTTCACTCAGGATTTTGATGTCAGGAATATGATTTATTTTGACATGTTAGATTTGTTTCCAGTGTGATACTAGTGACTTTGCTGTTGTAAATACTGTTGCTGATCTAGGAACATAATTTAGTTATAATAAAAGATTAATTTCTTATCCTTTTGTGAATTTATTCTTTTTTTAATTTATATATATTTTTGAAAGGCAATTACTTAGTAATGAAATAGAACCGAAGAAGCTTATTGATAAAGGACTGAACTGATAAAGAGTGTCAATAAGAGTGTTTCAGTAAAATCCCAATGATACCTATCCCGAGTCGTGAAAAAATGTTTGGCCCATCTCCATGTCCTGGTTTTAAAATCTGGCCCAGTTAAATTTTTAACTGAATAGCCCTGCTCTAAATGTTATTCTTCGAAACCTTTCACACCTTTAGTGTCACTTTCTTATTCAAATCAAAATATGTGTCTCTGCAACAATCCATTTAGGATTCAAAAAGTGAACAGCAGTTGACCCTGAATCTATAATCCTCTGTATGAACATGAATCAGTGTTGATTATTATTGAATGGAGGTCGAGATCACTGACCACCTCTGTCAACTGATCTTGTTTTTATTGACTCTAACAAATGAAAGTAGAGTAGTGCTGCCCTGTCAGCATCTTCTGTTTGCTCAGAAGCAGTCTGCTTTTGTTTTCCTCTTTATTCTTCACACTATTTATTCAACAAAGCTCGGAAGAATCTCAGTATAATGGCTTTGTTGTGGTCAGAGGACTTAAGTAAGGTGTTTTAAAAATATCAGCCAGATTTAAAACTACTGTGAAAGCAAAGAGGAAAGAATGCACTAATCCAGAGACAGCTCAGTATCTGACCTATATAATCATCTGTTTGGGTGTCAAAGTTTTGTGTGAACTGGTAATTGAGCTGCCTTGAGGTACTCTGGGTCAAACTGTCTATTTGTCTGCCTGCTTTTATGTATGTCTGCCTGACAGTTCTCTTTCAAAAATAACAAGTCAGTACTGAAACTTCCCCCATTAAGGTTGTAAATGATATCCTGATGAATGCCCCTGGAACTCAATGTGGAGTGTTAGTGCTGCCTGGGAAGCGTGTGAGCAGAGCGGAAGGACTTTTTGCTGCCTGCTCAAACAAGTCACAGGTGCCAACTGCTGTAGGTTTTCAATTTGCTGCTTTTTAAGTTGAAAAAGTTTCAACTTGAGCCAAAAAAAGTTGCTTCATATTGCATCTGAGAGCTCTGCATGCTCGTGGAATTGTGACAAATCAGCCGCTCCGCATTCAAGGCAAAATCCTGCCCCACTGCTCCCCCTGCACTCCTACTTAACATTACTCAAATGTGCTGTGTTTTTCCTAAATTAGGCAGATTTTACTGTTTTTCGGTGGTATCCAAATTTACAGGTTCAAGCAATGTGGTTTGGTACCTCAGACATGTCAAACCAGCGCATGAAAGCAGTTTTTTTTTTTTGACTGAAAATTATTGAGCTTGTACTTTAGATGGATATTGTGCTTGAAGACAAAACTCTCTAATTGTAGTGCTCACGGTATGCCTCCTCAGGGTCACATGATTATAAAGTCTGGCATTTCCTTCCATCGCTATGCACGTTGCTCTACCTTTCAGTCATATTGAGTGAACTGCATTTTTAGCTTTACTAATTTCATGAAAGTCATGGAGAACTGCACGTCAGAAACTACTTACATACATTTTTGATAGCACTGGCCCTGAGCATGCTTCCAGGCAAACTGCCACTGGTTAATCAAATCAGCATATTACCCATGCCTCTCTTAATCCAAGAAACTGTTAAAACAAGGTCAGTCTTACAAGAAAAAAAAAAGAAAACGGCTTCCTACTATTCCCCAAAAGACTACAATCCCCAGCCATGCCATGCCAGGAAATGCAAAACTATTCAGCCAGTCAACCATGAACTCTGCAGCATTTCAGGAGTTGACCAAGGATTCTGTAAATCACTCAATCCATTGTGTAGTACAAACCATCCTAATGTCTGGTGCATTTATATTAATGTGTGTGACAACCCGTTCTCAGTCCCAAGTCATCACATACTAACGCATGGTCAAGAGCCGTTGGCGTCAATGTTTAACATATTGGGAAGTCCCATAGCATCATGGTTCAACACACTGGGGCTAAAAGCCAGTGTAGGATTTAAACAACAGAAATGTTTGAGTAAGAAGGTGATTGGAGTGGAGGGGTGGGCCAGAAACCAGACTTTCACCAAAAGGCCGGTGTTTATTTTCCATGTGAGTGAAAAATTCAAAAAAGTTGACAGCTTTTAGTGAAGTAACAGGTTACGCAAGCTATGTAAGTTAAGGGAAGTTTTTTTTAACCCTGACAAATACCCTTCATAAGCCTAACCAAGTATTTTGGTGCCTAAACAAATTGAGAGTAAAATTTTTGTTGTTAGTGAAATTTGAGTTAGTTCTACTCTGGATAGAGTCAAATTCATTATACAGTAGTTGATGTCAAAACAGAGTGTAAAAAAGTGTCACTAAATGAAAAATCTAAGTGTAATTGTATAAATATTAACTCTGAAATTTTTACTTTTACCTCTTATCTTGTCTTTTACACTTGAAGTGTTAATGTCACCCCGCCCCCACTGCACAGGCCTACACACACCGACTGGCTGAAGCCAGAAAAATCTTCATGAAAGCACTCCACTGACTTCTGTGAAACTAGGAACCCTGCCTTTTGACCTGGGTCCAGATGTTAACACTGTCTAATAAGTAAATGAAGTAGTATCTGTTAATATTATATTTTAAATTGATATTGCTCTACTGGAATCTGGTCATTTGCAAAGGTGAGCCGCTTAACTTAAACTCACACATAGTTACTAGCCACCCTAATGGTCTTTCAGTCTTTTAATGGTCTTTTAATGGTTGGTTCAGCCCAAAAGTGCAACTAACTTGAACTAAGTTGGCACAGGGGTGCTGTTGTCGCAGTGTGTCTGAAATTCTCACACTTTTATTTTGTGAACTTTCCAAAATTTTCTAAATATTTTTAGGAATTTGGAACATCTGTATTTACACCTTAAAATGTTATGAGGCTAACACTTGTGCTATTAACAAATGCTCTCCTGAGGGAGTTAACATTTATGTAAAGTCTAACACTACATAAAAGTGTAAAAAATTGTATGGTTAAATTTTAACTCCAAAAAGAGTGAAAAATTACACTAAATTAGTGTTATGGCACCAACACTCCAAAAAACCACTCTGTGGTTTGGACCTATAAAGACACACACACCACAAAATGGTGAAATCAACTCTGACAATGTTAATTTGCTATTCTTAGTATGCAGATTATACTGTGTAGTTTTATTTTGAAATTCCTACCAGATGTGGCAGATGTTGACAGTGGAGCCCTACATGTCCGAAAATGACGCTAACCAGGGCATTAAACATCTCTGGACAGATTATATAATTCATGCTTTGCAATGACTCAATGTATTGCAGAGCACTAGTAAAAAATTAAAACTTCCAACAACCCATTTATTGCCTCTTTCCTTTAAAAAAAGAAGTTTGGAGTTGAAAGACAAAAAGGGTCAGAGGAACATACATCATGGTTGAAATACTTCAAATTCAGCAAGAGCACCTGCACTTCCCAGTGTGGAGTCTTCCTATTTCCTTCAGATGAAAGGAAGGCCTTCCCTTTTAACTGTAATGCTTGTATTCACTACTGAACTGTTATATTTCACAATATTATAAGAGAGCATTTCAGCTGAGCACATTTTACTAGTATGTGACAAAGCTTTTGACTAGTCCCTGCTTTTTATTAGAGCTTTTCATGTAAAAGAATTCCACTTTTATGTGTGTGGTTTTCAGTACAGTATGTGAATGGGGTTTGTTTCATGTAAGTATGTGAAAGGGACTTTTTCAGCTGACTATATGAGCCCATTTTACTGTGTGTGCTTTTATAGTTTTCCTGAGAACCTTTCAGTTGTGCATGTGAATGAATTATTTTTCAGTCCTTTGGCTGAGAGTGTTTCAATTGCATGTGTTATAGCCTTTCACTTGTATGTGTTTGTGGTTTTTGGTAATGTATGTGAATAGGTTTGGTTTCATATGTGTATGTTAGCAGATATGAGTAGTGGTCTCCACAACGTGTCTTCATGCCTTAACGACAAAATAGGTCCTTTGCCAATGAATCCAAAAACAACGTGCATGACCGTTGTACCAGCAATAAACGTACATCACATAAATTAACTTATGTACGTAAGTTAATTTATGTTAAGAGCTAAACAATTAAGACAAAGGAAATGCTTGTTTCGTACATACGCAAGTATAAATGACACAGGCTTAATAATTTTTATATTTTTTTCAATGAAAATGAAATGCAAAAATTAACATACAAAATACAGTAGTAACTCACTACTGTACTAACTAACTAACTTACTGCAATCACATTATCTGCCAAAATAGTTGCAGTTGATTTTTATTTTTTTTTTGCATTTCGTTCAGCCCTATACGTAAGTAAGACAAAATAAATCGATAAATAAACTTTTGGTTACCGGACCACTGCTGCTAACTCTGACTCTACCTGGACTGGGAGCTCAGAGTATCAGGGGAGTGTTGGTGTTTGTTTACGATGCTAGCACAGGAGCTTTGGAGGTCAGTTTGATGACAGTGATACAGTACCTAGCTGATTTAAAGCAGCTCCGATCAGGAAAGACAAAGACACAGTGGGTTCAGGTATGTAGGAGAGGCTTCAAGCGGGAGAAGAGACTTTTGTAGCAAGTTAATCTGTAAGTAGTATGCATCAGAGAGTGGTGTGACTCTATTGACATAAATTAACAAAATGTTCAGTCTCCTTGCTGGTTGTTTCAACACATTCAGAAGAATTACTGTTGCCGTTAGCATTCTACATGCAGCTCTTTTCGTGCCCCTTGTAAAATGTAATTAATTAATTACATTTACATAAAAATAATTAATTATTATTGTGTGTATTTTTTTCTTTCTAATGTAGCACACTGTTAATTATGTTACTTATAACATTCTTTCTCAGCCCTGGAATTGCCCCAAAAATATAGATTTAAATAATTACATGAATATCATAAATGTGCAATGAACAGGAAAATCTTTAGTCGGGGGCCGCCCTAATTTTTTATTAATGGAACGACAATCCTATCCTAGATTATTTCCAGTGACCCACTTACATTGGCTCTCCTCCAATTGCGTAGTTTTATTGGTTAAAATAATCTTAGATTTGTCAAGAAAAAAAGTCAACCATCGCCTAGTAAAACAAAAAGGCTTAAATTTCAGCATTGATACCATATCAGTGAGCAGCACATCTCTGTTATGTTGACTGAGGAACTTGAGTGTACATTCTTACACCTATAGAAACAATAATCCCAACAAGGTACATACTCACTCATGCTCACATCTGTCATCCACATTTGCTTGTTGACGTATGAAGCCCTTTCAGCTGATTGACTCCCTACAGACTTCTAAAAGTGAAAATTGGGGAAAGTGCTGCAAATTGCCGAAGTGCAGTGTAATTAGAGTTTAAAGATCCAGTTTGGGTGCCTTGATTAAATCTTACACAACCAACACAACACAACTGTCACAAAATAAACCTCATACACGTCTGTACTCTTGTACACAGCTTCATGTTCTAGATTTTTCTCATCTTAAATTAAAATGTATTAGCCATGTATGGATAATGAGAACCCTGTCTGTTGGCTCCAGAGGTCCCCTTGTCAATTGGCCCCCTGTCAAATGGCTCCATAGATCAATCTGTACTGGTATGGTATGTGGGGACTCTTGTGAGAGCATGGCTCTGCTTGCCAGGCCTGTACTCCCTGTGTACCGGCCCTTCTCAGCAACCAACTGTCTAGCTGTCACCATTCTTTCATGATCATCACACCATCTGTCCCTGCTCCATTCTGAACATTTAGTTATCTCAAATGACCAAGATAAATGGTAAAACAGAAACTACTTGTATAGTACGTTTCTAATCTTCTGACCACTCAATGCGCTTTACACTACATGTGAGATTCACCCCATTTGCATGCATACATACTGGCAGTTGCATGCAAGTTATTCATTTATAAGCAATTTGTAGTTCAGTGTCTTGCCTAAGGACACTTAGACATGCGGGTTGGGGGGAACCAGGGATCGAACCGCCAATCTTCTGATTAGTGGGCGACTCTACCTCTAAATCACAGACGCCACATGGGAAAATAAATATTCTGAAACTGAAGAAAAAAATTAATCAGCTGTACTGATGTCTATGCGTTTTATTCAACATGTTATTCATCAGAAAGGTTTAGAATTACCAGACATTGCTGTCTGTGTGTGAGGATCCTTCTTATCTCTCCGGCACACTTCATTTGTCCTGTTAATTAACACTTAATCTGCAGACTTAAAGGACTTCAGAACCACATGCAACATTTTGATTGGTTCATTTAAAGGCTTATGTCTGTTATCAATAGAGTGACTTCACTATTTCTTCTCATGCACCTACAGAGAAGAATGAAATGTGGTGCTGTTTTTTTCTGTTGCTGTTCCTATTCTAACAAATTATTGTTATTATAGACTATTTATAGCAGTAGCATCTTTCGAAAGCAAGTTTCATTTTAAGCATGTTAATCAAGTAGTTTTCTCTTTTGAGTCTGCATTGCTCCACCTTGTGTTTGTTTAAGCCATTTCCGCCTGAATTTACACCTACACATTTGTTTTTAAACCGATGCATGCAGAGTATTTTTTTGGCAACCATTGTTCTTCTTTGAGAGCAGATGGGAGATGCAAACGTGACGCATAGACAGCCTTCAGTACAGCTACATTCCGGTAACATACTGTCACGGACATGTTCCTTTGCGTTTTGTGTTGCCCTGTTGCCCTTGGGATTGTCCTGTCTGTGTATCTCTCCCCAGACTCCTGCAGACCACTAAATGAAGCGTATCAGCTGCTGTATATCTACCCCAGTTCTTGTGCATCAATGTGGTGTCAGAATAATCAAAAAAATTATTCCCCGACTGGGAAAATTCACGTGAACGGCCACTAAAATTGGAACAACAACTCGGAAAGCCAGAAAATTTTTTGCATTGCTGACGTCGTATACGTAGAAACATGGCGGACAACAGGGTTGATGGTTAGAAACGTTAGATTACTGGTGCAAAATCACGCATTGCATAAAAATATTAATTTGCATGAGGTGTCATTTGTAATATGGTATAAGGTTGTTTGCTGTCCATGTAGAGTAGATTAATTCGGAAAGTTATTTATTAGCAGTATGGTTTCAGGTAATATACTGGTGCAGTAACAAATCTGGGACAAAAGATACCTTTGTAATAGAAAGTTAACTGTTTCTGCATAAACAACTGCATAGTTGGATGACAATGATAATGCTAATCCAACACATCTTTATAGTAGCATCCATGTTATTTCCACATTCCGACTTAAAGCACATAGACACACTGAAGTCCAAAGAACGACTTTCTAACTCGGGAAATGGGACCTCCGAGTAGCACAGGAATGCAGCATAAAATCACGGCGAACTGTTCTGTCAACTACCTTGGTAGTTTTTATCAGGCACCTCTACTTAATCTCCTGCTTCCTGATTCCTCGTCTCCTCTCTAAAGTCTCCTCCTTGACTCCTTCAGCTCACATCTCTGGTGGGAGTGTCTAAGACATGATGCGAGGAGTTGAGGATCGAGGAGATGAGGAGGCAGAATTTTGGGAAAAGAGAAAGGCTTCACGATACCTGCCGGCGCGTTGTTACCCAGCCACTCAAGAGATTCGTTAGCCAGCCACTTCTACCTACCTCCCTGCCTGCTTTATTCACTCAGGCCACTGCCTGTCTCCCTCTGTGCTTCTCCACGGAAAACCCTCAACTCATGCCGTTCCACTCCCCTCTCCCTTTGTGCAATAAATCCCCTTTATCACTACCTTTGTCTGGAGCCCGCTTTTGGATTAGAAACCTGCCAATACAAACAACATACCTCTCAATTCAACAGCAGAATTTGGCACACAAATTAATTAACCTTCACTTTCAGCTCCAAAGCTCATTCTAAAATCAACTTTGAACAATAATGTTTCTTTTGTTGTTTTTTGCTACAGAAAAGGTGATGTCAATTAAGACAAATATGTTGGATATTCAGCAAACTCCAAACTAAATACACGGCTTTGAAAGTCACTGGATCAAATCATATTGTCTAAAGTCATGGATGGCACTCTATTTGTAGATTGTGGATTATCTTCTGCATCCGCCTGTAGGATTTTGCTCCTAAGGTTTTTTTTTTCTTTCTTTCTACTATGCGGCTGAAAAAAGCTACCTAGGAGGAGGATTCTTATTCACTGTATTATTCATGAGCTGCTTGACTGAGTGGAACTCATTTTTCAGAGACTTAATTGAGCAACTGCCAAGAAACTTCAAGTCGTTTGTTCAACTGTGTATGGACTCTACTAACCAAAGGACAATATCATGAAAGATGTACAGCACATAACAGTTTGCAGTTCTCACAAAAAAGATTTTGGAAAATCTGAGCATCTAGAAAACCCAAATCAACGGAAGATTGATGTACACATTTCAAGGGGAAATTTACATTGCTGTGACTCAGTGATAAAGATAAACTCATTGCTCAAGTTATTCATAAATTACTTGACTGAATAAGTGTCATAGTCAGTGTGTAGAGACACTCAGCCCTACATACAAAGCAGCACTTAAAGTTACAAACCAAAATACTTTAATAGTGATAGTGTGTTTTTGTGTAAATACAAATGTCACAACAAGCTGTAATATTTTAATAACTAATATACTTACATACACTGATGAAACACTGCAAGGCAAACTGCATGACTTAGTACATCTATCAATGTGATTATTAGTGGTAAGTAAATAACCAGGGATTTAGATTTTTTTTTTAAAAACGTTTTGTAACACAAAACACATTCAACACGTCCAGTTAATCTCCAGGTAAGAGCAGAGCTGAGGTCTCAGTGGGCTTAACACTGTGGTAAATAATGTTTCAGTGAGAATGTTTCTGACTCCTGGGAAGAGAAGGGAAAAAAAAAGGCAGCTACTGTCTAGTTCACTACATTTGGATATAAGATGCAGTCATATTGATACTCGTCTTGGTGTCATACTGATTTGAAAGTCCCCCTTTTAAACTTTTGACTGTTGAAAATGTTTACCCTTTTAAGGATATGTGATGGATGAAACTGTGCTCAGTGTTTATTTACTCCTCTCTCGCTCTCACCCTCCCTGCAGTGATAGATAGATACATCAAAGCTTCATTACTAAGTTCGTTCTCATTTGTTACCTCCATTATGCATTCAGATTGTCTTTTAGTAAAGAAAACCAAAGTAAACATTAGTTAAAGGCAAAGAAAAATGATACTTAGTGCTGGTCATTTATCTAAAGAGGAGTAGTAGTATATGAATCAAGGACAGAAGAAAAAAAAATATATATAGTGATTAGTTTTCCTGGAATAAAGAGAATGTTGCACTCTTTATGAAAGACCTTTAAAACAGTCTCTCTTGCTGTCTGGCAACCGAGGCAAGGAGCGGTGCCGGATTGAGCACCAGAAACGGCCACCCAGCAGCCTCCCAGTGAAAGCTCTGTTAGCCATGCAGCTAGCAGTACTAGCTGAGTCAGTCCTGGGGTGCCAAGAGCCAAACCCGGCAAGAAATCCACTTCGGTTCTGTACTGCCTGTTGTCAAACTGTCTGTCTCGGAGGCTGTGCTTGGTCCCGGTCTGGCTGTAGTGTAATCTCACTGAGGGCTGGAACCAGTCCGCACAGAGTCTGCATGACAGGTTGGGGGGACGCAACACACATTCAGAGCTACTGGCAACTTTAAACTGCAATCAATATCTGCAACAAGTCCCTCCCTAGCTTTGTGTTTTTAAATATGCAGAAGCAAAGAGCACATTCATGGGAAAATCAAATTAAAAAAATTATATTAAAATCTTATAATGTTAGAAGAAAATTAATCAGTTCTTTGTTTTTTGAAGGAATCATTACAATGTTTACTTGGGGGCCAGTAAAACTCTGATCTACTGAGCCGGAGGGCTGGTGGGGGGAAACACACTGTTGGTGATTTTTTTTGTGCCTTGTCATATTGTGTCAGGGTTTATTTTAGAGATGTAGAAATGTTAGGAGTGGATGATTCACAGAGACCAAGGACAACATCGACCGACTGTCAGATTTGTAGATTATCTGTCTCAGTCTGTGTAATGACTCAGCACCTTCTCCAGGAATGAGATACAGAGATGTACAAATAAATTGAGATCTGATGGCCCTCTTAGCTATTCTCCATACAATCAAAGGGTCAACAAAGGCCATCCACGCAGGGCTGTCAAGATACACGTACTACAAAGAGCAATTGTCTATGTTTTGACCTTTAAAAAACAAGTAGGAGCTGAAATGTGTTCTCATATTGATCAGCAACCTTTTGAGAAAACTTACAAACTCATCAAACTGACAAACGTCTCCTTTCAGTATGAATTTGGCCTTTTGTTTGTGTGATATTTCTGTGTTGAGCCTTCTAATAACACAAACCACTACCAGCTGCATTAGAAAAGATGTTGCAGATGCTACGGTCATTTTCTTTTATATCTGACTTGCCGTTTGTGTGTGCACCTAGATCAGGCTCATATCCCACCCCGCTATACGTCGGCATTCAAACATAAATGGTCAATTCTTGAATGATAATGTATAGAATGGGGCCTGCAGATTAATAGTTATTTACAGTAAATCAACAGAGAGCAAGATAAAGTAAAGGTATATTTATGATGCAAAATTTGAGGTATTTGTGGCTGAGGCAGATAGAAAGCACATGTTTGGTGGCCAAAGCCGTGGGGTCACAAACAGTGACAAGTGGTCAGATCTAAAGGTGGGGGGAAAAAAAATAATTCCTAGTCCAGACTCGGGGAAAGCCTGACCCATATCCATATATAAGTCACTGAGGCAGTAAAGAAGTTGTTCGGTAGCAAGGCACCGGGTGTGAATAAAATTAATCCTGAGATGCTAAAGACTCAGTGTTGGGCTTTGTTGGCAGATACACATCTTCACTGTCAAATGGAGGTTGGGGAAGCACCTTTCGAGTGGCTTACCGGGGTGGTGCTTCCCATTTTGCAAAATGGGAGCCGGGGTGTGCTCCAGTTATTGGGGAATCACACTGCTCAACCTCCCCAGTAAAGTTTATCGAAAGCAGGCTCCGACCAATCAAACTGCACAATCTCGAGGAGCAATGTGGATACCGTCCTGGCCATGGAACAATGAACCAGCTCTTTACACTTGCAGGGCTGTCACAGGAATTTGACCAGCCAGTCTACGTGTTATGTGGACTTGGAGAAGGCTTACTGTGTCGGCAGGGGAATGCTCTGGGGGGCAGGAGTATGAGGCACTGGGGCCATTGCTACAAGCCGCCCCATCCTTGTATAACCAAAATGACAGCTGTATCTGTATTCTTGGCACAAAGTCAAACACGTTGTCAGTGGGTGTTGGGCTCCACCAAGATTGCCCATTGTCCACAATCCTGTTTATGATATTCATGCACAGGATATCAGGGCACAGCAGAGGTGAGGAAAGTTTCCAGTTTGGGAACCTTTGCGGATTGCCTTGTTTGGTTGGCTTCATCAGAACATGACCTCCAGCATGCACCTGGGAGGTCTGCAGAAGGATTTGAAGTGGTTGGGATGAGGGTCAGCATCCCAGGGTCTATCTACCAGTCTATGTTCCAATCCTCACATATGGTCACTAGTGACACACAAGCGGCCAGAATTAGTTTCCTCAGTAGGCTAGCTGGGCTCAACCTTAGATAGGGTGAGGAGCTCTGACATCTGGAGGCAGTTCAGAGTAAAGCCGATGCATCGATAGGAGCAAGCTCAGGTGGTTTGGCCATCTGATAAGGATACCTCCTGGATGCCTTCTTTTGGAGGTTTTCCAAGCATGCACAAATGGGAGGTTGACCCAGAACTCACTAGGGGGATTACTTATCCCGTCAGGGTAGATAAGCATTGCTGGGGCGAGGGATGTCTGGAAAACCCTCCTTGGCATGCTGCCACCACAACCCAACGCCGGATAATGGAACTTTAACAAACCCACAGCCATTCATATGCATTTATGACTTGTATTTTGGACTAATTAACTTTTCTATATATTGTTGTTTAACTTAAATGTATCCCTTTAGGCAGTTGTAGCAACAAGTGGCCCACCGCAAGGAACCCCGCTGTCTCGGGTCATCATCTCTGGACGCCCTTAGCGCATTATGAATTCAGATACCATTCAGGAAAAAGCACAACCTCTGATAACAAGCTAATTTCAACACTACGCACTGGCCTTACTGTCTGTATTCAATTTCTAACTCCAGATTCAAAAGTTCCCTAGTCAACCCCTCTTCCCCTTTCGCTTTAGACTCCTGAGATCATCAAGTCATCAATAACATTAGCTAGAATGTACAGGGAAGTATAGCTATACATTTAATCAGGGTTGAAAACAATTTCAAGAAGAATTATGTTGTGCTAAGAGTGGTCAGCCATGCTAATAATGCTGTTGGCAGGGGACACATTAAAGATGAAGAGCTGGTTGGAGCTTTGGAGCTATGAGGCTGTACAGGCTAGAAGAAGCGTGTGATATCAATTTATTATGCTAATTTAGCTGCTGTATTCCCATAGCTAAAGCCCAAGCAAGGGGATGTGATGTGAAATCTGTGTGCGTATGAGCAAACTGCAGGTGATGTGTGTGTGCTGTGGACTCTGTGTGTAATGGATGTAATGGTTTTATTATTGCAAATTTAAACATACAGATGAAAAAGTGGTTGTAGAATTTAGAAGTGAACAGTGAGTTCCGGGCAGTGGACTGACTGCTAATATTATTATTACAGTATATTTCCTACCTGTCACTCATGTACTATGTATTAGAAAGCTGAATCCCCCTATGGATCAAAGTGTGTGTGTGAGAGGACTGACAGCACGGAGGCTGCAGAAATGGACAGATCAAAGTCAGGTTGTGGACTGACAGCTCATATAAAGACCTGTCTAAGAAGAGACTACATCCCTCTACTGAGCTCTACTTGAACGTGCCGTTACCCAAAGACCAAACCAACTAATGATCCACAGTCACAGTGAGCAGCAGAAACATGGCTGTCATTCAGCTGAGGTTGAAAAGTTGCTCTGTTCATTATGTGACACTCTATTACTATTACTGTGAAACAACATCACTGGAGTTAGCAGTGATATATCTTGTTAGCAAATAGCTGCTTTGACCGCCATTGACATTGCTCTAATATTACACTGATGATTTCCATAACACATTAGATAAACCGTGATGAATGTGTCATTGCTGACAATCAGTCATCAGTGTAGTGCTTTGGTTCAGAGAACAAACTCACAATTATATCCAGTGTTTGACCCCAACATTGACCATGTGAGAGAGTAAAACTAGTACAGTCTATCACTCAGGCCACATTCATTTTTCATTGATTTAAACAATGTTTAAGTAATGCAATCTCTGTTTGATGTTCAGTAAGGTGTTTGATTATTTGATATAAATGAATTAAAATATTGAAATTGAGAATGAATCACAGTCAGAGAAACATGTCAGATGAGACTGGACCATATAGCAACAAATGCCATCAAACGTAGGCATGGGAGAACTGCAACTCCAATTTAAACTACACACACACACACACACACACACACACACACACACACAACAGAAGGCATTGCTGATGAACATCTGAGTAAACTAATATTTTAATCTTGATGTTGTGTTCAGGTTGATGGAATGTGGCATTCTAATAGTGTACCACAGCAGGTTGCTGTACCTTAATTTACCTTTAATTAGCTTTAATGTTTCAGGTCAGAGCACTGATCTAATCCTAGAATGATAGATTGTTACATTGCTCCTCTTTAGAAACACAGTCCATGTTTGTTGTGAGCAGTGCTGCAAAAATAAGAGGAATCAAAGAATCATCTATTTTCATCTCCAACAAGTTTTTTTTTTTTTTTTTTCTGAGGAGGAGGTTGTTATTATTAGAATAAAGTAGCAGTTAAAATAAAATACCAAATATTCTATTACAAAACAGTTCACATGGCTGCAGCAGCAGTGAGTGTCATTAAATAAGAAAAGCTCAAGTTCTGATGGAGCAGGTTCTTTATTTGATGACAGCATGCAGTGGATAACTGTAAAAGGGATATGATGTGACTAATAATCATAATATTAGAAGCTCAACCATGTCTGACAGCAGAAGTACAGAGCTTAAAATCAATTAAGCGCAAATATCTAGTTATTAAGTTACAGTAATGTAAATCTCCAGAGCCTGAAATACAACAGCTCTGTGGAGAATTTGTGACTGTATTAAACACTCTGCCATTTCATTAAATATAAATGAGTTTGAGATGTCCCTATTGCTTCATGTTAACTAGACAAAAGTGAGGCGCAGGTTGGCTTTGTTTTGTAATAACATTCAGGTGTAGTAAATCGAGGGCAGATGTTTCACTGATCCAGCACCATCTGTTTTTTGTCCAGTGGCAAAAACAATTTGGTCTCACATAAGCTACTGTCACAGTCCGTCCCATGACTAAATGCGATCTTCTCTTAGTCTTTATAGTAGTTCTTGTAGTACTAAATTCTTCACAAAGAATGGGATGTAATAATTGTATCTATTCCTAAAATAGAAAATAAACAGTAAAGATAAATCCTCTCAGAAAATATTTCGATTGAGTAACAACAAGACATTGCAGTGTCCAATGTTAAGTCGTATCTACATGGTGTCCAGCTGCTCAGAAATGGCCATGTCTTTGGCTAATGTGATGCTTCTGAGATGAAGTTGTCATGACACATCAGCTGGAGGCAAACATATGCAAATGTCTGTGCCTTTGATTTAATATTTTGCTCTTTACACCTTTAAAAACACCAGAATTCAATCCAGCTGAGTTTAAAAGCTCATGAAAATAATTTAGTGAGTGAACCTTGTGAGAAAAAAACATTTTGCCAAAATTCTGATACACTTTTGAAACTACTGGATACATTTGAACTATGAAATATGTTTCTGTTAACTAATTAACAAATTGGTCTGTGAAGTGGAGCACCACTGTGAATTCACAAAGTGAAAGAGTGAGTGTGTCTGTGTCTGTGTTTGTGTGTGTGTGTGTGTGTGTGTGTGTGTGTGTGTGTGTGTGTGTGTGTGTGTGTGTGTGTGTGTGTGTGTGTGTGTGTGTGTGTGTGTGTGTGTGTGACAGAGAGAGATTGATGACTGTCAGTGAGCAGGTACATTAAAGGTAAGTATCTGTAATTGTTCTTTCTCCGCCTTCATCTCTCTTTCACTTTCTCCATCTCTCTCTCTCTCTCTGCTTATCATTACCTCTCTGCCTGATTCAGATTTCCGAATAACCTGACAATTAATAATTTTATTATAAGGCTGTTGTCTCATAGACTTTCATTGAGGCACTCTACATTTGGTACTGCTACGTCCATTTTTACAGCACCAGAGGAAAAATAGTTCAATCGACACATTTAAAGTAGTCATATTATGCTCATTTTCAGGTTCATCATTTTATTTAGGGGTTGTATCAGAACAGGTTTACACAGTTTAATTTGCAACACCATATTTTTTGTCATACTGCGCATTGCTGCAGCTTCTCTTTTCACCCTGTGTTCAACGCTTCGTTTTAGCTATGGAGTGATAGCTCTTGCCTGTACATGATCTGCAGCCTTAATGATACATTCCTCTAACAGGTTTTGTGAATAAATGTTTTATATAAAGAATTATTTTGTCAGTGAACTGCTGACTTGCCTCAGAGCTACCTGTTATAGTTAAGCTATAGTCATCACATCGACAGTATACAGTCCGCTCCAAAAGTATTGGATTAGTAAGGCAAATTCATTTGATTTTGTTCACTGAAGACATTTGGGTTTCTGATCAAAAGATGAATATGAGACAAGAGTGCAGAATTCCAGCTCTCAATTATCTAGATGTGTTAAACAACTCAGTAAATACAACCCTTTGTTTAAACTCATCTATTTTTCAAGTGAGAAAAACTATGGGAACATGTGGCTGTCAGATGTTTCTTGTTGCCCAGGTGTTGCCTTTTAGGTTGATTGTCCAAACATCCTTGGTTGAAACCTATAAAGATGCATTTCCTGTTAAAGAGGATAAACCAACATGAAGAACAGAGAGCTGTCTATGGGAGAAAAGCAAGCCACTGTCAAGCTGAGAAAAGACGGAAAATCGACCAGGGCCAATGGACAAATATTGGGCATTGCAAGCACAAAAATTTGGAATGTCCTGAAAAGAAAGAAAGAAACCACTGGTGTACTGAGCAACAGACGTTGAACCGGTTGGCCAAGAAAAACAACAGTGGTTGATTACAGAAATATTGTGAGAGCTCTGAAGAAAACCCCCAAAACATCAATTAGTGACATCATCAACGACCTCCACAGTGCAGGGGTGAAGTTATCACAATCCACTGTTCGAAGAAGACTCAGAGAGAAATATAGAGGCCACACCACAAGAAGCAAACCACTCATCAGCAGTGACAATCGGAAGGTCAGATTGAAATTTGCAAAAAAGTACAGAGATGAGCCACCAAAGTTCTGGAACACAATCCTATGGACTGATGAGACCAAGATTAATCTCTACCAAAGTGATGGAAAGGACAAAGTGTGAAGAAAGAAAGCATATGCTTATGATCCAAAGCATACAAGTTCATCTGTGAAGCATGGTGGAGGTAATGTCATTGCTTGGTGGGCATGGCTGCTTCTGGAACAGGCTCATTAATATATATTGACGACGTAACTGATGATGGTAGCAGCAGAATGAATTCAGAAGTGTACAAAAACATTCTGTCTGCCAACTACAAAGAAATACATTGAACCTAATCAGGAGGAACTTCAGGAGGAATCATGCAGCAGGACAATGACCCAAAGCACACTGCCAACAAAACAAAAGACTTCATCAGGGGAAAAAAGTGGAATGTTTTAGACTGGCCAAATCATTCACCTGACCTTAACCCAATAGAGCATGCATTTCACCTCCTTAAGAGGAGAATGAAGGGAGAAATGAAAAGAGGTAGTCTCGGATCAGATCAAACTGAACCATGGTTCGGTTCATTTCTGGTATGAAAGCATTTTTTGGACGGTTCGGACTTTTAGACTATTTACAGGAAGTTTTGCAGTTGACGTTTAAACCGGAAACAGACAAATGCATGGGGAAATGCACTGAAATAAGGACACGGAAATAATTTGCCTTACCATTCCAATACTTTTAGAGGGGGCTGTAAGTTGCTGCTAAGCTGCACTCAATAATGTGTTAGTCTGTCTCTGCCAACATATTCTGCTACACAAATTGACAAATACATACACACCGGGAATGTGTTAGGTACAGTGTGATCTTGTCACCATTATGTCCCATGGTAATGACATCACAGATCCACTTATTTGGTCCTCCTGGATGAACTCTTTATCTTGTCACAATAACAGCCAGATACAAAAGAGAACAATGAAAGTAATACAACGGAAAGTATAATGATGAATGAAGATTCTATCAAACAAAGAGCAGCATGTCAGTACTGTTGCACATTTAGGGACTGTCTGTTCTCTCACAGCCACTAACAACATCAAGATGTCTGTCCACACGACCATCAATCCCTACAGTCAAGCCAAGAAGACAGCAAACGGCCGAGAGAGAGAGAGAGATGGACTGCAGACACAGACAAAACAGCACACATCAGGAAACATGACACAACAACAATCTCATCTCAGACTAAAGGGACGGCAGTTCTGCCGCCAACCAGGTTTCTTCCATCAAACACAGAGCCCCACCGAGAGGAAAAGAGGGACTCTGAACCATTACTGTACACCAACCTCCCATCACGGTCTAATTAGGGAGCAATCAGCGGAGCCCTAATCTAATTCTAAAGCCTCTTTCTCGTTGAGCTGCATTAGGAGGCAGATGTGATGGTGGAAACCCACGGACAAAAAGGAGAGAAAAACAGAGGGAATGTTTTCTGCGAGGAGAGGACTTAGTAAGAAGATGGATACAAAAAAAAGAAAATGCAGCGAGAGTTAGATTGTCTATGTGTCTCCATGTTGTGTGATCACCTCAGAAAAGGCAGCCATTGTGTCAGAAATATAAACATAAAGTATTTGGTAGGGATGTCCCGATCAGGTTTTTTTGCCTCGAGTCCGAGTCCGAGTCATTTCATTTTGAGTATCTACCGATACCAAGTCCCGATCCAATACTTCTATAATACTTAAAAAAGAATAAAGAAGAGCGAAAAAGCAGATCCAGGATGTTCCTTATTTTTTATTTAATTCACCTTATTTTAACATTCAACAACTCTGTTAACAAACAGAGCACTTCTGTGAGGTAGCTTGAACAATCAAGTAATAAATAACATAAATTCTTCACTTTTGGACGTGCAACAGTAAATATAAAAAAAAAGTCTAAGATAAAAACAAATAGCACCTCAACTTAAAATACCTGGCAGGCATGTAAACAAATACAAAAATAAAAGTGCCACAGTGTTTGCAAAGCACATCTATATATACATATATATCCGAGTCCTGATCGAGAGGTAACGTCCGATTCCGATCGAGTCTGAAACAACGTGATCGGGCCCGATTTCCGATCTCGTGATTGGATCTGGACATCCCTAGTATTTGGCTGAAGAGTGGAGAGCAGGAATTTGAATGTTGTCATTGTTACACTCATCAGCACATTCAGGAACTTAAACTGAGGCAAAGTGCCAACTTCTACCTCTGAACTTAACGTGTACTATGTTGATTCTGCAAAAAGCAATTCAGAGCACTCTGACAACAGCTGAGAGATTTGTCAAGCTACATATGACGCATTCCTCTCACTCACACTGTGGACAGAAATGATGGAGCTCAGTTCTCTGTGATCTGACTCAACAGACTAAACTGTCTACAAGGCTGAGATACTGAGACGTGCTCTGTGTGTGGCTGGATGTAGAGTCTTACTGTCTCTTTTGAAGTCCAGCGACAGGAGGTGGTGTCCTCATCACCGCACACTCTCACTCACTCACACACACACACACACACACACACACACACAAACACAGGGCTCTCTTACCTGAAAGACAGAAAAGGAGAGCAGACTGTAAAATAAGGTGAATGTGTTATTTTGCTCTTCATTTTTCATATAATATTACCAACTTTATTCACCTTATATAATTTGTTTGTCAGCCATACAGTACTTTCAATTTTAACACTTTACATTTTGCTGAACTGCATTCACTGCTACGAAGACAGTGAGATATGTTTGTATTAGTTGTGTATAGCTGTGCTCAGTATTTGTTTAAGAGCACTGCGATACATTAATTTAAGCCGTGTCCTTATGATTATGTTCTGTAAAGGGTATTTTATATCTCATGAGCACTGATTGAAAGTTTTACAAAAGTTCTCTAATGCATGTTTTAATAATCTTGAAAACTCCTAATGGGTGAGGACAGAATGACGGAAAATAACATGCAGTTAGGCCAAAATTGCATTTCTTCACCTCATCACATCAAATCACACTCATTACTAACCTCAGCGGGAGGCAAAACAAACTCCTGATAAAGCACCTAATCAGTGACATTATGACATTGTGCCCTTTAATTGTATCAAGTAATAAACATCTCACTAAATCCAGGAATAGTCCATAAACACATCAAATAATGTTTACGTTTTAGCCACAGGGAGTTTAATACTGCAGTCTGCACAGCGTGCTGTTGTCATGTTAGGGTGTCATCTTCCAGTTGATAACATGAGGAGAAACAGCTTTTCTGTGAATATGAAGCTCTAAGCAGCTCACTATAATCTGCAAACATCACTAACAGTGACTCCACACAGTTATTAGCAGCCTCCTACGGTGACTGTGACTTCCACATGGCAGGAATCAGGGTCATTAAACTTTTCACCTCTAAAAAATGCTTAACTACAGGTAGAGAGGGAGAATTAAGAAAGGCAGACATGAAGCTGATTCACCACTTGACTGGAAATGTGACAAAATGGAAGTGAGATTAAACATAAACATGAGATAAATACAATAATCTCCCACTGTGGTAATTATTATTACAGGCTGATTGATTCATAAATACTGTCAATAGCAGCTAAGCAGCTTTAACTTCTGCAGACATCATGCACATGGAGACCGATAATCATGATGAACACATCCAAATTACAAACCATGAACCTTGAAGGGAAAAAAGCAGTAATTATTCATGGCAGCATGAATTATAGAGCCGACACAAACTCAAATGAAATGGTTGGAAAATGTGTGGGTTTTAAAGGATGAAAACATCCTATAAAACTGTGACACTACACAGCTCTATGTGTATGAAGAGGTCATTCCCTGGTTTTCAGAAAGTCCTCCCTGAGGCTATGTGGCTACATGCACCCACTGATGCCTTCAGGCTCCTCTTGCATTTCAGCTTAAAGATGAAATGAGAGATGAGACAACAGGGTGTCTGTCTGCTGTCTAACTCTGTCCATCCTTCCTTAATCCCTGTTATTTCATAACTCTGGTTCCAGAATATGTAGGATGTTAAACCCTCCAGACAGTCCAGAAGACAACAAGCCCAGCAGAGACCAAGTGATGAAGATCAGAGGACAACTGCTCACCAGGCCCACACACAGTTTAGAGCACATTAGTCAGGAGAATTACTCAGGTGACAGCAAGTAGCAACTGGTCAAACCTAAGGTGATTTATTGTCCCTGGTAAACATAATGTATTGTTAAATTTTGAGTTTATATGTGGTGCAGGGAGCTTAGAATAGCAGGTCACAAGAGGTTAAGGAGGTTCAGGCTCTGACTGATTAAAATGATATTCAAGATGTCAGGTGTACTGCTCTAAATACTGTTCTGAGTGGACAGGATTTATAAGACTTACAGTACACTGGACCTCTGAAATGGTTTTGAGATGGTTTGGCTGTACTGTACATCCAATAAATAAGGATGTCCTAATTGTAAAATACAACCAGACAATTAGGTCTCATGTTGGTCCACAATTCAAAAAATCACAGGCTACCATTATAACTTAACTCCTTAACCTCTCCTGACCTGCTATTATAACTTAATACATGTGTGTAAAACAACTAATTGCTAAGACTTAACTTTCCCTGTTAAAACATTATCTCACTATGGCATATGACAAGACATATTCCAGATAATATGTCTGAATATCTTCAACAATGTACACTGAGGTGCATTGCAGGGACAAAGGCTTTTCTCTGTTACTTTCAAGACCAGCAGCAATCAATGTAATATACTTTTCCTGCAGCTACACCCATACATCTGACAGGACTGTCCAGCGGGTGTAGACAGCCATGAAGAACCACAGAACACATCACTGTTCAGCCAAGATGCAAATTCACTAATGATTGTCACCTTGTGTATAATGAGACTTGAGGCTCACATTGACATTTTGCTACCAATCAAAGTGTGCTGGACACAGCCTTATTGTGGCTCTATTTCCAAGTTGCATCGTGGGACTGTGATGTCATTTGACACAAAGTAAATTTAAACTTCTTGTTATTTCGAAGACTTATTTATACTGAAAACACTGTTTGAAAGATATACTATGTTTAATGGGGACACGGCACTAGTCTGGTACAGACATACTGTATATGCGTGCATGATGGAAAGAACTGTAAAGATATCGGTGTGTTTTATTCTGCGGGTGCAGATATGGGGTGACTTACACACACAAACAAACACACTGACAGAGTGTAACACAGACAGATGCTATGAGCCTGCAGGAGTTTATCTACCAGAGTTCAGTCTGATCTGACTGTAAGGAGGCGAGCACAGGACATGAAGAGCCAGTGAAAGTCCAGCCAGGACTGACAGACTGCAGGAGGGTCAGTTCACCTCCACTGACAGAAAAGTGAACAATGCTGAGGTCAATGTTGTGACATTAGAGACTGCACTGAGTAACCAAATGACATTACACAGTGAAAGAAAAACTGATAGTTGACACCATATGATTCTTTCATGTGACATAATATCATTTCTATTAGTCAAAGTAATTTCCATTGTTTGAAGGAGTATATGCGTCTCTAAGGGAGAAGGTGCTTGATAAAGACTGTAACCACTGTAGGTTAAGTCAACAGCCAGTAATCATTAGATTCTGCAGCTACCTGGCTTCCGTCAGTACAACAAAACACTATTACACCACAGTGCTTCCATTGAAGCTTTTCACAGGCACAAACAACGAACTTTAAGACACAACTCACGCGTGTCTGTCCCACAACATCATGACATCTAGAAGAAACACAGAAACATGGTACCTGCATCCGAATGTAGACACACTCAAAGTCTGTGTGACATTTAATAACCAGAGTGTGAAAATGATAGTAAAAACAACAAAAACAAAGCCTACACTTTTCACTCCCACACACAGATTGTAACAAAGCTCTCTTTATCCAATGCCTTCAGTCAGATCGTCACTGAGATCCAACTGTAAACAGACTGAGTGAGTAAAAACACAACCCTGCCTCTTCTCAGTGCATACTTATTACTGTAAAACTGTAGGACCTGTATGTCCTCACTACAGTGTACATATAAAAACACTGATTACATGTCAGTTGTTGGGTCATAAATAATGATGTCATTTACATCATTCAAAATAAATGGACTGCCTTAGAGTAAATAGAAATGTCCCTTTTGCCATTTTCCAACTCATCCATCACCACATAAATATACATACTCTCTAGTTTGTTTTGTGTGAAAATTAGTTTCCTCTTCTGATTTCCAGAGATGACTTCCCACTGGTTGTTAAAGTTGATGTTTGAATGCAGGACTGAATTAACACAGTTTCTTTTTCTTTCCAGAAATCTGAAGGTTATCACTGCACAGATGATGACATCTAAAACTAAAATTCATGGCTAACTTAGGATCAGGATCAAGGCTGGGTGGTTTGGTCCTAGAGAATAGGTTGGTCATTTTAAAAGTGATTTATGACATTTACTCAGCTGACATCATGGGGGTCTGTCAAATCAAAATCCTACACCCAAAAGACACTCGATTTCACCCTGCCACTCCTTTACTCGTCTATCCTGTGTGTTTGTGCGTGCATGTGTGTGTGTGTGTGTGTGTGTGTGTGTGTGTGTGTGTGTGTGTGTGTGTGTGTGTGTGCATATAAGCTTCTGCGGCTGTCTGCTCCACAGCATGCAGGTTGCTGCTTGACTCGAGCAGACAGGCATCATTAAGCTGCTTGACAGCATCAATCTAGACTGATGGGATACCCATACTGGATGAAAGAGGGCTAAAACAGGCATCTTTTAACTGATGTGCACACACACACACACACCATGGAACCACACACACAGCTTTTTAGTCTTTTGTGACACAGTCTATGATCCTATGCTCCTCTCAAAGTAGTTCCGTTGATATATTTGTTGATAGCCAACTCTGTTCTCTATTCTAATACATGTGTGTCTGTTCCAGCAGTCCTCTAACTTTGGCCTCTGATCCTGGAGATCCAAATTGACCTGTGGGGAAGTCTCTGTTTGTCCGGCCCACACAGCCAGCAATATCTTCCAAAAAAAATCTGGCATGTTTGAAGAGGCAAAACGGCAAAATTGTAACTATTTGGTTTGATCACTGCAAAGAGTGCAGTCTCTCTGGATGGAGTTGCAGCAATTTTCACACAGCTGTGTTCACAATCATGTGACTGATTTATGTCGATTCCTCCTCCATCAGCTGCTGGACATCATTAAATGAAAAGAACTCCAGTTATTATAGTGCCACTGCCACATATTCAATAAAAGGTCAACGGACTGAAACTATACTGAGGCCTTAAGCCCCCTAGTCTCCTTTGTAAACATTTTAATCCACTGATCAGCCAAAGAAATGGCAGAATCTTCATTCTAAGAAAGTAGTCAAAATGTGAATCCACCAGCATGACACAATATCAGAGGTGTTTTCTTCAACAGGATTACCTGTTTGAATGAAGGATTAATAGAAAGCGGATGTGTGGATGTATTTAATGGCTGAACACTTAAGCAAAGCAAAAAGCTTTAATCCTGTAATCCTATAATACACCCTCACCTCTGATTTGTATTGACTCTTACGTACAGAAACAAACATGCAGTAATTTATTTGCACAATATTACAGAAAGCGAACACCTTCAGCACTGTGCTGTTTTCTGACAAAGACAGTCTGATGTAAATTAAATGCGCTTTTCTCGTGTAATTCATTTATTTTTGAGCCAAAAGTAATTAATTATCTACCATGTGTGCTACATAAAATCATGAGGTTTTATTAATGATCTCTTTCTTACCATAATTCTCATTTTGGCAAATTCACCCCCAGTGGATCCAATTTTACTGAGAACTTATTTTGTTGCAGTTGTTATTTTTCCTTCCTGCTACATGGCAGCATGGTGTCATATTGGAACAGCACACACATAATTTATGAACATGTTTACATTAACAATTAATGTGTCAATTACAGGCAGCAAGTACTTGTTAGAAGCACTCGACAATCACAGCTGAAGGGAGGAAGTCACTCCTTCTGTTAGCAGTCTGTCACCAATAGTAGCAAGATTCATTTGCTGCACTACTCTCTATTTACACCAACAGTTATTATGGGATGTTTCACCATAATAACCGGTTTCTGTTTCATGTGCAGGAAACCAAACACTACTGGAGTTTTTAAATGCCATTTTCCAAAAATGTCAGGTTGACATTGTTCAACCCAAGTCAGGTGATGTCATGTCTCTGAAAGCATGCTAACTTATTTGTGGAATGAAGCAAAAACAGTCTGGGGTAGCATCCTCTAGCTGCCATGTCTTCATCTAAAAGAGCTCAGATACACACCAGCAGAGACCATACAAGATAAATAGCAGATTAGGCTTGGGCAGTCTCAAGGTATTACAGTATACCAGGGTATTTAAAAATCTAGATGGTATGACTTTTAGTACCATTGTAAAAATGCAGACACACCTCTTTCTGTGAAACTGATACGGAGATGCTGTTTTGAGGCGATGTATTGTAGTCTACGCCTTGTGAAATTGTCTGACTATAATCTCCAACGCAAAAATGTGATAAAACCCTTCACTTTTCCTGCTGTTGGTAAACAACACACACAAGAGCTTCAACTGCAGCCTTTATTTGTAGACAAACTGTAACCTATGACCAGCAACTCAGCTTTTGCTTTGTTTATTTTTTTAAACACAAATTTACCTTGTACCCTATTGAAATGTCAGAAAGGTACCTTTACACTTACATTGTTACAATTACAATGAAATGAATTACATATCATTTGTAGACTTAACTTTTTTAAACTAGAACTTCTATTCCTGAGAAAAGACACCAAAATAAGTCAGAAAATACCTGGTTCACCTTCACCTTTCAACAATAAACACTATTTCTGTCAAAAGAGAAGAAAACACCAAAAGACCCTGAATCTCAGTAGTCAGTTGATCTAAAAAACACCAACACAGACAGAGGAAGTGGAGTGCAAAGTCGTTAGAGCTGATGAAGGATACATTTCTTTTCCCTGAATTAACCATGAAGAAGAAAAGACACCATGTGCATGTTTCTATTGACAGGGATTCCCAACTCACCAAGACTGAATCACCAACAGATGTCAGAATCACTGAAGCACAACTTTAACAGCAAACAATCAGTTTAAACCTGCATCTAGGGGAGGACGGTATCCACTTTGAGATGAAAAAAAACAAAAAAAACTACCGAACATGACTGAACATCACTCACAGTCGCTTCTTGTTGTCTCAGTGCAAATACATGCTGATCTAACTGAAAAATCTGAAAAAACTACTCTGCTCAAACAAAATTAAGGGAACACTTAAATCACACATCACATCTCGATAGACAGTAGTTGAAAGATTGAGAAAAAAAATTACGTAACGATAGGTCCATAGAAACCAAAATCACCACTCACACAAGAGGTGGCCAGGCGACAACTATCACACACAACAAAAAGGAAACTCTTTAATCCACTGCAGCAAAGTCGCAGACATCAGCCTTAATATCGGTACGTGATGTCACCGTCACAGGAAGTGCTTCTGCCGGCTGCACATACAGGTCAGTGTGCGGCGGTGGCGTCACTTAACTAATCTTTCAGAAACACTTGGAAAAATGTAGCGTGTGTGGAAGCTACCGCGCTACTCTGTCAATAAAAGAGCTTTGATTCAGAAAACAGTGACGCGGCCACCAAGCTACTGAGAAATGTCGTTAAACTAGTAACAGAGCTACTTGTCGCGGCGCTGCTGCCCAACGCTGCTTGTACGGTGGGCTGAGCAGCTCGTGGCAGCAGGCTGAGACGATGATGGCACCGCTCTGTCTTGTTGCAGCAAAGCGGGCGGTTTCTGCTTTAAGTTTATTCCACGCACAGTCAAAGGCTTCACCAGGTCTGTTGTGTCGTCTCTTGGCAGCAGGAGGAACCCAGGGTCAACAGCACCAGTGTAAGGTCTGACAATGGCTCTGAGGATTTCATCCCGGTAACTAAGTAGTCAGGGTACTGTTGGCTAGCACATAGAGTTCTGTGTGACTCTCCAAGGTTATGCCTCCTCAGACCATCACTGACCCACCGCCAAACTGGTCATGGATGATGATGCAGGCAGCATTAAATTCACAATGGCATCTCCAGACCCTTTGACGTCTATCACATGTGCTCAGTGTGAACCTGCTCTACAGC
Organism: Lepomis macrochirus; assembly: GCA_024633595.2. Lineage (NCBI taxonomy): Eukaryota > Metazoa > Chordata > Actinopteri > Centrarchiformes > Centrarchidae > Lepomis > Lepomis macrochirus. Next base: position 27,017,415 of record JALXJV020000009.1, on the reverse strand, counting down.
AAACCTTCTAGCAATGGCCCATATGGATGTGTCATCTTTGAGGAGCTGGTCTACCTGTGCAAACTCTCACAATCGCTTATGCTTCCTAACTGGTCAGATTGATATTACAGACATTTTATTGACATGATACTGAGTAGTGTATTTTGTATTCACTTTGAGAAACAACCTCATGTAGGACTGTGCAAATTACAAAACATCCAGTTTACTTATTGCTTCATAAAAAAAAGTGTTTAATTAATGTTCTGTTGCCAAGCATGATTAAAACTAACTACAAACATTTACAGAACCACCTCAGTATATTGTTTGTAGAGACTCAAATATGTGTCATCTCAGCTCCCATCAGAAGAAACAATCGCTCAGCCACAGCTTAACCACTTTACCCCATGTGCAGGCAGGTATGGTGAGTCTAGTGAGAAGTGGGAGACGGAGATGAAGGTTTACTGTATGTGTGAACTAATGAGAGGAAAGTTAGAGGGCAGTGAAAAGACTTTAACAACTCACTGAGAAAGGATTTAGTGTGAGAGGTAGTGATGGGAATCTTAACTATGGATCTTTTATTCAGCTCCATTATGTTCCCTCTCTCCTTAACATCACATGAGCATATATTATATTATGTTGTACTGCGTGAGATCAAAAACACAAAGAGAAGCCAAGCGAATTCAGTCAGCACCTAGAATCCAGGTGTGTTGTGGTCCTGGTGTCTCTGAGGCATCAACTCACAATGATTTCCTCCTTAAAGATCCCCTCCAGACATGTTCCCAGACATAAAAGTGGTCTATTTCCAAAAAATGTGTCTCTTTGTCTTAACTTTTACTTCTTCACCCTCACTGAAAAATCCAGAATCTATGAATATACAAATATTTTTCACTCCACACGTTTGTCTTAGACGCAAAATGTCTCCTCCCTCACTGACAAGTTCATTCTCAGTTTCCAAATCAAACTTGTAGAAGTTGCATGTTGGACCATGATTGGCTTCCCAACTGGTTGTGATGTCACAAAAGCCAGCTTGTACGTCCTGGTGTAAAAAAGATTTAGGGTGAGCACAGAAAAACTTTCCTCCTTCAGCAGATGAACGTCAGAACATCATTCTGCAGAGTGAAGTTCAAACATCCAAGCGAAGGAATAATAAGTAAAATTATTTTTGAGAGCAAGGGGACTGTAAGCAGCCCTTCATATCTGCCCTTCGTCCACTCTGTGATGTGTGTCTGTGTGCTTACTGTAGTTTATGTGGTGAGCACCTTTCCTGATGAGAAGCTCTGAAAAGTGTTGAATGTTAAACAACTTTGCATTCAAGAGCTTCTGTATGCTGAAAAGCACCCTGTACAACAATCACTAAGCAAACATGGAGGTCATCAAAAGGATCCTGTGGAAGTTTGTTCTGATAAAACGTCTCCTGCTCAGCAGCTGACTCAAACCATCTTCAGCATATTAGCATACTGTGATCACTTGGGTGACATTTTTAAAGACACACAAAAAAGAAGGCAAGTAAACACAGAGAACTAATTATACTACAAATGTAGGCTACTGCTTGAATTACATTATTAAAGAATCACATAATAACAGTATAATATAATCTGATAAGAAAAGACTCACTAACTGTTGTTATGGTTGTTCAATAATGGATCATAAATCAGTGCTCACTGCAACAAGTTTCTCCAAATATAGAGTCAGGTGTTGATTCAAATACAAAAACTTTTGTGATTAAAAATGAAAGATCTATGATGCTAACTGGACTGTTTCTGGTTAATATTAGCTGAAATGTCAGAAACCAGTCTTGCAACTAGCCCACTGTCGTTCTGGATGATCAGTACCTTCCATTAGTTGTCTAAAATATGGATATTACGGATGTTGGAGATTCAAAAAATTCCATTTCATGGAGCATGAAGTTAATGTATTTAGTTGTATTTTCATGGGAAATATTATAAATTCAAAGACATAAATGCAGCACAAACAAACTCGCTACTGGCGAGCCTGATGTTTAGCCAATAATTTGGATTATCTGTAAATACACGAAAGGGGGGTCAACTCTGCGTTTGAGTGGGTGTCACAACTTTCAGATGAAGGGTTCAGCTTTTAGCGGTTAGACTGCTGCAATCTGGAGAGCATCATTACTTACTGCTGACATTTAATTACAGAACTAGACAGGAAAGGAGACATGCAAACTAATCGTTCTTATAGTTTACCCTTCTTCTATTTGTCCTGCTATCTGCTCTCCTACTGGCAAAAGTTTCTTATTCATGTCTCCCACCACACATTGTTTTCATCCATCTGTAATATACTCTCTCTCTCTCTCTCTCTCTCACACACACACACATACACAAACACACACACGCACACAGAGGCCACACCAAAATTAATTGTCAACTATTAAGTTAATCGCCAATTATTTTGGTAATCAATAAACTGCTTTAAAAGAAAAAGCATCTGATTCTAGCTCCCTAAATGTGGATGTTTTCTGGTTTCTTTACTTCGCTATGACAATAAACTGAATATGTTTGGGTTTTGGACAAAACAAGACATTTGAGGACGTCATCTTGACCTTTGGGAAACACTGGTTGCCATCTATCACAACTTTCAGACATTTTATAGGCCAAGTAACTAATTGATTAATGAGAGAAAATAATCTACAAATGAATCGACCATGAATGTAATCGTTAGCTGCAGCTCTACACACCAATAAGACTAGCATAAGAGCAGAGCCAAACAGAAGTCAATAGCTCAAGAATGATCCAATGTATGATGCAGAAACCATGGGCCAAAGTAAAAAGAGATATTTCTGATATTACAGGATTTCAAAGCTTAAATTTGACAATTTACACAAGCTAACTGGCCTTTGTCCTTTCACATGTGCCACTGAACTGTGCACACACATTTTATCAGAAAGGCCAGCATGCTGACATCAGTGTGAACAGTGGAGATGACAGCCTCCACATGTCTGTGCACTACTCTGCTACTCAGCTGAGAGGAGGCTCTACTGAAGCTGTCAGCTGGACCATCAGCCTCTGAGACTGCTCTCTTCTCTGTGTCACACACTGCTGCTGGACATGAGGACTGCTCTCAGCTCAGCTACACTCATCACCAACTTTATTTAGAACACAACTCTACTGTAACAGTCAACAGCAGAAAGTCACAGCCTTTGCCCTGAGGACTCTCATGTCCGGTGTTTTCAGGGGAGGGAGGTCACTCCACATACCTTCATGACTCGAGTCAGCAGCAGACGGACAGAAGCACAACAAACATCCACGAATGTTGGCATGCCCCTCTCAACTCCGGGGTTTCCTAGTGGAAAACGTCAGGACATGAAATGAAAAGAATGAAACGATCCCTTGCCTTGAAATCCAAAGAGGAAAGCGACGCCGGGGATCCACACGGTGTGTATCCAGAAGTAAAGCATGGTGTCCTTTAGTCAGGTGCAAAAGCTCCGCGCTCTTCCCGACGAAGCTCCGTCTGCAGCGGTTAATTTCCTGAAGAGAAAGCGCTGCAAATGAAGCCGAGCGGAGGCAGAAATCCCAGTCTGAACGGTGCCGATGAACACAAGAACTGGAGACTGTCACTGCTCCATCTGCTGCTTCCACACGGACAGTAGCGACCCCTACTGAAACGCATCCGCAGAGAGAGCTCGAGTGTGTTTCAGTGCGAGTCCTCTCTCTGTGTGCGGTCAGTATGTTTGTCCTAAAGTGGCGGTTCATGGCTCAGCACTGCCAGCAGGACTAATCACAACAAATCCAGTACATCTCATTCAGCACCACAACCGTGATCACATGTAGGCTTTCAGCCGTTCTGCCTCTTTTAGTGCTGCACAGTGAAGCCAGTGAGGAGGATGGGGATGGAAGTAGAAGGCAAAAAGTGTGTTTGATAGGAACCAAATTGTCCCTGTTATTCTTTGTCCTCACTGTTAAATATTTAAACCCAGATGGAGAGACAACAGTGATACTATAGTCTGGAGATTCACATATTCACAACTAAAGCCTACTAGGCTACTATGTAAACTATGTAAAAACATTAGGCAAATGCACAAATACTTTTTTATTAATTCTTTTATCAGACATGAAAACTGTAATATTTAATGACACTAACCTTGAATGTTTTAAAATAAATGTTAGTACATTTTTTGACTTTGTTGTAAACATTTCCTTCGAAACAGTTGATTGATACAGGAAACAGTAAGAAGCAGTCAAGTGTCTGCCTTTATAATTATAATAACCAGAACTAAGGACGCAAGTGAAAATGACGGCTCCTCTGGAATTTCCACTTTGAGAAAGTTCTTTTTTTTCTATGAATAATATTAGTGCCCACAGTTTCTACTTTTAAATCATAAAAAAAGTATCCTCAGTAAAAAGTCCTTCTAGTAGCTCCTCAGTCCCTTATGTAGTGAACCAATATCTGTTAGAGTTCAAAGTGGAAAGATTCTAGTTGGTCTCGCTGGGGAAGTTGTGTGCATACACGTGTGGTGTTTTACCACAAAGAAATCCTGATAATAGATTTATTACAGGTGTCACAGAGCCACACACGCTACTGCTTTTGATTTTATATTTAACACCAGCTGCCATGAGAACGTCTGCAGAAGACAGAACTTTTTTTTATAGTAATATACTTTTAATAATAACAGATTTTCTCTCTGTTTTTTGTCAATATCACTTTGACTGTTCTGTTGAGTAAACGGCTGCACAGTTGGTACTCAGGAACATTAAGGTGACTTAATGTTAATAATAATCAAATGACATAATCATAATCTTTATCTATAGCAGTTTTCATGACACAGGACAGAACAAAGAACTTGGCAGATACAAAAGTGCACATTTATCCACTGGGTGCTTTCTGTAGTGTTACTTTATTACCTTGATATTTGGATCTGTGCCATCACAGAGAAGGAACACTGCTGCTTGTAGCTACATTGTGTATTCTATTTGTATTTTGTTTATTTGTAATCTCAGTTTTGTTTCCTTTTAGTTTCCATCTGTGTTTAGCTTCCACCCACAAGACCTTATGGCACAGGTGGATTGTATTTAGAGGGTTTGTTTACATTCCCGACCTCTTTCCGTCACACTGCTCATTTGTAATTTATACTCAGAGAAGAATACTGTTTTCATTATAACATGCCAGCAGCAAGAGAAACAAAGCAAAGGTTAGATGGAATCCCATCAAAACAGTCTGATGGAAAACGTAGTTTGCTGTCATAGTGTGAGATGTGAGACTTCTGAAATGTAACTTGATTCTGCATGCTGTCATAGAGTCATGGTGGTGGGGTGGTTGTTGCATATTTATCCCTTGTAACATACTTTTAATGGATATCTTCAAAATCTAGTAACACATTCATAGTGCCATTCCTCAGTCTGAGGCACAGGCACTGTAAAAACAGAGCATCTCACAGCCCACAGTATAAACACATCATAAATAATCACAAAACACACTGACAAGAAATACATCTGTTTGAATGATGGCTCCATGCAGTGAAATGAACATGCAAAGCTTTCAGACTATAATTGTTTGTGGGCAGATGGTTTCGTATTAGCTAGTGTCATTAGTACATTTGCAAAAATAGTAAAATCTTCAAAGAATAAGCGCCATTTTTTTTTCAGTTTATACTGTCAGACTGTGTTTCCTGCTTTTACACCGCTGTAGGTGAAAACATGTCTGATTCATTTTACAGAGTGCAGTCCACTTATGCCGTATCATACTGGACACTGAGTTCAAAGCTTCTGACCTCTGAGTGTCTTCATTTTTAATTCGCAGCCCGCAGTGTTTTTGTCCTTGAGCAAACCTTTGGATGTCAGTGTGAAAGCCTCAAGCTGATGTTGGGGCTGCACTGACTGTGAGGAAAAGATATTAGATCACTTATGAGGAGGAAATCTGGAAACACATAGGAGTGTCTTGGCAATCTGTTCATTGTCCAGGATACACTCTCAGATCATGCAAAGTAGGCTTTACTTCCATAGAGCAACCATGGAGATAATCACAACAAAGAGATAAAGGAGGAAGAGTAAGGCAGAAAATGATGGAGGTAGAGACCAAACAAAAGGCAGATGAAATAAAACAGACGTTTATGTGATCTGCGTTTTTGTGTGTCTACCCAGCTATGACTCTGCATCTCCCACCAGAGACTCCCAGCTTTGATTCCTCTTTCCTGGAGAGACTTGATGAACGGTCCATAAACACAACTGTTCCTCCACTCTGCTACAGGAATCTTGGATTTTGTGCTTGTGTGAGGAAAATGTTTACTTTTTTGAAAGGTTTAAGACTGCCATTCAAAGGATTGATCTGAAGTGTGACCCCACTGTCCATTCAGGACTTTTCATCAGGCCACTGAAGTCAGCACCAAGGGCAGGGAAAATTCAGCCCAATGCTACTGAACTGAACCAAACTCCAGAAACAGATGTTATGCATTCAGCACCCAGCATCACTCATAGGTTTGTTCTGGAGTGTGCTCTGCTGAACCTGTGACCACACCCAACAGTGATGTCACTGGATCCTGGAATCCACCTGGACTCATCGTGACAAGTTCAGCCACTAGAGTTCAGCAAAGACAAGATTTTCGGTGGGTGTCATGCTTCTCTTTAAACATCAGCATCAAACGAGAGTCCAGTGAGCCATCCTCCCAGTCAGCACCATGGACAGAGGCAGAGCAGCAGAGCACTTCAGAGAGTACTGCTGTTCTCACTGAATAACTATCAGTATAATATTATATCCTTTTAACTTTGTGTCTGTGATTTAATTTCCTCAGTATTACTTACTTAAACGGATGACGTCTGCAGTACAGTGCATTAGCAATTATCTATGTTACCATATATTTTCATTCTACTTAACTTTTATGCTTTTGAAAACTAAGTTAATGTTGTTTTCTCTGCTCCCCATGCACTGCAGTCCTGCTCACAGCTAACTCCACTGTTGGACCTGGGATGGTGTAGAAATATAGTTCACATTCAGTGCACATGCTCTATGCCAGCTGCTTCTTTTCACCTGCCAGAGGGTAGTTTCACCAGATCATAATGTACTCACACATAGTTCGATCTGCTCATGTTTGAACAAAGGTAGGTTAGTATATCTGCTGGATGTAAGATCAGAGGGCTGTCGTTGTAATTTATTCATTGAGTATTGTGAAGATCTACTAAACTCCACAGCTACAGTTATCAGACAGCCTTTCATGGACCAAAGTGTTGGTTCCTTAACATCAGGCTTGCTGCTTGCTCAGTTACTGTAAGATGAAATACGTCTTAAAGTGAAAGTTTACTGCTCAACTTTCCATCCATCCATCAAGTATCATGATACAGCTCAGAACACACTGTATTGATCTAACTTGTAAATATAACACCACATTACGCAGCACTCTCTCCACTCTGAGCTGTGACCTCCAGAAGTGGATCATTTACAGTAAAGTTGCAGATACTCTGTGGAACTGTGATGCTAATGACTCTTGGAGCTCTAGTTTCCTCTGCTCCTAGTCTCTGTCCTGAATAAAAAGAGCTCCTTTGTCTATTTCTAGTGACTGCATCCCAGTGGTTTCCATCACACCAGACCCCCAGCTGATTACCTATGACTCTGCGGAGAGCGTTGATTTATGACTGTTTTGTTCTGATTATACTTTTGCTCTCTGCTGCAACACTGCAGCACTCAGTAAGGTATGCAAACTTGTGAAAGCTTCCCTAAAGACTTTGGTTTGAGAGCCACATGTCAGATCATCCTTTTCTGGTTCGGATCCAACTTAGAAGTGTTTTTGTATCCGTCACTACGTCCGAGAGAACTGGATCTTATTGCTAACAGAAAACGTCCTGAATAATCATGCAGAGAGATGGGAAATGAGACTGTATCTAAACAAAATAAAAGTAACTGTAAGTTAACAGAAATACAATAATAAAGAAAATGCTTAATTCACTACCTCTCCATTACAGTAGTTCATTTGCTGTAGACAGAGAGCCACCAGTTGCGGGGGCTATTCATAGATGAGTTAGAGGAGGAAGGAAGATGATTGACAGCCGGAGAAAAATAGAACAATGGGGTTTTGTTGGGTGTTCAGCCGTCTGGAACAGCAACAACAGACAAAGAAAAAAACAGCCAATGAGGTGGTGGATCAACAATTCATAGATGCAATCAGGAATCAGTGTAGTTACATTATAAACTCTGATGAAGACAAAATCATTTAAACTGTAGCCTACTGTCAACCTGTCCAGTTCATCTCACTTAAATAATGCTCTTTTATCAAACCACATATCAGTTAACAAAACACCTTCTGCCTCTCTCCGTATCACTCCACTAAGCCCCTCCTACCAAACTCACAAGAAAGACGTGATTGTCCTGCAAAACCTCAGAGATCAGCTGTTCTCCAGAGGATTCTTATTTTTAGTCTCTTCAGACTTGTTAGCTTGAGGCGTACTGATATACAATTTTAATGCACACTTGGAATCAATCGGAAGCAATTATTTTTTGCCCATTATGTAAATAGCTCCGTAATTTAATTATTACAAGGTAAAGTCATTTAAAGGTTGCCAGAAAACTTTCTGAGAGTCAGTGACATTAATGGAATTTAACTTTTTATTATTCTGAAACGATGTGTTTTTCTCTTCTATTCCTGAGGAATTAACAAGGAACAATAATGTTGACACTGCATAGGTTGAAATAACAAATCGGTTACAGCTGGTTGAAATCAGCACAGTCCCATATAACAGCAGGCTGGATGAAGTTGGAAAAAGTTGTAAGAGAAACACAGATTTCATTAAAAAGCAAACAACAGACCCCACTAAATCGTCAGTGCACATTCAGTACAAATGCAGAGATGGAGAACGGATGATGTCTGCGGCACAGTGCAGCATCATTGTAAAGCTGTGATAAGGTTACAGTGCAGCAACTTCCACAAATAGTCCTCACCACATTAGGGCAGCAGAGAAGGAACTAAAGGAGGGGCTTGTGATCACATGTCTTGTCACAGATTTTCTCCATGGATATTTTGAGCTAATTATTCTCACACTTAACTGAACTAACGTCTCGGGTTCCGTATGTAACCCTGGTTCCCCGAGAAGGGAAACAAGTCACTGCGTCAGTGACGACACTATGGGAATGCATAGTGTCATCACTGACGCAGTTCCAGTTCCCTCGAAGGGGGACAGCTTCACATCACCTGTTAATGTCAACAGTTTATCCCCTGTGTACTGCTTCACAGGCTGCTGGCCAGGTTTAATAAATCAAATTTTACTGTGGCCTGTCAGTAAACATGGCATTACAATCTCAGTTTTTATTCACTGTTTTTTAGCATAAATGTTATAACAATAATAATAGCTAATGTGTGTAAACTGAACAGAAAAATTAGTGTTTCTAACTCAAATGAAGGGTTGACTCCGCCTCTGCAGGTGTCCTTATCCAACATTTACTGATTAATAATTACTCCAGACCTCAGTGAGGCCTCCTGTAAACTTCCAAAGAAACATCACTCTATCAGCATAGAGTCAGAGGTTTAACAGAGCCGATTTGGACAGACAGGGCCAGAGTACAGTGGTGTCATCTTCCCTGATCCATCCTGTCTGTCTCCTTCACATCCTGTAAGACCTTCTGCCTGTCAATAACTCCGTCTTAAATTATCTCCCCTCTCTGAGTGTCAGGAGACCAGCCGTGAGGTGGAGGAGTTTGCATTGCTGCAACTGTAAAAACAAGTTTCCATGTTTACTGAATCCATAGTGTGTGTGAAATCTTAATACTCAGTGGGGAACTGACATGGTGGGTAGTTGCTGCTTTTTAATGTGAGAAGAAGTTGCTCTGATAATGAAATAAATTTAACAGAAAGCAGAGCAAGACGTCCACCTGGCACCGGAGATGGATATACAGATATGTGCTCACCAGCCCACACACTGTTCAACACACACACATACACACACACACACACATGCACCCTCACACCTCATCAGAACTCGTCATGTCAAGACCCATGTGTAGGCTCAGGATGGAGCAGTTCATAGGTCAGCAGCTCAAAAACACAAAGAGAGAGAGAAAAAGAGAAAGAAACAATCAGACATCAGACATGAACTGAATAAACTGATTTCCAGGACAATAAAGCTGGATTACAAATAGGTCAAAAGGTTAAAAAAATATGAGAGTACTATGAAAAGCCTGAGAGTAGTACTGAATATGGATGAAGGGACCAGGGTGGCAGTTTACTTCAGTCGATTCACACCAGCACCTGAAAACATAGCTATTCCCAATGAACATGTGGAACAACCGGGTTGAATTGTGTAGGTGGAAAAATGCAGATTTTTACTTACACCAGCAAGAAGCTGGATATACTGAAAAGTATCTCTGAATGATAAAGAGAGTAAAGAGAAGAAGAGGAAGTAGGAGGACAGGGAGAGCATATTTTCTACAAATCTCACTGGTGACTCAGTGCTGACAATGAAAATCCATTGAAACATGTGGACAGCAATTAAGAACTGAGAGAAATCAACAATAAAGGAGAACTTTGCAATCCAACAGTGATTCAGGACAGTGAGTTGAAACCCTCTGATATTTGTCTTGGTGGCGGGTCTGAAAGAAAGTGCTCTCTGGTAGCCTGTTCAAATGAAAAAGGAAGGAGATTCTTCTTCTCAAAGTTGTACATCAACGCCATGATCCTCTCACGCACAAACTGTTGTAAAGTTCACGCACAGCTCCACACAACAGCGGCACAGCTGGCTCTCTGTCTGTCTTCCTCTTCTGCCACACACACGTACACACACGCTACGCATTCACATGCACACTGACTACCTCAAGGGTTAGGGTTAAAATTTTGGATTCATTCACACACTTTAAAAAGATTTATTAAAAGCTTCCTTCTTTTCACATGTTCATTTACAGCATAGTAAATAAACATTGAGCACCCGCATGTAGCCAAAATGGCTGGATCCTCGCTCTTCATAATGCTGCTGTGAAGATTCAACTGAGTTGAATCATGTTCCTTCTGTTGAAGCATCAAATTTTCAACCATTCGGGGTCAGCCCTACACACTTTAGAATATTCCTACTGTAGCCTAATACTATTGTCACCCTTCTGCCTGTCTGCCCTGTGTTCGCTTCTTACCTCTGCCTGTTTTTTTGTTTTTTTTTGTTTATTTGAATTTTGTCATTGTGTTCCTGCTTTCAGTCAGTTTTCCTGTCTTGTTTGGTTGTGCTCTGTGTATCAGTTTATTTCTGTCCAAATACCTCTTTAGTTAGCTTTTGTTTGTGGGTTTGTTTTTCAGTTTGTGTTTCTGTGTTTTGGTCTGGTCCCGTACTGTTTCCTGTCTTGCTGTGAAGCTTGTCTGTGTCTGCCTGTTCGCCCCGATTGGTGTCACCTGCTCGCGTGTCTGATTTGTATCACCTGTTTGTAGTCCCGCTCTGCTCGCTGACTGTGTAAAAATGTTTGTCACTTCTCTTTTGTTGGTTCGTTAGTCATATGTCGGTCGTGTTCGTCTCTCCGTTGTGCGCGTCGTGAGGATACAAATGTTTCAGAGCGTAGCCTGTGTCTGTTTGTCAAAGACTTCAGTCTGCAGTGCAGTTCATATACTTGGCTGATAAACTACAGAACTGTAGAGTAAAATAAGGATTCATGATCAAAGAAATGTTTTATATCACGTCAACATTTCTGTCAATACTGGCACTCTCCCTCTTTCTTTCTCTCTCTGCTGCGAGTCTGCATCACACATTTTCTATTATCAACTGATGTTTATTATAGTGCCTTGTGTTAGGGGTGCTACAGCACCTCTTCTTCCCATGCCCATGTCTCTACAAATTGAGTGACATAAGAGAGGGCACAATGAGTGGCTCACACAAATGAGACACATGGACAGGTTCAAACCATCTGCCAGGGAACACAACAACAGGAACCAAGGGCTGCACAGAACACACAAGGAAAAACACTTTCAAAATAAAAGAGGAAATCACAAGACTCAAAAACCCAGAACGATAACAAAAGGAATCTTTTTACAGAAATCAACATAGTAAACATCAGCCACACTGTTCGGTGAGAGGTTAGGAAAAGTAAACAAAAGAGCAGGTGGCAGAAGAAAAGAATAACGAGGGAAGGGAGGAGGGTGATAAAGAGGATGAAAAACTGTATATCAGTACCAGCCTGGAAAGGAAATCCCATCTGAACACGCACCTTTTTGAAAAACTGAAATAAAAGACCTGAAAAGAAATGACAAATGATTTTGATTCAAAATTATTCACAGTTGTAATAATGACAGTTCTGTACTCTTTCAGTAAAATACAGCTGTGATGGATCCTATTTAAAGCTCTAACCAGTCAAAGCAGACAGCAGGGCAGTGACAATGACATGACTGAAGGAGACGTGAAGCTTTGTCCTGGTTTAACAGACAGAAGATATAGGCCAGTCTGCGTGTGGCTGCTCTGTCAGCGGAGTCTGATGGAGAAGAGACGGAGAGAGATGAGGTCCAACCACTGACAGGACACAAGAGCAGCTCCAGCCCTCTGGCTCTGAGAGAAGACAGGCTGAGAGGAAGGACAGCTGTCCAGCTGTGGATCAGCTATAAGAGAACATATTGGAGATAGGAGAGGACAGGACCAAGGACATCCTACCTCTAGCTGACGAAGAGAACTGAAACACTGACTTCACAGTGTCATAAAGTTCACATCATGGGAGGATGTAGTCTTCATTTAAACTGAGGACTGCAGGGCACTGGCCTACATAAGATACATTTACATAGAACTGCTTTGTTTTATTAAAATGGTTAAAGTCAAAACTTCAAAATCTCGGTGTGATCACACACAGCACAGACTCTAAGCTCTTCTGAGCTTTATTTGTAAATAGTACTTATGATTCAACAGTTTCCAACGTCTCATGATTTCTCTCCCTCCATCTATCTGCCCCCATGCAGACTCACTCCTTCCATACTAATGAGCAGCTTCCAATATTCTTTCTTTCATCTCCCTTTTCATGCCAGTATCGTCCACATATACATACAGTACAAATGCAAATGCAGCATTCAGAGATGAAGACATCCCAGATAGAATGTAATTCTGATCTTAAAATAAAACACATACAAACACACAAAAGCTCTTTTGTTCTCTCTCAGGCAAACACATGCACACCCTCCTACAGACTGTCCCCACTGCTGCTCTCTACCATTTTGTTCCTCCAAATATAACTGATAATTCATTTCTGACACACACACACACACACACACACACACACAACACACACACACACTCCACCTGTTTTGCGGTTGTGTTTGGAGTGTGTCAACCGTGGAGGCGACGCTCACAATGACGGACGTCTCAATATTAATCTAATGTTAATCTCACATGACTCACATCGCTGTTAGGTTTGAGTTTTCACGGACACAAGAGCGGACACAGATGGAGGTGGAAGTTGAACAAAAGCTTTTTAATGATAACAGATATTGCTGAGGGATTGGGGGGAAGTGTGGCTGACGATGCCAGGAGGTTGGAATGCAGAGGAGTGGAGAGTGTGGCGGAGCAATGGTGGTTTGGGTTGTGGCAGAATGGTGTGGCTGTTAGTGTGGGAGACACTGGCACCGGAGTTCTGCAACACTAGACAAAGACACTAGCACCCAGACCACAGAAAGGGAAAACCCCCAGAAACATAGAAAAACACCACAAAAAAATCAAGGGTCAGGGAATGAACCCTGACAGTCATGTGACTTTTGAAACGTACTTAAGAACTGGTACACCTGTTGCTGGATTGGTACTTAACAATGGGCCTATTTTGTTGTTTAGGAATGTGGACTTTTTGGTCATATAGTATAAAGTTTGACTGAGCTACTGATACATTTTAACTATAAGTGATATCGGTCAGAAACAGCTCTCATTTTCACAGCAGATATTTGCACCATCGCAGCAGGACAAGGTGCCACTAGCATCACTAACGACTGAACTCCATGTTATAGTGCTCACTGACACTGTGACACTCTGGAACTGAGCCGTCATTAACTGAACTGGTTAAACTGTGCTGTGGTGTGAATCTAAATTGATTGATTGGGGTGAGTGGATGTCAACAATTATTTTTTGTTAAATTACGGCTGCTGTTGGCAGCTGTGAGAAGTTTAAGATAGTGACCAAGTGAAAGTACTGTTTTAACAACCTAATGATTTACTCCAGAGTTTTACAGTTAGATGTAGGTGATGTTCATGATCCACTGTCTCTGTCTGCTCTGCTAACAGAAGAACAAGCTGAGACAGTCCATGGTCGTGAGTGAGGCCAAGTCCATGATGAGGAATAATCTTTATTCTTTCAGAATAAATGCAGATGCAGAGAAAATTTGGCTGTTTTCTCTGCATCTCTGAAGGCACATGAAAATTGTGGGCTTCAGGACTCTGCTGGTGATGAAGACACCATGGACATGAAGATGTATGATGGCTTGTTCATCTCCCATAAGAATAAAATGATCATAAATAACAGATTAAAACTGGCAGATGCAGCTGTGACATTCAGCATCCCAGTTGATTTCATTCAGGAAAATGATTAGTTAGATTTGGTGGAATTTGAGTATTTAAGCTAAATTTAAACGTTTAGACATGGAGTTGTTTTCCATATCCAGGGTGACAAAGACGAAGGTGGAGTGGGAAACATCCACTCTAATCTACTATAATGAAGTTATATGAAGTTTGAATCTATGCCCTTAACTGTACGTATAAGTATGTACAGTAAAAGTAAATTAAATAAAGTATGCAGCCTTGTCAACAATAATTAGATACACAGAGCTAATTGTAAAGAGTACAAGACTGGCACTAAATCCCACAACAGGGAGTGCGCTGGCATTCAGCGAAGCACTCCAGGTGGCCAGCAGCTCTGTGGAGCACACAGCAGGGAGGTGGAAATAATGCCTCCATGCATGAGCAAGTCCAGTGGCGGCCTACGCTTCTCTGCTGTGCAGTAATCACTGTGCGATTACTCTACACAGCATAGCTGTCTGGACAACAGCACTCTTGCATGATCAAGAGAGGGAAGAGGAGGATGAGGACAAATATTTTTCAATTCATATTTCATACACAGGCAAACTCAGTGTGGTTTGCAAGAAAGCAAACAAGAAAAAGGATTAAACCTAGCCTACATTAAATATGCATCATTCCCCAACTCCACCCACCCTTTCACACACACAGACACACAAACACAAACAAAAACCTGGTCAGAAGCAGAGGAGAAAATCAGCATTTTAAGCTTTCTATTAAATGCTTGCCAGATGACCTCAGATGTGCCCACACTGGGTCATCTGGCAAGCTGGTCCATCGGAGATCGGAGCATTACACATAAAAGAAGCTTCCCCAGACTTCACGTTAATCCTTAAACAGACCTGTGTGAGATGACCCAGGAGACCTGTTCATAAGCACTGAGCAGGTCTGAGAGGTGGAGCGAGAGCATTTAGTGCTTTAAAAACAAGAAGCAGAGCCTTGGAGTTTATTCTAAAAGTCTCATAGAAGCTGATTATTACTTTAAGACTAGCTGCCTCTTTAGTATATTGAGTAGGATCAACAAGTCACTCCTTCTCAGAGGCAACTGGAAGTCATTATACCCTCAGGACAATATTGATCTCTAGAAAAACTACACGTTGTCAGATGAGATATTTTTGTACCACTTCTTCCTTTCTCTCAAACCTCCACAGATTGCAAATAAAATAAATACTGTAAAATAGCAGAAGATCAGTTTTATTGCAGAAGAAGAAATGGTAACAACATGTGGCCAGACTGCTGAGAGTCTCCTCTGTGCTGGGAAATACAATAACCTGATTCATAATCCCCTCCTCCATGACTCTTTACCTCTTTAAAAACAATGTCCCAGTCCCTCTCTCCCCCACACAGACTATGACAGGGAATTCAGCTGGCACAAAAGGATTCAGAGGGATGGCTTGCTGCAGTTCAAAAAATAGTAGAAGAAGAGATGTTCATTATTTTGGATTTTTTTTTTTCTCTTCTTCAGATTACCTCATTACCTCATGCTGGTGGCTACGAAACTCATCATAAAGTTTCCCAGCCTACAGCTATGGCATTTTACTAACTTGAACAAATGAACAAGTTATGAATTGATCCGCTTCTATCACACAGCTGCAGAGAATCAACGTATTACTAATCTTAATCACAAGGCTAATTACTACCAGACCTGCAGGTTTAGACTTTAAAGTGAGAGACATAGTCCCCTTATGCTTTCATTAACATTCATACTGTGGTTTCTTTGCAAACCACCATTACTATACTACTGTATGAATATGCAGGGGGGTTCCAGTCAGTGTGTCTAAATACTGGATATGTGATGAAGTCCAGCAGCCTTGTTGTCATTGATGGAACTTAAGTGTAAATTCTCATTGAGCAGCTCTAAATACATGTAATCCAGCAGAGCCCTGGGGTGGCAGCATTAGGGAGATGGAAGAGACCCCGAATGAAGAGTTTACACACGACTGACTGCACTTGATGAAGCACTAATGCGTACACAATGCATTTATTCCAAAATAATATTGGAGAGGCAAGATGACTGTGGGCTGTTTGCACTGGCCTTTACTGAGCAGAGTTAGGCTGCTAGGCACATTTCTAGGCTAACTGGTAATCACTTTATGTAACCTGACAGGGAAACTTTTAGCAGGTTATATTCTGTGAGACATCATTTGAATTTATATCAGTTGAACAAGGCAAACTGCACCTTAACAGTTCTTGTGAAAATGGGTTTTGCTGCAGGACGTGACAGATGAACTGACATGACAGAATAAAAAATGAAAATGTCTGTTCCCTGCCATGACTTGCATGAACAATTAGTCTTTCTCAACATATTTCCTCACGTCTTTCGTTTTTGTTCCATCTTTTTCTGTTTTCTTTTGTTTTCCCTCTCTTTGTCTGTCACTTTTATCTCACTTGATCTTTCTCGCTCTTCCCATCCTGTTTTCTCCCACTGTTTTCTTTTATTAGGTGTAAACCACATTGTTTATGCATGTAGAGTTCTTTCTCCTTAGCAGCTTTTGTTCAACAAAAATATTAAAATGTGTTTTTTGTTCTTCTATTTATCCAGTTCTTTTGTTCCTCCTACTTTTGTTTCTTTCCTGCTCTGGGTGATAAGGATTCAGCTGCTTTCAGACGATTGGAGAGAGAACAGAGTTTCTGTGACTAACACTGTGGTGAACCTGATGAGTATCTAAAAAGGCAAACGTTGCTATTGTATGGCTGGACTGAAAAATGCTGAGTCGCTTAGTCTTTTGCTTTAGTGCAGCAAACAACAAATCATCACACCTCTCAGATCCCCTGATTTGAGAGAGTTTGACATATTCTTAATAAAATTCCCAAAGTGCATCCAGGATAATTCAAAAGTTTCAAGAACTGTCCAGTGTGAAGATCCTAATGGGATATAAGTATTTTATTGTTATTTTGCTGCTTTATGTAAACCTCATTCTTTTTTACTTATCCTTTTTTTGTTAATCCTGCACAGACTGTAAAGCCCCTTGAAGCACATTTGTGATATTGGACTACATATATTAAAAAAAACTGATTTGACTTGGCTCCTTTCTTGTTAATAATGTGAGGAATCTCAGACAATGTAGTATTTGATAAATACGATGTCATTATTTTTCACAAAATATAGGCAATGGAATAATGATAATAATCAATGTAAGAGGAGAAATGTTGAACTGGATCAAATCCTCAGAATTCTCCCCATGCACATTTCCCTTCACAGCTGTCACCATGTTAATGAGTGGAGAGGGCTGTGTAGCTCTTTTTCCCTGAGGTTTGTTTTTAAACAGAAATGCAGCATGAAATTGTTCAGAGTGGAGCCACTGAATCAGCCTATTTGCCAGAATTACCGCCCGAAAGGCTGAAGGGGGAACGACTGTACTTACTCAGAGAGCTACACTTATGTGTGAAAACGAACACCGCTTGATGTACTGATTCAGAGATAAATGTGTTCCTTATACAACCATGTTGCAACATGCGTTTCTCTCTGTGTTTCTGAGTGCAATCAGTCACATAGTGTGTACACCACAGCAACTTCAAGACTCCCCTTATAGCAAGTGCTGTAGTCTGAACAGCAGCAATCTGCCGACGATGAATCTCGTGTTTTCTGCACTAAGCTTAATGCTCTCCTGAAGAACATTACTTCACTCCCAAATCTTCTCTGAGATTAAAGGCTGTTTGACCATTAAGAGACTGTAAAGGTGGAGAAGAATGGGAATGTAAACTTAATCACCATTGAAAAAATCATAGCCATTAGGTATTTTGGATGTGACTCCAACTCCTGTGACTGTGTACGGTGTACATATGAACATAATGGTAGTTTGGAATGTTATGAGTTAGAAGTATTTTAGTGACATGGTTTTATTTTATTTTATTAACTGCAGGCACTCAGGCTTCCAGCATGTTGGGTGAAGCTGTCTCCCTGTCTGTCACTAAATAACTCACCTACAAAATTGTATTATTATTTCAAATGCCAGTAAACACACCTTCCCTTTCCCTCCAAATAAATTTGTAGGTGAGTTATTTATTTAGAAATTAGTTGTTCTTGCGGTCAACAGGTTGTCCAGGTGACAGTTGTGGGTCTTTGTGTGCATACTGCTGGTAAAAGGGGGGTGGAGTTTTCTCTGGTAGGCTGTAGCGACGGTGCACTTTGGTGCTTGTTGAGCTGATCCTTGGTAGTGCTGGTGCAAACGTGGGCGAGCTTTTACCTTGGGAGCGTATCTGTAGTTTTGGAAGGGTTGCTATTGTGCTAGTTGCTCTTCCAAGCCAGTTGGCATTAGTGCAAAAGTCCCCACCACAAGTAGCTGCATAAAGACTAGGGGTGAGTTGGATTAGCCAGGTTAATCTAGATAGCAGGGAAACTCCATACCAGGTGAGGGTTAGACCACTTAGTGTGCATGACGAAGCTGCACTGTCTGGCTGGGTCTGTTGCTGTAGTTTTGATGTGCCAATTGTAGTTTCTTGTAATGGCAGAGAGCGAGGCATTGAATGCTGCTGAAGCTTGCGGAGCACTTCTCGGTAGTAGTGGGCGACAACAAACCAATACCAATGCTTTCAGAAAAAGTGACAAAGCGTAGTTATCTGACGCAAAAGGTATCCTTCCCCATCTGTGTGAGACGACCCGGGTGCGTCTCACACAGATGGGGAAGTGCTAGTTGACTAACACGTTTGTGCTAAAAGTGTTGACAGCACCCAAACCCCCATTCTTAACGTAACAATCACAATTGTTTGTGCCTAAACCTAAGTCACCGACTTTATGCATGTCAACATGTATAAACCCAACAACTGTGGTGTTTCATTCGGACGCTGAAGGGTACCTTCATGTCAAATACTTATACTTTGTCACACTGTCTTAAAGAGTCTAGTGATACACTGAGATGAGAACGTGTTGGCGACAAACACCTTCAAGATATCATTAGGGTAGTTTTGAAGTCTGAATCCCGTATTGGCCCCAATGTCTGTTCCATTGGTGTATTCAGTTTGAGCACTTAGGCTCAGTGTATGAATGTGTGCAAAAGTGATTTAGTGTTAACACGCTTTGACTGGTCGGAGGACTACAAAGGCGCTATACAAATACAGAGCATTTACATTTAAGGGTGAGATAGTAACACGTGTTCACACTTAAAGACATTCTCATTAAGAACCACATGGTGAAATAGTTTTAATCCAGCAGCACTACTCTGTCATGTTCATCCAGTTTCTAAACTCGGTCTCAAATTAAGTATGCATTGGTTAGCTAATAATATTCTTCGCTTAAGAATCCGGATGTTAAGTGAATACTGCTGCTCAGCTGACAAAGGCCTATTCGGCTAGTGCTCGCCCATCCCGGCAGCTCAGAGAGAACCAAGCGCTGTCATCACCTTTGCTGTGAGACAGCTGTCTCAGCCATGTCCCTCTATGTGTGTGTGTCATCCTGTTGGCACTACTCTATTCAACATGATCCAAACAGATAGTTGACTTTAGCAACTCTGGTTACAAATATGGAATCCAAAGCCAATACAACAATCCTTGCACTACATGTGTAATAATGTGAAACTCTAATCCACAGTACACAGGCAGCATGTGACTTGTCTGTCAGCAGGTGATGATGTTGTCTTTCTCTCTTCTGGCTACCTTCCTGCTGTGTCACTTGTAACCTCCCTGTCTGTCACATCTACTCCCAAAGGCTCTCCTGACACTGTGGCCAAACCCACAGCACAGCCAGCATGACCCCTTATCATCAGAACAGCAGAGTCTGTCCACATCTGTGGCACAGCACCCAGCACATGATGTAGGTGTGTGTGGGTGTGTATGAGAGAGGGAGAGAGTGCAAGTTGTCAGTATGAGTCTAATTAAAGTTTAATTCAGTGTAGAGTACTACAGTATGTTTTAACACATTATTCACAGCCTCCGTGACGGTAAGGAGGCAACAACATAACAATGGAAGCAGGCGTTTTCATAAGTGCTGCTGGAAAAAGCTTTACTGAAAGCTTTCAAAAACAGCTTTTGTTTCTCTGTATGTTTTGTGGAGCGCTGTATTGGAATCTGTGCAGAGATGGGGACTTGAGTTAGAGACTCGGACTCGAGTGGGAGTTAAGTCACACACAAAGTAACTTCAGACTCGACTCGGACTCAAGGTGCTGGACTCGTGAACAATGTTTATTTTTAAGAAACTTCTGATGAGCTTGCCGTTATTCCCTCCCTCTGTTACCTTTAACCTGCCTACGTAATATATAGCATCTGCTGCGCGCGGCCGCACGTGAGAGAGAGGACAACAAACATCGGCAGCTGCTGAGCCATTCATCATAACTTCATACAACAAGACCCAAACAACGAAGCGCTGAACGCAAACCCTGTGGTGAGTGAACATGTTTAGCTCAAGAGACTTGAGACTTGATTTGGACTCTTGCTCAAAGACTTGTGAGCATCTCTGAATCTGTGCAGACACTACAATATCATGCAGCATTTTCATCAAGAAGAAAATAATACACCAGAGATGAACCTCCTCTTTACTTTACTACATCGACTCCTCTCGCTTCCTCTCCTCAGTGCTGCTGAACTGTACAGGGTGTTAAATTAACTGTCCAACAGCTTTATGTAGCAGACAAATCAGGGCCATGGTAGAGCTGCCTGTAGCAGTTAGTCCGGAGAGCCCTACAGCCCAGCAGCCTGAGTAGCTTAGAGGAAAGGAAGTGAGGCAGGACTCTTCAGGAGCGAGCGCCTGGAGGAGTTCAGCAGTCTGTTGAAAATGCTTTAACTTATTTTTAACTTAGTTTATAATAAGGTTAGAGGTCATACTGGAGGGCAATGACCTTTCATATCAGAGACTCAAACCATTTCAGAGCTCAAGCAAGATGCTCATTAGAATGAATTACTTTAGCTGAGAGAGAGAGCACATTGTTATGAAGTGAAATGAAGATGTATTTATTATTATTATTATTATTATTATTATTATTATTATTATTATTATTATTATTATTATTATTATTATTATTAGTAGTATTATTATTAGTAGTAGTAGTGCTACATGACATATTCAGACTGTGAATCCTCAAAAAGGGAGACAAAGACTGGAGAAGGCTACAGCTTAACTGCTGTCAAGTATTTAAATGCTTCAAGGTAATGTTTCCACATAATTGTTTTCACTGCAGTAGGATTTTTATTAAACCAAAGTTGTTCATCTGCTTGTTCTGTTTATTTTGGTAATAATCTGTGTCGGTTGTGCTTGTTTCCTGTCAGCTTGATTGTTATGTGTCCCACCTGTTTTTGTTCCCCTTCCTAATTGTGTATGTCAGTTCATATTATCTGGATCTTCTATTTGTTGTTGCATCGTTAACCAGCTTTATTATAACGTTAAGGAACACACTCCCTGACAGGAGAGAGAAAAAAAAACTTACACATCTTGATTCTGGTTTGCTCTACCATGACTGTTCACAGTACTATCTAAAAAAAAACATGTACCATTATCAAAACAAATCAAAAACACCCACAACATACACAGAGATTATTCTATAATTTCCATCAACGAGAAGAAATAAAACAGCTGTTTCTCCATGGTGGGAGTGACATTTCAGGACAATGGGCAGTGCAAAACTGAAAAAATTTAACTAAATACTAACCTATTAGTCACAACACAACGTAACAACAACAAGTTGTGAACTTACATAATGCAAATAAATTGACGTGCAAAGCAGAACTCTAACTCAACTAACTCCTCCCTTGTTAAATCCAAAATGTCCATCCAAAATACTATTTTCTGGGTCAAGATCTTCCACTGCACATTCTTCATGATTGGATGATCAGTCGCACTGTAATAAAATCTCATTAGCTCTTACTTGTCATCATTTGTGCCATTTTGTCTTAACCTCTCCTCAAGAACATACTCCTCCTGCCTGGTTCATGTTCATAACACATCCGCTTTAGCTGAGTTGCAGGGGTTCGTTGCTGTTGGGAGCCGCACTCCGGGGTTCAGTAAATGCATCGTCATATGTACTGTAAGATCACAAACACAGTCCATTGCACTGTGCACAAATTTTACTGCATTGAGTTGGTCCTTTTCCTTCGCCTGTAGCTGTTTGTTTAGCGAGCCCAGAAGCAGTAATATCTTGTGCACACTATGTCCTATGAACACAAAGCTACACTCCTTTATCTAGTTTAAAAGGCCAGTTGCCTGCACTCTCACTACTGATCCATAGGCCCGAAAGCTGCTCATCTCTGACATTCCCGTCGTGATATCCTCCAAGTTTTTAAAGATAACAGAGACCGTGGCTAGGTGGTCTGTCCAGCGTTCTGGAGCCGCTTCAGGGTATCACCTTTACATTGAGTGGTAAGTGTGGACTTTCTCAGGAAATTCTAAAGCATGCCACATACATTAAATAAGTCACCAATAACTTCTTCAGCCAACAGAGCATGAACAACCACGACGTGCAGTGGATGTAAGGGATTTCTCTGCCAAGTCTATCCTTTAGCAGTCTTTGGACTGTGACATGTGGATGCACCGTCATAACTCTGACTCAATATCTTTGCACTCTTGAGCCCTGCTTTTTGAAGTTCTTGTAATATTGTGTCAGTGAGTGTCCCTGTATCGCCAGCTTTGGCAGTGGCCATGATAAGCAGACACTCTGTTACCTTCTTCTTACTGTCCTCTGATATGAAACCACTACTGAAATGTTCTCAAATCCAGTGAAGTCATGAGTCCCGTCGACTTTGACCCTGAACCATTGTGAACCTATGTCACATACAATAACATCGGTTATGGTACTGCTCATTGCCTCAATTAGTTTGTTTTGTATTTCTTGACTTGTGTATATTGTACTATGAGGGATAGTTTTCACGGCTTTAACCAGCTGCTGCTCTTCTCGGAGCGTGTATTCAAAAGAAAAAGGAACAGTCCCCCCTTCTGACATACTGTCATCTAACTTACTTCTCAAAGATTTGTCACCAGAAACTCCAAAATGTCTGTAATAGTAGATTCCTGCTATTTCCTTAAATCCCTCCAAGTGGTATCGCATGTCCGGTGCTCTTTGGAAGTCGTGTGTTTATGGAAACCTTTGTTGGATTCGCTTGCGTGCTTCCAGTTACAATATCCGTTTGTGATAAAAATTTTAATCAACATTTGCATGTGGCACAGAGTATTCTGGCCCATCTCTCCCACGGTACCATGTACTCAAAATTTAATGTTTTTTTCACATAATAAAAGCGGCTTGGATACTACCAGTTTCACCTTGTTGGGCTTTTCATCGCTGAGTTCCTCAGGTGGAAGTTGAAGTGGAGGGAGGGTCTGGTCCAAATGTAGGGGAGCTGGAGCTACTGGTGCGAGCTTGGAAAGCTGTGATGTTATTGGCCGTAAAGTTAGGCATGTTAGAATCGTGTCTCAACATGGATGGAGTAACTGTGGTTTTGAATCATTTTCTGATGTCCATTTTGGAGAATTTTCAGCAGCATGCTTAGTCTTGGTATATGCCAGGAATCTCCCGCCAACTGAAAGTCATTTCATTCAACGTGCAAGTGTGTTGACAAGAGCAGGCATGAGGGTTTTTATGTTTGCTTTACTATATTTTCAACTAATCAACTGTTTATAAATGTATATTTTTATTATTCCCTTAAATGTATTCAATTTGGGGGGGGCATTACAGAGTATTGGGTGCATTGCCCCCCATACTACCTACTCCACCAGTCTTGCTGCCTTGTCACCAGTCTCATATAGCCTTTGGACTCTGACTCTAGTCAGTTTTGCCGAAAGCTCCCTGCTTAGTCTCTGGAGAGGTCCTGCTTTCATCAGCTTTCGCCAGAGGTGTTTCACCTTCACCACTCGCCTCCTGAGAGGTTCCGTTCTCATCACCGGTCTCTAAAAAGGATTCGCCTTTGCCGCAGGCCACCAGAGGGGTTTCACCTTCATCGCCGGCCTCCAGAGAGATGGATTTATAGATACAAACTGTATCAGCTCCCTGTAGCATCTGGCGTTTGGGCCCACATCTCTGTTTTTTTCTGTCATGGCACTCTGCGCTTTCTGACAAGCAGCCCATTCATAAGCAGCTATTATGGCTAATAGCGCCTCCATATTGAATCTATTCCACTCCAGAAAGAAAATAATCCTTCATTATTTTTAATAAAAAGACTCAATTTGATCTCTTTGCCCCAGCAACATGCATGTGACGTCAAAAGGTGTCATTCATTTATCATATGCTCTCAGGTTAAGGACCACAGATGGTTATCGTACAAACAATGAGCTGACCTGCTCTTCAGAGGTCCCTATTGTTTTTGCTTGCATATTATACATCGTATAACAATACTTTCCATTGTTTCTGCTACAGTTATGAGACCTGCTCTTAGAAATGTCTGTTGTTGTTTTTTTACCCTCTCAGAGATGCTAGAAAATCACACTAGGTGAAATCATGTTGGACAAGCCGCTCATTTTCTCCTCTGTGTTTCCTTACTGCTCCTCTGTCCTTCACATTACATTAAGCATTCAGCTGTCTGTTGTCTAAACAACACGACAGCGATGTAGGACACCCAGTGTGTCCATGTTGAACATCTTTGTTGCTCATAGAGCAGAGTGTTATGTGTGACCATTTGGTGGTGAGGGCATTCCTCTCAAATTATAGCTGTGAAATAGTGTGTGATTAGGCACTTAGTTGTGATGGCTAAGGTTAAGGGGCTAGGGAATGCATTATGTCAATGATGGGTCCCCAGAAAGACAGTTACATAAGGAGGTGCGTGTGTGTGTGTGTGCGTGTGCTGTTGAGTTCCAGAGGTTATCTGAGTAGTTAAGACTAGAGCTGCTGTTGAAGCAGATAAACTGTCCTTCATTTTCTCTATGTTGCCCTGTCAAGTCAAACCTTATTAAACTAATCACGAGTAATAACACACGTCACTATTTGCCACCAAAGTGCACAGTAAAGGGTGCACAGAGCTTAAACTGGGCATGGCCTGTCTAGTGCTGAGGCACTAAAAGCTCCAAAACATTATCAGCCTTTGTGACTATTTCCACAATGAAAAGTAGTTACAATTAAAACTGTCCATGGTGAAGTGGTAAAGAAAAAAATAAAAAATAAAATCACTTAAATTAACAGCTACACATCAAAGCTACATGTTTCCAGCTTGAGAAGACTGACAGTCACCACTTACCACCCAACCAGTGCTATAATGTGACTGTTGTGTGCTGTCTGGTCGAAGATGGCAGGCGACGTCTATAGAAAGTATAAGAGGATACTGTGAAAATTACTTAAAGCTTTTCAAGAACTTGCAGAATTTATGTTGCTGCCAAGGCACGACACTGGTACCAGTGCCAAAATATCTATTTTTATATCTAGACAGTTATTATACATATATGTGTCTGTAGAGCATTGTCCGCCAAGAAGAGATAGTGTTTCCATTTAAAAACATATTTCAATACTTCCTGTGCTGATGCAACAGTTTTGAGATTGATGGGGAAGAGTGATGTTTTTCATCTCTGAGTTCAATATGATGTAATGAGCTATACAGCTCGAGCTCGCCTGCAGCGAGCTGAGATGCCAACCTGCTGAAGATACACAGCTTAACCCTCCTGTAGTCTAATGAGATCATCAATCGAGCTGTTTTTAATAAGATTCTTATTATCTATCAGTGCTAGAAGGGATATTTCAATAAAAGGTGCAGAGTATTAGATTTTATTTAACCACTACAAATAATATCACCGTCTCATAAAATACTTGCAAACTTGATATGTTGAATACTTCAAACAAACACCAACTATTGATCAGTCCAGTAGTGTGAAACCATCAGCAAGTATGTGTCATGTTGTCCATGCACTTGTTCTTTGTTACCTACACTAATGCTACACCTCCAACCCACAACTACAAGATCAAGTACCTCCAGTTTCTTTCAGCTTCATCAGTCATCAAATAAAGAGTTGTAACTATTAACAAACCTTCACAGCAGTCTGGCTAAAATGATATTAAGCTTTTGCAGATCCAGTCTGAATTATAAAATGGTTCCTGTTGTTTTGTTCAGGTCCAGATTTGCGCTGTCTCATATGAAAGTATGCATATAAAGTGTACAAGTGTGTGTAAAATCTTACTGTTTCTTTGCAAGTTTTGCAGTGCCTTTGTCACCCCTCAGTCAGACAAGCAGACAGGCCTGTACAACATACACAGAAACATGCACACAAAAGGAGTTCAAATGCCCATCTTACCTGGAAAAAAAAGAGAAGAAAGGGAAAAATATGTTTTACTCTTTATTCTCAAACATAAATGCCACCACTGCAAAACAGCAGAGTTAAGATCTTAATTCATTCATGTCATGGCTCTCTCTACTATACAAGACCATCAGCTAAACCTGACGATGTACAGTGTGCTTGTAATAAAATTGTTGTTGTAGCAGCAAAATTACAAACTTCACAAAATCCTCATATTTTGTAAACCTAATTGTGTTCAAAATTAAGACACTGTATTTGGGCATCGTCATGACTTGTGATTTGGACAGTGATCCAGTTCTTCTGTTGCTGTCGTCTGTCTCTCTCAAAAGTCCAAAGATTTAAACTTCTGATCTTCTTGATTTTTCTGGATAATAATTAGCAGAATGTTAATTTAGCAAGTAATATCAAAAGCAGACCATTTCCTTACAAAGGTTGACCAACATTACTAATTTCTTATAATGCCTTTTTGGAAATTCTGTGTTTAACTGACCAACTGCAGTGTAAAATCAAACACTTCAAAGCTCAGTTCCACAGATGGGTCTGCCACCTCTTAGCTGATAAGTCAGGTAATGTAAGAGACACCTTCCAAATAAGACAGAAAGATGGATTTCCACTGCTCTTGGTTTCCATTATGGAAACTGAAGCCTAAAATGCAGAGAGGCCAATGCCCTGATTTAACAGGAATCCCATTTGCAGCTAAATAAATTCACCACGGCCAAGACCTGTTTTAATGGAATGCTTGACTGATTTCTGGAGAAATATATGACTGCCATTTAATACAGGTCTATTAGATGGATCTTGACAGCTGTAGTTGCTAAGAAATACGTTTAAGCACGTCAGTTTATGTAAAGTATTTTGTGCTTCTGTCATTCAGTATAACAAGTCTTGCATATGTCAAATAAATGTCTTTACTGTTCAGATTGTGTGTGTGTGTGTGTGTGTGTGTGTTTGTGTGAGTGTGGGTGACATGGAAACTGCATGCAAAATAATACAAGACTGGATTTTAATATGGACTTTGTACTGTTCATGAAAACAATATAGACTAACAGTGAGGCTGATTAAATGTAAACTGTAATGTAGTAATGTAAGATACCTGCTGCTTGTTAACAAGACATGCAGCACCTCATGGATCCATAAAGCAGAGTATTGCATTCTTTCTTTCTCATATAAATTTTATGTATTAATACATTCCATTAATCAACATATAAATAAAGTAGCCATGATGTCAGATTCATACTAATACATTATCCCCAGCCTCAAACAAGTTTTCTTCACCTATTTAAATGTAAATTTTCTCTGGCTGGGGTAAGGATTTGTTACAGAAATGTCCTGTACAACGGTATAAACAGGAATTAGAAAGAAGGAACATATTTTTCACCTTCAGACAGATGAAAGTTAAATCCTACTCTTTAGTGTTTGTCAGTGTCTCTATACCTCTCTTTCTCTTTCTCTCCCTGTGCATACTCATTGATTGTTTTTCTAAACTTGTCATTAAATTTGTAAAGTAAGTGATCTGGACAGGCCCTAATCTAGTCACAGAAACATGACACCTGTAGATAGAGGAAACCAATTTCCCAGGATGCAGCAGATAAGCAATGCAACTTCTTGAGCAAAGCTGAGAAGGTGCAAAGGCAGAAAACAGCATGTGTTCCCTTCTCTTTCTGTGAGATGTAAAGCTCACGATAACATGATTGATCTTTCTCGTAATCCTTCTGTATGTAATTATGGTTTTTCTTCCTCAAAAAAACAACAAAAAAACCCATGAAGTATGCAAAGAATATACAGTATTTCACACTCATTAATCTCCAAACATTTGAAAAACTCGTCTACGCTTGTATTACTCTCTCTTACATCAACTGCAGTAACAGTGTCAACTTCTGGGCCTTATCCTTACATTTTCATCCACAGTCACTACACAAAGCTCTCTACTGATAACAGCAGCTCATTATTCACATTTCATTAACATCTGCATGATTCAGGTTCATGATCAGGACTCAGCTACAAAGCGCTCCCCCATCCCCATGTTGTTCTATCAGACCATATTTTTGAGATTTTTGCCTGTCAAATCAGTTAATGTGTGGACAGATGAGGCTTCAACAGCTTTACAGGATTGTTTTGAGTGCATAGACTGGTGCATGTTCAGAGAGGCCACCACTCAGGAGAACCACATCAACGTTAAGGAATAAACATCATCAATCAGTAATTGTGTTGATGATGTGGTGACCACTAAGACATTAAAGTACTTCCCCAACCATAAAGCCTGGATGAATAGAAAGGTGAGGGCTCTATCCAAGAGCCAAAAAAAATCTGCTTTTCATGACAAGGAAGCAACACCACCAGAGCAAGACTGAAAGCTGGCATCAAGGTGGTGAGGCGGAGACATCAACAGAGACTGGAGTGAGACCTCAACACCAACAACACCAAAGATATGTGGCAGGCCATCAAAAAACATCACAGGCTACAAAAGCATCACATCACATCATGTTTAAGGCCACATTACCAGATGAGCTAAACACTTTTTATACTGTCTTTGATCTCCTCAACAAAGAGTCCCCTGTAAAATCTACTCCCCCTCTAGAGGACCGGCCACTGTCAGTATCCACAGCAGATATGAGAAGAGTCCTGCTGAAAGCTAGTTGATGTTATTACTGACATTTTCAACAAATCAATGTCTCAGGAGAGGGTTCCCACCTGCTTCAGCCACCATCATTCCTGTACTGAAAAAGTCAGTGTCTAGTCTGAATGACTACAGCCTTTTGGCTCTCATCCCCCATTCAGATGAAGTGATTTGAGAAACTGGTTCTTCAACACATAAATAACAGCATGGACTCTCTCCAGTTTGCTTTCAGAACCAACAGATCCACAGAGGATGCCATCTCCACTGCCCTCCACTCAGCCTTCACACACTTTGAGAAAAACAACAGCTACATCAGAATGCTGTTTGTGGATTTCAGCTCAGCATTTAACACAGTGTCACCATGAAACTGAGCAAACTCAGCACTCTGGGCTTGAGTATATTTGACTTCCTCACAAACCACCCAGTGCTTAACACTGGAGTCTCCAAGGGCTGTGGGCCACACTTAACACTGTACTGCAAACCCCAACTTCAAGAGAACTCTGTTGGGGAGTTTGCGAACAACAGCACCGTCACTGGCGCTGAGACTGAATATCTGGAGGAAATTGATAATCTTGGAGAGTGGTGCACAACCTACTGCTCAACGTCAGCAAAACTAAGGAGCTGATTGTTGATTTTAGGAAAAAGGAGATAAAGACAAACACTTCTGTCCACATCTGTGGTGCTGAGGTGGAGCAGGTGAACAGTTTCAGGTTCCTGGGAAACAGCATCACATCTCCATGTTAGTGAAGAAAAAAAGTTCAAAAACTACTGTGTTTCTTAAGGAAACTTAAGAAAGACAAATTGCTGTTCACTTTTGCAAAGGAGCAATGGAAAACATCCTGACTGTAGAATAGAGTCATACTATTCAGTAGCCCTCTGTTTATTTCCATGGCAAGGACCCACCCAATCTCACCTGATCTCACCTGACCTCACTTACTCCTAATCAATGGTTCACTATATAAGCTCCACCCATTTCCTTTGTTCTGGCTGGCAGCAACACAAACCACATGTGAGGACCCTCAGTTCTGTGATTCAGATACCATCCATGGTTGTGCGTGATAAAGTGAGTTATTGCCTTTTTCATGTTTGCTGTATTTTAATGGTTATTTGTAAATTTGATGGGATTGAATGCTTGACTAGTATACATACTGGT
Source organism: Lepomis macrochirus (assembly GCA_024633595.2). NCBI lineage: Eukaryota > Metazoa > Chordata > Actinopteri > Centrarchiformes > Centrarchidae > Lepomis > Lepomis macrochirus. The sequence continues at coordinate 26,987,090 of JALXJV020000009.1, read as the reverse complement.
AGATGCTATATTCCTCACACTGATTGTTTGCTTTGGACTATGGATATCATATTGTGTGTAAGTGCGCAGTGCACATGGTTTGATAATTGTAGTTTTTAAGGAAAGGCAAATGCAGTATAACCATGATGAAATTCTTGTATGTAATTGTTAAATGAATGTTTGGTATGTAGTATTTCCTTATTTCTGTAGTGGTAGGCCTACCCTTCACTCTCTTTGGTTTACAAATGTTTGTTAGGCGCCTAGTTAAATGTTATGTTATATTGGTTTACTGTATTGTAACTTTTGTGTGTTTCTTTGTTTATCATTTATAGAAAACCATAACCGTCAAGCCTCATCATCTCACGTTGCTCCTCATGTGTGAACAGTTGCAATAAATGGCTTAAACGGAATCACTGTCCCTTCTACATTCTTATCGATGTACCATGGTGATACTCAAACTCCTGTGAACCAAAGCTAGATAGATTCTACACTGACTGTAAACATCACTAACTGGCTTGGGATGTGCAGGCCCAGAAACGGAGGGCTCTGCAGCAGGTGATTAAAACTGCTCAGACCACTGATACCCATCCCCCGAGCGTCAGTGATTTCGGTGAGGTGCCTACACAGAGACCAAAGGATTCTAAAGGACTGTACCCCCCCAGCCACAGCCTGTTCACCCTGCTGGAAAGTGATACAGAAGTTTCTGCTATCATGCACCAAATTGCAGAGCAGCTTCTTCCTTCTTAAATTAATCCTTATCACTCTACCATGCAAAATAGTTTATTTTTGTATATATTTTTATATTCATTTTTTAATATATAAAAAAGCTTAAAGTGTACCACAAGGTTTCTTTTTCACATATTTTCTCAACAAAACTGCAAACTTCCCAGAGGTTCTTTCACGTATGTTGATTTCATGGTCATCACTGGACTACCTGCTGGATGTATAGATGGGATGCATCTCTGTGTAACTGCACCATAAGCTGATACACAGGGAAACTTTTTGAGCAATGCTGGTGGGCAATCTTGCTGAAGGCAAGTCCAACTATGAACGGATGTTGGCGGTGAGGTGGCAGAGTGTTGGAGAAAGGGGATTACGGTAGTAATCTTTGCTCATTACCATTGACGGCAACATTGCCCAGCACCATTGCTCTTAAAGTTGCTGCGTGTATCATCAGTTATAAAGAGACGAATATTTGTTCTTCGAGCCAGTTCTCATCTCAGGGCGTGATATACCGACGATTTGAGAAAGAGTGACAAAGTGTAGGTATTTGACGCAAAAGGTACTCTTTAGTGTCTCTGTGAGATGCTCCGGGGCGTCCGGTGCAGACCGGTTCCTACGTTTGTAATAAAGGTGTTGACAGCCGCCTGAAGCCCCTACCCTTACCGCAACCATGAGAAATGTTAGTCCCTAAACCTAGGTCACTGAATGTATGCATGTCCACCGGTACAGCTGTGCACACAGCCGATGTGCTAACAGGTAGGGTTAGCCTCCCTTGTGTTGCTGCAACGTAGGAAACGGGGGCGTTTCATACGAACGCTGAAGGGTACCTTTAGCGTAAAAGCCTTACCCTTTGTCACGCTGGCTGAAAGCGTCAGTTATGACGCATTGAGATGAGAACATGTTGGTTCTTCTCCTGGAATCATATACATACAGTCATTCACTCTCTTCATTGAATGTTAGTCATTCACACTCAGCTGGTCTGGTGTCTATTACAAACTGTGGTGAAGTCTTCCTTACATAGAGATCCCAATAAGGACTTTGCAGAAATTACTGTATCTGGATATTGGTGGTAACAATACCTGCAGGAGAGGATTCTTCTGTCCTCTGTGACGCCTTTATCATGTTAATCTAAATCACAAGTTTTAGGGCTTTTTTTTTCTTTGAACTTGATTACTGGGTAAAATAAATCTCTATATGTAATTTGGTTCAAAAATTATCATCACACTATTGTCATAGCAACCACAATGATAATATTCAGAGGGCCAAGCATTTGGAAAAAAACTTGTATCATACTCAGTCAAGAGGAGGCTCAGTGACAAAACAGCAGAATCAATGGTCAGGCCTTCTCCGTGTATAGATGCCAGGTCCATATCAGCAAGGCTGTAGGTAAAGGTTATTGAGCGCAACTTGTGTTGAATGAACCAACTGTGGAGGCTTTCACACAGAGCCTGGAAGCAGATTAACTAAAGAGGGTGTTCATGTTTTTCATGGGCCTCAGCTAGGAGCTGATCATTTCAATTTTCCACAACCTCTGGCATACAAAAAGTGTGTGAAGCTGTTTTGTATCTGCTTATTTCCATAGGAGGATTTAAGGCTTTATCTCACTTCCTGTATATCTCTTTTTTTGCCTCTCAAATCCATTTATCCTCCAATTTCAAAGAAACAGGAGCGATCTGTGTGATGTCTCTGACGGGATGTCTCTCAGCTCCTTCGTACTGCTTTGTGCTCACATCACTGCCTCATTTCCTTTATTACAGCCTCCACACAACGTAATCAATAATAACATGGGTTTCATATATACACAGGGAACAAGCTGAAATATAAACAGACAATGTATAAGTGCTTTCTGAACACATGAAAGATGAATGATCTTTGAACTCACAAGAGGCCATTATGTAAAGGAAAAATAACCTTTTAGAGAGCACCCGCTCTGGCAGAAAGGTGAGAAGCAATGTGTAGTTGAGTAAATGTGGAAGAAAACAGACAGAAAAGTGTTTAGTTCAAGGAGATGATGACATAAAGAGCTTAACAGTGGACAAATTGGCAAGTAATCTCTGTATTTGTGTGTGTGTGTGTCTGTGTGTGTGTGGTAGCTCACAGAGTGACAAAGATGACTGGCTGTCAGCCACTCCGAGTAAGACAGACAGTGGAACTTTCACTGGCATGTCATTGTGATGTTATTATTATTATTATTATTATTATTATTATTATTATTATCTCTACCTGTCTTTGCGTCTTTGTTGACAAAATACACTTTCAATTTAATTTCATTATTGTCTTTATTTTTATAGAACACATTCAACAGTGAATTTGAATTTATAAGATACTTTCAAGCTAAACTTGTAGTTTTTAAACTACAGAAGTAGTTTTTAAATGTCATGTCTGGGTGAAAGTAGAAGGAAAAACTTCAATAAAAAATAACAGCAGGGAACAGAAAAAAGCAGAGAAAGAGAGAGAATGTCAAATGAGCAGCATGTTCTCTGTGTGTGAATAAGAACATTGAGTCGAGTTGGTCCACCGTGCTGGGGCGACGTGAAGCGCAGCTGCTAAAAGTGCATGTGAGGCGTTGACCAAGGAGTCACAAAGAGATATCCGTGACGGCGTCAGAATAAACAAACTGGGACTGCTTCATCACTCTAGTTAAAAGCAGGAATACAACTGGTGTGATGTTAACTAGTCTTTGTGTTGAAAGGACAGTTCAGTTGATTGTGAAGTGTAACTGCAAAGTGAGTTATTTTAGAGAAAATACATTTTGGTTTGTGCAATTATGTCTGGTTGAAATGGTTTCCGGTAACATGGATGTGTTTTGCTATGCTCATTAGTTGCTGTTTGAGACAAGCATGCCCGTGTTTGATTTGCATTTTAGTGGGATGCGAGCTGTAATGCTGGAATACAGTTTAAGAAGAGTGAAAATGAGAATAATAGAATTTACTCTTACTTTAAGGAAAAAGGGCTGTTAGTGATAGCAATGTCTATTATATTGTCCATTTTCCTTTCTTCTTTTTTGTAAGGTTATCAACCTTCTACTTGAGCAAGAAAGCAAACTAAACAGTGAAGGAATGTAATAATCTATCCAGGAAGCTGTTGAAAATATTACGTAAGCAAATAAAAGGTTGATGCATGCATCCCCTGTGATTGGCTTATGGCCCTTTTTAAATATGGACCGATGTTGAAGTGGGAAGTCCCCAGGAAACTTGACACATTTGGAGACAATGATGTTGTTCTTGTTATTGTGCAGTGACTGGAAACAAAAAAAACAGATTCACACTGCATCAGGTTATTAAACATTCACAGTCACTGATTCAAGCTTTTCAATATTATCACATTGCATTTTGCTGAAGTCAGATGTGCCTTAAGCAAGGGCACAGGACGCTTCTGGAACTTGCTGATCTGTCTGAAAAAGTAGAACCAATATAGGGTGGCCAACTGTGTTTTTAATGCTTGAATTTACAATATCATCCACTAAGCTAAAACACTAGATCTAGTATTTTTCTGCACAGTTCCAAATATGTAGAGCTGCCCATTAGTATTCCTCCTGTAATGGGCCATTGCTTCCAGATGTTATAAAAGAAAAGAAAAGAAAAAAAAAACATATGTAAGACAGTGGATGGTAACAATTGCAAAAATCACAGACAGTGGACATTGTGTAAAGGAGAGAACATTAAATTCCTACACAGTCAAGTAAAATTGACTTTTCTGTCAAAGAGCCATATTTGGGGGAAATCCAAGTGAGCATGGATGCTAAAATAGCATGGATGGTAAAAACATACTGTTAAATCATAATCTCTATCTACAATAACAATGGAGCCATGAACAAAATATGGGGCAGCAGGATTGTTTAATCTTGGCGGCATGATACTGACGCTTGAATATTCCGCCTACTGTTTAAACATAGCACATTCTCTGTATACAATCTCAGCTAGAAACTGACTGAAACAATGCTGTTTCAAAGCTGTTAATCCACTGGCTTCATTGAGAGAGTTGACAGAGAGCCACCTGGGCTCTGTTTCAGGAAGTTGGTTTAATGAAAACTCTGAGTTTGTTAAGCCTGAGATGAGGGAAACACTGGGTTTTCCGTTCCAAAAAGAGGGTTAATTTAAACTCTGGGTAGGTTACCATAGTAACCGACTCTGTGAACCTAACCTAACCACTAACAGACTTTCTTCAACAAATTCTAAGTTTGTGGAGCCCTAAACCCCTGTCTGACACACCATTTCATTTCCTAATGCAAAGAGTCGATATCAAAGCACATACGGAATACATTTATTTGCAGAACTTAAAGCCTTTAGAAACATTGACATTTTAGATATTCATTTAGATATTTTGGTACCTAATCATGATCTTTAACAATGGCATTCTTTAAAATCTGGTATAAATAGATGGAATTTCCCAAATATTGCTCTCTTATGCTTATATATTTATCACACTTCAGGATTAAATGATTCTCTGTCTCCACCTTACCTGTTGTATACGGTTATAGACAGATGAGTGACCAGGACCTTTTATGTCTCCCTTTTTGAATTGCAAGATTGTGGTCACTGGTAACAAGCTGCCTCTGCTTGATATCTCTGACAGAGAGATATCCAGCCATTTCATAATCTCTGTTTAGGGCCAAATAACAATCTAGTTTGTGTTGTTTTTTTTGTCTCTTCCTCTCAGTGTTCCAAAAAAGTATTTTTGCTTTGAGTGATCATTTGGTTTACCCTAATTGGTGTTTGTAAAGTGGCTTGAAAAAGCTGTGTGTGTGACATGTTGTAGGATTTGTTAGTTTCAGGGCCAGCTGGGATTCTAAGGGATTCTTTTCCAGGTTCAGCTCTTGGGGTTTAAGAGCATTGAATTGGAGGGAGTCTTGGGGACTTGATCTGAGGTAACATACAGAAGGATTTCAGTACTTCCAGCATCAATTAAGGAAAATCATGTCTGGTAAATGTTGAATGAGTGCACTATATTGCATAAAATGTTTCTAGCTTCACTGGATTAAAATGAAGGCTCTGCTCCTTACTTACCTGTTGCCATGGTGAATCGTAGTATCGGAGCTCCATTGATTATGGCTTTTGTTCATTACGCATGCATGTGCTTAACTCAGAGTGAACATACTCAGAGTTGATTGAACTTAATCAACTCAGAGCTTAGAGTTTGTTAAAGCCGCTGTCAGTAGCAGGGCCCTGGACAGCCTGAATGAGTAAACGCACAAGCATTCCTCTCCTAAAATTTGCATGTCTTTGTTACCTACTGTGAGCTGGGCCTGACAGAGATTTTTATTAGCAAGAAAAGGGCATGCACAAACACTCATTGCCACCAGGAGATGTTGAATTGACACAGGAAGCTTCTGTTTCAATCCATTGATGTCTACAGTAAAATCAAAGTTAAACTCCCCTGTGTTCTGATATCCAGCTGAACTCACAGTGGGAGGCACAGATGCAGCTCAACAAAAGCACTCAACAAAATGTTAGCCTGCGCCATGTGGAGAGGGTGTAGATTCATTAAAATAGATAACATTTTTCCCTGCTGTTTGAGGAATTCATAAAAAGTCATGCCAGCGGTATATTCAGAAATCCAAGGAAGGTTAAAATCAAGGGCAACTGGACTTGTTTGGAGATGCTTGAAGACGTTTCACGTCTCATCCAAGAGGCTTCTTTAGTTCTTGTTCTAGAACTGGTTCAGTCCCAGAACAGAAGAAACCTCTTGGATGAGAGACACAACATCACAAATTATCTTCAACCAAGTTCAGTTGATCTTGATTTTTCAACCCACCTTGGATACATTTGACCTGGACAATTTAGAATATTCACAGACATATTCAGAAACTTGAGCCCCCCAACTTTTGCAGATTTATGAAATAGTTGTCATTTAGTGGGCATATAGAGTAGGCTGTATGATCCAGCTTCATACTCAAATAACTCAAGCAACTGCAGAGTAACTTTAAAAAAAAGTTTTTTGTGCTCTGACAGTTTTTTTTTTCATTTCCAATACTTCCAAGAGTCTCAGTGGGACATGGATCTCTTGTGGAGATTGCTTCTACGGCATCACATACAAGCAGGTACTACTGGAGATCAACTGGCTCCAAAAATGTAACCTATCTGAACCCCCTGTATTCTCTCTAAATTAAAAGGGCATCAATAACCAATGCTAAGGGCCAATCTATGTTTGAATTACACATTACAACTAGCTGTATTAACAAACTTTAACCATAGACAAAAACAAACAAAACATAGATACATAATTGTCTGACCCAATCCAAACAGGAAACCTCACTGGATACAAAGCTCTGTTAGAGACATCAGAGATTGTTTTCCTTTTGATTTGCCTTGTGTGAGTAATGATCCTAGTTTGGGTTAGTAAAGGAAATCTATATCTCATGTTTCGTCATCACCTGCCACTGGGAGAATGAAAGAAATGCAAAAAAAAGCTGTACAGTAAACATGTGGTAATGCTTGTAATAATGATACTGACACTACTGTTACAAACCAGAGAGGATTTAACAGAGGATGTGGAGAAGCTGTGTCTCATCAGAAAGTATTCAGAAACTTATACAGTCAGCAGGTTTGTACAGCTATAATCCAGTCAGTTCTATATTTGGAGTCTCACAGTGACACTGAGAGCCTTAGAGCCATCAACACTTTGACTTCAGAGAAATGTTACACTGATGTAAAGTAAAAAAATCTAACAGCAGGTGGAAGTGAAAGCAGTGGAAAGTTGGGATAGGCGCAAAGAGGGAGGGTGCCAGCCATGTGGTTGATGCTGAATTTACACAAAACTGCAGGTGTGGAGGATAAAAGAAAAAGTGGGATGATTTGAAATTAGAAACCCCCACATTTGTCAGGTTTTGTATTAGCAGGATTCACATTTTCAACGTCAACTAAAGTCAGTCCCAACTGCAACTCAGGACACCGACATGTGTTATGATAGAGTAAACTTTTGCCTCTGTATCTGTCTGCATTCTAGTGATTTCTTCTGCACCAATTAATGGTGGAAATGTTTTTATTTATGTAAAGGAAAATACAAAATTCACAGGGCAGATGACTATTCAAATATTGATTGTGTTTGGGGTTGAACAGAGGGTACTGATGTTATTTTATCATGCTGTGATAGAAAGTGTAGTACGCTACGGAATTCTTGCTTGTGGTTCTCCCCCTTTTTACATGATGAACACAAAAAAAGAATGTGAACATTTGAACATTTTTATTCCTTAGTGTACTATATAGTACAACACACCAGGCTACAAATCATTCTGCCCCAGCATACTGTCTTTGGGCTGGGACAGGCCAGAGGTTCTTGTCCTCCTCCTCTTCTCCCTACTCCTCCGCCATCTCCTCCTCTTCTTCCTCCTCTCCCTACTCCTCCTACTACTACTGTTTCTCTTCATTCACCTCTTCCTCCTATCCCTCCTCCTCCTCCTCCTCATCTCTGGCGTCCTCTACCTGTTCCTTGACATCTCTCTGGATTCACTGTTCCAAACCTGAATGAACTGAACAATATTGAATGTTAGTGCTTTTTAAATGACCACATAATGTAGGCAACAAGTAATAAAGGGATTTTTTGAGTAGTGTTTTACAGAAATGGGTCATGTGTGGATGTACAAAAGCCTGGTTATAGTGTTTAAGCAATTGAGAAAAACTGCAAGGCTACTGCCCTATAACTTACTCTGCTGTGCATTACCTTATTGCTCTGCTGGTAATATGTTATCCCCTTCAGACCGTTTGGGAAAGAAAACTAACTAAAACACTACTGGTACGTCAGAAATCTCACTACAAATTCACACATGCTAACTTCAGCACCTCTGATTACAGTTTCTTTTGAATGCACAAGCACGATTTTGAAAACAGGGCTCATTTTGTCAAAACACTACATAGAATTCACACAACTATTCACACAAGTAGCAGAACACCTCAGATAGTTTGAGAAATGAAATACTTCATTCAAAAATATACAATAATTTATTAAAACCTGATTTTGTCACCGTGTGCGTGGTTCAATGATCGAATTCTGTTTGAACCAGTTAACTATGCTCGATCTAAAACACATTTAAAATTCCTACTATCTCTTCGCCTGGCTGGATCCGGCCATAGCACTTCATACACATCGCAGGCTATGTCCTCTCTCGCAAAACAGCGAGGGAAGTGTTGTCTTGAATGGCGAATCCACCCTTGCACAGATGCTACATCCATTTGGTTTTCAGCTGTGATGATGTTGTGTAGTCTGTCTAAAAATGTGAGTATGTGGGCCGTGTTGTAAGGACTCAATGTGGCATGGCGGAGGACCCCATTCTGGGAGATGGCAGCACAAATGGTGTGCCGGGCCAGTGTGGTGGGCACATTGAGGATAGCTCTATGTCCAATGATGTTTCTCCTCCTTCTTCTTACTTTAGTCGGGTTAAGCCCATTTTCATCTATGAAGATAAATCCATGCTGGATTGCAGCAGCTTCCATTTGCAACTGAAAGATAGACAACATTGTGTTGTTCAATGTCGGCCTGCTATGTTGCTCTAATATCATTTGATAAATTTGGTCCTCGTCTTCTTTGTCCTCTACGTCTCCCTCTTCCTTTCCCCACCACTCTTCCTCCATGTGCACCCCCTGTGCACCCCCTCTCATCCTCCCTCTTCCTGGCACATTACCTTCCATTTTTGCTGATGACAAGTAAACTCACCTGTTGCCTTTTTATAGTGCCTTTATAACCTTTTAATGTGTAAGCGATTGTAAAAAACTGTAAGTACAACTCACATTATATTGCAAAACTCTACCAGTTAGTTACATACCTGGACTCACAATGCGAGAGCGGGTTTACTTGATTACTATCACTGCGTATGCCGGTGTCGCATCAGCTGGGCCGAGTTGATTCGCTCCGCGAGTCGACATTATCACTTATACATTTGTTTTTCACTGAGTGAGAAAATCGATGCGTGGTGTGAGAGGTTGTGAAAAATATAAATAGAGTGAGTCTTGCCAGACAGATTTAAACCTGGTGAGATTTTGCAAGATTAAAACTTGTCGAGATTTCTCATCACTTTCACTTTCACTGCTGCCCAAATTACAACAGCTGTACAGGTGCATTTGTTATGACTACATTATGATTAACAAGTAGCACGTTGCCAACTTGCTAACACAGCCAAAGAGCAAGCAAGACACACAACACATAGCAATTCTTATTAGTCCAGCTGTGTGTGATATTTACTCTTGTCTGGTAGCTTCCTCCATCACGCTCTCTTTTTCTTTTCCGCGCTTCCTCCAACGTTTTCTTCGGTCTCCTCAGCATGATATCAATACAAGAATACTGAGCTAGCTCGTTCCAAAGAACTTACATTGTCCATTATATAATATTTGTTTCTTTTTGTAGCTTGCTTGCTGAAGAATCCAAAATAACTATGTTAGCTCTCCTGGTCAAATGTTTGGCTCTACTGGCACACCGCTGACTCATCATGTAGTAAGCGCCTAATTTAATTGAATAGTCAAATCGTCACCGATACCTCATCTAGCTATTTGAGTCAGCATCGGGCCAATATCCAACATCAGTATCAGTGCCATCCCTATAAATAAATGCATCACACTGGTTGCTTCAGACAGACCTGGAGACCTTTGGAGCAAACACATAATTACATCTATCAGAGACTGAATGCACTTTGTGAATCTCTGAATTCTATGCGACATCTAAACAATACATGCCACTTTAATAAGACACAACACTTGAACTACTGAATTACTGTGAGACTGTTTGATGCGTTAAAATTAGCCAAAACATAAACACTTAGGGACTGATTTACTAACATCCCGATTATTAAATCGTGTGTGCATTCTAAAATAGTGTACATGCAATTGTAGTGCCTGTTATGGGTGATTTACTAAGAACTAATGCATAGATAACAACTGGAGCAAACAGAATGGAGGTGAGGGTTTTGTGTATTTTAATGGTTTCCGCCAGTTCTTCATTCAGTGCGTCCCGACTGGAAATCTTATGTACCTGTTCATCCTGCCTAGGATTGCACTAAGTACTTGGGACAGCACACCTGAAAAACAGCTTCGGAAACCCCAACAGAAACAGCTACAGTATGCTGGAATGACTTTCATTACAGCTGTGTCTCCCTCTGGCAACAATAACATCAGCCATCTCTGCGCAACACTTGGGGTTTGCACCTTTCTTTCAAACATATTAAATAAGGTTGCTGTTGCACTCACATTAAATTGCTTTTAGGCTTGTTAGATCACATTACGCATAGTAAATAAATGTATTTGCATGTTATCCTCACATTACGTTGCACAATAAAATTGCCCCAAATTGCATATTCATTAAGACAACAGTACTGAATGAACAACAGGTGCTCTCTTGCACTTTTGAAAGTCATCATTCTGCAGGCACACACAGTAGATCAGCTTATGTGTTAATTTGCTGGTGATTTCAAGTTTGCACACGTTTTTACTCACGCAAACCTTTAGTAAATCAGGCCTAGAGACTTTATTGATAAGTTATTCTTTCCCTAAAATCTGAGTCATGTTTCACCTGATGAACAAATGAATACTAAGCCTATTGATCCTCAGCAGAACCAAACCTTTTAATTCTGCATGTGAGAGTAAATCTGTTCAGCACTGTCAAGGGCAAGAGGCCTTTTCAGCCACCTTTAATGCTAAACAGCAGGCTGTTCTGGTACAAAACATAGTCATATGTATTATGGAAGATTTTTCTTTCTGAATGTGGATGTGATGCAATAGCCTTGAAATCTTTGCTTCATGTGTTTCTCTGAGGTTGTATCCCTGACAGGTAAAAGATGTCAAACGCGCTGAAGCTCAGCCTTTAGAGCACTTCACCTGTTTAAAGCTGGTGCCAGGGGAAGAAGACACTTTTATACTCCATCGTGGGATGTTATGACTAAAACATATGACTTAATATCACCTTACATGAGACACTGGCACGATTTTACCTTCCTTTATTGTTGGACTTTGTGTCCTGACTTCCAGTCAGCCAGAGTCTGGCCAATGAAATATGCAACAGCCAAAAACACATCACTGGGTCAAAGGTTTGAATCCAGCTGAGTAACTGAATGGGCTGCTGTCTGGCTGCATTACAAGGTGGAGATTAAGGAAGGATAACACAATGACAGTATGGAAAGTTATTAATTTAACAACTACACATGTCAATAATTATGATATGATATAATGCAATATATGGCTGACTTGTCTAAATGTACCTGCATCTAATATTTCATCCCGACATTCACTGACATGTAAAACTGACTGATGGCTGCTCATTACAGCTTCATTAAGCCGCCTGCAGATAAACTCAGTCTGATTTAAAAGCACAGACAAAAACTCAGACATCACAAGTAAAAGGCAGAGTAATGGATGAATTCTTCATTTATCTTTTTTCAATTAACTACAAAATGTGGAGAAACAGTGCCTTTCATAGTGTTTATCCAAGAAAACTGATTTGGATTTTGCTTGAAGGAATTATTTTATTTCTATATTATCCACTGAGTTGCCTTTCATAAAGCCTCTCAGCCGGCATTGTTAGAGGACGACAGAGTAGGTGGAACAGTGAGCTAAGGTACCTGTTTGATCACAGTGATACTCAGTAGATAATTAACACTTGCTGAGTGAAATAAGTAGTGGGGTTTTGAATTATTCACATAAAAAAGACTCAAGCTGAGCTCAGTTGAGACAACAAAGGCAAATTCTGGCTCTCAATTCCAACAATAATTACCAAATGGCACACCACCATTACACTGAAAACCTTACAGTTACTGCAGTTCTATATTACTTTCACTACATCTGAAGCTGGTAGTGCTGGTGGCTCAGTTTGAATTCTGACTTAACTGGGATAGTTAGGGATTGATATTCTGATGAGACACTGATCATGGAAAGAAGCTTATTACAACCCACATTTACATTTATTGTTAGGCTGCAACCTCTAGGGCCGTTGTAGGTATGATGGCTGCAAATTAAGTCAGGTGATGTAGTATAAAGACCGAGAACGTCTGCAAAAGGAGGCATATGGGGTAGATTGAAGGGTCAAACAAAGTCAGGACTTTTATCCAGTCGAATGGAGTTTGAGGCCCATGTGTTAACAGACTACAACCTATTAGTTTCCTGTTTTTAAAAGTGTCTGCCTCTCGTGTCTTGTTGTACTTCACTTCCTGTCTGTGTATCCCCTCCCTGTTGATTGCATAATGTGTCACACCTGTGTCGAACCATCTTGCTTTTGTGTGTGTGTGTGTGTGTGTGTGTGTGTGTGTGTGTGTGTGTGTGTGTATATATAGTCTGTGTGCTACAATGGTCCTTTGTCAATTTGTCTTTGTTTAGTGCCTACCTAACTGTTTTTGGTATTTGTGGTGTTTTGTTTATGGACTTTGGATTAATTGCCTACCAACTAACCCACCCAGAAATATCATTCTATAAAGTATTTAGCCAAAACTTTCTGAACCTAACCTTTATCGACTGGGAACATGATTCATGTTTCTGGTCTGCAAAGTTTTGTAGAAAAAACAACTCTCCTTGGTTTTGAAAAAGGTCAGGCCACTCAAAGTGAAATTTGGGCACTGAGGTTTTTCTTGTTAATGGATTCATTAATTCTAAGCAGTCTTTGCAAAGCAACATCTATATTATCTGAGAGGTCTCATAATCAACAATAGAGGATGTCAGGCAAGACTTTTCTTTGAGATATGCTAACCAAAGTACACATGGATAAAAGTACTAATACAATATACAATCCTCACTCAATTAACTTGCTACAGGCACAGTTTGACACCAAGGAGGGCTACTTTAATTTTTCAGGATTGCTATTTATACAATTTGTGTAATAGGCAGACAGATAATATGATTCACTATCTTGTGAAACTGACATATAGTACTGTTTGTTAGCTATTCATGCACTCTAATGCAACCCAGTAGTCCTGATATCTTTGTAATGTTCCCTGTGCTGTTGCTGTGTAAGAGAGAGGCATTGATTTAACTGTGGCAATATTTGAGGTTATAGTCAGTCTCATCAATCTCTGTACAAAGCACAACTTTTACATCAAAGTCCAATTAAGCATGCAGGTGATATGCCAGTCCTTCCCATTAACTTCTGTGGAGAGCAGATTCGTCTAAATACCACACATCCCCTTGAACAGTCATGACATCACCTGCGATTTTCAGTTTAGTTATGTTTAGGCAATAGAACTTCTTGGTTAGGTTTAAAAAAACGTCAAATACATTATGTAACTTACATATTTAACCGAACATGTGACATAATTTACATTAAGCCAAAGTGACTTTTGGTTTCACACGGGACATTTTGACCCATCCATCCATCCATCCACGCAGAAAACTGACTTTGGCTGCTGTTAAACGTGAGGTCAGAATGTCTTGCATGCATCAATGTTAAGATGAACCAGCTGTTCTTCATAAAGGTTTCAGCCTCCCCATCATGACGTTCTCCATGTCAATCTGGCAGTCTGCTACTAGAGCAATGACTCTGTCATGTTGATATGTGCCATACAGAAGGAGTCAATCTTTCAGTTTGTTTACTGAGAAGGAGATGAGTTCTGATGGCAGGGCGAGCCTGTTAGCACTTATTTCACTGCACCATACACTCTCAATTTTACATTAAGGGTAAAACATACCCTAAAGCTCAGGTAGGCAGAACCAGCAAAATATGGCTAGACTTGGAAAGTATCCAACTGAAAAAAATCTCACCCATTCCCTTCAGGACCTCCCTCCAAAGCCAATCCCCCAAATCACATTATCTTGCACTGGAAGGCCGCCTTTTTTCTTTATGTGTCAGAGCATTTGATTTATTGGTTGTTGCATGGATGAAAAGAGAATTTATAAAATGATTATGCAATAAATTGTCTACCCCAGCTTCAAATTTTGTACCAACATCCACCCTGAGTTACCAGTTTATTGGGTATGTCTATACAAACTAATGCGCCTCAAAACAAGCCGCCCTACAATAAATCCCAACTGTATTAAGTTTGTCATATTGAGTTTTTGTATATCTATATATTTGCACATAGATGACATATATTGGGCTGACACCTACAGTAGTTTGTGTCAAACTGAAACAGAGAGGCTTTAACTGACACACTGGTCACTTGTGATTCCAGCAGACCTGATGCTGAGTTTGCACTGAAAGTGATTTCCTTATTACGTCCAACTGAGCTGCTGATCGATCACTGTGTTTCTTTTGTTACCACTCCATTACCAGCACATCTCTTAGGGATGAGGTACTACAGTCTGAAGAGCGTCATTAATGCTGACATTTAATTACAACAGTAGACAGGAGACTGGGAATCAATTGAGCCAGAAGTTTTGCCCTCTCTTTACAACTTCACTTTATCTTCTCTTACTCTGTCTTTCTGCAGTTCCCTGGTTCCTCCTATTTCTTCCTTCTACATTTGTTTTTCTTGAAGGTGCACAAAATTTGCAAATTTGTAGAGAATCGTAGACAATGGGAAGATAATTATGGCATAATGATAGATTACTTAGAAACAACTCAGTATTAATTATCACTTTTCTTGGGTGAATCAGTGAGTTGTTATTAGTGCTCTGACACTCAGAAGTTATTTCAGAGTTAATCAGGAACAACTCAAGCGCGGTCAGTATGTCGATTCACATATATTTATGAACTAATCACCACCTACGTATTAATTAAAACAGTATCTCTCAGTGTGTTCTCTATAAACTTATTAGTCCTCGATTTGGAATTGTTCATAAACTACTTATTTATGAGCCATCACCTGATTGTTTCCTCACTTGTTACTAAGTAAGTATAGTACACCACAGTCTACAGTTACTGATTCATTTAAACTCTTAATGCATGATGCAGTGTTAATGTTGTTTATTCCCAAATGATTACCTCTACAGGATACCGGCTATTTTTGAATCACGTAAAGTCCTGTTATGTAGCAGTGTTGCATCAAGGCTTTTTTTATGAACTTTATTCTCCAGTTGATTATGTAATAGTGGACATTTCTGTCTCAGATCACACAGGGAATGTCATTTGGTTTCAGTTAATGTTAGCTGACACTCCCACAGGCCCTGTGTTATTCTATCAATATTAAAGACTGATCAGAGGTCAACTCTTAACCTTTCATACACACTGCACCCCTCCACACAGACACACATTTTACTTTACATTTGTCCGTCTTAAGACAGCTGGTGCACTCGTTCTCAGTCAGTATAACTAAGTCCTGGTCATCCTGTCCATCTACATACGAAACAGACAACTTTATAATATAAACCACAAGCTATGGCCTCACAAATGACCCAGCTGTTAAATACATATATTTGTATACATACACAAAAGTTTTGACATATGTTGTATGGTATCAAAAACAAATTAAAAGGTCAGAAGCACAAAATGTCTGCAAGTTTACGATAACAGTTATCATAAATTTGCAGACATTTTTCCCAACACAAAACATGTCAATAACAACTTGTTTATATACACTGATGTATATATTTATTAGCTGTTGTTTCCTAACTCCTCTACATGCTCACAATGGTGGTTTTAAAGTGAAACTGAACACCAAAAAGGCCTCTGTCCTTTTTTGGAGTAACTCTGCTCTCATGTCTGTGTGTGCTGAAGGTATGAGATCCTCAGTGCCGCTGGAGTTTCAGCATTATGTTGAAACAGTCTGTCAGCAGTCCAATTTAGAGCTAATTAATGTCATATTAAAGTGTGATTGTTCAGTCATCTTATTTCAGTTGTTTGGTAAATAAATTGCATCTCCTTCACATTTGTCATAACAGCAAGAATCATTTAGTAAATAAAGGACTAGAGCATGTGGTGGTGAAAAGGTAATGTTCACTACCACTTGGTTGGGGTGCCTGTACAGTGGGCTGGAGGAATAGCATGCACCTGCAACATGTTACACCCCTCCAGGTGAGGGTTGTTGCTGTCAGGTTAAAAGAAACAGCCCCCCACCCCTGTGCCACAAAGGCACAAAGCTTTTTTAGAAATTAGACAGCCATTCTGGGTAATTAGTTTGCAGAGGGTGAGCAACAAAAGAGAGACAGAGATCTGTGATGTATCATCTCTGTGTGCTTATCCATGTGTAACACACCATTTTCTACCTTTGTTTAAGGTGCTTTTGAAACAGCAGAAACACAATGCCCAATGTTTATATAAATGTGCCGTATATTGAGAACTAGAGGACAGCTGTTCCATTACTAGGCACATAATTAGCTACTGACAGTGACAGTGTTTCCCACATGATTTTGAGAGAGGGCCTCGGACTCTCTTGGGTGGTCCTGGGGCATTTACATTTTAAAGTTAATTACATTAATTTGGTGCAAAATTAAGAGGCTACTGATGAAAAACTATTGTGAACAATGTTCACAATGTGCTCTAGTAAGCTATAAGATATATAGCTATCAATGAAAGCAACAAAAGTAAACATAAATCATAGAATAGAAAACACAATAAGTAATTTCCCTAACATGTTATTTTTTTTTATTTTGACACGTGATCTGTTTTGTTCTTTTGGTGAATATAATCCCGTTAATCTTATTTCCATACTGTACAGACAACTTATTTTGAAAAATGGATGTTTTCACATGTATATCCTAGACTGTGGTGGGCTTCCATGGTCTTATTAATTGATGAGAAACACTGCAGTGATGTTGCCTTGCTGCTTGTGGGTGACACTGCATTTATAGATGTTCATAACTCAATGAACCAAGTAGCACAAATACACTGAGACCTCTGGGTTGAATAGGACAAAAGCAGCAAATAAAAAACTCTGAATCTTCTCCAAACACCAACAAGAGAGACTCTGAACAGTCATTAACAGTTTCTCTATGGTGTAAGGGATCAGCATTGCACTTCACTGGTTCCCTAGTTTGTGTCTGTTTTTGTTGAGCTTGCTGTCCTGTTTGTTTATGCCTGTTCTGTGTATGTAAATTCAGAGCAATGTAAGCACAGAGTCAGATTACTCGTAAGTGTATACATACCTGACCAATACAAGTGATTCTGATT
Organism: Lepomis macrochirus; assembly: GCA_024633595.2. NCBI lineage: Eukaryota > Metazoa > Chordata > Actinopteri > Centrarchiformes > Centrarchidae > Lepomis > Lepomis macrochirus. The sequence goes on along the minus strand of JALXJV020000009.1, from coordinate 26,969,438 downwards.
CTAAGTCAAGCACAATTGTAGGAAAAGAGTGAAAAGGATGGACATTATTTATTTTGGGTTCCTCTCAACTTTAAGCTATTATTTAAAGCCACTTTTTTAGTTTTATTTTATTCTAATCTTAATAAAGTTTAATCTTAATACATTTCACAAAGTAAAAGATGACCAGCTTTGACTGAAGTGAGCTGAAATGAAGTACTGAGATCAGTGAAACCTCATCAGTGGAATAAGCTATTAATAAACACTAATAATGTATAAATTAAGTACTGAACACCTGCCTCAGGTTAAAATATTATAATGTATTAGAGACTGTAGATTCACATTTACATAATATTCTCATTCATGCATTCAGTGTTTTTCACTGATATTTGGACCTATTTGAATCAAGAGTTCCACTCTTTTATTTAAAAGGTCACCCAAACTACAGAATGACCTAATGCATGCAGAGCAGCAGCACACGGGACATTTTCTAGCATGAATATAAGAACTACAATCTTCAGAACAAAGGTTACAATCACCTTCTCTTCACCCTCAATATTTTTTTTTTTCCTCAGATCAACAGGTATTTAGAGACAGACCAAGAAAGAACAAAAGTTCAGTTCAGAAATATAAGTCTAATGACATGTTAAACTTCTGAATCTGGGTAATTTATTTATTCAGTTTCTCAGTGGATCAAATAATGAAAAATTCAAACCGTTTGGATTTGAATTATTCTGGGAAAGCTGGTTTGCAGGAGAGCACATTGACTATATGAGGAGCTTAAATCATGCTGATGCTTTGTCTTTGGACACCACCATACCTATTCTCATATAACTCTCAGCAAGGAAGCAAACATACCCCCCAAATATTGAAAAAGTCGTCTGATCACTATGCTGAATTTTGAGCACTTTGAAGATAAACTGATGAATAATGATTAGTTTATAGTTTTGGTTATATATACCTGGCTTGTTCCAGGTAAGCTGGGAAATTTGGCCCTTGTCTCTAACTCGTCTCCTGCCTGTCAGCTGTGCATTGAGTACCTCCAAAGGAAAAGAGTCAGGAGGTATAGTTTAATATGTGAGCTGCTATTAGCTCCTTCACTGATGCATTAGTGCACTATTGAAATAAATTCTGCTGTGTCTCAGCTGGATCGCTCGTTGCTCTATGCACCTCCTATTTGTTATTCAATACACATCATGTAATATAATTTGTGATAATAGAGTCATACCACATCAGGCAATTTGATGACTGGCCTTTTAAGCCTGTTGATTAGATGACTGATTATCGACTGATTACTCCCAATCTCCCGGTGTTATCAGACACAATTAATAACCTCTGTAATGAAATAATTGAGTGTGTGGGTAATGACACATCATGATGGAGAATCTCTGATATTTGTTTCATGGTGTGACACTGATCAGCATTTACTCAACATGATTTGTATTTACAAGAGAACGAGGCTGATATGTTGAACCTGAGCATTTTACAGCTGTCAACTCCAGTGTAGCAAGAACACCACTGGGAACTGCAGCTTCAAGTGAATTCACACCTTTCTACACAGTCACAAAAACAACAATTATTTTAAGCTTCAGAAACATTATGGATATTGTAAAGAATAGCGATACAGACGCTACTTTTATTGTGTCTCCCTTGTACATGTGTAATATCCTGGTAGAGAAATGAAAAATAAGAATATTGTAGATTTCCGTGCCAAAAGGGAGGAAAAAGGAAATCAATGATCAACCAGCTGAAGGCTCTGGAATACATTCAGACACATTGTGGCACAGTGTAGCTTTTGAAGCCTGTTTGCAGAAACATGAGCATGTGTTACATAAATGACATGTTTGACAAGAAGGTCCCCTACAGATTTAGATGATTCCAAGAGTTGAAAGAGAGCATTGCATCATGTCCATTAACCTTATGCGATCAGCTGCAGCCTCAAACAGGACATCAAGAACTGTGATCTGAGTTTCAAAGCAAAATGCTGATTTTAAAGGTTACAGGTCCCTCTGATAAAGTGTACTGTAACAGAGTTAGACCCTGACAACACTCCATCAAAGCTCATAACAAAAACGTAAATAGACCTTTATGTTAAAGACCAGCCTTGTTCCAATTCAGACATGAAGGAATTGTCACGGTTCTGGTTTGGTGGCTATGTGTTTTCAGTGTTTCAAGTTTTTCTCTACCTAGTGTTCCTGTCTTGTTTTACTTCCTGTGTTTGTGTCCTCACTAATTGTCTAGGGGTTTCACCTGTGTGTCATTATTTTCTTCCCTCCTGTTGTATTTAAGTTGTTTGCTCCCTTCACAAGGTGCTGCTTCATTAGATGATGTTTGATGTTTCACTCCTGGATCCTCACCACTTACCTGTAAGTTCCACCGGCAGTTAATAAACATCACTTGAGATACCTGCTCCATCTCCGGTTCTGTGCTGGGGCCCAAACCCCCTGTTTCCTGTATTCAGCATATTAGGACATATGCAATGGAAAAACAAAAAAAAAAACAAAACAAGATGGAGTCTCTATTTGTGGATTGACATCTTTGCTCAAATACTCAGTATATTGATGCATTTAAGCTTAAATGAAGCCATTGCAAATTGTAGGGGCAACTAAAGGAAGGTTATTCTAGAATTTAATCCTTGGACCTTGAAATATTTGTTGTTAGAACTCTAAATACTGTTAAAATGTTGAGTCTCCATTGTCTCCACAAATATTACAACTGACTCTAAAACTTCAAAACGACAACAACTGCATCAATATGATGTCAAAGGCTGGTTATTGTGTGTGTTTTGCAAATGTAACTTGGGCCCTACACATCAACATGTGTGTCACAGTGGTGCGATAGAACACATACTGTAAATAACTATGCTGTCATTGTAATGGCTGAGACATATTTGGATGCATTTGGAGCAGATACATAATTATATTCATTGAAGTGGAAGTGTAGCTGAGGGGTCGACTACATCCAGCACAGCAGTCAAAACATCTCATTAGTCTTTTGGGACTGTTTGACTCATTAGGAGAGATGTGAAGAGATTAAGGACCCAAAGGAAACAGCTCGCTGACAATCAGCCTTCCCCTTGCTTTCTCCCTGTCTCTGTGTCTCTCACTGTGAACTCAAGAAGCAAACAAAGCCCTTGTTAAAATTACAAAGTTTAATTTGTCCTAATTAATTGGAGAATCCTCTAGAAAAGGGCATCCACACAACCCTGATGAACAGTGAAATACCAGACCACAGGCTTCAGTCAGCTTGGGGAGCAGCAGTGCAACATAAAGGAGCCTCGTCTTGGTACCAAGTGCAGAGGTCTAATTCACCGTGCACTGTGTGGTATCAAATCAGCTGCCTTTAAAATGCATCTTTTATTATATTCCTGAACACACCCTCACATTAGCCCTAAATTCTGCTGCATTGGGAAAATGCAGAGAATCCACATAAATAATACAAAATATAGAAAGCAGACACACAAACACAACACACTGCCCCAGCTGCCTTGAGCTGACCTCACGGTTTCTCTCGAAGTCACTGCTCAGCATTTATGTTGCTGTCTTAGAGAAATCATTCCAAGCTTAAAATTGAGTGGAGCCGGCAAACATAACTGTTAAGCAGGGGGAGCTGAAATACACCAGCGAGAGATGGGATTGGCTGCAGATGTTGAACTACTGAGTGGAAAGTTAATGGGGAGTGAAAACGTTTGAACAACTCACAGAGAAAACACACAGGATGAGAAGCCATGATAGGAATCAATTTAGCTCTGTTTTGTTGGTTGCTTACCCGTAGGACAGCTGTGTTCCACCAGATAATCAGCATGTTTCCATGATAGAAACATATCAAAAACTTGAGCATGGACTAAGCTGTAAATTGTCACTTTTCTACAAAGGAACAAATACACAATAGGAAATCAAAACGGTTCAATTGTTGCCTGAAATTGTTTCTCTGGTGTCTCTGAACCAACCAACTTCACTTTTTTTGCCAATTATCTGTTTAAAACAATTGAAAGAAAATGAATGTATGCATTTTAAAAGTATGAGAGAGAGAACAGAAACACTCCTCAAACTGACGACCTGATGGCATTGCTTCTGTCACCACTTCATTAGCAAACATACAATTAATTTTAGAGCTGATGTACTTACAGGCTGGAGAGAATCAGTACTCAATGCTGACATTTAATTACAGAATTAGACAGGTGATAAGACATGGAAACAAATTGTATTTGTCTTTAGGACTGACTCTTTCTTGTTTGTTTCTCCTCTGTTGCTCTCTTGTCACACACTGACAAGGTGCCAGCTGATGCTGGCAAGCAGCCAAAGTCTACACCCTGACCAAAATATTTTCAAGGAGGATGATATTCCAGGAAGTGTGGTCATGTAGAAGACAAGTGGGTGTACCAGTCTGAACATTCAGCTCCTTGAGACAGGCCAGATTAGCTCTGTCAGTGGAGCCATGATTACACAAGCTTTCCAGATGACAGGTGAAACAATGCAAAATATTTTGTTCTATAAATCAGTCCAGTGCATATACACATATCAGAATATTCAGCGAACTAACCCTACACTGAGCCAACTGGAGGTATACGGGAGAAGGTTCTTGTACATCAGGTGACAGGTGATCAATGATTCATGTGCAAGAGAAGAAGAGTACAGGTTTGAACATGGAAAGTGTGAGGGTGAGCTGTTTTCTCCAAACGTGTCAATATTAAAGCAGAAAGCGTCAAACTGAAAATCCAGTCTGACTCAGGCAGAATGATGAAACACATAACAAGGTAGGAAAAAGAAATCGCTCCGGGATTCAAAGCAGATAGGGGTGTGTGTGTGTGTGTGCATGTGTGTGTACATGTATGATTACTAAAATTATGTTTTTTAGGATTTTATTTTAGGATGTGGAAATTCCTGGTCTCATTAGTATCTTGAGATGTGTAGTGACGACAGTCAAAATCTCAGTGCCACCAACTATAAACAACTGTCCTTTTGTCCATTTTATTCTGGTTTTGGCGTAGTAGCACTAGACTTGACGAATCAGCTCTAACTTAGCTCTCCTCCAGTAGGCTGTCAACTAGAGCAGCAGCTCATTAGCAGAGAAGCTGTTTATGTGAGAAGACACCAGTGCAGTCTGCATGCCGAGGCAGTAATTAATGTTTACTTGTAAGTGGGGAAAAGTAGGAACTGGTAGTTAATCACTAAAACTGTAGTTAAATGAAATATAGCAAGCTTTGTGTTGCTGATATTTTCCATGATATTTTGGGTCCAGGATCATTTTTTTTTGCTTTCAGTTTCCCTCTGTGAGGCTTCAACACATGAGACCTTACGGTGCAATGGGACTGTGTGGGAAAGTGCATTTACATTCCCCTCTGGTTCCACGCCGCTCAGTTTTATTTTAGCCTCAGAGGAGAGGTTAGTGTGTTCATTTTAATGTGCCAGCAGCAACACAATGGCAGAAACAACACCAAGGTTCAGTGGAATCATCAAATAAATATGATGAAAAATATAGTTTGCTGCCAGTCAGAAACGTGAGACTGAGCAGTCTAAATGATTACTGTTTTGACAAAGACATTATTCGTGATACATATGTAAGTTGTGTGTGTATATTTCACCCACTGTAACACAATGTAACACTGCGACTTGCTCTCAGACAGTAATGATGTGTGTCCTAATAGTGTGCGACTAACATGCTGTGCACGATATAAAAACACCTGATTTATTTAAATACAGTCAGAGGTGTAAGCACACACCTCATGAAATCTGTTCTAAATCATAGCTCCATGCACCAAACTGCACACGTATGCAGACAAATCTCCCACACACAGCAATTTGCAAAGATTAACTCTGTTGTTGGAAGACTGCAGCTTTAATGTATTGGAAAAAAAAAACTAATTGACATGGCTTTTGACATGCAGTTGACATGAGATTCATTTAAACCCACCCTCAAATCTACCCTCCACTTCAATGAATCAGTGTTTACAAATTCCACTGCATTTCACATTTTCGCTATGGCGACCATAAACCGATCGCTGTAGATGAAAAGCAAGTACACCTCATTACACTTCCTTATTGGGCAGAAATTTCATATTCACCTTGTGTTATCCAGACCACTCATCGCTTACACTGAACACAGGGTTCAAAGCTTCTGGCCCCTGGGTGTCTTAATTAATAATTCATTTCCAGCCCACAGTGGTTCTGTCCTCCAACTAAGCTCATGTTAGTGAGAAAATTCCCAGCTCATAATACACAGTAAGATTTTGTTGACTGCTTTGTGTTTGGGAGCTGTGTAGGTCTTAAAGGGAACTCCAGAACCTCGGGACAATCTTCAAGCTGTTCATATGCTAGTGAGAGTAGGACAATAACATTTTGAAAAGTGTTTTTACTGAGAACAGCAGTTTGAGGCCACTAATATCCAGATCAATATACATGATGCGTGAAGACCCATTAGCAAGCTGGGATTGAAATAGACAATTATCCTATGCATTCGTCAAAAACTTAGCCCAACTGAAGAAATGAGGGGAAAGAAAAATAAAGACTAAACAACATAGCAAACACGAGTTAAGCAAGCCTGCACGAGTCAGCTTAGTTATAGTTTCATATTGAGACGTACCCTCATGTTCTTTCTGAGGAAAGCAACGATGGAGTCTAAATCTAGTGAAGTGAACTACAGATAGAGGGAGCCATGCTGGTCATGCAGTTTACATTTACATCAGTCTGTGGACAGTAAGCAGGCTCTTTTGTATATGGATCAGCACCATGGACAGAGACACAGACGAGGTTCACTGTGAAAACACAGCTCTGTTGATAGTCAGCCAGTCACATCACTGTACTCATAGCTCTGAAACAGACTGATGTATATGATCATATCAGTCCAATGCAATTTAAAGCATTTAAAGAATAAAGCAAAAATAGAGAAATAAAGGAGTTAATCTTCTGCGTAACAACAAAATCTAAATTTACAACCAGTCTGATGTATATACAGGTGTGTGTTCATACTGCAATTCAGACATTTCAACATATTTACATGACTTGCAAAGCACCTTTTCCTCCAGACCTTCTGTTGTAAATACATAAGGTACAAAAAATGAGTGAGTCTATAGCTTTCTAGAACCAAATGACATGCATGGTTGACTGAACAATCTGTTGCTCCTCTGCATCCTGCACTTTTCCTTATTCCTGTTGTTTAAATGTGACTGACTGACTTTGAAGTTGTTTCCTCTTAAGGAAGTTAAAATGCAGCAACAGATGAGACAATATGATGAGTGTCACACAGAACTTCACTTTACTTTTCTCCCCACATGGAATTGATGTTAAACAGATTTTATTGCAGAGAGAGAGAGCTTTCTCTTCCACAACAACAGATGGGAACGCTGCTGATAGAAAAATGTGTTTTATGAGTCTGTTGAGTATTGTTTCTCATAACATTGCCTAATGTGAACTTTCCAGGTGTCAAGGAATGTATGTAGGAAGATGTTATATTTATCTATATTTATTTTGTTGTTATTGCAGTAAAAAGCCCTCAGATATCAATTTCTTTAAACATCTCAGCTCCTTCCCATATTTACACAGCAGTCAGATGTCAAGTGAGATAAACACTATGAAAACTATGACCTATGCATACAGTGTGGTGCTGTTTTTAAAAAAGACTCAAAGAGACTCCTGAGGGAGTCTGTGTTCATTTCTCACATAAGCTAAATCATCAACAGCTTATTACATCTCCTGTTTCTCATCTCTAAACACTCTCAAAATACAAAAAGACTGTGAATATTAGAGTACTATTTTATATATTATGAGGATCTCTTATTTGTTTGTTTCAGACGTTATTCAGTAAGACTGTTGGCATGAAAGGAAAATGTATTTTGTGACTGCTGACACTGAGACATTGCAAGAACAGAATCTAGAAGGGCGGCAGTACGAGTTGTCAGGCAGTCACACATGTTGTGAACAAACCACCAAGTTACGTTATTGTCAAAAGCAGCCCCTCTTAAATTCCTGTTTCTTGTGCCTCTAAGATTCAGGGTCACTATTGAGCATAATAATAATGAACTGACTAACTGAACACAATCATCTGTAGTTTTTACATGTCTCAGACCCAAAACATTATTACAACCCTGATTACACTCCCATTTTATTAACAAGCTCTGTTTGCTCTCCTCACACTTTTACTGCACATATTTCCCAGAGGCAGGATGATATGTTGGTATTATTCTGAAGAGCTGATGGTAGCAGAATCCACAGTAGCTGATAAACAGTGAAATAGAATAATATGAATTCATTTATTTTCCTTTGAGGGGATTCAATAGGTCAAAAATCCTGAAGATTTCATTTAATTTATTGATGTTCCACAAGACCACAAGGAGAAATTACTGACAAATATAATCAGTTACCAATTTTATAAAACAGCAATAGCAGTACAGACAAGTAATAAAGGCTAGCAAATTCACCGTTGGAGTGACACAAACATGCTGTAACAGGTCAAACTGACCACAGAGAAAGCTTAAAATTACTAAAATGAGTCAGTGAACGAAAACTATCCATATATCAACATGAAGTGTAGTTACTATTCACAAACATTCATGCCCTCTGGGGGATGGTTTGGACAGAAGTACAGATCATACTCAAAGTTAAATGCAAAATAGAAGTTAAATGTCACCATCCATCACAGCTGTGATACAGACTGTACCGGTATGACTGCCTGTCAAGAGCCAGACGCACACATAAGTTGGCAAGTATAAAGTGATCTTAAGTGTGAGCTGGCAGTGAACCCTGACGGAGGGAGTCAGCTGCAGTTATGGAGCACCAGCGCCATCCAATAGAGCAAGTGACTGACTGTCGGCTGTGGATCAAACACTCCCCTTTAAAAGTGTCAGTCAGTCATGAGTTAGTGTGCTCTTACCTAATCTATAGGCAAGGGGTGAGAGGGGGATTTTTTTGTATATATATATATATATATATATATATATATATATATATAACCCTCAAACTCCCATATATATATATATAAAAATTCCCCCTCTCACCCCCCTTGCAGAGTGTTATGTGTCATCCTCAAGCTCGGGTCCTCTACCGAAGGCCTGGGAGTTTGAGGGTTCTGCGCAGTATCTTAGCTGTTCCTAGGACTGCACTCTTCTGGACAGAGACCTCTGATGTTTTACCTGGAATCTGCTGTAGCCACTCTCCCAGTTTGGGGGTCACAGCCTCCAGTGCTCCAATTACCACTGGCACCACTGTTGCTCTTACTTTCCACATCTGTTCTAGATCCTCTTTCAGCCCTTGGTATTTCTCAAGCTTCTCGTGTTCCTTCTTCCTGATGTTGCTGTCGCTTGGGATTGCCACATCTATCACTACTGCCTTCTTCTGCTGTTTGTCGATCAACACGATGTCTGGTTGGTTAGCCATCACCAGTTTGTCAGTCTGGATCTTGAAGTCCCACTGGATCTTAGCTCGGTCATTCTCAACTACCTTAGGTGGTGTCTTCCATTTTGACCTTGGGACATCCAGCCCATACTCGTGGCAGATGTTCCTGTACACTATGACAGCTACCTGGTTATGGCGTTCCATGTACGCACTTCCTGCCTGCATCTTACACCCTGCTGTTATGTGCTGTACTGTCTCAGGTGCATCCTTGCACAGTCTGCACCTGGGGTCCTGCCTGGGGTGGTAGCCCAGCCTCTATTGATCTTGTACTGAGTGCCTGTTCTTGTGCCGCCATGATTAGTGCTTCTGTGCTGTCCTTCAGTCCAGCCTTTTTTTATGACAACAGATTTAACTGAAAAACCTGATCTTTCCTCATGTGGGCAATTTTACAGACCTCTAACTGCAAAGATCCAGTTACCTTTAAAGATTAATCTAGCAAAAGCTGAAACAGTTGTGCCTTTTGTTTTACAGGCGCCTGGAACTACAAAGGTTTAAGAGGAAACTTGGGGCTGAACTATGATGACCATTTAAGGCCCAATGATCTACCTAGCTTGAGGTGTAAAACAGTTCTGTCACCGGATTGTTACCACTCCAACTCGAGGACCTTTTGGTTCACTACATCTGCTTGGTAATTTGACTCAAACAGCAAAAGCTGTACACAGAATATATTCATCGTGATTTTTAATTATCAATGTCAAAAAACCAAACACAATACCTAGTTTAAGATGAAAGGCCAGAGAATCAAAACACACTTACAAATAAAGTAAACATGAAAAAAAAATGTTTAAAACATCTTCATGCCTAATCTAATGTTTGGTGTGCTTGCTGTCTCTGCTGCATACTCTACATCAACCCATTACCAATACCACAGTTGTTAATACGTCAAAAACAAATCACTCACTTTTTACTTAGAGACCAGGAGCAAGAAATAAAGGACCAAGTGTAAGAAAAAGAGGGAAAAAAACAAGGAGAGGAGGAGTTTGAGATCAGGATGAATAACTACTGTACATGCATTACTTTAATAGATGCCTGCCAATGCAAAAAAAATCCCATCATTCCCATCACAGCTGCACTCATTAAAATAACTACACTCATTATTGTATCCCATCTGTGCACAGAGTTTAGTAAAAAAGAAAAAAAAGAATTAATGATGCTTGATTCTGATCAAGATGAGTGGGGAAAAAATAATTTATTTTTTATATTACGTGTCTATCTGGATGCATTAATTAAATATTAATCAGAAATGTATGATTACACATGCATTTCAGGATCAGATATACAGTTTAGGAGAACATGGGGAAATATGAGTGGACCAAGGACTGGACACTTAAGGGACATGCAAGTAACACTGTGGCCTTCATTTAAACTTGACTAGTCCTCAGTTCATTTGAAGAGGAGTGTTTTGCTATTTTCAAGGGGAACAATGTATGGCCAAAGTGAAAATACCTCAGTGCACCACAGAGTATAAAGGGCCCCTTAATGGAGGTAAAAACCAATCTAATTTCTATTATAGAGTAATCCAATGTTCACTTTCTCCATTATGAATGGTCATCAGCTCACCATCTGCTGGGCTACAGTGTTGATCAGCTGTGCAGGTGTGTTGTGATCTAACAGGATGAGACAGGTTTAGAGACATGCAGGCAGGTTAACACACAGCTCTGCTCCAATGTGAATTCATGAGTGCAGGTATGGAATCCTCAGTGGGGTGTGAGATCCCCCTGTCTCTGAAAAGTTTAATTTCTCCTGCAGTAAAAATTACTTAATCTCTAGCCAGAGTATATTTTTGCCCACTGTCTTCAGCACCAACAGTGAACTCCGTCACAGCAGAGACTCTTAGACACCACAACATAGAGGCAGACAGACACATACACATATGAGTACACACAAACACTCACTGTGTCGTAACCTTGAGATCTGGAGAACCATGAAATCAAATTGCATTGCACAGATGTCTCAGTGGAGCGACACATTTGGTCAGTGTGTTGAGCTGCATAGAAAACTCTTCCTGGTGCACTCACACGTGTCAACAAACCAGATAGAAATTGGATTTCTGTGTTTCATTTTGCACAGAGAGGGTCAGATCATTAATGTAGACCACTGTTCACAACAGCAGAATGAAAGAAACTACAGGGACCCGCCTGTACTGAATGTCAACATATGGCCTGCATGTATTTTACTTTATATCCATGTGCACATGTAGGTACATGTAATACAGAAATGCCAGATTTGTCATAATGCAGGAGTACATGCAGATGGAGAGCACATTTCAACACCAGGTGCAACAAAAGTGAGATTAAGCAGCCTGGAAATTTCAGAAATCTCATCCACTACTCAATCAGCTGTGTTTTAACATACTGTCTGACTCCCTCCCTCTCTTTTATATGCACTAATATGCAGCTTCCACTCACATGTCCTAACTCCAATAACTTCAAGGAGAGTGGATGTTTTTTAGAAATGTTTAGACAAAGCAGAAAACTTCTGACTTCCCACAGAAGGTATCAAAATGTAGAATAGTTTGTATCATGCATGATTTTGTTTCCCTGTCTGATTTTCTTTTAAATTGAAAAGATGAGAGCAGATTCAGGAGAAAGTCAGAGCTCCACCAGCAGAGTGGGACAGCAGCTCCACAGCCTTCATTCCATTTGTGTGATTGGCACAAAAGCCACATACACAGCAAAGCAAGAGAGAAAGAGTCTCTGCAGTATCACATCCTTAAACTTACAGATGTCAGAGCAGGACTGATGCATCATTCAACACAGATACTGTAGAGTAGTGGGAGCAGAGGGTGTCTAAAGCAGTATTATTCTGCTTTTATATGTTCTTTATAAATAATTTCTATAGCTTTGGGGTCAAAACAAGGTTTTCTTGTCTGGAGGTGGAATTTCCAGTTAATTCTCTTATAATTCAAAATCACACAACAGCCCATTTTATTTAAATTTTTTTTAAACCTTTATTTAACGAGACAGGAACAATGACGGTCTGGCAAGAGGGGAATAGCTTCTTGAGGGTAATGGGGGGTGGATACAGGTTTACACAGACAACATTTAGTGTTAAGGAACAGACAAAGCACTATCATGCAGAGGAGAAAGATTGAAAAGAGAGCAAGAGAAAATGCTGATACAGTGAGGGTATTAACAATACAGAGGGTAAAGACATAGTTAAAGTTTTTTAACAGACCTAGAAACCCTTAATAAACAATAAATCTATTGCTTGTGAAGGATGCTTGCATGTGTCTTTGGAGACGCCAAAGAGAAATAAATTGGTCTAGATATAACTTGGTTGTTTGTACATTATGCCAGTCACTGGGTGCGCTAAAACTGAACGCCATGCAACCAAACGAAGAACTGATTTTTGGAACTTTTAGTTGTATAAAATTAGATGACGAGTAGTGATGGGTGATGGGTAGTGTGTGTGGAGTGCTGGGCAGAGCAGGTGAGGACCCAAATGCAGGACACACAGTGCGGAGCAGGTAAAGTTCAAAAGGTTTATTAGCAAACAAAAGGCGAGCACACTTACTAGCTGAGTGGCTGATCACAGAGAGTCCAAACACGGTAATTCAAACAGAAAATCCAAAATCCAAAACAAAACTGGTAATCCAAAACAGAACTCAAAAAGAAACTCCAATAATCCATAGACAGGGGAAGACAGGACAAGGCAGGGCACAAGACAGGACTAAGCAACTCAAGGTACACACTGTACACAAAACAATGACCGGACAGGGAATGAACAGAAACACCAAACATTTATAAAAAGGGACTAACGAGCAGGGCGGGAGCAACACAGGTGAGTGGGATCACGGCTAACGAGGCAGGCAGAGAGACAGCATGGAAAACAGAGACAAGCAGGCAGGCAGAGAGACAGCAGGGGAAAGAGAGAGAGATGCCAAACACAAGACCATATATTAACTGGAACAAAAAGTATTTAGTGGACAAGCAAGCAGAAGGAACAGAGGAACTACAGGAGGAACAGACACCAGCAAACAGATAACAAATAAACGCACAAGGAACACAGACTGAAGCTGAGCACAAAACAGAACTCAGGTAGACATGGGCAAAATAACACATAAGAACACAGACCAGAAGTAAACACTAAGACACAGAACTAACAGAACACAAGACCAGGAACATGACAACTGACTAACAGGACGGAGTACAAACAGAGACGGGACCAACAGGAAAACAGGACTGGGGACTAAGACATGGAACCAACACACAGACTAAAGTCTCGTTTCCACTGAGTGGTGCGGTACGGTTCAGTACGGTACGGTTCGGGTCGGGTCGCTAAACCATGATCGGGGCTCGCGTTTCCACTGCCAACAGTACCCTACTTGATAGGCGTGGTGGATGAGGGAAAGTCAGCTGACGTCATTCACGCGCGAAGAAGAAAGCTGAAACCGCAAACAACAATTGTCGAGTTCCCTTGTAGCACGCGCAAGTGACGATTCTCTGTCAACCAATCACCGTTCTGCAGTGAGTCTAGCTCCACCTTTTAGTACCGTACCACTGTGCTAGGTACCCCAACGAAAGGGTACCCAAAAGTGGTACGGTACGGTTCGGCTTTTTGGTACCATTCACAACTTTTGACAGTGGAAACGCAAATAATTGCGTACCGTACCGAACTGAACCGTACCGCACCACTCAGTGGAAACGAGCCATAAATAAACAGAATAATGAAACTAAACAGAACTCAGAACAGGTGACATAAGTAACATGCAGATACAAAACCAAAACCCTCAGAACAAAAACCCCAAAACACAGCACACAGGACAGGATCGTGACAATGACTTCGTAATATATACAGACGACCGTGTGCATTGGTGAAGTGGTAGGTCTTTTAGGTATGGTGGAGTCAAATCAAGGAAGGTTTTGTAAATGAAAGTGAGCCATAGATGGTTTCCTCTAGCATGCAGGGATGGCCAACCTATGGAGGAGTATAGATTGCAGTTATGAGGTTTGTAAGGGGCAGTAGTGGCAAATCTGATAGCAGAGTGGTACAGAACATCTAGCTGCTCAAGGGCACCTTTACAAGCAAGGACTTCTCTATAGTCTAGCAGACATAGACCATTGAACTGGTCAACCTAGCCATCATCTCAACAATTGCCCCCCCTGAGAGACTTGGGCGGAGCCGCCACTGGTGCTGAGCTCCTTTGAGGCTTGAACTTCAGTAACAGGCTCCAGGGTGAAGCTGTAGGTAGGGTGGACAGGACCAATGACATCCAATGTGTTGACCTACGGGTTGGGGGATATTGTATTGGATGAAGTTGCAGATATAACTTTGTCATATAGATATCTAGATTTAATAAAGTGCTGGTTGAAGAGGTCAGCCATGCTGCCCTTATCCATTGTAACTAGCCCGTTAGCTACTAGGCATGTGGGCAGTTGGGATGACGGAGGTTTGTTTTGCAGCTCCATGACTGTAGGAGCAGGAGATTCCACTTTTATTTACTTTTAAATAATCAGAGATTTTGCCTTTCTGATGGCTTGGTTACATTTATTTCTTATCTGCCTGAAGGAAAGCCAGTCATCTCGTCTTGGAAAGCTGAGCTTTGCTCGAGATTTTGTTCTTGTGCTGGAGAAGATCAACCAGGTCACGGGCTAGAGCGGTTTTTAATCCTCATTTTCCTTAGGGGGGCATGTTTATTCACCACGTCATTGAAGAGGTCGTAAAACATAAACCATGCCTCTTCAATAGTAGGGATCAGGCTGCTTCTGAACCATTCAACAGTGGCCAAATCACGTAAAAAGGCTTGCTCATTAAAGGCCTTTTTCAGGCGCCTGTTTCATAAAAGGCCAGACCAT
Source organism: Lepomis macrochirus (assembly GCA_024633595.2). NCBI lineage: Eukaryota > Metazoa > Chordata > Actinopteri > Centrarchiformes > Centrarchidae > Lepomis > Lepomis macrochirus. The sequence continues at coordinate 26,954,275 of JALXJV020000009.1, read as the reverse complement.
TTAGCCGCGTATTGATTACGAGTAAAAGATATAAAACAGTGATCACTAAGGTCATTAGGTCATAAGGTCACACCAGATTGGTCCAGTTTGGGGTTGTGGTAAAAATTACATCAATGAGAGTTGCCTTTTTAGGTTTTAACTTTTTAGGTCATAATTTGTAGGATCTGTGATAATTTGAGTGAGGTTCAAGAGGTCAAATTGGCACAAGACTTGATCAGGAGGATTTAACATATTCCAGTTAAAATCAAGGAGGATGAATTCAGATTTGATATATGGCGCTAGGGCAGAGCTCAGGGTAGCTAGAGCACAGGCTGGTGCTGAAGGGGGGCAGTAACATCCACTAACAGTTATCATGGAGCATTTATATTGCTTTTATTTTTCTCATCATTTCAAGATTATAGATACTAATTATTTTGCAGCAGTTCTTCCTTGAGATCTTCCAGACCTTGTGAAGGCTAATATTTCATGGTGTATATTAAATAGTAATGCGACTTTAGTGAGAGGCTTATCTCTATGATATAAAATGGATTAAGAGCAATTCTCAGAGCACTCAAGGACATTGAAGCATCTCATTCAGTGGAAAGTTCAAGTTCATTTATTTCTATTTCTGAAGATACATTAGAAATCCAAATAATCATCATCTTCTCACGGAACCTATGTGACAGCAGCTCTGAAACAGTTTGTTTCCTTGTGATTAGCAACATGACCAAACATCTTCAATTCATTAATACGTTAATTAGAAATATGTATGGAAATTGTGATTTTACTGCAATATGACTACCCATACAACCCTAATACACACGGTGTTCAAGCAGCTCTCTCTTTCTAACATAAACACACATTAAAATGATGGTCTAACATAATGTGCATCTGAAGTACTGGAACAAATCGTCAATCTGAAGAGAAGAAACGCACCTGTCCTTTTGATTTACAATAGGTTAATTTGCATTAGGAAGAGTGATGAATGGCATCATTAGTCTACCTCTGAGAGGTCAGGGTGGGAAATCCAGAAAATTGACATTCAAGTAGTCTCTTAAGTGAAAAAAGACAAAAAGAAAATATGAAAAAAGTCAGCAGTCCTCCAAAGTGAAGAAGCAAATGGAAGATGGCAAAGCAGAAGAAGACTGGGTAACAAGATGCTTACGTGGTCTGACTGCCGAGCGTCTCCTCTCCACTTAGGAAATAACATAACCTGAATCACAATCACCTTCATCTCTCTGCTCTTCAGTGTTTGTACAACTACCACAATGTCACAGTGCCTCCCTCCTCCACACAGAAACTGACTGGTGATGGATTTGCTTTGCTGCACAGGGATTGATAGTGACAGAGAAGCTGTGTTGAAGTTTACAAAGAAAGGTTCGAACTGAGCACGAGCAAACACATAGCTGAGTAGAAAGATGAAAGATGACTGTGCTGATACAACAAGGGACATTTCATTATTCATAACCTATTATCATAATCATAACGTCTAACATGTTGGATACATTCGCACAGCTGAAGTAAGCGGCTGTGTGGAGATAAAAATGGCCACTGAGCTTCTGTTTGCTTCCTGATATCACAAGGACTCTGAACCTGGCAGAAAATACAAGTTCAGTCAACTTAATGTGTATTCTACCAACACTGAAGCCACGGGCACAGATGGCCTAATCAGTATTGAGCTCTATCTGCCCATATCACATTATCACTAACAGAAGTGTAATCCAGTGTGTGCTATTAAAATCATTTAGCACTGCCTTTCAATAAACAGGAAAATGCTTATTTATTATTTCGATATGCGATTATTCCACCAGGTGTTCTGTAAATGAAACCCTCAAATTAGAGATGACAAAATTAGTTTGTTGACAAAAGTATATCCGATGTAGTCTGGATGTCTCGTCCACCCTGGTGGAATTTAAGTGGAACTAACATAATACATATAATCCAGTGGAGCCTTGGGGTGTAAAATATGAAGCTGACTAAGATTGAATAAGACCAAAAAATGTTGTAGTCTCTCTACATGCCTCCCTGCTTCCTCTCATCATTCTTATCTTTTCTCTTTTTTCTTTTGTTTCTTTATTGACATTCTTCACATTTCCTTTTACCTATCTTTATCTTCCTTTCCCCATCCAATCTCTCCAGTTCTGTCCCAGGCTGATCTGTCTTTATCAGGTCTTAAACCACATTCCCACAACACTGTTCATTCTGGAGGACCATTTAGTCTCAAGATGCCAAGCTTTTTGCTCACATCCATTTTAACACCTTCCTCATCTTTTATTTATTTCTTCCTCCATTCACTGAGATCTTCCTCCCAACATATTTTCAGATGGATAAGGAAAATAGATTCAGCTCCTTTTGAGAAAGTTAGAGAGAGAACAGAGCCCCTGTGACTCAACACTGCTGAATTTGATTAGTATTTGGAAAGGGAAACATTATTCATGTTCCTCGTTCTTAATGAATGGAGCATCTTAGTGTCAGTTTAACTAAATCTCTTTAGTTAACAAGTGAAGAGTTTGCCAGGCAGCATACAGTGGTTCGGACACAACATTTAACACACATAGTACTATAGCCATAAATCTGATGTCTGGCTACAAAAGAAGTTTGTGTGTTTTACTGAGAGCTGTCACACTCCTTAAAATCCTTCGATGTATATTGTGAATTTAGATCTAGCACACACACACACACACACGCACACACACACACACACACACACACACACACACACACACACACACACACACACAAAAAAAATCCCATTTCTATCAGAGTGACGTGTTTTTTTGGTGAATTACCATATAAATAACTGCCACTGCTTATCCAGCTCTGTTTAAGAACCCAGAACATACAGAAAAAGACCATGTGAGAAAGTAAGAAAGTGTTACTAACATCTATACTGTCTCATCTAAATATGACTAATAGTTTTATACATTTTTCTGTGAAATATTTTTGTTCAAGTGGACAGCGGGGCAGTTCAACCACGTTGAAAGTCTTTAGTCGAGTGTTTTACAAGACTGATTTAAAGTAGATCTAATGTGTCTTGACACTGACCCTCTAATAAAGTGAGAACAGATCTTTCCATATCTGAATACATGTATTCAAGAGAGAATGAAATCCTAAAAAATCTGGCTGATTATGCAGCTGCCTCTGCAGCCACATTTATACCAAGTTTGTCACTGTACTGCTTTTAAGAGAGATTCACTAAATATTAGTCAAAATAAAGGCCATTTGTAGTGTCTGTTGGACCAACAGCATTTTGTGGTGGATGTTTGCCTGTTTCACTAATTGGGTGGTTGTGTAGCTATTGGAATATGATAGCTCAAGAGTTCTTGACACATGTTTAAAGACAACGGTTCTTCATATAGTTTTATTGTTTCCACATGTTTCCACTTCATTTAATTTAGCTGACCTCTGGCACTATGTCCAAGAATGTAAAAGTATTTGAACTCAGGCATATTGTTCTGACACTTTTTTCAACTGTCAGCTTTATTTAGCAGATAAACCAGAGCCATAGTAGAGCTGTCTGTATCAGTTAGTCTGAAGAGTCCTACAGCAGGCTGAGTAGCTCAGAGGAATTGAAGTGAGTGAAGTAAGTTTGTTAAGGATGCTTTTGCTTCTGACTTTCTAATGAAGTCAAAGGTCATTCTGGGGGGCAAAGACCCTTCCAATAGGGAGACACAAACAATCACATTTGTGCTGAGGAAAGATGTTCATTAAAGAGATCTTTACTTTGGCTGACAGGAAAGAGAGACACAGTAACAGTGAGATCAAAATATGAAATTGATGATACTTAATGATACTGGCTAGATTACCCAGGAGGTTTATCCTGAAGGCATCTTACATTTGAACCACAATAATTTAGTCCAAATGTGGGAGCTTTTTCATAAACTGGGTTTGTACCAAGGAACTAAGTCTACCTGAAAATGCAGTGAGTTTGTACGCAGAAACATTCAAGCAGCCCTCTTGTATTCATATTCATTCCAGTTCTCCAAGATTTAAGATTTAAGATTTTCCCTTCCAGGAAGAAAATAATGATTTGTAAAACAAATCAACAAACCAGCAAACTCAGGCCCAGGAGCTCAAGCAACACAGAATACAACATTAGCACCAAAACTAACATCCAGTTACAATTTCAACAGTGAGAAATAATGTGCAACGACAAGATGAAACATAGAAAGGACATTCACTTTATTGTGTCTTTTCAGATAAGGTTTAATTGTCTTTATCTCATTATGAGCAGATAATGACAGCAGGAAAGAAACAGTTTACAGCTACAAATGTTTTTATGTCACGGGACATTCCTGTATTCAGCTGCTGCGAAAAGGAGACTTTACACTGTCAGAGTGACAAACTGACTGTAATTGTTCCTGTACACTGAGAGAAGCAGGATACACTGAGCTTCCACTCGCCTTTTACATCAGTGTCACTGAGGCACAGAAAACCAAGGACACCTTTTCAGATCTGCTGACACAATTATTACAACATTCTGAAAAAAGAAATATTGTAGCCTGATGTAGTAAATAATTTCCATGGCCAGCTACATCTGCATCATCACACCTACCTATTCCAACACACAGTCTCATCCACAGCAGTGCATTTTCCCATCAAATATACAGGATTTCACCTATTCCAGGTGAAAGGTGCCAGCAAGTAAGCAGCTGTTAAATCTGCTGAACTGTGTCAGAGAACTGAACTGACCTTTATATTTCTTTCTGTTTGGAAGAAATATACTTCCTGCCTGTTCCTGTCAAAAACAATCATTAACTTTCACAACAGTCATTTTCCGCGACGATAATAATTAAAGCTGCAGGCAGAGTTGGACAGGCCCTCGCAGAGCATGTTGTGGCCGCTAGGCAGTTGCCGTAGGTCGTTGACATGGCCCAGAATAATCATGTGCTTCGGACGTCACTTCCTATGTCCCCTATGTGGCGCGAGAGAGCACCTGCTAGTTACACCTTAATTAACAGTATGTGATGTGTGGACCTACTGTGAAAGTTTAATGTAAATCAAACAATGATTATAACCCAGGGTTTATTTCCTGTTGACAGTAGGTGATGCTATGACTATAACTGAATATCGGCATGTAGATGTGTTCGGGGGGGACCAAGCATCAAGCATGTAAAGTTTGGAACAGATCTGAGCATGTATATTTTGAAGTTACAACAGCTTCCTGTTTCAAGGTGAATCACTGATTTGAACATCACACCATGGACACACCCTTGGATGAAAACCAACAGATAGCACAACGTTTCATCTTCAATACAACTAGATTACACACCATAGATCTGAAGGTGATCAGATTAATTCTGTAGGAGGGGGTAGAGTGCAGATCATAGCAAAAATCACAAAAATTAAATTACATTCAAAATGGCTGCCTTCCTGTTGGGTTTAGAGTAAGATTCTAAGAGGCTTTTTTGTTGGTCTGCACGTGATATATCTGCCACAAAAATGTCAAATATTTTGGAGAACATGACCCGGGGCGGCGCTAGCCAATCATTTTGCCACACCGATGCACGAAAACCCATGAAACTTTTCATGAGACTTGAATTGAAGCTGCCAAAAATGCTTCATTGGCTGAAAGAAAGAAAGAGAAAGAATTCTTCAGTTTCAATATGGTACTCGCATATTTCACACTCAAATAATTATAATAATTATGCTCTATTTAGAGCATAATTTTAGAGTCAACAGTTAATAATAGAAAATGCATTTACTTTTTTCACTGGAACAACAATTTTAACACACAGCACAGTGCAAACTACATTGTTGGGCCTTTCCTTTACGTAGATCTTGGTCTACAGTGGTGGTCCTGCTGCTGTCTCCCTCCCCCTGATGTATGAGGGTTGATTGGACTCTTTCTCCTCATTTTATTTTCTACTTTATAGCTGTAGAGCAGCTTCCAGAGTATTTTATTGGTTCTTATCTGTCTTACAATCAGTAGAAGGAGTCACACTGCATTTGTCATATCTGACAACTCTTCACTTGTCCACATAAACCTGAAAAATGAATGAAATTTGGCTCACCGTGCTCAGAGTGATAACTTTCTCTATAGTTTAAAGGGCTGACATTTAAGAGTAAAATGATCAGTATCAGAATCTGACTGTAAGACTTTAAAATATGAAAGTGTGACAAATGTTTTAAAATATAGAGATAATGAATGGAATTCATTTGAGATGTCATCTCCAACGATAAAAAAAAAAAAAAAAAAAAAATATATATATATATATATATATATATATATATATATATATATATATATATATATATATATATATATATATATATATCAGAACAAAAACATCTTGATCCCACATGACTGAGAGCAGACTGTCCTGGAATATAGATGAGTCCTGATCTTACCCCGATGGGAGATTCTACATTACTCATACTAATTTATTTAAGCTTAGCACTGAGTGGTATAAATTCAGATACATTTAATACAGGACATGTTTTAGGGCGTGTGGTATATCTTCAGGTGTCTACTGGTTAGATAAGAAAAAAATATTTTATCACTTGTTTAGTCATATGCATAAAACATGTGTATTATGTATTCAATTAAAAATATCTTAAATGTATCAAAACATATCAATGTTTTGTTAATTTGGGTACATCACAGTTTGTCTCAATGTCTTATTTGTGCCATCAGCAAGTGATGTGTGAAATTGTGGGTGATGTCACTCTGCATAAACTAACACGCCTTTTGTTAGTGCAACAGCTGTGATATTTTTTCCCCTCATAAAATCAACACCTTTCCTTACACTACCATACCGACATGCGAATCCACTGTCTTGCACATGTCCTCCCAACCTTGGACTGAGCTTGATGTGTAGGGCAATAAACAACACGGAACGAATGGGACAACTTTTGTTTCTCGTCTTCTGATCCTGAAGTATCATAATTCTTTTTCATTCAGGTTAATGAAGCTATTTGCTAGGCAGGGACTAGCATTGAGGAAACAGTTAGCAGATTGAAACACTGCTACAGGAAACTCCAGGAGCAGCACACAAATATGACGAATGGGATGAATATGCTTCAGTGGTGAGTGGTGCGTTCTCTCATGTTCTCCATGGAGGTATCTGGTCAGATCATTGATGGTGTCATGTACTTTAGGCAATGATGTAGTGTGAGAATTCTTTCTTTGGAAAAATCAATTCTGAATTTGACCCTCTGACTTTTAGAGATAAATCTTTGTCAAGTGGAAGCCTTTTACCACTGCTTTCTTTCTCACTGTATCGTTCTTTCTTCTCAAATTATTATCCTGACCACGGTAACATGCAAACGATTAACAGAGATCTGTTTGTTTGTGGTTTGTCTTTGTGGTTTGGAGCAGGTGCAATGGTCTCATCCTCAATACTTCCAAAACCAAAGAGATGATAGTGGACTTTGGGAGGCGTAAGTTAAATCATCTGCCTGTGGTAATTGAGGGGGGAGACATTGAGGTGGTCCAGACGCACAAATATCTGGGAGTCCATCTGGACCATAATCTGGACTGGTCAATACATGTAAATGCAGCTTATAGGAAGGGTCAGAGCAGACTCTTTTTTCTTAGGAAGCTAAAATCCTTCCAGGTATGTAATGAGATGCTGTACCTTTTTTATCAGTCAGTGGTGGCCAATGATATGTTCTTTGCTGTAGTGTGCTGGGGCAGCTGTATGACAGCCAGGGAGGGGAACCGACTTGACAAGCTGGTTAAGAGATGTCGGTCAGTGTTGGGGAGGAGGGTGGACTTTGTGGGAGACTTAGTGGAGGTAAGAATGAAGAGCATGATGAAATCCATCCTTAGCAACAGGAGCCACCCACTGCACGACACTGTGGTTGCTCAGCAAAGCAGCCGCAGTGACCGATTCCTCTCTATGAGCTGCAGGACTGAGAGGTTCAGGAGGTCATTTGTGCCGGCTGCCATAAGACTGCATAATGGATCTTGAAGTGCACGATTTATTTATTTATTTATTTATTATTTATGTATTATTAATGATATGTTCTTGTATGATTTTTATTCTATATTTAGCTTGTTTTTAATCTTGTACTGTTACCATTTGTGTTTTATGAGTGTATGGTGTCTGTTGGTAGACAACACACATTATGGGCCGATGGACATTTGAATTTCCCTGTGGGGATGAATAAAGGTTTTATCTATCTATCTATCTATCTATCTATCTATCTATCTATCTATCTATCTATCTATCTATCTATCTATCTATCTATCTATCTATCTATCTATCTATCTATCTATCTATCTATCTAACAATAGAGATCTGCGGCGAAAGCATTCTGACGCAGTGACTGTGACCTGTGCTGACTGTAAGATCAAAGCAATGTGATCTTAAAATCATCATGATATGACACATAAACACACTTTTGTGTAATGTGAGTCAAATGAATATTCATCATCGTACACTAGCATTTGTGAGATTTCTGCCTGTGTGTAGTGGAGGTGGTGACGTCTCGAGGAGGAGATTCTTCTAATCTCTCCACCACACTTCATTTGGCCTCTAATTAAAACTTAATCCAAAGGCTAAAAGGACCTCAAACCAAATGAAACATGGAGTGTGAAGTGTGGCACATTTAAAGTTCTCTCTAGGAAGACAAAAGTGCCTGAGTAACTCAAACATTCTGTAGCACATAAGGGTTTTAGACATTTGTTTTTTTTTCTCCAAAGAGTTGTTTTTATGAGTTTACTCTGGCTAGAAAAGTGTGATTTGGCAAGAAATGTGCAAGACATTTTAGTTATCATCATCTCAACATGCTGTAGTAAATGTTGCAGTGCCATTTAAAAGTACTGTAACTGTATGGAATGTGCTGTTCTAGGCAAATATAAAATCACTTAGTTCTGGCTATGAACAAAGAGAAACAATAATTATTTCTCTATGCTGCTGATAATATTCAACCATCATACAATAAAAATGGATCCACCAAACTATTTTTATTTTTATTATCTACACATCAGAGCTAGATATCCTCCCCACCCTACAAAATGCTGTTCCCTAGTCTGTCTTACTATTAGTACTCTCAGCTGTCTGTCTGCAGGGATTTAAGGCTAGCTCTTCTCTCTGCTCTGACGCCCGTGACAGGACCAGATGCTTCTGCTTAAATGATCGCTACAAGCTCCTTCCTACCACCCACCCCATCAGCAGGCTGCACTTAGTGAGAAGTAAATGTTTGTGTCGCTGTGTGTGTGCAAGCTGTCACGGTTCTCAAGGATTAGTTTAGGTTGCAGTCTGTGTTTTGTGGGTTTTCTCTCTCCCTCTCTCTGTGTAGTTGTGTGGTATGTGTGTCTGTCCAGGTGTGCTTGGCTATTCATCTGGGCGTCTGGCTCTCCCTCACACCTGCTCGCAATCACCTCATCTAAGCCCCTGCTTTCCAGTCTTTATTGGACTGTACCTAAACTCTTATGTTTTTCCTTGGTCTTCAGAGCATCTGCTGCTTTGTGCCTATCTGCCATGCCACGCCGCCTCCACACAGCCACACTCACCAGCCACAGCTTGTCAGCTGTCTCCACCATTACTCCACCTGGATACTCTGGATAACTGCAGCTGCACAACTTCCTTCATCCAACAAATCTTTATTTTCTTAAATAAACTTATTGTTACAACTTTTAGATCGAGTCTGGTCTGTACTTGGATTTGTCCACACTATAATATAACAGAGCTATAACAATATAACAATCTGGCTCACAATATGGACCCAGCAGATGGACTTGCTCTGAAAATCAATACTCTTGCAATCTGGGTTCCTATGGTCGTTTCCTGCTCCTGTGCTTTCACATGTTCCAGCAGCAGCTCGCCACATACACATCATATAGGTCCCGGGCAGCTATGGCTATTGGGTTATTATCTGGTATGGCTTCTCAGTGGGCTACAGCCTTGTGGCTCACCCTTATCTGACCCCATCAGAGCGACAGAGTCACAGATTAGCTGGTTTCGATTTTCAAGATCCCTTTCCCTCAATACAGCATGCAGCTCCAGACATCCATTATAGGAGCCCAGTAGGCCATCCCCTTGCTAGCAATTGTGGACTCAGGTGCCTTGGATGGACATTTTCTGGCATGGATTACTCATGTCACCACTCTCCTTAACCTGTTACTATCTGGTAGCCACCATGAGGTAGACTTTTGTTATAATTTCTCCTCTGTCTCCAGTAGTGTTAGGTCAAACCTGGCTGAAATTCCATAACATATAGAATGGTCCACCAGCTCCATAACCAGGTGAAGTGTTTTTGCCACTTTCACTGTCTTCAGTCTGCCCTTGCTCCTGGTCTTCTATGGCACATAGCTGTGGCCTTTGTCATGCTCATTCCTCTATCCCAAGGCAACACGTGATTGTGACAATAGTAGACAGGTTTTCTAAGGTGGTTCATTTTGTCCCTCTATCTTGACTGCCTTCAGCCTCTGAGACTGCAGATCTAATCATACAGCATGTGTTTAGACTTTATGACATCCCCTTAGATATCTTGTCAGATCACAGTCCACAGTTCTCATTGGTGTGTAGGGCCTTCTGCACAGCAATGGGTGCCCCCACCAGCCTCTCAGGAATATTATCCCCATACCAATAGGCAGACAAAGTGGACCAACCAAGCCCTTGAGACACCTCATCATGGTCCAAGAAACTTCCTTGGGTGGAGTAGGCCCAGACCTCTCTCTCCTCTGCGGCTACAGGTATGTCCACCTTCTTGGTCATACTAAGCTATGACCCTCCTTTCTTCCCAGATCAAGAGAAGGAAGAGAGAGTTCCCTCTGTTATGGCCAACATTGGTGTCGGCAGGTCTAACAGGCATAAACCCATCTGCTATGAAGCTTAGGTTACAGGCATCCATGAACGTACACCCGACGTTTAATGTCTCGCTTCTCAAACCAGCCTCCCCATGCCATCTGATACCTCCAGATTCCAGTTCCTGTTGGAACGGGAGGGTTATGGTCCGCAGGAGAGGTCCTGAATTCCCCAGAAGCATTTTTATGGATGACAACTTATTACGGCACCCAGACAAGCCAGGTAGAGCGTCTAGAAGCACGTCCGGTACTGTCATGCAGCCTACTTTAAGTAAACTAGCTCTTTGACCCTTTTGTGTGTTTTTTGGACTGTCACCTGTGTTTTTCCTTGGCTTTTAGAGCCTATGCTGCTTTTTGCTTATCTGCAATGCCACACCGCCTACACACAGCCATACTTATCCAGCCACAGCTTGCCAGCTGTCTCTGCCATTACACCGCCTGGATTTCCAGACAACTACGGGCACACAACTCCCCTCATCCAAGCAATCTTTATTTTGTTAAATAAACTTTGTTACAACTTTCAGGTCAAGACTGCGTCTGCACTTGGGTCTTTCTACACTAAAACATAACACATGTACCTCTACCAAATAAGTAAAATAAATGAAAAGTACCCTATATTCACAGAGTTCTGTGACTATGTTGGATTGTGTGTTTGATGATTCAAACACACTGTGGGATTGAAGAACGATGATCTGAAGGTTTGTTCCACTGAATAGCCTGACATAAAAACCAGAGGGAGTATGTAATGTCGTACCATTTCATGGACTAATTGCTTCATCAATCACACAGCACAGAGCAGCAGAGAGACCAACAGTGAAGATGCTGGAGTCAATTTCAACCAGACAAAACCATCTGAGCTCAAACACCAAATGAGTTTGCAGTCTGCAGAAATGTCTGTGTGTCTGTCTAGAAGATGTGCATTACTCTTTATGTCACTGGAGACTCTACCACCAAAAGTCTTCTTCATGATGTTTAGACACAGTCTGTTAGAGTGACTTAAGAAGTAATTAGAGCTGCAGGGACGGAAAACTATGAGAAGATAGAGAGATTCTACAAACACACAAAAAAGCACTAACACCCTGAATGGAATATCAACATTTTCATCACAGTGATGATCCCCATCAGAGAGGAGGATTGTTTTAGAGCTGAGCACTTCTGCTGCCATGCTGTGAGTGTTTTAGAAAGATTATCAATAGGAGAGGAATTTAGAAGTGTATGAACTATCCTTATCCAATGAACCAAACTAAGTAAATAATGATGATGGGGTAGACAGGCTTTGAGATGCTGGCAGGCCAGGAAATGTTTGAGGACGCTGTGGTTTATGGGCAGCATCTTAACCTCTAAGCTATGCGGGTGTTCCAATAAAAGTTGTTTCTGCCAGTCACTGTTCTCATTCCAACGCTCTTTGAGAAAGAGTGGGAGAGCAAAAGCCAGAGACAGACACTCAATATTCTAGCATTGGACTATGTGCAAAGGACAGAAAACTTTGAAATTTTGTCTTTCTCTTCTTTATTTCTTCTTCATTGCATCTGTCTGATATGTCTCTCTTGTTTCACCTTTCCCTCTCTGTATCTGACATTCTCTCCCTCCGATGATAGATGTATCGGGGCTTCATTACTTTCAGTCCTGCTGCAGTTCCATCTCACTTGTCAAATCCATTATGATGCATTCAGAACGTCTTTTTTAAGTAAATCTCGGTTAAAGGTAAAAGAATAATGAGACTAGGTCCCGGTAATTAGTTTGATGAGGCTCAGTAGTGGATGAGATCAACAGATTAAAGCAAAAAGGAAAGGAAATTTAGAAAAAAATAAAGTTTTAAATGCTTTTTTCTGGGATAAAATACAACAATATGGAGTATATTGAATGGCTGAGATGAGTACTTGAATAACTAAAGTGGACACAAGTTCAGAGTGGAGGAAAGAGAACAGACACAATGTGTTTAAAAGACACTGAAAACACATTAACAATTATATTGGATTCACTGGCAGAAAACCATGTTAACAAAGACAAAAAAATCGACATCCCCATTGTTACACACAAGCAAGTACATATCAAAATGCAGCACTAGCTGGCACCAAAAGAAAGGACTCAGTAGTACAGTATGTCGGTCTGCATGACACAACATAAATAGCAGGATCTCACACAAACACACAGACAAACAAAAACATTGTTGTGATAATATTCAATCATACACACAACCATTAACACATTTGTCTTGCTCATCTCTGTCACCATCCCTCTATTTTCCTTTTTTTATGGCCAGTTTCATTCTGTCTCAACAATTATATTTGATGGCAACACAGCAACTTTATTAACATTCACTCTATTAAAAAACATTTCTTTCAAATTACATTTGCAATATCTGACATTCTTTCTTTTTTTCTGAGTGAGATTTTAATCCTCCTTTGTAAACTGAATTAAAAAGTTTACACAGGATGAGTTTAAATATGAATTTGCTGACTCTTGTAACCCACAGCAGATGCTCCAACCATGCATGCATTCTGTATTCAGTGGAATCTACTTCACTCAATGCAGCAATGCTATTTGTGTGGCTGTGGACTGAATACAAATGTTTTTGTCTTCCTGTTCACTTGAAGAGTAACAGTCAAAAAAAGGATGGGGACTCTCTGTCCGTAAAATGAAGAGTGTTGAACTTAGATGACGCTAGAGATGATTAGTGAGTGCAGTTGAATTACTTAAATGAGACAGGACAATCAAGACACCTGGTTTGAACAAAGTACATGCTGCGTTAAACTTGTTGGGGAGGTAAGGTCAGGTTTAGGTAAGGTTTGGTTATTAGCTGAAAATAAAATATATTCTAGAAGTATTAATGAAAGTATTAACATTCAAAAGTATTAATTATCATTAATAACTTTTGGGGCCCACCCTGGAATCAGGGACCAAATCCAAATATGACCCAAATTACGATCAGTCTAAGAGGTTTTTCCACCTAAAGATGCAATAGTCAACAATAGTCAGACTAGGCCATCATAACCAGCACATACTACAACATTATACAGAAATAATCAATGACTTCTTAAAATTAAAAAGTATTTTTCTAACTTCAGCACATTTCAATGATCAATAACTATAGCAAGTAAACTACCTTTAACTATTCTAAGCAAATCGGAAATAAAGCCAACAAAAGACAAAGCACACAAACATACATCACAAACCAGTCAGCAGGTGTGTGTGTGTGTGTGTGTGTGTGTGTGTGTGTGATAAGAAGGGTGAAAGACAGACAGAGGGGGGTGGACGTGACCATGATTTTAAAATCAAGATTGCTGTTCAGAACCATTGCTGTTCAGGGAATTCGGAATCAAAATGGCGGACAATCTCTTTATTCTACCCTACAAACAGGGCAATGCACACTGACACAAGGTTGCTGGTAGGTCACCGGTCAGGCTGGCTGCAGATGTTACGTAGCGTGTTTTGGGGGCTTAGTCAATGGGAAGGAGGAGAGGACAGGCACACCAAAGCAAGGTTTATGAGATCCTGGTTTCCCGTAGCTAGATCCAATATACCACAATCTATCAGCCACCAGGAGCAAATTTTACACCCACCAGCGGGTGCTGGCTTTGGTTTAGATAGAATGTCTCTGCACTCAGACCCCAAAACTATACAAATCATAATTACTGAGGCAAACAACAGCTATAACTTTATCAGGAACTGGTAGGGAACATTACATTCAGCTACCGTGTTACTGGACTTGTGAAAATACTGATATTCATCATACACAGAGTAATAGAAATGAAATGGTTGCAGCCCAACAGTATGGTACTGGACAAAATCAATGTGTGTATTATGGAAAAACATACCATGCAACACAACAAGACATGGCAGTTATTTAAATATCATCTCGTAATCTTCAACAGAAGATTCACCACATGAGCTTGTGCAAGTTAACGCAGTTATAGAACATATCTTCAGCCAATATGTACAAAAGCCTCTTATTTGATTGCTTTTGATTGCACTGGTCCTTCGGCAGCAGCAACAGGAATCAGTGAAGTCGACTAATATTGAGACGGAAGGGCACAGCGGTTATCTTCTTCTCAGTTAAGCGCGGGTTTGGCCATCTCCTTCTGCAGGCGGGAGTTTCGTTATGTTGTAAACAACAACTCTGCTCAGGACTCAAAATAAAATGTGTTCTCATACAAAAGTAAAACAGAGGTAAAAACAGAGCAGCTTGTCCCGTGAGTTAAATCTGTGTTCACGAAAGACAAAGTTCAGCACTGAAAGAAAATACTTCCTGTAGCTGCTGTTGCAGCTGGGAATGGCAGAGTTTGTTTACCTCCTTACACTTGACTGACGAACTGGAAAATGGCCAAGAGCTCAGAGCTCGGGCCTTTTTTATGTCTTCGGACATAAAATGTCCACACTTCTGGGGTTTCCTCTACCACCATGAAGGCTCGACCAATAGAAACTGTCAGTTTGGTTTCAACATAAAATTTACAGAGGATTTTGACACATTTCTTTTGTTTTCCAGGCCTTTTTTTAGCCAGCCCACATGGTCAGGCTTTTTTCTGTTTGTGTGTCTCTTTGTCTATTGGCCTGCCCTTTTTCTTATGGTCATAAGGCCCAGCATACTGCAGATATTGAAGCATGAGCATGAGCATAAAGTATATTAATGTCTAAATGCATTAGCAGTTCTCAGTACAACAGTACATTTAGGAACAGGCTGTTGCCTCACAGCCACTAACAACCCAGCGTGTTTGTCCATATAACCATCCATTTCTACAGTCAAATCAAACTGGCAAATAAATGGAAGATCAGACACAGCGAGGGAGCTATTCTGACTGACTAAAAATCTTTGTGTCTGTGGCAAGACACTAAATTTATACACAACATATTAATTGATCATCAGCTGATCCACAACAATCACATGTGACACAGAAAATGTCAGAGTTGATCTTACAGTCAGTTCTCAGGACCACACGCATGCAGACACACACGCACACATGTCATCTTACCTATAAGACAAAGGAGAGAAGACAAACTAAAAGATGACATATTGATGACATTACAGATATTAGATTACAGATCTTCAACAGTGTAATTGTTTATTTCAGCTGCAACCACAAGTCACACTCTATTGGCCAGTCAGAAATCAACAACATTAGTCACAATGCCCTAATGATCTGGAAAATACCAGAGATCAATCATCCATTTTGAGGAGTAAAGACCAACATAATCTGAGCCTGCAGAGTAAACTGATCCTCCTGCAGCCTTCTTTCCTCAGAAGAACCAAACACTTTTTAATTGTGCTGGTTCAATGTGGAAATCCATTCAGAGGTGAGGAACTTCACAAGAGATTTCCAAGGTTATTAAAGAAAACAAGAGACTAATATCTTCACTGCACCTCAAGGCACCCATAGGTGTTCCTTATCATGAGTAACACATTTTCACAACGATTCTGTTCCTAGCCAAAATACATATGATCTTTTCTCAGAGGGAATTCTCAAACATCTGTTGGTCTTGGCAGCAGTGAACAGAATTCAGAGAAAAACAATGATGACAAATGATGACATCCAGGTCTGATATTTTCAAATAAAAAGCCAATTTCCTGATGTGAGGTTTACATTGACCATAAGAAAGCATTAAAAGGATCAACATACTTCTCACCAGTTTAACCAACATAACTGTCTAGATGGTGGAGATGAGTTTATCTGTACGTGCCAGAGGTAGTTTCTCTCTGATATTTAACCTTAAAGTCTTGTATAATCACAGAGAATACATCTCTTTCTCCCTGAGGCTGAATCCTTTATGCTATGTTTGTCTCACTAAAAGAACAACTCTTACTTCACTTTACATGTTAAAGTTGCTGTAAGCAGAACTGTGAGATACACATTATCCTCAACCTTGGGATGTGTACTGAACAATATTATAAACACAGCACTTATAAACACAGCACTTTTGTTTTGGCCCCCATTCATCATGAGCTGAACTCAAAGATCTAAGACTTTCTCTGTGTACACAAAAGGCCTATTTCTTTCAAATACTGTTCACAAATCTGTCAAAATCTGTGTCAGTGAGCGCTTCTCTTTTGCTGAGATAATCCATCCACCTCACAGGTGTGGCATGTCAAGATGCTGATCAGACAGCATGGGTATTGCACAGGTGTGCCTTAAGCTGGCCACAATAAAAGGCACACAATTTGTGAACAATATTTGAGAGGAATATGCCTTTTGTTTACATAGAGTAATCTTAAATCTTTGAGTTTAGCACATGATGAATGGGGACAAAAACAAAAGTGTTTATAATTTTGTTCAGTGTACAAGCCAAAACCACTACTGTTAAAACTGTTTGTCTTACAGTAAAAACTGATGTCAGATGTTACATGAATAAATGGCTTCCTGATTTGTGTTACTATAGTAATTTCTATACATATGTATTTTTTGTGATAGCAATTGTTTATGGTGATGAACTGATTTATGCTTCATGATGGAGTTTTTCTTATTAGTTTCCTCTGCTTAGTTCACGCTCATAAAGCTTCTCTGCCAAACACAGCAGCATGATAAATTATCACCGGGCCTTGTTAGAGAAAGACAGAGTAGGTGGAACAGCCACCTGTGATTGCAACGATACTCGGTAGATGGGGAAAAAAAGAATGAGAGCAGATTGTTCACTTAAATGAGAAACAGGAAGACCAGAGTTAAGCGGCTAAAGGCTAAAGCAGATGCTGCTTCTCAGACAGTGATTGATGCTTTTAGATTATGAAAAACACTTATGTTACAGTTATGTGCGGTTTTATGGGCCCCGTTGCCTTTGACTAATTCATTTTAGGTACCAAAACTTTTCAGATAATCATAACCAAACAATATCAAGGAACACACTGTGAACAACTTCACTCTGAATGAGAGTCCATAGGTTCTCTATAGCTGGCAGGCTGCCCACTAGAGGACCAACACTGAAAATCTGACCTGAACTTACATTTTCAGCTACACAACTGGCATAAAATGTACCTAAATTTAAGACAAATAAAGCACGTTTGTCAAATTCGCACACATTTGACTGGGAGGCACCCTGAGCACCATCAACGTGGCACAAAAACTCCAAACACCTGGCAACACCTTTTATACTAGTAGTGTCAAAACCCACATCATAACATTTCCTCTTTAGTGATGCAGCACACAGTAAAATGTATTTGTATAACATATAAGTGTAAAAAGACTCCAGTCACAAGTGAACATGAGACAGATCCTGGATCTGCTCTGTAGACAGTTAATAATGGAACAATATGTTACTATGACAGCAGCCATGGTACTTTTACTGTGAGATGGGCACATTTTCTGATTCGTAGCTGTGAATCCTGCAGAATTAAAACTAAAAGTCAGAGAGAACATAGGCTCACTGATACTGATTTTACAGTCTAAAATCACAGCAGTAGCACAAGGGCGATTGTCCATCAGCTTCGAATTCCTTACCTCTCACAGATTTGATTCATAATGTGTGAGTAACATCCAGCCTTCACTATTTCAATATTCAAAGGTAAACTGAATGTCAGTGTGAAACTTGAAGCATGGGTTCTCTGTGCTGTGAATGACAGATGATGAATAACAAGGCCTACTTATCCTCCTTTCTGGTTACTGAGAGCATGGTCAGTAGGGAGAGTATTACCAAGAACCATAGCACTGTCACTGAGAAAGCAGCTGCAGAACAGTGAGTCGAATGGGGGTCATGTGCTCCATAAGAAGCGTAAGGGCGCGCACTGGACACAACAGATGCAATCTTGCCCCCCCACCCCAAGTCGGTGGGTAGAAAGCATTTGAGTGTTTGTTCTTGACCTGAACAAGCACCTTACATTCTTAGGGACAAAGGAGGGGTTTGCTCTTAACATTACCTCATCGTCTGGTTGGCTATGTGCACGTTTTCAAGATTCAGTAGGTGAGTATGTGCATGTGATTGTAGGAGGTAGTACCCATAGGGTCAAGTAGAGGCGGAGCATGTGTGAGATAGAACAATCTTTTATTTGCAGCCTACAAGAAATATTAATGTATATATCTGAGTTTACCGCCACAAACGCAATTTATTCCTGTCTGGGATCCAAATGAAAAATGTAGTTCTTAGATAGGAATATGTGGCATTTGTGTTCATGTGCTCTCACGTCACAAAATTAAATGTAATTTAACAACTTTAACAGAGTTTACACAGCACAGTGGGACACTTCAGTCCACAGGGAGAATTAGCATCTAAATATTAATACGACTAGAAGGTATCTCTAAAAAACAGAACATGACACTGAATAATTCATTTCTGCCTTACTGCCTTTCCATTACAGTATGGTGTTTATTTGCTGGAGTGAAGCAACAGCTGCAGTATCACTTCATAAATGAGGTAATGGAGAAGGGAAGATGATCAATAGCTAGTTGAAGGAGAATAGTAGGATTTTGTTGTGACTGTGGTCTTTAGAAAAACAGTCACTGGTGTGAGGGCTGATTAATTTAAAGCTGCGCTTGGGAAATGAATGTTGTTACTTCAGAAACACTGTTAGAAATAGAGTGAAATTGTATTTGTACCCAGGCAATGAAAGCTTTATTTTAGCAATAAGACAAACCACCAATAACATCACCATTACAATCTGGGCTGGAATAACTCACTTTTCTTGTGGTATCTCAAAATCAAACTTTAGAACAGTAACTCTGTGATGTGGATGTGGACACCACCACAGGTTGATAACTCAGCTGATGCCTCTCTTTGCATTCATTGGCAGATTCCATCGAGATACCTTATGTAAGCTGTCATAACCTGCCTGCCTAACGCTAACACAACAAAGCTAATGCTAACGCTACAAAGCTAACGTAACTAATGCTAACACGTAACTCACGTAAGTAACCGATTTTCAGCGCTTTGTTAAAAGCTAATCAATATCCAGTATATTGTTATAATTAGTCATTCTTCGGCCCCCTTCTCTCTGTGTTGTGCTTCTTTCAATGATAAACTTTTCTCAAACTAGAAAATATGAAATAAATAAATATTAATCCAAATGGCCCCATTTCACATCATTTAGTGTAACTGGCTTGTGTTCAGCTAGGTCCTCCTACTGGCACTTCCTTGTAAGTGCATTGAAGGCCGGGTAGGTTTGCCGGTGTGGTTGTTTTGGGGGTCTTTCCATGTGTGCACATGGATGGGCAGAAAGAGGCTCTCCCATGAGAAGTAGGTATCAGAGGAGCTCCTTCTCCAAGTGACTCCGGCAGCTTCGATGCCACACGGACCGCTACAGGAAATCTTTCCTACCGCAGGCAATATCACTCTTTAATATGTCATCAATGGGTACCAGATAGGATTTTTTTATACACCACACTACAGCACTATACTATATATTATACACCACACTACTGCACTATACTATATATTATACACCACACTACTGCACTAAGTGCAATCTGCAAAATTGGTTTTATTTACATTTAACATACATTTTTAGTGTATTTTATTCTTTTTTAAAGCACTTGTACATTTTGTTTTTCCCATCCTGTATATTTGCAGATATCTGTTCTTCTATTTTATTTTATTCCTATTATTATTTCATGTATATTGTATGTATGTATATTTCTTTTTCCTAGTATCTCATTTATTTTTTATTTTTTGGTATTGTGTGACTGAGGAACCTGTGCTGCTGTAACACCGTAATTTCCCATTCTTTTTGGGATTAATAAACATCTATCTATCTATCTATCTATCTATCTATCTATCTATCTATCTATCTATCTATCTATCTATCTATCTATCTATCTATCTATCGGTTATCAGATCGGTGAAAAATAAATAAATAAATAAAAATCCATATCGTGTATCATCATCAAAATGCCTGCTGCGTTCTGTACCGGGGTTAATTACTGTTGTTCTCCGCCTTAGGCTTTCCATGTATGTCCATGGATGGGCATGTACCAGACCTGCTTGGAAATGTTTGTGTTTTATTATTGCCATGCACTGTGAAGAAATCACTGTAACTTGAAGAAAATCTAATGCCATACTGTTGGCCTCACCCCCCTCTGTTCAATGAGGTCAGAGACACCTTGTAGATACTTTGTGATAGGCAGGGTTGCATAAGTATGCATGTCCAACTATTATTATGTAGAAGGAGTAAAGAGCAGTATAACAGTGTGTGAAGTTGGACAAATCAAAGTCAAGCAATAGTGAAATGCTGTCAAATAACATCTGTTATGCAGGACAAGGTGAGAGAAAAACGCACTTATGCATTACAGTTCTTTTAGAGAAAAGGTGATACAAGCTAGAGAGACCGAATGACTTTGTTCCTGAGAGAAGGAAAAGAGAGTATGTGGGAGGAGGACAAACAGAGAAAGGTCAGAGTGTCACAACCGACTCTGAGACTCTGCATTCATGGAGAAAAAAGACAGTTTTGAAACGTGTCATGAATACTGAGGTAAAGACAATAAACAAGGCAAACATCTTTCCTTTGAAAACGGTTTCAAAGCACAGAGATAATTGATATTTTTTCTATTCTCTATCACAAGTAAAAGCTCTATGGTAAGGGTAATCTCTTATCTAGACTAATACAATCCCACTTCACAGTTAGACATTTGTTAGTTAGTTATCATTATACTGATATTGCTAGGTTATCAAAGCCTGTCTGACGGTCCAAAAAGGGGGCACGGCAGATTGGAAAGGGACAATGCAAGCGTAGTCCCAAGTTATCACATGGACGCATGGTCAGCAATTGTTGGCTCTAGTTTGTATCGCACTGAGGAGCCCCTTAGCGTCATAGTTCAACACACTGGGGATGAATACACCGGCTTCTGAACACTAAAGTTAGGTGCAGGATATTTAACAGAAAAGTCAGATTAAATAGGAGGTTGCGATGAACCATAGGCCCACAAGGCTGCGTTCGTTTTCCAAGTGAAACAAAAACTCATTGAGTGTTTTTATTTAAGTAATGTAGAAAGATACGTATGTTATGTAGGAAACATTACTTACTTACTTAGATAAGTTAACTGATGTATGTTACATAGTTATTTAGAACCAAACTATGATCTTTTCTTACACCTAACCAAGTATTTTTGGTGCCTAAACCTAACCAAATTGCAACGTTTCACTTTAAAAATGTGCGTTTCAAAATTGCAACATTTTGCAATGTTCAGTACTTTTAGTACAAAAGTCTAACTGGACGTTGCATATTTATTGTTGCTAACTTGACTGACCTAATCATTGAAAAACAATGTTGAAGGGATACCCAGGACGTTATAAAGTGACGCCAAGGGGTCTTGACCAAGCATCCATATGTAACAAGTTGGGAGTGAGAATGTGTTAGACTGTGTCAGCGATGGGTGGGATCAATCACCTCAACAACTAAAGCCAAACTCCACAACTAATCCAATCCTGCTTTACAGTCAGACCTTTGACTCATTGGGTAACTCGCCCAGCCTTTCACTCCTCCTTTGTTATTTTTTTTTTGTACACCTGTGGTTGACATTGAGTACTTGTATGGAAATCGGATTGCTGCTGAACTTGAATGCAATGGTCAAGCAAATGGTTACTTTGTATAGATAGTGTTCATTGTTAGCCAAAAAAAAAAAAAAAATCCCAAACTGCCTGAACGTGTCTGGATTCCCGCATATTGGGTCAAATTATGCCAGTGTCAGTTTTTGAGGCCCATGGGATGCAGACTATTTCTCTCTCTCTCTGTTTTACATTGTCGAGATAACAAACATGTCTTGGTATTATGGAGTATACTGTATGCATAATATATACAGTATAATGTACTCAAGTTATTTATAAATATAATGGATTCCAGTCCAGTAGTGAATGTTTAGATTAATAAATATGATATAATATTTTTAGTGTTGTTTTATGTACCTGTGTTGTATACACAGTAGTACAAATTTGCCATCACAACGTACAAAGTGCTTGTCAATGGGGCAACACCCTCTGAAGGCCAAAGGTGTTCCATTTACAAGGGTGCATTTTAATCTTAGGTCCATTATTGACCCCCAGGGTTCATATTTGTTCTCCCTTGTACTTGTTAAAGCACTTTGTAACTTATTTTTTTATTTTTTGAAAAGTGCTATATAAATAAAGATTGTTGTTGTTGTTATCTATATTATACTAATATAATAATAAATCCCCCAGATGTACCTTTTACCTCTAGGGCACAAACTGGTGTCGTCTTTAAGGCAAGGTTGTTTATACTTACAGTATGCTGTATGTGTCAGTACATGGAAATGGCAGTTGCACTATACAGTATGACTATAAACTATACTACTACTACTGTAAGTTTGTAATGACATCAAACATTTCTTCAAAAGTGTTTTCACTCTGAGAGTGTTTCTGGCTGAACTGGAGCATTAGTTGAGGTAGGACACAAAGGTCATATGCATAGGCAGTCTAGCCACTGATCACTTTACATAAACAACATCCATTATCTGACAATGAGGTCTATTGAAATAACCTATTACACCGTGTTCCCCCTACACTGGCTTATGTTGGCTTTGCTTCCACCTCGCTAGCCCTCTGCCTACTAGTTTTAATCTATTGTGGCTGTGGTGGCTTTTAAAGCATTAACACAGCAGTGCTGCTGCTCTGACTCAGCTCTGTGTACACCCACATGGGATTTGTATTGCTCCCAGACATATCTTCAGTGTGGATAAACTGTATCACCATTTGTTGCACTTAATGCTTAACTGTGTGACAGTGTTTGCAGCTCGTCCTTGAAATAAATATTAATATTTAAAATATAGAATATCAAAATTGTAATGGGCTTTATTGTTGTAGTATAGTCTATTTAGAATATGTGTAATATGGAGAATAGGTTGTTAATTAATTTTGTAAAAGTGAGTAGGAAGGGGAATGTTACTACATTATAACTTTCCCATGGGTCACTTAGCCATGGTGATATCCAAAAGAGATTATCTGGGTTGTTGGTATCTACAAAGAGATCAGTCTTCTTTACATCCAAACTTAACTACCTCAAACATTTTCACTTCCTCTTCCGTACTATCTCTATGGCATTACAAAACTGCGCAATGTGTGCAGATAATGTATTTGCCACTGCTCCAATAAACTAAAGTTAAGGTGTAAGAGGATACTCATGGTTACCTCACTTATCACCTTGCTACTCTTCAAAGAAAAAAGAGAATTATGACTACTAATTCAACAAGTGGTGAAGCCCATTTAAATTGCATGATCTAATGATGTGGTCATTTGCATTTCACTGGTTTTCTATTTAATATGATTTTTTTTTTTTTAATTTTATTTATTCAGGGATGTTTCACTGAGAGACAGCTAATGCAGGTATGCCTTGATCACATTTGCACAGTTACACACACTCACACCTGGAAGCTGCCCAGTCCAACCATAGTCTGATCTGGTGGTCACTGAACAGCTCCACTGGAGTGGTTGGGTTTAAGGGCCTTGCGTAAGGGCAACTCTGTGGTGGTAATGAGGGAGGAGCAAGTGACACATATATGTCAGTAATCAACCAGCTATGTTAAGTCTAGCTGGGTATCAAGATTCTGTATAAAGTACAGTGCATGCCAAGACTCCTCTCCTCCATGACTGTTTGCATTTGGTACTCCCTCCTGCATAAAATTATATATGTGTCCATATCAGTCTACACACTGTAGAGACATGGACCTTGAGACATAGGCTGTTTTAAACATGGATTAAAGAAGAAAGGTTAAGAAATGTAACTATGTATTATTTTAATCATTTTATCTTACAGGATCACTTGTTGATTTAAGCTTGTTCCACTTGTCCTCCAAAATGTTCCCTCTGGAGGTTTTAGTGAGTGTGAGAGGGCTTATTATGGACTGGATGGATAGCAAAGACACTTCACAGTCATTCAAACCAGCAGCCAGCATACAAGTACTCATCAGAAGGCCTCTTCACCTATCTTTGACAAAAGATGCAGCCCAGTTCAGCCTCTATACAAGAACAAATTACTGGGACTGAAGTGGGTTGAAAAGCAACACAACAGAACTCGTACACTTAAAGTGGTCATATTATGATCATTTTCAGGTTCATCATATTATTTAGGGGTTGTACCGGAACAGGTTTACATAGTTTAATTTTCAAGAAACACTGTATTTTTGTCATACTGCACATTGCAGCAGCACCTTTTTTCACCCTGTGTGTTGAATGCTTTGTTTTAGCTAGGGAGTAATACATGTTGCAAGATTTTTGTTGGGAGTTGCACATGCACAGTACCTAGTTAACACTACTAGCTAATCAGAAGCAGAGTAGGGTGGGTCTTGGTACATGTTCTGGCAGCTTTTTAGCACCTGCCAGAGGGTTGGTGGTGGCCGGGGGTGTGTGGAGTCTCTCGTGATGTTTTAGCTCTGCTGAGGTAGCGTAAGGTGGCAATGTCATCGAGAGAGGGTAGCCGACTGCCTGTGATTTTTTTCAGCTGTTTGTACCACTCTCTGCAGTGCTGTTTTGTCTGCAGCAGAGCAGCCTGTGTACCACACATACAGTAGATGCAGCATGTCAGGAGACTCTCGATGGTCGTCAGGTAGAGGGCCAACAGCAGCTTCTGTTCTGTATTACTCCTCCTTAGCGGTCTCAGGAAGTAGAGTCTCTGTTGTGCTCTCTTAATGGTAGTGGTAGTGTTGGCTGACCAGGAGAGGTGTTCAGAAATAAGGACTCCCAGGAACATAAAGACTGGACTCTTTTCACATGACTGTGCCCCATTGATGCAGAGTGGAGCCAGGTCCGCATTATGTTTCCTCCTCAAGTCCAGGATAAGTTGTTGTTTGGTTATGTTAGAGTTTAGGTTCAGGTTGTTCACTATACACCACTCAGACTGTTGCTGTATAATTAAAATGACACAAAGTTGTGAACATTTCTCATAAATCAGGAGAAATACAAGAAATCAGGTGTACTGCAACCCAAGGAGTAAAATCCGGAGGGTTGGCAAGGATGCACTAACGTCTATGGTTAGAAGGAAGAACATCTCCACTGTCTTTAGTGAGAAAGATCACACGTACTTTCACACCTAAACTGATAAGATTTAACAGCCTGTTAATTTCTCAAGTAAACAGCTGCTCTGTTGTCAAATCTCCAGTCAGCGGTTCTTATCCCATACATGCACACCCTTCCCACATCCCACTACTTCTACTACTCTGCAGAAGAGGACTGATATTGCCTCCTCCAATATAGTGAGAGCTCCATCACTAGGGTGAGATATAAACAGCCCTTATGGGAGCTTTCAACCATTCCTCTGCCTCCATTCACTCTAATATGAAATTGATACAGAGAATGCTAAATGTGTGATGCAGAGCCAGAGCACTGAGATATAAAACATAAATGGAAATATATCTGGACTGATTGGTAACTTATAGATGTCATACATGACTTATGGGCCATACACAATCTATTGATTGATCTGGGAGCAGAGCAGAACTTTGCTGGGTTTCACTTTATATAGTGTTCCAGTGCTAACACTCAGCTGAGGTTAGTGCTTAGAGAGAGAGAGAGAGAGAGAGAGAAATGTAGTTACTCGATGTGAATAGTGTTAGAATGTATTACTTCATGATGGTTTAAAAAGGTACATTGACAGTAGGATAAATACAGACATTGTACAAACAACATTTACAAATACAATATTTTCTGGATCTCTGAGTCAGATTGCCTAGTTAATACACATCAATTCTGTGGACAGTGACAATGAGTAAAAACCCTTTTGTTTGTGTTACTTTGACTCTCTAAACATAGCACAATGATGGGTGACTTAGCTCGGTAGAACAGGTAAACCCAAACACGCCCAGAGGGTGAACTGTGAATGTCTGTGTAATATTGTCTGCATCCCAGGGTGCACGGGTGAAAACACGATTCCATTGTTGAGGCGGAAGCTCAAAGGCTACATTCAAACCCTCATCTGTGGTCATGAACTCTGGATGAAAATGAACTTTCTCTGCAGGGAGTCTAGACTCACCCGTAGGGACACGGTGAGGCACTCAGATTTCTGCTGGAGCGGTTGTATGTGTGTTGGTGTCTGTCTGCACACACGTGTGAATAGGTTGAGGGCAGTCAGCCTGATAAGAGGCTTTTAGCAAGGCAAGCAGCTGTTGGCTCACTGTGTCACTGAGGCAGAACGACATCAACACACTGCTGTTGATCCCATTTATCATTTTCCCTGAAGGACCGATCTCGCTGAACACATTTTCCATGTCTGCCCAGCTGCACATCTCTCACTCACTCACTCTCTCTTTCTCCCTCTCTCTCTTCTCACTGGTGTTCGCTCGGTAAACCTCCCACAGAGAAATACACTCCTGCTAGAGAGGGGGAGGGTTACTCAAAGAGGGTTACAAACTATGATCCAGCTGATGTGGTGGCATGTTTGTTCTGTGGGGAGGAAGAGACAATATAAAACCGTTTTTCTTTAAACAAGGGAGGTTAAACTCAAGGGCAACTGGACTAGGTTTGAGATACCCAAAGAACTGAAGAAGCCTTTTGGATAAGAGGCAAAAAGTCTTTGAGTATCTTTCACCAAGTGCAGCTTGCTTCTGATTTCAACCTCCCTTGTAGATAACTAGGACCTGAGTGACTGAGAACCTAAAGTCCATAGGCCTAACCTCCCAGGGTCATTGACACGTAAATGCTCATTGAGCAGCTCTAAATACGTGTAATCCAATAGAGCCCTGGGTGACAACAACAAAGAGAAAGTGCAAATAGACCTTGAAAAAAACATATCTGAATGAGGTGGGACTGCTTTTTACCACCTGACACTCATTAGTATTAAAGGTTATCCACATTAAAATCCTCCCCATGTACATTGTCCGTAGAAACAGATCATATCAAGTAAGACATTACTAAGAGCTTTAATGTCCCAACATTGTACATTTCTGCAGTAAAACAAAATAGGATCCATGTACTCATGCTGCTTTTTATCTGGGTCCCCCTACATGACTTATGCATTAACAGAAACTACATAAACAAACTAAACTGACAGGAAAATGAAAACATTCATCACAATGTGTTTGACTTCTTTACATTTCACTGTATGGTCCATAGACTACAGCCAAACTGTAGCTCTCCAACAGAGCCCAGTCTCACAGGCTTTCACTTAATGATTTCTCAGAAATGGCTCACAGTCAGACAGAATGTTTTGACTTTCAGTAAAAATATAGACCTTACGAGGACGAAGCAGATGAAAGTCTGGAAATGTAGACATATTGTGTATACAGATCTGGCAGAATACACTGAGCAAAATCCAATTATGTATTTGTAAAGGCTACAAGCAAATGTCAGTGTGCTCACTGTGACTGAATGTCTGTTGGGTGTCATTCATGTTCAAAGACGAGTTATGCAAGCAAGTGATTAAACTGCAACCAATCAAATGACATTGTTTAGTATTTGCAGATGACTGTTGGAGCAGTGCAACCTTTGACCGGTCTACTGGAGAATACTGTAGATATGCAATCTGGCAATACACACCAAACAAAATGTGATGCTTTGTTTATTTAGTCTTTCCCTGTGTGGCAAGAGCTTGAATGTAATAGATGTTCATTAATATGTAAAAGTGCCACACTTCAGCTTTGACTGTAATTTCTGAACAGTAAAGAACATGGGAATAAAGACTGAATTAGAAACATTGAGATCCATAACAACAGAAAAAGAGAAGGACTATTTATTTGTCTGTTTCCTCATCTCTCTTATCTCTCTGTACTTTCTCATTTTAGATCAGTCGGTCTGCTCTGCTTGTCCTTTGAGCTCCTCCTCCTGATGCAGCTGGAGGAGATGTTAAGTCAGTGGGAGCTGTCCATCCATTCCTCTTTCCTGTCTTTATTAAACTCTAGAGAGGTGGAGCTGTTTTCCCGGCGTCTGGTTTGAAGACTGAGTTAGTTATCATCCATTCATCAACCAGGGCCATGATGATTCAGTGAGAGGTCTGAATGAAATATTAAAGTATGGCCTGCATGTGGAACAGCTAAACTGGAATATTAAAACCCATTATTTAGTAAACATTACAAAGTAATGGCTTGGAAAGATACTGTCTATGCTGATGGTTGGACCCCTCCTGCTGTAAGTTAATTTCAATGTCTGTGAATCCTTTATCCTGCACACTGCTGCATTACCTAGGATATGTTAATGGTATGTCACAGATAAGAGTTTTAGACATTGAAAGACAATTTTATAAAATCATCAAGGTTAGAATACAAAATGTCATTGCACTCTATGTATTTCCTATCTACATTGCACTGAGCCCAAACATTTCTCACCCAAGTGTTTAAATCTCTTGTGGTTCTTTAGAAAATCCCTAATTTTGATCAATCAATTACGATTGCAGCCCTCTCATAAGCACCTGTTGTGTCAACTGGTGCCTAAATATTCAGCGTATTCCTCTTGAGATAGATAATAATCATCCATTAACCGGTGACAAACAAAGCCCGCCGAGCTCAAACCTGAGTTTGTTTACATCAACAACAGGGCAAATTACCACATTTTCATCTTCACACAAGGAATAGAAAAACAATGAGCTTCTGTGTGAGCAGAGTATCTGAATAAGATCACATTTGTTAGCATGTCTCTTTCTTTTCTGTAGTGATTGTGACAAAAGCTGATGTGCTTTGTGCAAGAAATCCTTGGGACCTTTTTGCTGACAAAAGGTGCTTTGTACATTGTCACTGATAAACTGACTCTAAGTGACTTCAGCTTCCACCGTCCTGCCAACCAGTAATAACCAAGAATTACAATAAATATTTCCAGGGACAGCTATATCTGCTTTTTTAAGCTGCTCCAACACACACTCTAATCAGCAATGGCACTACTTTACAGTGAACAGAAACTATTCCAGCTGAAAGGTGACAAGGACAGAGATGTTAAACCTGGCGAGCTGTAACAGAGATCTGACCCTCCTCCCCAACCGAAACAGCTCAAGAAAATTGCGTTTATTGTCTCCACCAGTCCTTTGTCTCTCCCACTCTCCATAACCCCTCCCCCTTTTTCTCTGTAATAGGTCACATCTAGGGACACATTTTACACTACACACCAGGTTATTGGGGGCAGCTTGTCCAATTTATTAAAAAACAGCGGCTCCAATTTGGTTTCACTGCAATTATGCTGAGCACAGTGTGAAATGTTTCTGTTTTAATTGGGGTTAAATTCAGGTTAGTGGATGTAAGGATGGTAAACAAGTGCACCACCTTTATTGAATATTTTCAGTTTAACAGCACACTTTACAAAAAAGGGATTCAAGTATTCCTATAACTGATGCAATGGATTTACACTTTTACACTGTAAATAGGCAAAAATCAAAAATAAAGATAGTAGTAGTAGTAGTAGCGGTAATAGAATAGTGCTGTAGCACTAAAAGAACATTAAATACATCAATGGAAGGAAAACTGCTCTGTGAGATGTGACCAGCAGTCAGACGCATTCTTGTCTTTTTTCCAGGTTTACAGAACAGCAGCCAGAGCTTTATACTGGTTCTTATTTTCCTTAGCCCCTGCAGAAAGAGTTAAATCACATTTCTCAGATCTGCTGCTGCATGTATGTATGCAGAATAAAAAAAATGCAACGTGTCTCAATGCTGAGAATAAAAACCTTCTCTGTGGCTGGAGGGAGGAGACTTGACAGTAAAATCTGACCACAAGACACTTTTCTAAATAAGAGATAATACATTTAATGGATATGGTGTGAGACAGAATGAGAGTGCAATCATTTTTTTTTAGATTTAGCATGTTGGGGTTCAGATGTGGGGTTGTGCAGAGGTCTACATTAAGACATGGGACATCATATAATGCATCCGCTTTAATGTAGAGCACTATGATACGATAACTTACGAGCAGCAATATTAACACCACAGGACTGTGAATCCCCATCCAACATCAGCAACTGTCCAAACACTGATTCACACAGTGGGCTAAATGTGACTCTAATGGAACATTTCCATCGAGAAATACTAATTAATTAGAGTTCAATCTTACCTTTGACAAAATATACCATGTTTAATGAGTCACTGAGTTGGTAGAAAATAGACTAGGTGAGGTCAGAGGAGGATTAAACGACGTGTAGCTTCCTAGAAATCAGTATTGTAGATCATTGTGATGGAGCAGATTGGAGCTCCTGGGCAGCCCTGACACATCTTCCAACACAGACCCAAGGTTATTTATGGAAAGAGATTTCTCAATGCTCTTACACAATAGGGCTGTCTGACCGATCAATTCTGAGTTAAATAGGAGAGTGAGGCAAGGAGCACTGACGGGGGGGAACTGAAATAAAAGGAGTACACCTAAATCCAATGTGCCTTAAAGTTGCCACGATAAACTCCCATCAATTGTTTACCATTACGCAGTTACAGAACCATCTGTTGACATACAGTATGCAACTACTCACATTGCTTATCTTTGTCTTGTATTAATATATACAAATCTAATGAAGAAAAGTAAATTACATTTCCATTTTTGTCATAAGCACATAAGGTCTTGTATGGACAGGATTGTTAAAGAAAAATATCTAATTATCTAATTAAAGGCATATATTCCTTATCTAATTAAAGGCATATATTCCTTAACCATTTCCATCCCGAAGTGAAAACATTAGAGCCCGACCAATATGGAATTTTTAAGTCCGATACCGATTTCGATTTTTGAGCTTTTAAAATCTGATAGCCGCTATATCGGCACTTTTTGTTTTTCCTCCTTATTTTAATAAACACATGACTTAAACAAAGATTATCCCTAAAATGTTGTTATGTTGAGACCATACAAAGATATCACCACATAATGCAGTATAAAAATAAACTTTTTTTATTGTTATAAATAGAACTTTGAACAAAAGTACAACAAAATATATCAAGGTTTTGATGAATATGAATCAAATAAAACCACTTTTTTATTAGTATCTGATTTGTTATAAATTATTATGTATTGTGGGGGCCACGAAAACAGAAACTATAAAGATTACCCATAAATTACTACTGCTATTACTTCTACGCATAATACCATATATAATATCTAATGTCATTGCTATAATAGGGATATAACAGGGATCTCCTACATAGACAAATCGAAAACGATAAATTGGTTGGGCTCTAAAAAAAACACATCTTCCAAAGTGACAAAAAAGTCTATCTGACACAGTAACATGCAACTTAAAACGCAACCGTCTGAGATGTTCACTTTAATTTTCCACAATGATATGAGTCTTTGTGACATTTCTCGATTAACAACCTGATAGGGAGTGCGGTTAAATTCGTTTCATGCTTTTTATCAACCTGCAAACAATCTGACAATCATTTCAAATTTGAGAGTAGAAAATAACGTAAACACAAGCAAAAAAAAAATCATTTCAAAGATGATGATATTTGTGACATCCAGTAGGTGAGCTGAATATTTTATTCATTAGAGGCAAAACTTCACGTAACCGCAACACCTGGAAAGGATACATGCTCACTCATTTCATGGATGGGTTTGTGAAAGTGTTTACGATATAATGATTGGATAAAGACTTAAATAATAAAGATTTTTTTCCACTCATGATAAACAGATGGAACATGGCTGTGTCATTATGAGTGTGCTGTTCTTAATTTAATTACAATGTATAAAATAATATTAAACTATGACCACAATACCAGCATACAAGGTTGAAATTCTCTGTGAGTCCTTTTATATATGAATGCTTCATTTTGCTTGAGAAAGAAAAAACAGAAAATACTATTCCTTCCCAAGTTTATAGATGTATAATGCAACTCAAATGTTTTTGGACGTTTTTGGTACAGCATAAAGACCAGGAGATGGAGGGGTGCTGCTGAAAGGAAACAACATTGCTTTTGCTTCTGTGATCCAGACACACATTCAGCTTAATGAACACTCTTTACCAGCCAGAGAGCAACTGTCTTCAGCAACTCTTTAGCAGGTTGGGAGTAAGGCAAGCTCAAATTATATTTCATGTTCGCTGGTACAAAACTAATATTAGTGGGGTTGAAGCAGACTTTCTGCTCCAGATGGATATTATAGATGTAAGTTTGAGAAATGTTTGGTTTAGGCAACAAAACTACTTGGTTAGGGTTAGGAAAAGATCATGGTTTGGGTTATAATAACTAGGTATATCATTTAAAATGTAAGTTAACTAATGTCACTTGCGTAACTTATAAAAATAAAAATATTTAATGTTGTCTTTTAGTTTCACATAGGACGCGATTAGCACTCTCCTGGTTCAGCGGATATGATCCAAAAATATATACAGGTGCATCTAAAAAAAATAAATAAATAAATAAAAAAGCTGTAAACATCTAGATTAAAACAAAAAAGCATGAAGCATTTCATGTATAATGAATCTAGAATATTTGAAAATTTCACTTTTTGGAATTAAATTTAAAGCTGCACCTGTATATTAATCTTGAGCTTTGTGTCCCACTACCACTTTCTTACATTATGCATTGTCATTGTACTGGAAGGTTGCTCCTCTGCATCAGTCCACACTAGCCTTTGTCTTCAAATGTCTGCAGAAAATTATCATGATTTGATGGCTATTTTTCCCTTTTTCTGAAAGCACAGAAGAAGACATATTTCACATCTGTACTGTGGAAGTAGTCAGTTTAAAAAAAAAAAAAGATTTTAATTTGTATTTATGTGGTAAAACATGGCAGGTCAGGCTTCAGTTACATCTCAGATTTGGTAACTCCCTATAAGCCAGATCTGGAACGCTTCTGGCAGTGAAACTCCCTGCTTTGAGTAATTTGAAAACGTAACCTTTAATAATTTAAAAAGGTCTGTTTATCCTTTTCCTACATCACTTAGAATTGTTAGGTCACAAAATGATGGAAATCTCTGATAACCGCCAGCTTTTAGAGGATTGGTCATAATTTGATTTGATTTGATTTGATTTGATATCTTTATTTTGAACATGTAAATAAAAAATTAAAAAATCAATGATACAAAGAACAATGTTAAAGACAAATGAACAACAAAACAAAATCCATACTTCCCTCTATTTACATGTACAAAAAGGAGTAGGAAGAAGTAAAACTTATGTACTCCTACCCCTTTATACCCTTACTACCATATTTATGCAAATCACACTAAATAATAAGGTTAAATAAATAATAAATCTATAGTCAATAAGAATATATATTCAAAAGTTCTATACACATAAGGATATTACCCATACATGACAATATTTATACATACGACAGATTTATTAAATATAAGCTCAGGTTAGCATAGTGTTTCTCTGTACCTCTGGAATATCATTTCTTTGAATATCTTTTTAAAATGGATTATGTTTGGACATTGCTTTAATTCATCATTTAGTTTATTCCACAACTTAACACCACAGACAGACAAACAGAAACTTTTCCGAGTAGTTCGATAGCTGGGAATCTTAAAATTTGACTTTCCCCTTAAATCGTAACCCCTCTCTTTCTGAGAACCTTTTCTGTATACTACCAGGCAATACATTTTTCCTAGCCTTGAACATAATTATAGCTGTTTGAAATTCAACTAGATCAAATAGTTTTATTGTTTTAGACTGTAAAAATAATGTGTTGGTGTGTTCCAAATATCCTGTGTTATGAATTATTCTAATTGCTCTTTTTTGAAGTATAAAAAAAAAAAAAAATAAATAAATAAATAAATAAAAAATTGTTATTGTAAAGTTGCGGCAATCTTAACAAAATCTGCGTCTGTTTTCATTACATTATATTTCACTGTAGAGTCAGTGCAGGCGGAAATTAGCAGCTCCTTGACACTGAACACAGCAAAAGCTCTCAACATGAGAATGACTTTGTAAATACAAGGATTTCTGCAACCAAAGCTGAACACAGCCTTGTCTGACAGTGGAAGTACACAGCTTGAGATCAATGGAGCAAAAACATCTTGTTATTCAGTGACAGCACTGCATATCTCCAGAGGTACAACTGCTTCATGAAGAGTGACTATGAAACACCGTGTTTTAACATCAAATGTGAATTTAAGTTGTTAGTCTGTTTTTCAATGTAAAACATTCCAGCTTCAAGACTGACAACTTTTTATTAAGATAATTAAATATCTGTTTAGCTTTGTTTCAGTTCATTAACTACTTAGTATGATTTAAAGAAAGCGACAGCACAGAGATGAGCTGCAAACAGCTGTGACAGATGGATGCTGGTTGTTGGTGGGAGATGAGATGAATCCTAAGGAGAAAGTGAGTAAGACAACTTAAACACACCACACAAAGCTGTGGTGAAGAAATCAAAACCTAAACAAAATGACCCAATAACATCTGAGCGTTAACCAGAGGCAGGTGACATAAAGAGATTTGGGAAACCAAACCCAAACCCAGTGCAGAGCCTGCTGAGCCCCCAGCACTTTAATCAGATCAGCTCATTCTTGTGAGTACAATCATTTCAAAAGGATATTAAACTCTAATTAGGTTTTCTAACCGAGACAATAGAGAGAACATTAGCAGGTTATAATTTCAGAATATAA
Organism: Lepomis macrochirus; assembly: GCA_024633595.2. Classification (NCBI taxonomy): domain Eukaryota; kingdom Metazoa; phylum Chordata; class Actinopteri; order Centrarchiformes; family Centrarchidae; genus Lepomis; species Lepomis macrochirus. Next base: position 26,919,175 of record JALXJV020000009.1, on the reverse strand, counting down.
AAGAAAAATATTATTCTGCTTGAGTCCATAGAAAAACTATTTTCTCTTTGTGAGAATCTAATAAACAAAGGTTCAGCCAAACAGCTTTTATGGTGACTGAAGAGGTTTGTCTTTCACACTAAAGCTGTAAAATATTGTAATTAAGCACATTAGTCATAAAGACACTTACTTGACTGCACAAAGAAAAACATTGTTTTAATAAAATGCAAAAACATCAAAGCAAGACAGGGACGTGCACAGACATTTTTGTGGGCAGGGGCTCAAGTGAAAAAAAGGGCACTTGATTTTTTTTAAACAAAATGTTAAATATATTAACACAACTCTGGCTTCATTCCAATTTATTCTAATTCCCTCACACTCACCCAATTGTTAAATACCGTAAAACTTTGAATACTAGCCTGGGCTTTTATTTGCTAAAATCACTAAAATCCCTGCTTTTATTTGGGACAGGCGTCCATATGGTACAGGCCTTTGATTCTTTTTGCACAAAACTGAAACTACTATGAACAGTTTATTTATTTCAAACAGAATAATACTTGAAATTATCAAATAACATCAAATACATGTGATTCATTTGATCTAGCTCCGACAGCTAGCGCTTTCATTTTGAAGGCAGCATCGTAACGAAACAACAACATGGTGCAGGATGAGAGAAGTTAGCAGACAGAGAGTGATGGACTTTGACTTTTAGAAAAGCTATTTTGATTCTTTTTTTCAGTGGACCCTTACAGACTAAAGGAATATAAATAATCAAGGAACGGACACATTAAGACTTAACGAGCAGACTTAACAAGCGCTTCAAAGTTAATATGAGTCACCATTTTTTTCCCACTTTTCCTCTCTTGTTGCCACGCAGGTTACACTGGAAAATGTATGAGAATTGCACTTTTGGGTCTTGTTGTTTCCCTTAAATGAACTCAAAAGTGGTATTATGAAGAATCTAACCCATCTGACGATATTCAGCATGTCCATATTGACATATTGATCATACAATTGATTTAAACATTAATATTTGTATTATCAAGCTAAGAGCAGCAGCTTAGAAGCAGCTGAGAAGCATGCTAAAGCGGGCGACCCTGCGGGGTTTAATAGTTTTTATACATCCAAAGAACTTCTATAAAAATCAGACCAGGCGTTTAATAAAGGCATGCTTTTATTTGTCAAAATGTTTTCACACACCAGGCCAGTAAAGGAGGTAGGCGGCTATTTGAGACTCGGCTATTAATTGTACTGTACTCAACATTTTTACCTTCTACAAAAATACTCTTCACACAGAGACCACGGCCTTTGTTAGTATTCATTAGGTTTATCACAGGAGCAGTTGACAACAAAGGAAACTATACTCAAATTTATATTTAGAATACATGACTGCATCAAAGAGAAGGACATACTGTAGTGTCATTAATATTTTTTCACAAGGCAATAATTGGTTTCAATTATTTTGGTGTTATTGGAATACATTACACCGTAGAATCAACCAACAAAAATCTTCACACTAAACTGTGGCATTGGACTGCAGGCATAATTTAAATAAATGTTAATTACATACTTTTACTTTTTGTTTCACATGTAATATGCCGAATGAGTAAAGATAACCTTCTGCTTACACAGCCAAGCAACAAAATACTGAATTGTCTGAATACAGTAATGTATTGATCAAATACATTGTTATTGTTGCTTATATATTACACAAAGCAATACACTACTGTAATTACGTTACTTTTGTAACACATTACTCCAAACATCGGTATTGGATGCCCGAGATGAGAACGGTCTGGAAGTTCAGCTAACTTATTACATTTGCTCAGCTCATGAATCATGTTTGTCTGCAAGACAGAGGCCTGTATTTGCCTTTTGTCTAATTTGCGGTAAACTCCGGGCACTGGATGTTTAGTCTTTTGTTCATCACCACTCACCTCCACACAAGCCAACAAAACACACAACTGGGATGGGCTACTGTCTGTCTGTGTGTGTGCTGCGCTGCTGTAGTGGAGACACGGAGCGAGCGAAAGGGAGAGAAAGAGGGCATCAGAAATCGACAATGTCTCATCTTCCGACCTGATATTTAGATTTTTTTTATTCAATAAATATATTTGTTTGACAGGGAAGCTGTGTGCAAACGGAAATAAATGTACTATATATTAATTTATATTAAAAAAAAACACCCCAGAAAAAAGAGCATTTTCTCTTCAGGAAGAAAAAGGGCAGGTGCTGCAGCCCCTTTTATGTCTATGTGTGCCTGGAGCAAGACAAATTACAGACGAGTGGTAGAAACATCCTATTTTGTATTCTAGACACTCGACCATTGGGATGCATATTGTAAGATGAGAGCTGTTTCATCCAGTTTTATGCCTCATTCTGATTGGACTACATTAGGAAGTAGCTGTGATGGTGGCTGGAGGAAAATGGAAAACTAAAATAATAGGGAGACATAGATTATAGATAGGGGACCCTATAGAGCCCTATAGATAGATAGAGAGAGAAACAAATTATTTTTAACAATGAAAGGATGAAAGAGATATAACTAAAAACAGGTTCCTGTCTGACACAGAAATAGCATATTGGACTGGAAGGCGATGTACTTTTAAGTTTAACTTCTTTTTTTCTGTGGTTATACATTATAAATGAAGCTTGGTTTAAAAGGATCAGCAATTTCTCATTATGCAGTTTGAACAAAGTGTTTCCCAGAAGGATACACCTATGCCATTGATTTCATACTGTCTACTCCTTCTCACAGATTCAACTCTTTCAGTATTAGTACTTTGCATTTTTCTGAACTGTGTTGAAGGATGTGAAGTGAATAAGATTCTAAATGAATCTCGAACGAATATGTTTCACGTCAGGCCTTTGCTCTCAATTAGAGCTCTAGCTTCACAGTCTGATACAAAGCAAATGAGCCGCAGAATGAATCAGATGTTCATTGGTTCTTGATGTCAACCAGAGCTGTGTGTTCAGATTTTGTGATAAAGATGAGAGGAGAACTGCTCACCATCCTCACACAAGACAGAGAGCAAGTTACTCAAGGGATAGTTACTGTAGACATGGAAAGAAAAAGTGGACAATATTAACATTATTTAAAATGCTGCCTGGCAGAGAAATCATTTCATTAATTTGTTTTCTATCTTCATTAGCAAAGTAAAGTGAACATAATGAGGGTAGAGAGGTTAAAGGGGCAAGGCCATATGAAGGGAGCACGGGAGAAAGTCAGGAGATCTAGTATAAAGAGTGAAAAAATCCACACGAGGAGGTGGCTGGTTGGATAGATGGGTCCAAAAATTCATGACTTTGATCCTAGAGACTGGAGGTCTGAGTCATGTGAAACCAAGTAAAAACTGAGTTATTTAAAGTTTTTAATTAAATAACACTACATAGGTGAAATTCACGTGACTTACATTATGTAACTAATTGTAATCATCATATACAACAGAATAGGTGGTTGTCTCCAATCTATCCAAAACGACCTACTGTATATGAGTGTTTTTAATGACTCCCAAAATGACATATTCTGTATCTCACAAAAGTGAGTACACTCCTCACACGTTTGTAAATATTTGAATATCAAAGGCTAGTGGGGACTGATCCTGTAACAAGTCTGAAAAAATTACACTTAGCTTCAATGTAAAGTAGTGAGTTAACAGCTTAGAGGTGTACTCACTGTTGGGAATATTTCTTAGGACTGAATACTAGTTTTCTTTATCTGCTTGATACAGTTTTCAATACAGTTTTCAATACAAGTTCTATGAAAGTATTTTAAGTAATCTTTTAGATAGTAACTGTAGAAAGAATAAACATTTTTGCAACCTACATTGTAACTGAATTTCATTAATGTGTTCATTTAATTGAATTAATGTTTATTTATTTTCAGCTTGCACACAGAAGAAATACTGATTTCTGCTTAACCTCAATATGTATTTGTTATGATCTTTGTAAGTGTCAGACTTGGAGTGATCAAACTAAACTGTGGTGTCCACTGTGAAACACCATTGTGTCCACTGAGCAAGACACTTAACCCCTTGTTGCTCCAGAGGCGTGCAACCTCTGACATAACTAGCACTTGTAAGTCACTTTGGATAAAAGTATCAGCTAGATGAATAAATGTAAATATAAATCTAAACTGGGCGTTGAGGCCTGTTAATCTGATTTGGTAGCCTTGGTGACATAAGAATAGGTATCTGTACCACTATGTGTGAAAAACCCTTGATGATCCTACAGTCTCTAGTTTTGTTTAATGACACTTGCCTTTTTTCATGTGTGTGTGTAAATTGTTGAGAATTATTGTTGTGAGCCAGGTTCAGGTGTGAAGGAGACTGATGAAGACATAACATAGCATAGTTTATTGAGCCCGGCCGAGGAGATACAGTGCCAGCATACAATGTGAACACGTCAAATGCCAACACCAAATCTGAAGGATAACATCTTGTGGTCCCTTTTATGTTTCTGTCTTCCCCTAGAGCCTGTAAGTTTCTCTATTAGGTCATCTTCACCTAGAAAACCTAATCTATCTGATGTTTAGATTCCAATGCTTCGTCATATTGGAATCTCTTACTATCCAAGAGTTGTACTCTAATCTGTGGAGCCAGTTAGTTCTTGTAAACATTCTTGTATGGCTCAACCTTGTTAGATTCCACTAAACTGATATCTGCTAGCCTGACGCCTGAGCTACTGTCTCTAGCTAATCAGTCTAATTGTTGTCTTCTTGACGAGGATAAGTACATATGAGAAATACCTAAAGCTATAATGTCAAATACTTATGGAGTCAGGTATATTACTCTAAGCTAGACCTGTCTTACCTTTCCCTGTTACATCAATTAAGACACCTAATAAATATTCCCAACACTCACTATTGTTGCCAGCAGTTTAGACATTAATAGCTGTGTGATGTATTTGAGGGGACAGCAAATTTACACTGCTGTATAAGCTGTACACTTACTACTTTACACTGTAACAAAGTGTTATTTGTTCAGTGTTATCACATGAAAAGACATAATGAAATATTTACAAAAATGTGAGGGGTGTACTCACCTTTATGAGATACTTTAGCATTTTCTCCAAAACAAAATATGAGCATTTCCTGTTCCCCATTACAAAACACAAGGAGGTTACAGCCAATGCCGATGTACTAGCAGGTAGGGTTAACCAGTTGACATGCATACAATCATGGTTTAGTTACACACCCCTGTGATGGTTAGGGTTAGGGTTAGGGGCTTCAGGGGGCTGTCGATGCTTTTAACAGTAACATATTTATGTAGCTCTAACAGTAACGTTTGCTAATGCTAGCACTAACGGTACCTAATGCTACAAAAAAACGCTAACGCTAGATAGATAAGTCTAAATGAAACGCTACAAAACAGTAGCTAAAGGGCTAAAAATAAACACTACAAAAAGCAAAAAAACACCAAATTTACTGCTAACACTACTAATACTACAAAAAACAAATCAATGTTGGATTTTTGTTTCACACGGGAACCGGACTCCAGTGGGTGAAGGTCACCTAATCTTCTAACCTAACCTTACCATCCACCCTAGCCACCACCTACAGAATAGGAATTTTATGGTTATTTGTATCATATACCGGGTATAGCCCCTGACATTTCCCATGCTAAGAGGCTACATGGGGCTCAGTTCACCTCCACTGACCAAACTTTGCTGGTTTCAACACTCATTTAGTCAAGTTAATCCTCTGTATCACCTGGTACTTCTTATTCTAGAGAGAGGTGGAGTGTGACGGGATATTACAGCAGCACACTCACTGAAGAAGAGAGAAAGAGAAAGAAAATAAGTAACATGAGGATTTTTTTTGCCAAATGTATAATGTATTCCCAACACAGATGCCCTTTTCTGATGTTATTCATCTCATCAGCTGAAAATTTACCAAAGTCATTCCTGTTTTTGAAGGCACAACAGCAGAGTTCCACTTGATCAATTCCCCTCTGATCACAAACACAAAAGACTGTATTACCTGGCTACAATAAGCCATGCTTTACTGTAAAATAAAGGGTTACCTTCTGTTCTGATGACACTGTTGATGTGTTGCTGCAATACTGAAACGAATACCTGTATTCATGCTAGTCACTACAAACTTGTTATTCAGTGCACAATCAAATATACGCTAATTGACAATAATAGAGTCATAACCCAGCATGCAATTGGGTGGTCAGCCCTTTTAAGCCTTTTGATTAGAAGACTTATCTGATTACCCACAATCCCCTAGTTTCATCCGGGAAGCAATTATCCCATCACTGATCTGTGACCATCACTTAAAGAGTATCTGATCAGAAGGGTGTGGCTGGTTTCACTGAACACAAAGACAAAACAGCTTTTAAAGAGAATTTGAACTTCTCTACTTTCCACAAACACACTTCAGCAGAGCTCTCACTGGGATCATAACTTAGTGTTTGAGTGCATTAAATGAACATGAACAATTATCCGAGGGAAGGATAAAGGATTTTCTCAATAGGGTGTCTCTCCCATCCCGGTCGGGGAACAAAAGGAAAAACTAAATGTAGCAGTGACTGAGGAGGAGGTCTGTGCGGCCATAGCCTCCCTCAGTGGTGCAAAAGCACCAGGACCTGATGGGTTTTACCCAGAAATTTACAAGAAACTGAGTCACCTGGTAGCCGGGCCGCTTACTGATATGTTCTCAGATTCCTTTAAGATCGGTCACCTCCCCGCAACACTTAATCTAACCAACATCACACTAATCCTTAAGAAAGATGAACTTGATATCTGTGGCTCATATAGACTCATTAGCCTTATTGGTGTGTATAGTAAATTGTTATCAAAACTGCTAGCAACAAGACTGAAAATGTTCCTGACACCTTTAATAAGTTCAGACCAGACTAGATTTATACAGAACATGCTCTCCCTCACAAATGTGAGGAGACTAGTACTCACGTCAGACAAATTATAAAGAACTTGCTGTATCTTTAGACGCCAAAAAGGCTTTTGATAGGGTAGAGTGGGAATACTTTCTTGATGCACCAGAGAAGTTTGGGCTGGGAGGGGAATTTCTCAAATGGATTAGGATACTCTGCAACTCTCCACAGGCCTGCATTGTAACTAATGGCATACAGTCATCGCCTTTCTTGCTGAGCAAAGGGACGAGACAGGGCTGCCCCCTGTCTCTGCTGCTCTTTGCGCTGACACTTGAGCCCCTGGCCGAGGCAATTAGGCAACACAAAGACGTGCATGGGATTACGGTTGGAGGAACACTTCATAATATAGCACTTTTTGCCGATGACATCCTGTTGTTTCTGACAAAACCTGACATATCAATACCAACTACTCAAGAGTTTGGCTCCTTCACATGCTACAAGATCAACGATTACAAGTCAGAGGCCATGCCATTGGGTGGCCCAGCTGATCTGTCTTCATCTACCAATTGTCCCTTTAAACTGTTTCCCACAGGTTTCACCTACCTTGGGATAACACATTCACCAAACTTGATGGAGGTATGGAAGCTCAACTTCTCTGCAATAGCAACTAAACTAAAGGATTTAGATAAATGGCACAATCTCCCCTATCTCTTATGGGGCACATCAGCGTAACCAAAATGAATGTATCCCCCACGTTATTATATCATTTACAAATGCTACCCTTGTGGATCTCCAAGAAGGTTGCTCTTGATATAGAAAGAGCATTCTCTAGATATTTCTTGATATGGCACAACAAAAGACTCAGACAGAAAATGAAAATACTACAGCTGCCCTCCGACAGGGGAGGCTTTGGCCTACCGAACATAATTCTTTACAAATGGTGCTCACTTTCTGAACAAGTGTCATAGAGTGATTGGAACATATAGTTACTTCTGGCAATGTAAAGTTCCTGCAAGAGTTTGATCTTACAGGAACTTAGTGGCATATTCCATGCAAAAATCAAGAGGGACCCAGGCCTTTTCATTCTTGGCCTCCCCTCAAGGGAGGTGACTCTAACCCATTTACAGTTCAAATTATGTGATAAATTACTATTACTGGCTAGAAAATGTATTTTTAATTAGTGGGATCAATACTAAACCACCTACTGTCGCATTATGGTATAGGGAACTATTCAGGGCCTCCCCCATGAAAGACTCAGTTGACTCAGACAGTTGTGAAAGGTAATGAGGGGTCTTTCAGAGACATGTGGGCTCCTCTGCTTCACTACCTACCTGAGGATTTGACTCGGCTAGTGATGAGGGGCCAGCTCTCCCTAAAATGGCTACGCCCACCTGAGATAAATCAATAAGTGCTCTTTTCTGTACTATGGTTCTCAAATACTGTGTTTTTAAAAATGGGGAAATTTTCCTGCCAAGAATAGATGGATGGCAATTCTGTGTTTGTGAATATGTGTTTTGTATATATATATATATATATATATATATATATATATATATATATATATATTTTTTTTTTTTTTTTTTATATTGTTTTTTTATCTATCTCTGTTGCTGACATGATGTTAAATGTATGACTTGTGTTTCTGTTGGAAACCAATAAAAATTTGTTTAAAGTGAATAGTTACAAAAGTCATCTTTTTAACTATTTATTTTGTGATGAAAGGTTTTCCACATTTACTGTTCACACAAACACTTTTCAGAGCTTCAGGGTGACACATCATCAATACGTGTTTGTATTCAATATAAATGTTGTGAGTGAGTGAGTGAGTGAGTGAGTGAGTGAGTGAGTGAGTGAGTGAGAGAGAGAGAGAGAGAGAGAGAGAACTAATGCAGGCAACACACATTGTTAAACTGCCTGACTGAATCTATATAGAATGAAAGGACAGCACCAGTTGATGAAGGAGGCTGAAAAATACATCTATTTTGTGGAACGGCCTCCTTCCACTGTTTTTTCAGACAATCACAAGCCGTCTTCCTTTCCATTGACAGACCGCTGGATTTGACCACTTTCTCCACAGCTACCCTCCACCTCTATTCACAGTCCTCCCCATCATCCTTGTTATCTTTCTCTGCGACCTTTGTTGATATATTGGCTGATAGTTATCTGTCCTCCAGTGAGACTGGACTAATAACTGGGTGTGTGTCCCAGTGGTATCTGATCGTTTAACCAGGGGACACACTCAGGCCTGCTGGACTGACTTTGGTCCTTGGGGAGAAGACCCTGTTTAAATCTCCATCCCAACTCAAAGTCTAGATACAGTAATAGTCTTAGTAGGCTTAATTCAGGTAACAGCTAAGATATGGTACTCAGGTACAAGTCACGCTTGGGGACATTAGTAGACCCCAGAAGCAGAATGCTCCCTAACTTGCAAGCTATAGATCGTTGCCTCTTTCTCTCTCCTTTTCAGGGTGATGACAGCTGGACTGATAAGGGAGACACTGTAGTTCAGGCTCCGTGTTCTCTTGGAGTCTTGTATGTTCATATAACTCACTGTATCCACTGATCAGAGTGTATGTTCATGAGACCATTAGATTTCAAGATGACATGTGTAATGTATTAGAGTTCAAACATCAGTAGACTGGCTGTTCTGGTTGAGGCCAGTTAAAGATGACCTGGACATGGAAAAAACATATCTACTTAGGGAAAGACAAGGAGATAAATTGGGGACCAAAGATGGTTTCGTCCAATTTGGTATTGCATCTGTTCAGCCGCTGTATGCAGGCACTGTAATCTACTTGGCACATTAAACAATGCTGTGTCAGTCTTCATGACACATGGCTCACAACAATTTCTATAACACACACACACACACACACACACACACACACACACACACACACACACACACACACACACACACACGCACACACACACACACACACACTTCAGGTTTTTAGTGTTCACATAAATAAGTGAAAGTGTTCAAAGGTTGTGTGGAGAAAGCGTTGACTAGAAAATCTCACCAATAAGTGACTCAACAAACTGTAACAAACCTGTACTTATTTACAGGTTTGAAAAAATCAGAAAGCAAGCATTTCAAGCACAGTTTTGTAGACAATGGAGTTATTTCACACTTGGGTTATATCTTCTAAGAAATAACTCCATGTTTACAGTTAATAAGCCAAATTGTCCAAAGAGAATGGTGTCATATAAAACTCAGATTTTAATGGTGATGTAAGTTACAGGAAGGTTTCTAAAAGCTATCTCTGCCAGGAACGTCTGCAGCTTCCCTGACGTTCTCTGTATGACTGGTAAATACTAATAAATGTGGTTTGGTTTGGCAGGCTTGTGCACTGTTTGTATATTTTAATGATCTGCTGCTATATTAGGGATGGCTTCAAGACATTTAATTTTCCTGGCTATGTAATTTAATACTGCAGTCTGTCAGTGTTTGTCATGTAACAGCATCCAGTTGAATGCAGTTGGGTGCATCCTGAGTGCAGTTTTTAAATTAATAAAACACCATACTAGTGGCTGTTTATCTTAATCTGTTGTTGTCACAGACAACTAAACACTGAAACCAACGGTCCAGAGAAAATCCTAAAACCACTCTACTTGAACTGCCTATCGTCCCATCATCGCTCCCTGCCTTCCTTTCACCTGTGAACAGAGATTACAACTACAGGCTGTGTGCTCAAAGCAAAGAAACACGTTTTATACAGGGCCGTTATTAGTCACATGACTGACAGGGGAAAGCTGTCAGAAAAACATCAACATTAGTCATTTTAGGCAATTAAACCAGTCACAGATTAAACACAGTAGTGAACAAAGATAAATAACACCTAAGACCCATAGTGAAATTTACCCATAGCACACACACGCACACACACACACACACACACACACACACAGTAACCTAAACCATGAAATGATCTTCTCTAACACCTCTGTGTGATAAATCAAATTGTATCCATCTGGTATCTCGTTGGAGCGTCCACTGTTGACATGTGTTGGGGCCTGGTGTTGTTGGAGTCACAGATGTTTTAGAAACAAACAGCTGTGAATTGGATTGGTGTGTATGTGTGTCTGTGCTGTGAATAAGAATAAGTATTCCTTTCAGTTGTGTGTTTATATCCCGCTGCCATGACTCTTCACCTGTACAGTAGGCAGGGCACTGACACATACACAAAGCTGGTGTTTTCTAAAGTGACAGTTGATTTGCACACAAGTTTGAACTGTAGTGTTGTGAAGTCACTTTTTTTTCATGACTAGCCTGTTTGCTTGATCTGATTAAGACATGCAGACATAATGTGGCTGCTTTGACTGACAGTTTCAAATTGAAACAGTGCTTTTCTGTCATGATCACTACATCAGAATCTGCAGGCATGCAAGTATTTGAATAAATTCACACTATGACTCCTAGGATATCAACATTTCACCCACTTATATGGGAGTAGGCACACAGAATATCAGCTCAGAGAGTGCAGCACAATATCACAGTTTATTTATTTATTTATTTTTTCTCTGTTGTGCCAATTCACTATTAAAAATAAAATTAAACTGCTCCACTGAGACTGCCTTGCACACCACAACTCACACTAAATGTGGTTTTTAATCTGCAAATTAATAAGTGAGAAGTAAACACTTCAATGTCCTATAAGCAGAACTGCTGAGTGTAATGGCTAGAACCACAGTTTGTTACTGTGGGAATTTCACCGTGCTTAATGGATGACTGCACCAGTATTATCAGACAGCTACAGTAATTAAAATTATTTAAATCACAGAGTATCTGTGCTTTTCCCAAGATGAGACTATCAACCAAACTGTTCTTTTTAACACACAAATTATGCATATTTGTCTACAAAATGTGCCAAGCTGGCAGAATAGGAGAAAAATCTTCAGATCCTGATGGATGTAAATGAACAAGAAAAGAAAGAAGAAAAATCATAAAACATAATTCCATCATATCACAATAAATATATAATTTACTATAATACAGGGGGAATAATCCTGTCAAAAACTATATTTTTCCAACCTTTATTAAACATTATATTCTATGATAATTTTGTTAGCATTAAGGCTTTAGGATATTTTATTTTAGTTCCAAACATTACCCAGATGTATGTGAAATACCAGGAGAGAAGTAAATGTTGAACATGCTACCAGGCATCAGACTCATCAGTACAGTAGACTAAACCTCCTGCCAATCTGAACATAAACTAGATAAACAAGCAAACACTAACATAGCAATTCACAAATATGACGTCTAAGCCTCCTGTAAAAACCTATGTGATTAGAACAATTTTAAATGGAAATAAAACTACATTACTAATATACAGGGTTTATTTTTTTGCATTTTGCCTCTGCGTAATGGATATGTAATGAAGTCCAGAGGCCTCGTCCACCCTGGTGATGTAAAAAGAAAGTAAGCAGCTCCAAACATGTAATCCTACAGAGCCCTGGACGAGCTGTGTGCTGTCCTAAATATTTGGACTAATTAAATGTTGATTCTGTGGCAACATTGTTCTTGAAACGTTCCTGCCAATAAAGCCCTTTGAATTGAAGAGGAGAGAGAGAGAGAGAGAGAGAGAGAGAGAGAGAGAGAGAGAGAGAGAGCACTCCACAAAGGTCCTGTGTTGCTATTTAATTTTTTTCCTTCTATCTCTCTCTGTGTTACAGTGATAAAAGTTATCCTTGCTCTCTTTGGGAATGGATGTTTCACAGACACCTTCAGAACTGTTCTCATCATCATCTATTTTACATCCTGTTTGTGAATACTGAATTATTATATCCTGAAAAATGTAGGTGGTGAATCTTTAGTGAATCCTCATTGAACCATGGTTAAACATCTAACCTTTCGGTTAGACGTGTATTGTAGTTTACCATGCTAGCTGATATTAAGCCCAAGTTTATTCTCAAGTGAAACACATTGTGAGACACATTATTGTAAAATGTTTAAGGGTAATTTAGGTTTGTTTTTTTTTTAGTATTGAGTGACCACGCTGTAGTTGGCAGCAGCACAATAGGGCCATAACAAAATTCCTGCAGGCAATTACACCCCAACAAAATAGGTCCACTAAAGTGCTTGTTCTTGCCAATGACAGGCTCAGGTTGTTATTATAGGTGTTTGTCAACATAATGGAAAATATCTCTACATAGATAAAACTTTTTTAAAGAGTAAGATTTTTTTGTTTTGCCAGAACAGTCTGGTCTCTCACTGCCATGGTGGCTTAGTTTTTGTTATTGTGTGACTGTGCTTTTAAACCTTTAAAAACTCAAAACTCACACAACGACACAAACAAACTATTCAACGAGGCAGCGGTACACCAGCAACTCCCGTGTTCTGAGAGGTAAAATTACTGGGGGGGTTTTTAAACGGAGCCTGGTGGGTTTGAGGAGAGCCTGTCAGTGGCAAAAACAAGCACTTTAGTGGATGCAAAAAAAGTTGTCTGAATTAGTCACATAAACACACAAACACATTGGAGAATAAGGTCCAGGTTAAAAAATACGAGTTGTGTTTTTGTTTTCTGATGTTTGTTGTGAAATGTTAATGTTTAAAATGTCAAATAAAACATTAAAACTCCATGCTTTATCTCTTATAAGTACTAAGTGGAGAAAGTACACAACTAACTGTTAAGAGCTGATCACATGCTGGGAGGTTTCAAAGTGTGTCAAAGTAAAGATTGAAATGATCATAGAAACAATTTGCTCTTTCATATTACTCATCTTCACAGTCAAACTGTGTTTCCTTCACCAGCAGCAGAAGACCGAACTATAACTCTGGCAGATCCTTCTTCTCTGCTTGTTGACATTCTTCACCTTCCCACTCTCTACTCTTCCTTCCTCCAAATGATATTTTGTTGTTACAAAATGACATTATTCAAATGCCTTCATAAATATTTATGCTGAGGTATGAGGGAGGCCAGTCGAGGTTTTCTGTTTCCACCTCTCTGCTTGTTGTAATTATACAACTGAATGCTGTTGAATGTGAGAGATATAGAGGGAGATTTTTCAGTGCTTTCAGTGGCCTACACCCACATCCACCAACCAAATAGTCTGCACAAATCTACCCTGTATTTCAAATGTCACAAACGATCTTAGAGAATTCAATGGAAAGACTACATTTTTGACTACATCTGTGTGACTGAAATAAAAATCATGTGGATGTGCAAGACACATCATCCTGTCAGTAGAGGTGACATGTTTTAAAGATATTGGTAAAACATCATGAGACAGTTTTTGTTCAAAACATGTGCTATAAACAAATTTCAGCTGGAGGCATAAATACAAGCTTTGGAGTCACCCATTAGTGTAGTCCTCTCTGTAGATACAGTGTCTCCTTCTCCAAGCATTTCAGGATGTTCACTTCAGCACATTGACTGATTCAGTGTCTCCACTTCCACTAATTGCAAACTGCAATTCAGTTTAAAGAGGGAAGCGGTCAAAGAGCAGCACATACTGTGTATGTTTGGGTGATGGAAACAGTGAGTGGGAAGTTAAGCTGTAAGATCACAGCCAAACATCCACTCCTCTCATTAACATAGTCACAGCTGGGCCTGCAATACAACACAACTGTGTCTCACAAACATGATTATTACACATTAGTGATTAGCACACTTCCCTTAAACCTCAAAGGGATATACAGAAATATATCAGCAGAACTCTAATAAAGGCAGGAATCTGTGTGTGTGTGTGTGTGTGTGTTTGTGTGTCTGTCTGTTTGTATTTTGATTATGTCCACAACAGTTCATACAATCATACTCACACGTGTCAGGCATGTTGCTGTGGACCCAAGGGAGTGCAGTGTCGCGTTTGGTCCAATTTGGACACACGGCATGTTCAGAATTAATAAAATATACTAGAGAACAGAGCAGAGCGGAGCGGACTGTTCATTAAAGACATTGTGAATGTGTTTTTGTTGTAGGACTGATAATGCTAATCCCTGTATATCCTATTACATCTTATCGTGAACATTCTAGAGAAGAGAGCTGACCATAAAGTTTTAATTGATCTTACCTCCAACTTCTGTTTAAATTTCAGAGGTGATGCCACTCAGTAAATATGTTTTCCTCTAATAACATATCAAGTGTGTTCTACTTCTAGGCAGGATGCCAGAGCTTATCAGAGCAACACAGGTCTTTCTCTTTCAGTCAGAGAGCTGTAACACAACTCTCAGCCAGTCTCTCTCCTGTGGCATAGAGTCAGAACCACTGTTCCAGTCTCCACTCTTGTATCTTACCTTTGGGGCTCACTCACCGTTCCCAACTTGGCCTTTACTAAGCCAGAAGGTATTAATTTCCCTGAGCACAGCTTTTGGCATCAAGAGAAAACACGTCTTCATGTGTGTGCATAAGAACATGGCTGTTGTTCAAAGATCATAACATCTTTGAAAACTAATGTAGGAATACATGTAATTGTAGCACAGCTGCAACTTCCAATGAGCTGTGTGCATGTGGCTTTGTTTATTACTTCACTTAATATTACATATAACTATGTTATCAACTAACAAGAGGCAGTCGCCATCAATTGCACCTGGCGACACCAGTCCACATGAGTAATAATTGTATATTGAGGTTGTATTAAACTCTTATAGTGTATAGTTGTAAAAACGTTCCTCCATATTTTATATATTTTGAGTGATTGATTGTTAAAGAGTCAGACATGGAGGAAAAGTCTTTTAATTCCTTCCATTAAAGACAGATCCATTTTAGAGAAGAAACATCATCTGTTTTCTCAGAGAGACTGATGGCTTTCATCTTTGAAAATAGAGAACAGCTCATACGATCAAATATGAACTCACCAACATTAGTAGGAGTAGTGAGCTTAACAATAACCAAACAATACCCATACCAATTTCAGGCTTAAAAAACAATGTCCGGTTAGTCCTGCCTAGTCCCTGTTATGCCTAGCCCATTCCAATTACAGATACAGATATAGATAGGGATGTACTTGCTCATCCCTAGTATTTACATGGAACCACAATGTACTGTGACAACATGGTACTCTCTATAATATATTCATAGATAGGAGACATTTTCTGTAGGCTGAGCATTCTGAGTGGTTTCTCTGCCTTCTCGTTTGTTCATTTCAAGGTCTGCTACACTCTGAATAGCAAGAGACGTTAAAAATGGGATATTTTAGACTGCAGTTAATACCTTACTTTTATGCTACTGATGTATGCCATTTAGGTACCTCATGTTGCAACCCTGTGTGTCTTGCTATGGCCCAGGTTGCAACCTGGGCCATAGCAAGACACACAGGGCAAGGTATTTATTTAGGAATAGTCAGGTCCTAGTCCTAGGGGGATCCAGGGCACGTCCCCCCGCCCCCTGACAAAATTAGTAAGTAAGTAAAATGATCACTTATTATGTCAGTGCCAACATATAGATGACAAATTAAGACAATGTATATCTCTGTAGAGGTCCTTTCCAAAATGTCAGACAATTGTGATTACAATCTGAGCCTGTCAGTGGCAAAAACAATCATTTAATCGACTATAAAAATTGCAATCCTGTTTCTACAGACTAAATTTTAAATTTGATGTGTGGCTTGTTCTATGCAAGTGAAGAGAGAGGCGTTGGAAAAAATATTACTTAATTCAAAATTATTATTTAATTACTATTTAATTCAAAGTTATTTATTTGCAAATAATTGACAGAGGAAGTTATATGGAAGTGTATATAACTGATTAAACAGTTACATAGGGCAATGTTTTTATATTAAAAAATGTGTTTTTTTAGGAAATACTTACAGGGATTCAAACCTTGGTGACCTCATAGCTGGCTACAGCCATTCACACAACTATTAAGTGAAGGGAACTCCAGCCATTCCATATTGTGTTTTTATCTTTTTTGGAAGAAAAACTGAGGGGGCATGCACTTAATTTACTTTATCAATAATCAGGCTTACAGTCAGCTTAAAGACAGTCAGATCAAGTAAACCAAAGTCCAATGGGCCGAGTCAGTGTACTAATAGAAAATATTTGCATTTTAATGTTTAAAGAGTAGGATTATGAAGTGGAAGTAGTAAGCATAGAACAGTAAGCATTGTCAGTTAATCATTAATGCTATAATTAATCATTAATGAATTAGTTAACATAATTTCCAAAGCACAATATTTACATATTCACACCAATTAACACCAGGCTAGTCACTGCAGGAAGAAAATAGTACAATGGGACTCTAGGCCTCCGAAAATTACAAAAGTTTTAAGATCCTGTCTGCTGCAACAGCTTTATCCACTATGGTGCTTTCCCCAACATACTAATAGAAACTTTTCCACCTGACAACATGGAGCAAGCTGTGAAACCTGGTGAACTGTGACAGTGAACTGGACTGATCCTATCTTAAAGCAACACAATGCCTCCATTCTATTAAAGCAACTACAATGTGGTGTTGTCAGCACCCACTTTCTTTGCTTCTCCCTCTGTTCAAGCTGTGCAGGAAAGTTTGGGAAAGAAGAAGAAAAACATAGGGGGTAAGACAAAAGAAAAAAAAACTGTCATATAAAGACATTTCCACATTATAAATGCATTTATGCTTTTCTAGGAGCATAAGAGGTCAGCTCTACACTTCCTTCACTACACTCATTCATTCAGTTTTCCTTAAAACAGCACAACAATGGTGGAGGCTCTGCTGTGTGTGTTCTGGTATAGTGGAGAAATCTTAGCAGTTGTGCAGGGCTGCAGGTGAAGTGGATAAAATGTCCTTCATTCTCTGTCTACGCTGCCTTGTCATGTCAAACCTTGTTACTAATCTGCAATGACAGACGTCACTTCTGGTGGCCATCATGAACAGTTGAGCAGGTGATTTGAATTAAAACTGAGTGTGTGAATTCCCTATTTACTGTTTTTTTCAAAGGTGTGTGAGTGGGGGGAACCTTACAAAGTCTCAGATAATCAACGCATATTTTAAGTATCCTAAAAATGTCCCAAGCTGATATGAACAACTATCTATATAGGGTTTTAAATAGAGGTGGGCATAGATTAATTTTTTTAATCTAGATTAATCTCACTATAATCTTGAAATTAATCTAGATTAAAATGGCTCATTTGAATTCTGCCGAAGGCATTCAGAATATGTGTGCGAACGGGTTTCAAGCCAGGTTTCAAGCCAGGTGGCGCATTAGACCAGGGGCTCATCTCCTGTTTCCAAAATGCATCACAAACTGCTGTAAATATATGCATGTCGACCGGCTAATCCTACAGCTGTGCACATCCGGCCGATGTGCTAGCAGGTAGGGTTAGCCTCCTTTGTGTTGCAACGCTATTGTAAACTGCAGCGTATCATATACACGCAAAATCGCCGTTTAGCGTACTATAGACACGACTTTTCCAAAGCGTGTATATGTGACGCATGTTGATGCGATCGGGTTGGTAGTATAGACCCAGCTCCCAACCCAACTTTGAGAATAGATTAACAGCGATAATTTTTTTATCGCCCGATAAGAGTCTCACGTTAACACAGCACGTTAACGCTGATAACGGCCCACCACTAGTTTTAAAGTTACATTGAAATGAGATGATACAAACCTGATCACATGACTGCTGCATAATAAAAAAAAAACAAATATTAAAATGTATGATTTTATATTTAAGATTCATCTCTGGTGAGGCTAAATTAGTTTATTTTCTCAGAGAAACCATTTAGTCCCACGTGGTTGAGAGCAGAAAGGCCTGGCAAGCAGTCCCCTCCAAAAGTATTGGAACAATTTCTTTGTTTTTCTCGTTCACTGAAGACATTTGGGTTTAAGATGAAAAGATGAGTATGACACAAGAGTTCAGAATTTCACCTTTCATTTCCTTTTATTCATATCTTTGAACACACCCATATTTCATGTGAGCAAAACTATTGGAACATGTGACAGATAGATGTTTCTTGTTGCCCAGGTGTTGCCTTTTAGGTTGATTGTCCAAACGTTAAATAGCTCTGCATGACTAGTCTAAGTTTTAATCCTCAGTTCAAACCTATAAAGATGCATTTCCTGTTAAAGAGGATAAATCAACATGAAGAACAGAAAGCTGTCTATGGGAGAAAAGCAAGCCACTGTCAAGCTGAGAAAAGACGGAAAATCGACCAGGGCCAATGGACTAATATTGGGCATAGCAAGCACAACAATTTGGAATGTCCTGAAAAAGAAAGAAACTACTGGTGTACTGAGCAACAGACGTCGAACAAGTCGGCCAAGGAAAACAACAGTAGTTGATGATAGAAATATCGTGAGAACTGTGAAGAAAACCTCATCAGAAAAACATCAGTCATGAAGTCACATCATCAACAACCTCCACAGTGCAGTGTGTGAAGGTATCACAATGAGTCGAAGAAGACTCAGAGAGCAGAAATATAGAGGCCACACCACAAGAAGTACCACTCATCAGCGGTAAGAATCGGAAGGCCAGATTGAAATTTGCAAAAAAAGTACAGAGATGAGCCACAAAAGTTCTGGAACACAATCCTATGGACTGATGAGACCAAGATTAATCTCTACCAAAGTGATGGAAAGTCCAAAGTGTGGAGAAAGAAAGGAACTGCTTATGATCCGAAGCATACAAGCTCATCTGTGAAGCATGGTGGAGGTAATGTCATGGCTTGAGTGTGCATGGCTGCTCCTTGAACAGACTCATTAATATTTATTGATGATGTAACTGATGATGGTAGCAGCAGAATTAATTCAGAAGTGTACAAAAACATTCTGTCTGCCAATTTACAAAGAAATGCATTGAAACTAATCAGGAGGAGGTTAATCATGCAGCAGGACAATGACCCACAGCACATTGCTAACAAAACAAAAGACTTCATCAGGGGAAAAAGTGGAAGGTTTTAGACTGGCCAAGTCGATCACCTGACCTAAACCCAATAGAGCAGCATTTCACCTCCTTAAGAGGAGACTGAAAAGAGATACACCCTGAAACAAACAAGAATTGAAAGAAGCTGTGGTGAAAGCCTGGAATAGCATCACAAATGAAGAATGCAACAGTTTGGTGATGTTGATGGGTCGCAGGCTTGAGGCAGTTATTGCAAGCAAGGATAATGCCACCAAATATTAAACGTTATGTACTTTAAGATAATTTGTTCCATTGCTTTTGCTCATCTAAAAATGCTGTGGTCTAATACGAAGGGTGATAGGTCTTAAGTTGTTTAACACATCTAGATGTGAATACCAGGAAATAAAAGCTGAAATTCTGAACTCTTGTCATATGCTCATCTTTTGATCTTAAACCCAAATGTCTTCAGTGAACAACAAAAACAAAGGAATTTGCCTTATTGTTCCAATACTTTTGAGGGGGACTGTATATAGATCAGACATGATGTCACCTGTTCTCACATCCTCACATTAGAGTATCAGTGACAGTAAGTGAGCCAATTCAAATGTCCAATTCATATTTAATACTAGCTGAGCTGTACTTAAATGCATTTTCTGCCTTGATTGTTTCCACTGACCACTCATTTTTATCAATGAACTACTATTCAGGGAACTTGCTTTAAAGGCTCAACCTCTAACCATTTCACTATAAGTTAAAATGTCCACTATTTCAAATACAACTCAAAGATAACTGAATGTTTGAACTGGATTTCGCTCTGTGTTTTCTTCATTCAAAATGTATCTATGTCATTTTACTGGTTTATGTAAATAAATGTCAACCAGAAGCCTGAGATTCAACAAATTGACACAGTAACATGAACTTCAAACAGGGAACAGGGAAATTAAGTAATGGGATTTGGAAACCAAACCAGACTCAATCCAGGATCAGCTGAGCCCCCAGCACTTTAATCATAGAAGCTCTTTCTTGTAAAGACAATTATTTAAAGAGGACAATAGTAAGGATTAATTAGATTTTCTACTAGAATCATTTGCCTCCTGACTTGTAAATGTAAATGAAGACATGATCCTGCTCAAGTAAATTGCTGAAACTATTTTCCCTTTGTGAGTGTAATAATATACAGCTGTTCTGCCACAAAGCGTTTCTGTCACTGGAGAGGTGTGCATTATGCAATGAAGCCCCAGGGGGGCTGTGTTTTTTATAGGGAGGGGGGAGAAGAGTGAGTCTCTGGGTATTAACTAATTAGTAATGGTGACGGGTGCCTGGCAGCAGAGCACAACTCAGCATACAACTGAGAAAGAGACATCTGTCAGACAACACAGGTAAATGATTAAAGGTGTGTGACCTCTTTAATCTGTCCTCACACTCTCCATCTCTTTGTTCATCTAAACTAAACTGCCCTTCAAAATCTTGTTAATTCACAAAATGATTTACTTGCATTTTCAATCAGTAGCTTTTTAGACCCAGTATTTTAATTCAAATGGAAATGAATGGTTTTAGGAGTCTGTATCCAAAACTGGAACATGCCACGGTACCTGATCCTTCACATCCTTCACCAATATTTTATTCAGATTGCTCACTCCACACTAGTTTTTATTAGTCTATTAAATGAGAATAAAAGAAGAAAGAAAACATTATCACATAAATATGCTCTCAGCCAAACACATCTACTGTTTAACCTTGAATCAGGCTTCCTCCCTATAAAAGGAGTGCAGCCAAATTATGAAAATTATGTGAGAAAGTCAGTACACCTGATACACGTACATAAAACATTTACATGTTGGGTTGCTCTGCAATAAGTCCAGCAGCAAGACTCTTCACAAACACTTGACATAAGGAACACTACAGTCCAGAATCCCTATCCGTAAATTCATAAAGAATTCTATTGATTACTTTTAAGTCCCTGTTCTGGCTCCTTTTTAAAAAGTTCCATAGGCCAGGCTTATAACAAAGGGGATCGTGCTGTGGAAGAAACTAAGCCTCAACAAACAAAAGCTTTTAAAAACCCACCTGTACCTGCCGGCATTTGTGTAATATTTTTTATTACATTTAAATGAGTTAATGTTGTTCGTTTATAGTTTGTTTTATCTCCTTGATGTATAATTTTTTACTGCATCTATGTGTACCATATATCTTTCTAAGGCACCTTGTAACTCTAGTTTTGAATGACACTATAAAAATAGTGTGTGGAATGTTTTAAGGTGGTGCACCATACGCTGACAGGTGCTAAGCATCTTCATATTGGTTTAATGGCAAATGGCAGGAGATCCAGCAGGAGAGTCAGGTTTGGGAGGGCCATCACTACTTGGTCTGCGTGTTCTTTCATTTTAACCAACTCTGAAGCAGAGTGAAGGAAATGGTAGAAGAGAGGCTCTGCGATCAGGCACCCAAAAATGTATTTATGAAGAAATATCAGAAAAAGAATTAATTTACTGCCACAACAGTAACTGATACTGAAATGAAAGTCTAAAAACTGGCTGCTGCATGTGCAGTGCATATTGGACAGACAGATGGATCGGACCGCAACAGCACTTCCTGTCCTGTCATTCCTGACAGAAGTTGGATGCTTTTCAAATGGAGCTGTAAAGATTTAGATCTTATTAGGATGTCATAGTAACAGACAGCCAGTGAAGTGGCTGGAAATCAGTCAATTTACCAAGAGATGAAAAAAAGCAGACAACAGAATTTGACAATTCAGCTGTGCATCACTTCTGCAAACTTTGCAGATAAAACAGGCCAGAGTTCAGATAGCGACATCCTCAATTCCAGCAGATTGTATTACCGCAATTTCAATTTCATGAGGAAAGAATCATAAATGCACTTTCAGCCATCTGTCAAACCACATCAACTGTCTCCAAACACATTACAGGAGTGTCAGCATTACAGTAGGCCTATATTAAACATGGACTAACACAGTTTAAATCCATCTCAGAATAAAGATTCAACGGGTTATCCCCATCAAACACAGAGCCTAGAGGGGAAGAGAGGCTCTGTACAATGACATCAACCTCTCATCACTGTCTGATGCAGTGGTTCTAATACTTTCTCACTTTCTCTGTCACTACCCCCTTTCAAAAGCATAAAAAAATTATTGGTCCTGCATTTAGATTTGCTGAGATTCTCTGCCATGTGAATTCCCTCCTGTTGATGTCCTGGTAACTATTTAGATTCTGGAAACTAGCAAACAGCGAGGATCAGTCTCTCTTCCAATGATTTGTGCTGCACGTCGCGTACAAATGGTTCAAGACAATTCAGCTTCGGCAGCAGGTGAACGTGCATGTAGCGTGAGACAGCAGAGCTACGCACTCACTTCACCTTCACTAGCAACAATATTGCAATCTAAAACTGATAGTTTGTCGTTTTGTTGTACTGATGTACTAAATGGAGTTACTAATCCAATGCAGTTTGTAAGGACATTTTAAGCCAGCAAAAGATACAAATCATTCAAATTTCCATATATCAAAATATTAGAAGAAAGAATGTACAAGACAGAAATGTCGACCTGAGAAGAGCCTTTAATCTCGATCATGGGAGACTTGACAATTGTCCAGAAGACACTTACATAATCCAAGTTACTTGACGTCCATTGTGACGTTTCCACAGTCAGTGACGACTTAGAGTGCCATGTCATCTGCTGGAGTTGGTTCACTGTGTTTTATGAAATTGTTCATGCAGCTGTCTACCAGGAGCTTTTAGAGAACTGCATGCTTCCATCTGCTGACAAGCTTTATGGAGATGCTGATTCCCTTTTCCAGCAGGACTTGGCACCTATCCACAGTGCCAAAACAACTAGTAACTGGTTTGCTGCCAATGGTATTACTGTGCTTGGCTGGCCAACTGGCTCACCTGACCTGAGCCCCACAGAGAATCTATGGCGTATTGTCAAGAGGAAAGTAAGAGATACCAGACCAACAATCAGAGCAGCCTTCCATAACACCTCAGTAGTGCCACAAGCTGAGTGTCTCCATGCCACGCCACACTGATGCAGTGATTCATGCAAAAGGAGCCCCGACCAAGTACTGAGTGCATAAATGAACCTTTTGCAAAACTTTTCAACTTTTCACAAGATTGACATTTCTTTATTATATATTCTATTCTAATATTTTGAGATATGGATTTTGGAGCTGCTAGCCGTAATCATCAAGATTAAGACAAAAAAAGTGCTGAAACCTTTCACTTTACGTGTAATGAATCTAAAATATGTGAAATGTTCACTTTTTAAAATTACTGAAATAAAGGAAATTTTCCACAATATTGTGATTGTATGACATGCACCAGTATTCAGAGACATATATCACATATTTGTTAGGCTACGTTCAGACTGCAGGCCAGGCCCTAATGCTCAATTCCGATTTTTTTCCCAGATCCGATTTTTTTTTGTTTGACTTTATTGTTTGAATGAGGCCCATATCAGACTCCAGTGTGAACTGTAGCTCATGGGAGATTCACATTTTTATTGTCCTCTCACCGGTCACTTTTCTCCCAAATTATGACATGTGTTCACAACTTTCTGTTCTTTTCATCACGGTTTCTGGGACTGGACAACGCAACTGCCCCACAACTTACCCCCTCTCTCACCCTCTCTGTCTATCCCCACTGTTTCCGCTCGGGGAAGAAAAATACACATTACTTGCGATACACATTATCTAGAGGGAGGTCAAAGTCACATCATTTCCAATCTGAGTGTCCAGACTGAGGTCGAATTTAAAAAGATCCCATCTGTATCGGATTTGGACCACATATGGAAGTAGCCCAAATCCTAAATTTGAAAAGATCAGATTCCATGTGACTTGGCCTGTTCACACTATCATAAAAAGATCAGATGATCACATATGAGCAAAACGGACTTGGGTCACTTTGGCCTGCAGTTTGAGAGTAACCTTACTGTCAATATGGGTACTTGGGATTTTGCTGAATCGTCTTAATATGCTACAAGAGAAACAAAGGAAAGCTTCACAACAGTCCAACTTGCTTATTGTTCATCTTTGCTGGGTGAATAAAAATACAGATGAAACTTCACTAAACTTTAACAGTGTTTGCAGCCATCCAATGAAATTTCTGGAAGTGAGGGATTAGCATAGCCTGCTATCCACTGGACTAAACTTGAAGTGAAGGGCTTTCAAGTGCCTCTTCAGGGCATATAGGGGTAGACGTGAAAGACCAGATGACTCCATGAAAAAAAAAAAACTCTTCAAAGTCTTTTTCTTTTTGAGGTCCTGACTTGAAATGAATCAGAAATGAATCAATCGAATAAAAACTGTACTACAGCAGTGTCACAGTCTCAAAAAAGAGATGTGGTAATGTGATTTCACGTTAACTTTGGAAAATCAGCTTGAGATGAATGTTTGAAGTGACAGTTCAATGTGCCAACCTGGTGGCTCATTTGTACTGTAAAGTGTGAATGAGTGCATTTTTGTTTCCTTCTTTTTGTCCCATTTCACACCCCAATCAACTGTCCAGTCGATTTACAGCATCTGTAAAATTTTGAAAACCAAAATACCTGACATGACAGGAACAAAAAAACTAGTTTAACTCTACAACTTGTCATATCATCAAATGTGATTACATTTCCTAAAATGTTCCTATAATTTCTGCTGCCAAATCTCCACATTCATCATATCCACGTCATTATTTGGGAATTAGAAAATATAAGTTCACAATATTCAGGCACATATTCAATGCACAAATTAAATGTCTTTCTTTGTTAAATGGTACATTATGTTAAAGTACATTAATGCACTTGGAACACCCTTTGTGATTATAATTGGGGCCCTGAACATTTGACCTTACTAATTATAATCTGCTGATTAGAGGAACATTTTCCTTTAAAGTTATTTTATTTTTAATGTTAATGCAGCAGTGAAGTAGAGGTCGGCTCATGAATCCCGCAGTTTTCAGGAAATTCTCCCTGAGGCAACGTGGCTTCACAATCATCATACCTTCAAGCTTTTCTGCTGGATTTCAAGCTACTTCTAATGGTAAAAGTGGAATAAGTGCCACTGACGAAGACCAATTCAGTACAGTTAAATTCAATTCAGTTTGAATCATAAACACTGATGAGAAGATGACATAGATAGTGAGAGATAATTGCTGCTGACATAATGACTGTGTGTTGTCTGTGTTAATGATGGCTTTTCATTAATTTGTTTCTCCACATAGCAGACAGATAAATATAGAATAATAATATAACAGGAGAGCAGCAGAGGGTAAAGATGAAAGGTTCAAAAAGTGACTGACATTCATTCATTCATTCACTTACTTACTTACTTCTAATGGACATAATTAATAGACATAATCTCCCACCAGACCTCTGAAATGGCGTTTTAGGTGACTCAGCTATATCAGCTATGACAGAGGTGTCATCGTTTACACAAATGTGTAAGGTGATTTCTTTATTAGCTTTAAATGATAACTAGACCAAGAACTAAAAAGGACAGGTGATATGTGATTCTTATAGAAAAAAACAAAACAAAACTATTCACCAGAAAAACAAATAAATGAAAAAAAATAAAGATCATATGGCTGCGAATTACAGACACTCAGATGTAGACAAGGACAAGTTGTGCGTAAGTATACACACACACACAGATGTGGGCACATACACTGCACACAGGTTGATCTTTAGCCATGTGTCAGCTGGCATTTTCTATTCTGGAGGGAAATTGGCTGTGCCAGAAATTACTGCAGCACTCACTCTGAATACAAACCCAGCCTCAAGGTTACACAGCAAGAGAGGAAAACAAATAAATAAATAAAGGTAGTAAACTGGCTATATGACATCATTGTAACCAGAAGTAGTAGAGAAAAATCATTACTTTTACTCTGTTACAGTCATAGCGCTACTTTTATTTATTTATTATATCACCCTACTACTTTATTTGGAGAGCGCTTTGTGTGTCCAACCAAACTTGGCTAAAACAAAGGATCAGGGGGCCATCCTATGCATATGGTGTTTGTTATCTGTGGGTTTTTAACATCCACAGCTCCAAGCACAGATAAACTGTAAGCTTTGTTAGGTGAGTGGATACTGTAAATATTTAAACTGGGAAACTGTTTAATCCAGTAAGTGGCGGTAATACAATATTTATAAATGCCAACCACCATAAAAGACCAAAGAAGAAGAAGCTTCATTAGGTCCCACTGAATCTTAGTTTAGGGAAACTAGCGAGCTACTATTAACGCTCTATGTCTACATCATGGCTAACAAGAAGCGCTGCCTGTTGAGTTCCTAAATTCATTGAAACCATATGGAATGCCTGACCATAAAATAAAATTTGAAGTAGAAACTCATATCATGGTACTTAGGAACCTGCAAGCAGGTCCTGGTCACACTCTCAAAAATGGCACCAGGATGGTTGTGATGCAGATGATGGACAGGTGGATGAGTGTGAGATTTCTCAAGGAACAGTGGGGAAAGGGTTTTCCTACAAGAGATGATGAGCTTCCCCTCACCTTTGTCATGTGACAATTCCCTGTCAGGCTGGCTTTCTCAGTTGCAATAAACAAAGGTCAGGGACAGGAAAATGACAGTTAGCCTCTACCTTCCTCGGCCTGTGTTCGCTCATGGCCATCTCTACACAGCCTTATCCAGGGAAAAGAGGCCCACATATTCAATTTATTAAAGGAAACTAGGAGGGCAAAACAGACAACACTGTGTAAAGAGCTAAAGGGAGGGGGTCATTACTGTGACCTTACTATACTGAACAAAATTATAAACGCAGCACGTTTGTTTTTGCTTTTGACCTACTTCTGTCAAATATTGTTCACAAATCTGTCAAAATCTGTGTCAGTGAGCACTTTGCCAAGATAATCCATCCATCTCACAAGTGTGGCATATCACGATGCTGATCAGACAGCATGGGTATTGCACAGGTGTGCCTTAGGTTGGCCACAATAAAAGGCCATACGAAAATGTGCCTTTTGTGTACATAGAGAAAGTCTTAGATCTTAGAGTTCAGCTCATGATGAATGGGGCATAAACAAAAGTGTTGTGTTTATATTTTTGTTCAGTGTACAAATAAACTATATTATTATTACTACACTATAATATTACAGTTGTGTGTGTAAGTATGTACTTTTTCAGATGCACCTTTGTCACATCCCTTCCAGATTTCTTTTTAAGGGGCAGATGGTCAAGGAGAATCACAGGAGGCTTAGGGTGAAAGTAATGGACAGGAGTAGGATACAGGGGCAAAAGTCTCAAGGTTCAGGGGAAAGTCAAGCTAATTTCAGCACCCAAAGGGGCGAATTGTGATATTTTGAGAGGCAGGTGGTCAGCTGGTCCGAGGTCTGCTGATCATACCACAGCTATGCTTCCACATGACTCTGTTCAGAGCAGTAAAATGGCAGAAGCTACAGCAGGAATATGGTCTTCAAACAGCACTAGCAGCTAATAATTACTGATTAGTTAACAGTGCACAGAGCAGCAAGCTCCACTTGTGAACGCTGGTCAGAGGGTCAGTACAATCAGAAAACTGTGCTGACACTAAGCTAGCAGAGAGCAGTAAAGGTTGAATTCAGTGTGTCTGCTTTGTTTATGCTAATAAGTTATAATAAGTTAATAATATACAGATAATCTGTTATGTTTAAAAACTACTACTACTCCTGCCTTCTGCTGCGACCAATGTGCGCTTAACTAGTCATGCTCATGTAGCCTAATGAAGAGAGATGAAAAAATACATACCAAATTATGCACATGAAAAAAAAGTACTTTTATGTCATGTGGACATGACTGCTATAACATTTCAATCAGAGATGGTCTTCCTCAAGTCAAAGTAAAGAAGTTAACACAGCTGTATTTAGCAGGCAATTAATGATGGAATGTCACAGCATTATCTTCTAATTAGCCTAAATGAGTCATCTGACAGAGGACATTTTCAGAAAGATTAGAGACTGATTTGGCCACTGCTGTAATCTTATTGTCCTTAAAACATCACTGTCACTACATGTGACACTTCAAGTACTTTGAGAACTCCTGTGGAGCATTTTTTGGCAAAGACAAATGAGAACTTTTCATCAAGCTGTGATAAATAGATCGACTGATGAAATGTTGAACGATGAGTTGTTTGTGTTGTTCTCATGTTGAAGACAAAATGTTATGTTAAATTATCTCTGATGTCTGCCTGTATTTGTACATGAATTCAACCGCAAACCAAAACTAGCGAGAACAAAACAAAGATGAAGTTGGCGACCTGCTCTCACATCGCTTCATTTTTCTGATGATTTATGTTAAGACTCCTGCTGTTTGACACTCAAGCCAGGCACTACACCAGAGGAGATTAATATGTTTATTCAAAATCAAACTGCAGTGATTAGCCTAATTTAAGGGCATCGGTGAGAAGAGGCTTCAATAACCTAAAAAACATATACCTAATCAAAGCATCAGGAGCCCTAAAACCTGCTTATCATGCTGGATGCCACTTTGTCTGTCTGAGATTCACAGTCACTCTATTTTCTTCAACTTGTCATTAATCACATTTTGTGTGAGTTAATTGACAGTAATTCAGTGATAACCCAGCATGCAATTGGGTGGCCAGCCTTTTGAACCTGTTGATTAGAGAGGTATCTGATCACCCACAATCACACATGAAAGCAATTAACCTCCTCAGTGTTGCAATGAAGGTGTGTGTGTGTGTGTGTGTGTGTGTGTGTGTGTGTGTGTGTGTGTGTGTGTGTGTGTGTGTGTACTGGCACATGAAAGGATATGAGGTGCCCCTGGGAACATTATTCAGAATTACCATGCATATACATGTACTTTTCCTCTCACATACACATATGAAACCAAACTCATTCACATACTATAGTGAAAAGCTCACATACATACAAGTAAAATGCTTTTACACACACAACTGAAAAGCTCACACACATACAAGTGAAATGCTTTTACATACACTACTGAAACGCTCACACACACACACAACTGAAACGCCCTCACACACACAACTGAAATGCTCTCACACACACAACTGAAATGCTCTAACACACACACACAACTGAAACGCTTTCACACACACACAACTGAAATGCTCTCACACACACAACTGAAACGCTCTCACACACACAACTGAAACGCTCTCACACACACACACACAACTGAAACGCTCTCACACACGCTCTCACACACAAGTGAAATGCTCTCACACACTCAAGTAAAATGTATGTTGTATAAAAGCATTTCAGTACGTTGTATGAGAGGATTTCAGTTGAACAGGAAGGCATTTCAGTTGAACAGGAAGTAAATAAAAGCACACGTCTCACAATTCAAGCGAACAACTGTTGATCGTACAACAGCATTATGTTTATTGCTTCTGACAAGCATCGGCGCATAGTTTAATTTCTTCCAAATGCTCAATTTCAAACTAATCAGATGGGTCGACGTTAGCCCACTGCTAGTTATCAAATGCCAGCACACCAGCGCTGGGAGGCGCCATAGGGAGGCTCACTCTGACCAGACAGACTCCTGGCAGAGCTGGAGAAGGAGAAATTCTTTAAGAGACAAATGTAGCATTCACTTAGAAGTTACATAAAAAAAGAATTATCTGTACACTGAATAGTTTTGAACCTCTATAGATGCTGTCATTTATTGTGACCTTTCAGTAGGTCTTGTGGATGTTACATGTTTATTGGCTTACTGTACAGTGTGTAGTGTAGGGCTGTACCGACAATTATTTTTTCAACTAATTTTGTTTATTCTAAAGAACGAAAAGTTGCCTATTACTCGATGAAATTTACAAATTCATCCAAAATAAATATCAAAAACATTTTTAATCAATAAATCTATATTTTGTTCAATCATCCTGATAAAGCACATTAGATTAATGATAATAGTAGCAAATCTTAAAATGAATCATATTTCCACATCACTGCTGTGTTGTGATAATAACAATAACAGACATTAATTAGGCTACTTTACTTAAAACTTTTTTCTGAAATGGATTTATTTCAATACTGAGTAATGCAATATGATAATCACATGTATTTCTGCATCAGTGAACACCTGAAAGGACTCACAGACTGTACAGACAGTCACAGATTGTCTGAATCAGCTGTTTTCTCGCTCATATGAGGCCGTTAAATAAAGTGTTTCCCATTTGTTCATTTATTTGTGGCAGCCCACCACACCATCAACGCCACAGATTGATTTTCAATTTTCCTAATTTTCCTTTTCAATTTTACTAAGTCTTTTTAAAATCGTATTTGATTGCAGAGCGTCTACCCGCATTTGTGCAACACTTCCTCTGACCTGTCTCTCTCTCTCTCTCTCTCACTCACCCATACCTCTCTCGCTCTCTCTCCCTCATGGAACACCACTGCACAAATCTGTCCAACACAACGCTGTCAGTGTCGGGGACCCAGCTTAAAAAAGTTATTAGCCAGCATGCAAGGAGCCGAGCTAATAAGGAGAGCTATGTTAATGGTAGAATTCAGCTGGACTTTCGAGGCTAGCGTGCTGTATATTTAATATCATGTCTCCCCCCCACCACAGTTAGACTGTCATTCTGTGGGAAACAGAAAATACAAAACAGCTGAACATTAGATGACACGCGGTGTAACATTACGTTACCATGACAGCAGCGGGACAAAAATTACTTTAACATGAAGGCAATAAATTTTATTATTCACTTTAATGGACTACATGTCTTTGTGCTGATAATGTGCCGTGCTTGTGTGGCGACTGAAAGTAAACACGATTTGCGGTGCTGCCGTCTAGACAAAGTGGTCCAGGATACCTTCGCTTCACGTGTTCATGCTGCTTCACGTATTTGTGGACAGCAGTTGTGCTGCAGTGAAGCCGTTTTCAGTTCAGAGAGCTCACAGAGCAGCACATTGTTGAGTGTCTGTCTGAAATACACCAAACTTTAGACGGTTGAAGGCGCTGTCTTGTAGCTAGAGCTCATCCCACACCGGATGCAGCGACGCGTCGACGCATGAATTTTGCGTTGATGAATTTACGTAATCGATTACGTCGATTACACTGACGAATCACCCCAGCCCTATAGTGTAGTGAGGCAAAAGGGTGAAAAACATTAACTGATAGAAAACAGTGAATTGTGAGAAGTGTGCTTTTATTTAAACAACTTCCTGTTCAACTGAAATGCCTTCCTGTTCAACTGAAATCCTCTCATACAACGTACTGAAATGCTTTTATACAACATACAGTTTACTTGAGTGTGTGAGAGCGTTTCAGTTGTGTGTGTGAGAACATTTCACGTGTGTGTGAGCGTTTCAGTTGTGTGTGTGTGAGCATTTCAGTTGTGTGTGTGAGAGCGTTTCAGTTGTGTGTGTGAGCATTCCACATGTGTGTGAGCATTTCAGTTGTGTGTGAGCGTAATATTTTCAGTTATGTGTGTGAGAGCGTTTCAGTTGTGTGCTGTGAGAACATTTCACATGTGTGTGTTAGCGTTTCAGTTGTGTGTGTGAGCATTCCACATGTGTGTGAGCGTTTCAGTTGTGTGCGTGAGCGTAATATTTTCAGTTGTGTGTGTGAGAGCGTTTCAGTTGTGTGTGTAAAAGCATTTTACTTGTATGTATGTGAGCTTTTCACTATAGTATGTGAATGAGTTTGGTTTCATATGTGTATGTGAGAGGAAAAGTACATGTATATGCATGGTAATTCTGAATAATGTCCCCAGGGGCACCTCATATTTGATCCTTTTGCTCTTGAGAGCAGAGTTTGTGTTTGACTGCAGGAAAGAACAAACACCTTAAGAAGTCTGTAATATATTCTTTTTATGTGTAGAAATGTGAAAGTTTTCCCTGTTCAGTTACTGCTAAGATCAGAACAGGATCAAGGTCAGGTACATGTTCTGTCCTTATTAACTAACCAGTGCCTTTTTTCCTCCTCCCACACTGTTTGTTTCCTCTGGTGTATTGCTGCCAGTGTTGAAGTCTACCGTTAAATATCAAAGTCAGACTCGCCTGTGTTCAGCTATCCAGCTGAACTCACAGTGGGAGGCACAAACATACCACAACTGAAGCAATGAGCAAAATACCAGTTAAGAATTATGGAGATGGGCTCTTTTCCAAGGCAGGGAAAAGGTATGATATTAATAAAAGTAAATGTTGAATATATTTGAAAATAAACAACGCGGTGAAATGCAGATTGTATTTTTCAGCAACTGGAATAAAGTAGCTCAGTTTTGACCTGTTATTTGACTCATCCTTGACAGTTTCTTGTCTATGATACGAAACAGCCGCTGGTAAAGCTCCTTTTCTAGTGCTGCTCAAATACTGTAATTCAGTAAAAATGTTTTAATCTAATTTTTCTGTTCTTTGAAATGTTTCTGTGATCTTTACATCATGTAAAGTGTGTGTGTGTGTGTGTGTGTGTGTGTGTGTGTGTGTGTGTGTGTGTGTGTGTGTGTGTGCGTGCATGTGTATGTGTGTGTGTGTGCGCAGCTACATTCATTAGATGGGTAGTGTGGCTATAATCCCATCTGTTCTATATTTTCAGCCTCACTGTGTCATTGAGAGAAACACAGCGGACGTGGAGCGTTCACCACATGCCTTCTGCTTCTCCAAGGTTTCCCTGCGGTGTGTAGATGCTTTCTCACAAGAGTCTTTGAATATTCTTTGTGTGTTTATGTTAGAATACATAACATGTTTCTTCTCTATAGGTATGACATACTGAGACAGGTTATTGGAGTTTAGAGGCTTGTGTTTGTGTGTTTGAGACCACTACTCAGTGTGTTTCTGTGCATGACAGCCGCTGTGAGAACCGGTGGAGGGGAAAAAAAGGGATCATTAAACTTCTTGGCAGCATCCATCTGGGAAGATGGGACAGCAATACAGGATGAAGAAGAGGTGGAAAATTGATCTATTCTTCCTCTTTGACTTAGTAAATGATGCCTTCCTTGCTCACTGCCAGACATTCTTCTCTATCCTTTCCATCCAGTATCAAGTTGCTCTTGGTCTCCCCGTTGATCCTTTATGAAGCCTCAGACTGCTCTTCATCTACATTCACAGCCAGCACAGCAGCACATGACCAGCAGCACCCTTTCCCTGTCCTGTAGAATAAACTCAGCCAGATAAAGCTACTTTACATTTCATTGATGGAAATTCAGATAACAAAGGACACCTAACAGCTTCTTACTCTACTCATCCCTGAAGCAGCACAAATCACCTCTGATCCTCACGCCACGCCAGTCACACAGGAAGAGAACATTACTGAATAATTAAAATCAACGAGTGACCTCTGAGTTTACACTCCATATATTCACCTCTAACAAGACACTCTGGAGCAAAACTTTACACACACTGATTTCAGAGGCAGGGAGAAAGTTAAAGGGACTTTGAGAGATTAAAAAAAACGTCGGAGTGAGTTAATGGTCATGGTAAGATTTCACGGTTTAATAAACACTGATAATGCTGACTGATGATGTCTTATCATCAATCAGCATTCTCTTAGTACAGACTGAGTAGTAGGTAGTTTTGCTATGACTCATCCCATTGTGGCGGACAGGTGGCAGCTTTAACACATCAGTACAAAATAGTTTCACTCACAATGACCAAATGTGAAAAAATAATTTTTGTAAAAAGTGAAAGTTTTCCTAAAATCAAAACCGGTTTTGAAGGAAAACCTGCTGGTCCAGTGAAATCTCTAATTACAGAGAATTCCTCAGGGTTTAACTGCTATCAGAATCTTATCACAAAAACAAGTCCACCTCATTACAGTCCCTCATTAAGGAGAAAGCTCCCATTCATTTTACAGAGTCCAGTGTGCTCATGTCTTCTAATGAACTCTAAGTTGAAAGCTGCTGACCTCTAGGTGTCTTGTTTTATAATTAATGTCCAATTCGTGTTTCTGTCCTCCAGCAAAACTTTGGATGTCAGTGTGAAAACTCCTTGTTATGTTTGAGAATAAAAGTTTTGAAACTACATTAATTTTTAGAAGAAACCAGTAGTGTAAAGTAGTAACAAGGGGCCCAATGCGGGCTGCTATTATGGGCCCTTGGGCTCCACAGTACACACACACACACACACACACACACACACACACACACACGTTCATGTTCATGTCAATTAGTGAACCCTATAATGGCAAATTCTGTGCCTCCTAAGATTAGATGCAGTAAATTCCTAACCTACTTAATTTAAAACTCCTTAAATCAATTTCTTTCCATATTAACATATTCATTCACTTCAATTTGTGTGTGTCTCTCTCCAACACACACACACACACAGACACACACACACACACACACACACACACACAGCTATATTGCCTGCGGACTCAGCAGTCTAAAGTAGGCTACCATCATCTGATGGATTTTAGAGTCGGACTGTGTTACTACAAAATAACTACTACTACACTACTACATGTCACTACATACTAGACTACATAAGTCAAAGAGAAAGTTAGAAGGAGCATGGCCAGTGCTGTCATTGTCAAAATCCTGAAATGTCCCTACAAACAGCAGGGGAGCTGTCCACTGTGCTGAAACAACGAAGATTTCTTTCAAGCTTTTCAGCACAATAACCCCCTGAATCATGGCAACCACAATCCTCTTCAACAGAGAGGCACAACATAAAGGTGAATAAGAAAGAAAACGGCCTACTAGTAAACAACACCTCGTCCTGAGAACAGGCCAAATCCGGCGCACACACAGTTTAATAGCCACAAGCACACCAACACAAACAGGTGCTCAGCAGCGACCTGTCCCTGAAATGATAACAGCCATTTAAACAGCACATCAGCGTTAGCCACATCAAATCCACTGAAAAAGCATTTGTAAAGTTACTCACCTATTTGAATGGCTTCCGACAATGTCCTTAGTAAAAAGTCCAGAACAATCTTATTTGGTAGATTTGCGACCCTCTCCTCCTGTTCTGTTCTTTTCTCTCCTGTCTCTTCTTGAAAATACTTTCATGTTTGAAAGGCATGACTGCTAGCTTGTACATGTGCTCTGCTAGTCTCCTCAGGTTTTTGCGTTTCACCCGGAGTCTTGTTGTCTTGTCACATGATCAAATAGAAACTTAAGTTTGGGCAGCCATACACATATTTCCCAGCAATCATCACCCCATATGTTAGCTATGTGTGGGCTAATACCAAAGAAAATAAGACTAAATTCATTCTGTGGAATCAATTTTTTTGTATATTTCACCATATAGTTTTCAGCCGACTGCTTGCTACAGACTGCAGTCAGTAGTTTTACCCACAAAAGTCGGTGGTGTCTGACACCATGGCAAAGGGGGAAATGCACATATGAATGTATCTATACCACCTGATCTCGGTTGTGTTTTGTCGGTGTAAGGTGGTCCACGTGGCCGTAGATGATCTTAGCAATCAACAGATTTTTATCACATAACTGACAAAAGTAGGCCATGGCGGTCCACACCGAAACGTGCCAGTTGCGCTGTCTACATCTATTCCGCTGGCAGAAACTTTGAGATTCTCAGGATTGGAGTAGGAAACATGTTGGTGTAATTGACTATGCTACATTTTGTGTGTGTTGGAAAACTGTATTGGAAGTCTAACCTGTTTCTAATGACAGATAAATGATGGCATGCAGTCAACAATTCTCACACATTGCGGCTATAATATGCATTCTGGCACTTAGAGTAGTCTTAAACCTCAAACTGAAAACACAGAATGGTGTGAGCAGCCAGGCAGGGGTCTTTGTCAGTGTTGCAACTGACAGTGACAATAATTATTTTAGTTTAAAAAAATACTTGTCAGTAGCACCAGATCTACACATTTTCACAACAAATCTGTGTGGCTGTGACGTTCACAGAGTAGCACTTGTGTACAAACATGTTAAAAAGTTGACAGTGAACTGCACGGGTAGGAAAACTGTGTGTCACAATTGTTGTGACGAACACACACACAGTCATGCATTCAGACAATTATGTGAAATTACAATGTGGTGGTGGAAATGTCAAGATCAGAACATTTAAAGGGTACAGAATGATTAAATCATGATATTAATCACAATAAATGACTTACTGAAAACTAAAGGTAACACCTGGTCAGTATTTAGGAGAACACATTGTGCTATGTGTCTAAAGGCTTAGTTTGGGTTCATTACACACGAGCTAATACAAGTTCTTTAGTGTACCTGGGATCCAAACACAACATGTGGCTTCACTGAAGTGCTTTGAGGTTTGCTGACAGTACAGAGCTTGCTGGGGCTGAAGTCAATATTGTGTCTGCACTATTTCATTTGGAGAGAGCATGTAGAGGCTGTAAAGATTTCTCTAGCTTGTTCTTAACAAAATTAGAATAAATTGGACAAGTTAAAATTCCTGGATTGTAAATACACTGCTGATAGAGCAGATCTGTCTTGTCCTGTCTCAATTGGAAACATTCTCAGCTCACATGAAAAGGCTCTTCTTCCCCGTTTAGAGGGAGGGTTATCATCCCGCTATTACTGTAATGGACCTGTATTTCTATTACCTTACATTTGTAGATAATATTTTTAAAAAACAATCTTATGTTTAAAATTCCACTACAGTAGCCTATGTACACTTCATATTGCGATACCCTGTTAACACTGTCTCCATGTGGATGCGCTTCCTTTTGATCCTCTGTTACAGCCTGGAGAAACCACAGTACTGGGAACAGTCTGTGTTTAACCTGTGCATGTTAACATCACTGAATATATTGTCTACATCAGCACCTTGCTGATATGTCAGGAGAACAGGCTTTGTTCATAGCCATCAATGAGCTCACATGAAATTCATACAACACACAGCAACAAAAGATAAAGAGAACAAAGATGGAAAACTTTTGACTTACAGAGGAGCAGTTGTTATATGCTGGTGGAAGTACATGTGACATTTTATAATGCTGTGATGTGTCTTGTGTTGGGAAAAGACACTTACACATATGACTGCATACCAGCCCACAACACCAATGCCACTATCAATTTTGCAGACGACACAACAGTGATGGGGCTGATTACTATGTACTTTGGAACACAGTTACACCTCCCGATGCCTGCGAAGGCATTCAGCATCATAAAGGACTCATGTCACCCAGCACATGAACTGTTTCAACTTCGGGTTGAAACAACACGGGTTTTGTTTTATGTTTCTCCTTTGTTGACCCTCCCTTTTTCCTGTCTGTGTGTTATGAGCATGACAGCAGTCTGGGCACCTGCTGGAGCTACACACTGGCCTTCAATATTCCAATCACCTCATGGCTTAAACACTCCAGGCTTCCTGTGACTCATCGCCAGATTATTTCATACCCCATATGGCTGAGTACCTCAGGCCAACACTTGCTTTTTCGTTTCTAGCATATCTTTTGTTTTTGCGATTGCTGGTCTCATTAGTAACACTTCTCTTTTGCCTACCTCAAGACTCTTGTGTGATACCCGCAACATCATGACCTGGACCTTCCACTAATCCTCTCGAAACTGAATCTCGACTACAACAACCTGCCTGCCCCTTGTTCATGCCAAGCTACACCCGCTCACGCCAACTCTGCACATTTTCTAATAAAGTCTGTTTCGGAGTCTCTTTGACCTCCTGTGCTCTCTCTGTATTTCTCTGCTCCTGGGATCGCTAGGCATATGTTGACAATTGTGTATGTGTGAGCTGCATGTATGTGAATGTTGGACGTGTGATTTTTTTATGCATATTTTATTAGCATGATTTCAGGTAGCACCTGATTTTAATTGTTTGTATCATGCAATGGCAATAAATCTAAATCCAGTCTTATCTAATCAAACAAAGATGACACAGATTATGTGGTGGCTCTCAACATCTCACTGTGTGTGTGTGTGTGTGTTGTGTGTATAATGTCAATGTAATCCTCTGATATGTTTATTTTTAAAGCACCCCAAGTGAAATATATCCAGCATTAAAGTATCTTCTTTTCAAGGACAGTAAACACTGAGTAAGCACTGAATTTACACACTCACACATACACACAGATCCCACACATGCACCAGTACCAACAATACAATAAATGTTAGCGTCTGACAGGAAAAACAACAGACTACTCCCCCATCACTCAACAGTTTACTCCTGAAAAGCAGAATCCATCTGTACACGTCTTGCCATTTAATAAACAGCATCAGTGAATGGATATGGAAAAAGTTTAAATAAAATAAGAGAGACCAATTCTGACTTTATCAACATATATCCAGTAACAAAACTACAGCTCAGTAATTCTACCACAATAAATAATTCTCTGTGTGATGAGCTTCAGAGTGAGTTAACTCATGTATTAAAAAAACACACTGTGGCACTAACGTTGTAGTAAAATAGGCTCCATCAGTGCAAAACTCACAGTCTGTACTTCACTGATGTATTCTGTAAGTCCGTGAATTCATGACACTTCACATCATCACATTATCACACTTTATAGCTGTTTTTGGTGTACGAACATATTTGAGTCCATGATAGCAGTACATGAAACAATGAATGAATTGAATGGACTTTTTCTCCCCATTTGTATCCACAAACACAAGTGCTTTTACATCACTAACTTGGCCAGTGTTATGCACAGCACGCAGACACACTGTGAAATCTCACACCTCATTAGTACAAGAAGAAGTTATGTTTGTTTTTTTACCTGCATTTCAGGTTCCGCAGAAGATTCAGGAAGAAGGAGACAGGAGACAAAAAACAGAAGAGGGAGAAAAAGAAAAATACAGTTAAAAGACAAATGTGTACATACACATACAAAATCAGCTTAAGGTCATTGCAGTAATAAAAAAAACAAGTTTTGCATCTCGACTGGGATTGAAAAAACCCCAATACTTGAAAATAATATCATAAAGGTGTTTATGCAATAATATTGGGAAAACAACAAATTGCCTGATTATATTTTTCAACTTCTACTCCCAGAATAGAATCAGCACTCTAGCTTCCTACATCATGTTCTCAGATGACGGGTGTGACTGTTATTTGAAGGTGTGTTTTTCACAGCTCATATTTTAACTCTCAGAGGTGCGACAGTAACAAGATAACCTCGAGACTTATTATGAAATGAAGTGTCTATATCGTGAAGGGTGTAAAAGATTGGGAAGTGACGCTGTGCTCATCAAGACTGATAAATCTGCATTAGTTTTTTTGTAAAAATGCTCCAGAGCAGTAGACCCGATGGCCCAAGTAGCAGCATGGAAAATAGAAACAGAAGTGATCGCATAAAGGGACTAGCAGATTAACGTTCTACATGAATTCCCCTCACAAGGGAGAATCACTATTATATACTACTACTACTAATTAGCTGATGGCTCCTGTAGGAACAGAAGCTGATTCTGGTCTATGCCAGGCTGAGGCAGTGTGTGTGTGCCAGCTCTGACTAGGCAGCATTAGAAAAGCTGGCCTGAGGTCTGGTCTGAGAGGAGGGTAAAACGGTTTGGTCAAATTTGCAGATGGAGCCTGAACAGATCAATATTCAGTGCTCAGTGGGGTGCAGGAGACCAAAAGAAATATTTTATGGAAGGCATTTGATTTTCAACATACAACAAGACAATGCAGGGTGTGGTCCAAGTGAAACATGATTTAGTCATAATTATTATCTGTGTAGGTGTTGCATCATTGCTCTTTTGCATCAGGATGAACAAATACATGTAGATATTTCTGTGTGAAAAACGTTTCACACAGAAATATCTACATGTGAAACTTATCACTCATTGTCATTTTCTTTACATTAATTATAAAACTGTGAAATGTACTAATTGTGGAGACGTAAGAACAGGAAGAGTCAAACACAGCATTTCAAAAATGATTTAAGAGGCAGTATTTAAGATGTACATAATTAAATCCACAAGCTGCTGCATAGTCAGCTCCTTACTACAACAAATGGATTAGGACAGAGGAGAGAGAAAGAAGAAGAGAGGGCACAAAGTCTTAAGGCCAACATGTAAACTGTTACAAGAGGAATAGGAATTCAGAACAGTCTGAACACCCAGTGAGTTATGTGACTGATTCTTCAAGCGTCTCTCTAAACAACTCAGGCCGAGTAATGAAGAAGCTCACTTTTTAGAGGCAAGTTTTATTTGGAGGGTTTGTGAAGGTGAGAGGACATACTATGGACTCATGGGAGGCACAAAGACACCTGACAGTAATTTGTATCAGCAGCCAGCAGACAAACACTCGCGATAGCATCTTCCAACCTCACTCTCACAAAGGCTAGGTTCAGAATGCAGGCCAAATGACTCAAATCTGATTTTTTGGCTCATAGTGTGACAGATCTAATCTTTTTATGACTGTGTGAACAGGCCAAGTTATATGGAATCTAATCTTTTCCAGTTTGGATTTGGGCCACTTTTATGGTTCATATCCGATACAGATCGGATCTTTTTAAATGCGACCTGAGTCTGGACACTCAGATCAGAATTGATGCGACTTGGACTTCACGCTACAGCATGAAAAGGACAGAAAGTTGTGAACACGTCATAATTCGGGAGAAATGTGACCCGTGACAGGACAATGATAAACTGAAGTCTTAAATGAAAATTGGGAGGGTTAGTAAGTAGGAGCTAACCTCTGTGGCTCTGTTGGCTTTATCAGAAGATGACCTTGGCCTTGACCTTGGCCTCTGTTGGGTGGATGGGCTCAACCTTAAAGCTAGAGTGAAGAGCTCTGACATTCAGTGAGTGTCACGGAGTGAGGAGTAGATTTCACATCATTTACAATCTAGACTGGGAATGCCTTGGGATCCCCCAGGAGGAGCTGGAAATTGTTGCTGGGAGAGGGAAGTGTGGAGTACCCTGCTTAGCCTGCTGCCACTGAAACCCCAAATAAGTTGAAGATGGATGGATGGATGGATATTGCAATAGGCCTACGTAATATGGTAGTAATACTAATAATTTACTTATTTTTGGACTCCATCGGCATCCATAAAATTACCCATACAACAGATTAAAAGTCCAACTATTTATTGGAAAGAATTTGAATATTGTAATGAATTCCAAATTTCAATGTAAATTTTAACCCAACAGAAAAATGAATTATGATCACTTTTGCAGTCAAAACAAAATAATTTCCGTGTGTCAAAAAACACAACAGGGGGCAACATGGAATGTTTATATAAATGTAACCCTATAAACATTAATAACACAAAAATGACTTTCTGAAATTAATTTCATTATCAATCTCTCTCCCCCCTACAACACATCAACAGCCTCATCTACCACACAACTATCTCCAGCATTACCAGCACTTTCAAGGTATTGCCTCCACATCCTGATTCCTGGAGGTTTTTGGCGTCTCTTTGAATGGGTTCATCTGCCAACCACCATTCGGGTGCAAGTGCAGCCTCAAGATATTCGATTTACTTTCCAAAGTAGTCTGCTGGATCCTTATCAACAACCACAAACTTTCACTTGTCATTCATCTTCTGGACCACTTCCTCACCTCCATCCTTCTCACCTCCATCATATGGTCTCTCCACCCTCAGGTCCGCTTTTCTCCAGCTGGGAATTCCCTTTTCCCCAGTAACATAAGAAGGACCCAGGAATTCCTCAGCATCACCCTTGATTTGCTTTCCTTTCAAGCCTCCCTTCCAACTGAAAAAAACCCCATCATATCTCTTTGCATTTCAAACTACATTCTTGCCTACCGGTGTACCTCTCTCTGTTCTCTTTCTGTTTGGACACCTAAATTTCACCATACGCATCATCCTTGAAGACCGATCCTTTATCTTCCACTTACTGTCCCTGTCTGCTGCAGTTCCCTCAATACATGATCACGTCATCTTGAACAGTACTTGTAAAATGAGACTGTTGTGTTACTGTGCCAGGTCTGGAAGGTGTCTGAGCCACACCTTTATTGTTGGGGAGCGTTAATGCAGCTTTTAAATCCACATAAGGAGAATTTCATTTAAATCCCAACGGAGTTTAGCAAGGCCCGAAAACAATTCCTTTTTTTGATATTCTCAGAACACTTACATTCTGTCTGGTGAATTTGCAAACAACCAGTTTGTTCAATACAATTGCATCATATCCCCTTTACCCCCTCTAGCTGCATAATCTGTGTTTAAAAATGTGGCTTTGCTTTGCCTGATACTCATATGCAAATATGAGCGGCTGTATCATTTAAACCTAAATGTGCCTTTAAAGAAAGTCTCCACTGTCATCACGAGGAATAATACACATGTAAAGTATCTTGCTGTAATATTTTTGGCCACTTAGATTGGATCTGTTTGATCTCTGGACTGTTAATGAAGCCTTTACAAACTCTTACTTGCAGCCACAAACACAAATTTTGTGTCCGTCTGTCTCTCACTTTCAAAAACCCTGACAGGTCCATGCAGCCCTGTAATGTCATCATGCATCCTGTATTCATGCAGCACTGTGAAACTGTCTCAGCAGGATGTCATTAAGTAGCATACTGCACTCAATTCACACTCAGACCGGCAGATGTGCCCTGCTGGCAACACTGAGAGCAAGAAGCTCAAATGATTAGTACTTACATTTGGAGGGACTCAGTTTGACATCAAGAGAAAGCTGACAGTAATCAGAGCTGAGACACTACAGATATTCACCCGCTCAGTATAACTACTAGAGAGGAGTGCCACAGCTGGACATATCATAGTGACCACCCAATCACTGTTACAAGTCCTCAGGTTGTTTGTCAATGCCATTCAAAACTCTTTTAACCTTCCAAAAAATTATTCATATTAGCATATTTGCATCTGCTAACACTATCCAAAAATGAACTCTAATAGCAATATGTTCAAAGCTTACTGTGAAATGTAATGTGACTAACTTGATGGTGAAAGGAGGCAAAGGCAGGGTTACTGGAGATTTACAGGAAGTAAAACTGATATACATCACAATGCCTGGTATCATCAAAAGTCATTTGGCGTGGTATTCCATGGTATTTTGTGAGTTTTTGCATGTCATTTCACGCCGTTTAGACTGCATTGACTTCTATTGTGCAGAAATGGCATGTTATTCATACGCCTACTGTCACAAGAAAAATCAGTGTGTGTGGGATATAAATAGCCATGAAAGTCTGACACTAGGTGGTGGAGGGGTTGTCGGGTGAATAGTAAGTTAGTTCCTCACACTGAAGACGGACGTTCGGTAACAAAAATTACAAAACGTTCATTTTTGTTTTTTATTGAAGTTACGTAGGTTACCATGCTACATCATTGCTAATGTAACTGTTTGGTTTTGGCTCCGTATCACATTGTTAAATACTTTTCAGTCTAATATTACTTAGATGTACTCATTATTAATGCCAAACTATGTTTATACTTTACTGTTGGTTTTACTTTGTTTTATTTTATTTTATTTTATTTTACTACCTCTTTATTATCAAACTATTACCATACTATTGCTATTGCTGTTATTTCTGAGCTGTAATATAAAGTGCTGCCGTACCTGTTGGTAGATAAATCACTAATTCCCTCTTGAAGGATGACACAAAATAATTGAACATTTTTACCAAAGGAACATTATGACTCTGACAGAGTGATAGAAAATTGGTGAAATTATCAAGACAAATGAGCAATTAACATGAACTTGCTAGAACCTTCTTGTACTGTTGATGAAAACCTTTACATTCACATTTTCATGGGTTTTCCTGAGAGAAAAAATCATTCTGCTACTGTTTTCTTGTCAACAAGAAATTGAACGGAAAAGTCAACAGATGCTCATTGTTAGCACCTAAGTGGAGTTACAAGGTGAATAAATTGGTCAATTCTGTGAGGAAGTGTCTCCAAAAGAGTGAATGAGCCATGGACCTTTTAGTTTCCAGCAGTCTGTTTTCTTGCTTTTCCTTCTTTTCACTCATGGAGTTCTTGTGTGTGGACCTTTTATGAAAATGGTGCTAGAGATAGGTTTACACTTTATATAGAAAGGTTCCACCTAAAGGTTAGATTCTGTGTTCAGTCTGCTAAATGCCAATTGACTAGCAGCCAGTTAGACTTGAGGTGGTCAGGCACTACAGTCTGCAGGGCTCTGTCAAAATGTTATGGTAAAATGGTAACATACTGGATAATAAAAATGTACATACCAGTCAGGCAGTTCCTGGTGATTGTGTCTAAATAAACGTGGAGCAATGTGTAGTTGCATAAGGTGTAAGTACTGATTAGATCCGGATGTTAAAAACCTAATCAATTAAAATTAAACCACATCCGCTTCCTACTTGAAGCAATTCCTGTTTCAATGTCAGAGAGCAGATGTTTCGTCACTAAAAGTCCATCTCAGGTTACACTGATCCATTACATTCATTTTGAAATGAAAGTGTCATTTCTGGATCCAGAGCAAACTGGAAATGGATTTCAATAGTGAGCTCAAATTGATTATATTTACTCCATGTTTGTTATTTGTCAGTGCTAAGAGGATATTTTGTTTCCCTTTGTTAGAGCTGAGATCCATTTAGTACTCTGCTGCTGGATGTC
This sequence comes from Lepomis macrochirus, assembly GCA_024633595.2. Classification (NCBI taxonomy): domain Eukaryota; kingdom Metazoa; phylum Chordata; class Actinopteri; order Centrarchiformes; family Centrarchidae; genus Lepomis; species Lepomis macrochirus. The sequence continues at coordinate 26,874,231 of JALXJV020000009.1, read as the reverse complement.
AAAGAGATCTTATTATTCTCTGCATCTGTGTTCATTACTCTCATTATAGTTGTCTCCAGCAATGACATGAAAGACTGTACTATTGCAAAGTGTGTGCTCATGCTGGCTTTTAAAATGTTTGTTTTCTGGCATTATTGTCTGTGTTATATTGTTGACAGTACAGAGTGACAGTTAGGAGGGGGTACGGGAGAGAGAGCAGGATGGAGGATATCTGTAAAGCACCAAAGACTGTTTTGCTTTGACCCTCAAACAAACATACAACCATTGTGTCAGTACTGTGATAGTGCACACATGTGTGCACACATCTCAATGTAGTTCTTGTTGTGTTGGAGAATCTGTGCATGTGGAACACATGGGTTGTGTATATATGTAAGGTCAGTGCTTAATTAAAATCACCCGGCAGTATCAAATTGTTTTGCTTTGGAAACTTGAATTATTTTATAAATATTTTTGTACACTTGCAGGTTACCATGCCTAGTTTTGACTCACCAGTAGTTTATTCCAGCACAGCTGGGGAAGAAAGGGTGCAAAGGTGTGTGATAATATATCAGTATTATTATAGTTTGCACACATGGACATAGTGCTTCACAAAAGATAATAGTAGAAATTTTCAAACAAAAACATGTTTTAAGTTTTCTTTTATTCAAGTTCAATGAAAAGCGCACAATCTCAAATCTACTGGGAGACTGATCTGAATTTAATGCAATATCACTGTAGTTTTAATACTGGAGTGAGAACCTATGAATGTGCTTTTGTTGTTAATAATAAAGGTACATTTGTGAAAGTTAATAAAAATGAGAATGAAAATTGGGATTAATTTGTGGTGAATTTTCACATAACTTGAAAAAAATGTATTTAAACTCTACAATCCACTCTAATATACAGATCAATGACAGAGTACATGATCTGGGAGAGTAGGCAGGGCTCTAGCCTGGGGCTTTGGTATGGAGGCAAGCCAAGAGGAGGTAGATGCGGAACCAAGATCAAACACCAACCAGTGGTAGTCTCCTCACAAACTGATAGTGGAAGTGCTGCAGGAATAATCTCAGGAATAGAGACTTCTTCAGTGTGGAGATCAACACACATACAGTCACCTTGGCCTTGGTACATCCCTCTCTTCATCTTTGTCTTTAAAAATATCAGCCGAGTTTCAGATCAAAGCCAACACAGTGCACTGAAAATGATAAAGGTTTAAAAAAAAAAAAGATGCTACATACTAAAATCAAAAATATAATACACATTCATGTGTTTTGCTGTTTGATTTGTCATTCTTCACACAGAGTCACTGATTAAAATGAAAACTCAATAACTACAATATAAACTATTTATCACTGGATAGTGCAACACTGATATTTCTTTTATAAATTACATCATCCAATGCAGCTAGGGCTGGGCAACAAAACAATGATAATTATCATAATATAATTTTCCCCAATAACAATATAACAAATGTTCAATATATTGTCAATAAATGTTTGATTGAATTCATTTGAATCATGAACAAATTAGTAATTAATTTTTCTATTAAGATATTGATTTTGTTGAGGAAACGGGGACTGAAGATTTATATTTTTTCAAAAACGATTTTATCATAATAGTTTTTAACGTTCTACCTCAGACTTGTGAAGTAATCCACTGTTTGGCACCAAGTGTTTATCACTTTCTGACCATAAAGAAAAGTTTAACCACACAATTAACCATCTGGTTTCTTCAATTTTCACTCAGGACCAAAAATCAGCCTTTAAATTAGAAAGAAATAATGATTTGACATTTATCACGATAATTATCGATATCGAATGGTTTGAAAATGCAGCACTACCACTGGGCTAAAATGGGTCAGGTCACTATGATGAACAATGATGTGGAGACGAGAAACAGATGCAATTCACAATATGATCTCAAACACTTTCTGCAGGTTGTACAGCAGCTTCCATGTAGGGCAAATTCTAATTTCTAAATTTAATTTTATTGTTGAGATAAACAGTCAATCATGTTATTTCATTTAACTGAACTCTGATGAAGACCTTGATGAGTCCTGACAAAACAAATAATGAAAAAGCAACCATCAGGTAGAAAACATTTCTACTGTTTCAACAGTCAGTTCTGATGTCTGACTCGTGACCAGCTATTTTTTACAGTGTTAACATTCCTTTGGTGGATACAGTGTATTGACACTAATCACAGTCTGTATAGTTGATTGGCATTGACTGTTCAGAGACTTTACCAGCGTTTTTTTAGCAGACAGTGAGAGAGCAGAGTGAGAGAAACATATGATTATAATGATCGAACCAGGCTTTGCTGTGAGATTATGATAACACACAGTGTGTAAACAGTGTCTAAAATGTAACGGTTATATTATTATAAAGCAGAATGGAAGGAATGCATGTAACAGTAAATGCAAACATACGACATGACCTGGAGGAATTGATATGAAACAATAACATCTGCACAGAGACTGAGAACAATGTAGAAATTTAATTTGAAATAATCTGAAACCATCATGAGGCCACAAAGTCACAAGACCATAAAGAAAGGAAATGGATTTCTATAAAACATAATGGAACAGTCCTCTACAGATGATCATGGATTTCTACAATAAAACCCTGTCATTCACTGTCTGGACATGTACACTTACCACCTATTGTGTTTTCAATTGTCAGCTTCACTTAACAACCAACCGCATAAAATAACTGATGTGACTAAAGAAGATGAAGAGAGAGTTATAGTCAAAAAGTTATAAAAGAATACTTTAGTGTTGAATGCTCATCATCACAAATTGTTTTCTTTGCAAATCCAGTGATTTAAGATATCAAAGTGCTATCCGCACAAACAGGCTGCTCATAAACCACAGTGATTACATCTATCACTGCCCAAATATTCAATCTGTTCTACTCCACAAATAAATCAATCCTCAGTCACTTTAAAAACAAGCAAGGCTGTTGAGATTAACTCTCACAGTGTGGGCTTCTATTTAACGGTACCTGTACTGAATAAATATGTCTTGATTTATCAGGGTTTCTATTTGGGAAAAATGGTGTTGAGAGCCATTTACAATCTATTTGGTTATCATATCTATCTCAGAAAAGATGTAACATTATATTCTGGTTTATTGACCAAAATGTAAAAAAATGCAGTGACTGCATATAATCAATCTGATAGTATCCAAATACGAAATTGCACTGATTGCACTTGCTTAAGTTAAACTACACAAGATGTATTTGTAGAAAAGGTCAATTTTGATTCACAAGTAATTCATGTAGTGATCAGCTCGATTCAAATTTGAACCTCACCCAGAAAGGTGGGAAGGAGTGAGTGAACTAAATATAAAGACTTGGAATTTAGCTGAGTACTTTTGGAGGAATCAGACGCACGCCTGTCTGGTTTGAAATGGAGCAAATGGACTTGCTTTACCGCTGATGAAACGCCAGGTCAATACTGGATAGACTCCATTCACTATCCCAAACTCTGCATGAGATGTCTGCCATGATAATTAGATAAAATAATAATTTGCGGATAGTACCTTTGATGCTGATACTGATATTTTGACTGTTTAAAATGTTATTGGTTTAAAAGGTTATTGTCTGCTTAAAGTAATCCATATTCTACTATGTAATGACATTGCAACCCAATGATCAAATATATTCTTTCTTAAGGAGACCAAATGTAATAACACTTTATTAAAATCTGTGTTCTTTCAACATTTTTGGTTAATCTTCCCTGCTAGTAGTAGAAGTAAAAGTAGGTATGACCCCTAGTAGTTAAAACACCTCAGGTAAAATAATACTGCAATGACATTACATGAACTTTAATGAATTTACTACTATGAAATGTTTAAAGTTTAACCTGTGTTTTTTAGTTTAATTAACCTTCTTAGCAACTTATTTAGGTAGTCTGTTTCCTTTATTTGCTAGAGGCATTATAATCAGGTTCACTACATAAGTATGGATAAAAAATGTGGTAGAGGAGTGAGGAGGATTTCCTTTCTGCTTTACTATTTTATGTTTTGAAGAGTTAGAATTACAATCATTGTTTTGCATGAATTTGCTTCGTTATTCTTTCTGTGAAACTACAAAGATCATTAGAAATGATGTAAGATAACTCAATGATATTTAGAATATCCTGACTTTAAGAATATGTTAAAGAGTTCCTTTTCCCCGGTTTTTAATGTTTAGAAATTGTATGGTGGCTTTTTATGTTTTGATTATCATTAAAGGATATACGGTTAAATGTGCATTACATAGATATTCAATACTTACAATAAAGCTTTTTTAAATCAGAAAGAAATGTAACAATAAAGGGGAAAATACTTGACTCCCGCTTCTCATGTTTATGGCCTCGGGAGAATCTTAGATAAAACCAGAGTCACTTCCTTGTTCAACCTCTCGAGCTTTTTGAAACTTGTGCCCAGGGACGTCATCCTTGAGTTTTATTAAAATTCTCCATTCATTCTTTCGCCAAAAAGGGGGATTTAATCTATACTTCAATTCACTTTGAGGTTTTATTTTCATTTGAACTTTCTTTACTCGCCTTCATTTCATATAATTTTTATTGAGAAAGCAAACATTCATTTTCTTTTTTATATTTGTTATTCTCATCAAAGTATAGGCTCTTAAAATTTAAGACCTTAAATTTAAACTTCCTATATTGCTTATATAAATATATTAGATCCATAACTTGCGTCCATGTACTTCCCCTTTATATTGTAGAACTGTTAGCCTACTCCTTTCACTTTAGCCATCTATTCAGTTTCTGTTTCCTGAACACAATTGTCATATTATTAATTTCACTTCATTCACATGTATTCGCCATAGTTTAGTTATTTAAATATATTTACTTCTTACTAAATGCTGTGTCTGTGTGTAATATTTAGCTAGATCCAATCACTGTATTTAAGAACTTATGCTTCAGAATAGGACATTGATTAAAACTGATAATAAATTACTTCCAGGGTATATCGGATCCCTCCCAGAAAGGCTGAGTGGTGCCCACTTTTTTTAAATGAGTGTTTATGAATATTAAAATCCATAAATCTGGTATGTGCATTATATTCAGTTTCTGTCAGACTGGTAAACTGACTGTAAAACAAACTGAGAGTTATAACCAGGACTTACAACATCTTGAAGAAGCGTGTGAGCGTGACATGGACGATGCCAAGGACAGCTGTATGTACCTTCTTTTAAAGCACTCAATCTCACTACAGTATCATAGTGACCTACCTTACTGAATCACACAGCCTAATCCAGTACTTTCTCCAGCAGAGAACTCTTTCAGGTGATAGGGGACAGCAAGGATGGAGCTGTTAAACCTGGTGAACTGTGACAAATTATTTCACTGACCCTCGTCTTTGTCCACTACAGTATGTTCAAGGTAGACCTTCATTCAACAGAATAAACAATTGTTTCCATCAAGAGACACAAACAAGTTACACAACTCCATTCTGAGGAAAAACTCAGTTGAGGAAAAACATTTTCGTCAACAGAATGAGGGGAAATGGTGAAAGGATTCAAATATAAAAACACAAATTAGCAATTAAACAATTGACATAAATTCCATTTTAAAAGGAATTTAAAGTTTTTATTTAAAGTAACTTATTAAGTAACTCATTTAAAGTAACTGGTAACATACAAACTCCGTAAACCACCAAAAGTTGAGGCAAAGCAGCCAGAGGACTTCAGAGGGAAAACCCAACAATATTCTAATAATCTCCATCATCTTTGACCCGGTTTCACAAAACCAATGAATAAAGCTATAAGCTTATGTTTTTGGACAGTAATCAGTGAGGCCTAGGCTGTATTTGGAACCACATATAATACTGGCAACTGCAGTAGCCTATGTAGAATAATATGCAGTAATAGGAATCAGGAGCAATTAATAAGAGAAATACAAATGTAAGTACTACTTAAAACCTTAAAAATATATCTTTTGATACAAGATACACATATGTGTGCACTAATTAATAATATAATTTATGTATTTTTACTTGTCCAAAAAAGACTATAATATTTAATTAAATACAAGAAGACAAGGGGGCAATTGTAACACTCAGGCTGTGTCCAAAATCACCCGCTACTCACTATATAGTGGACTATATAGTGAGCTCGCCATTTTGTAGTGCTGTCCGAATGTATAGTGATAATTATTATACCCTATATAGTCCACTCAATGTATCCCAGAATGCATCTTGAAAAGTAGTGTACAACCGATGGTCACTAACCAAGCCGTATATACCATCATGCATCTCACTGAAAAAAGAAATGACAATCCGATGGCAATGAAGTAATTAACGGCGACAAAATAACGATCGGGGATAGTGTCCGTAAGTGTTGTTTTAATAATGCGTGTGAGCTCACAATATAGTGCTCTACATACAACTCCCTACATAGAGGGTAGGGAGTAGTGAATGAGAGGGGATTTCGGACACAGCCTCAGTGATATTAACCCACTCAGTACCTCAAAGTAATTACTTTACTGCTAATAATGTTACTTAAGAGTGTTTTTACATGATTCAAATTATTTTAGATGTCAGGCATCCTCTGCTAAGTTATCTGTTCTGACTTCATAAAATTGCTTTTCACAAGAGTCATTGTCTTTGGTATTGCTGGGTCTTATACAATCAAGTATTTTAAACCCACTATATAGACAAACTGAAATTGAAAGGAACTTTAATTTAGCAGACTTTGGCCTATATAACATTCACACTTTCTGTTAAACACATATGAAACACACATTATTTATACAAAGAATGTTGACCTATGTTAATTGATGACTTATACTACAACAAACCAATTTCTTTTAATACACCCTTTTTTAAAGTAGTTTTACATTTAAATTTAGTGAAATATAACAGACAAACAAGCTGCTTACATTGGACCATGTGACTTGGAACATCGGGGGCAATTAACACTGTGTTACAATTGCCCCCGATGTTGCAGCCAAAAAATACTGTACATCCAAAAAGTTACCATCATACCTAAAATCAGTATTTTGTTAAAAACCTCTGCTGAGGTATAATGGTCCTGCTACTTTTCCACAGGCAGAGAGAGAATCCTATTGAGCATGTGCAGATTAAGTGTCATCACTCTAGCTTGTTTCTGTTTGGAGAAACTGAGTGTGTCACAATAGCCCCTAGTCTATAGTAAAATTATTCGCCTGTGCTTAAACTCTGATGGCCTGTGTTTTGAGACTGATAATTGTTGACTGATTGCAAAAGTTAAAGTAAGAAATAAGTTTTCTTTGATATACTGTTTTATATTTTAATGTGTCTCTGCAGTCTCTTGTGTGCTGACCTTTGCTCAGCCTCCAGAGACCTATGGTTGTACGTAATCATATTTCAGATTAGACGTTGATGTCCAGTAAAGGGGATGTGAAAGTCCGCTCTTGCTGGCAACTCAACCCTTTAAATGAATACGACAGATGTGTGTATCTCATGCACATGAGTGGAGGTGTGAAAAGAGGTGTGAAAATGAGAAGAGGGTCAAGAGTTTTCAACTTTTAAATCTATATTATTTGAGTTTGTAATATTCATTAATACATTTTAAAACTTGTTTTTTGAGATAACATATTTTATATGTATCCCCTGATGATGCCTGAATAATTGTTTTGATCAGCAAAGAGGGAACTATTTGCTAATTTGTTTTCGATAGTGACAAGCATCTTTATTTTGTGACTGTAGGAGCAGGGGAGGCCTTTCTCTCCTTTTGAAGTCAGAAAGAGATGAGGAGAATAGAATGAGTGATGACATGAATCGATTTAATGTATTCTACATTTGGAGTATTGCATTTAACTGATAAATGATTTTTTTAAAATTTGTGCATGCATTTAAGATTGTGTAAGAGAAGGGTTGTTCATTTATTTTATTTGAGAATGGCACTATGGCACCTTTAAATTTAGGAAATTCAATTAAGTAGGTTTCTACTGTGTATTATTAATAATGGACTTCTTTATCAGTCTCCACTGGTGTTATAACTTACTGTATATAAGTGGATGTAAACTAACGTGTTATGACATCTTCAGACAAAATAACAATCACACAAGCTGCAGCCAACAACACTAATCAGTTGTCTTTCTGTATATTTCCAGCAGACATTAAATCACTTGCAAAAATTCCTATGTGTTGGAAGCCAGTGTGGACAAAATGGACAAACCACCATACTTGGCATTTGTTAAACTGACTTCAGGTTTCACACTGTTCAAGCAGAAACACTGTGGTTCCATAATCTACCTGCTGAGCGCCAAACTGCAAAAACAACATGATCCATAAACGGTCATTAAGATTAGGATCTGTGTCATTTCAATTCCTCCTATTGATCTCCTCATTTTCTCCATCTCTGTCTTGTCTTCTGGTATTGTCCTCTGTCTCTATTCACTTTTCTTCTATCCTTTTATGTTTATTTCACATCTGTCGTACTCTGTCTTCCTTCAAACCAAGTGGAGATCATGCTGTCTGCATATGTGCAGTTAATGTCCATTTTGTAGGATTTTAAGGACAAAAGACATATTGGCCTACACTGGAGGCCCTGCTGCTGTCTCCCTCCACTGTTCTGTGATGTAGCTGGACTTCAGCACAATTCATTCTTCTCCCTCTGCAGGTTTACAGCAACAGGGAAACTGCAGTTGCATTTTATTAGTTCTCCTCCGCTCTATCCCCTGCAGCAGGACTCACACCACATCTATCAGATCTGCCGCTGCTTGTCCAGAGACACTAAGGAAAGGGATGTGATGAGGATCAGTGCTGAGATTGATATCTCTCTAAGGCTGGATGGGGTGAGATTTAGCAGGAATGTGTTCAAGAGAAGTTATAAGAATGCCAGTGTACTGTAATACTTTAAAAGACAGCGTGTCCCCATCCTGGTAAATGGATGAGACATTATCTCACCTTGTGGGCAACTCTGCAATATTGATATCAATAATGGTGTGTGTAGGTCTGTACAGGAGGCTGCATAAGACAAGGGAAACATGCGGTGCATACTTTGTATTTTAATCCAAAAGATGCAGCATTTTCACAGTAGCAATAATAAAACAGTGTCACTATAATGTGAAGGGAAACCATTTTATATTTTTTCATAAAAGAAAGAAACTTATTCTTTACCTGTTCACAAGGAAGATTTTAAGAGCAGCATTTTTCCACTTGAGAGGAAGCATCCAAATAACCCTCAGTGTGCTCAAGGCCGCCAAAAATAAAGATTTAGTTTAGTTATTTAGTTATTTTTTTAAAAATGTACCCTAGACCATTTGAGAGGAGGATGCATATACACAAGAAACTTGATATGAAACACCATCAATTCACAGTGAGGAGCAACAACAACCACTTAAATCAGTTGGAAAGTCCTAATTAGTAAATGTACATCTCATTAAGATCCATAATTCCTCCTGAACCTCAGTGATGACAACAAGCAAGTCATTTTGTTTTCTTTAGATGACTTCGATTGTTATTTTCAACTGCAGATTCCATGTAGTATTTACCACTACTACTGTGCCAAAATATTATTTGCTCATGCGCATTGTTTCACAAACAAAGTTATTTTTCAGTTAAATAGAACAGACACTTTTTGAATTGAAATTATCTTTTCAGTGCAGCTTTTGAGGGGATATAACAGTCTTGAAGAAAGTGTGGGTAGAGTGAAGCTCACATCTCTCAGTTCAATGTTCAATCCACAGCTCCTAGTGCAATCAATTTTAACATCACATAATTATACTGCTGTGACATGCTTAAAACTTAATAGCAAATTCCTGTCTTATAATGTGTCCATGCTGATACTGGACTATGAGAAAAAGGCATTTAAAGTATTAAGGGCAGATATTGGTCAGTGTTAGATGTGGGTTGATTGAAGCTCACATATCTCAGTTCAATGTGAAGTCAAGAGCCATTCAGCTGGAGCTCAGCAGTCTCTCCTGAGACAGAGATAACCCTGCGGTGAGTGAGGATAACACCCCACTGAAGAGGCAAAATTTTAATCTCTTACAATCGTATCATAAATTCAGCTGCTTTAAATAAAAATCATATCATCTGAGTTTAGAAACTCTGCAGAAACTGCTTTTGCTATAACAGGAAGCAAGAAACACAGGTTGAGAATCAGAGTGATTTGACCTGGATTAAACATCTAAACCTCCACCTGTGGATTGCACTTATAAATTAGCATTACACAGAGTGAAATTCTGTCTGAATATCATTTAAATAGTTATCCAGGCTGCAGTAGACGAAGGACTGATTAGTTTTAACATGTTTCATCAACTTCATTGTCTCAGTGTTCAATATAAATGTCTCTGAACTTCATAGGCCATGTGTTAACTGTAACTAATCTGTGCTCAAAGATCCTTTCTGAGTAATAAGGTTTGGCTTCATCTAAAAAAAATAAACTGGCAAAGTAGTGGGACCATGTGTGGGATTTTGGGTTGGGCCATTATCAAGCCTGCCTTGGGCACATAAGTGGGCAAAAAGCAAGATGAAAACTTTGTATTTTTAGTTACAGAGGCTTTTAGGAAGGAGAGGGTGGTTGAATGATGGAGCCTGCCTTTTGCCCTAATGACACTGGCTACTATCCCAGGTGTCATTTATGGCAGAAACTCATCACTCTGCCTCCACAAAGAGAAAGGTACCAGGTTATAGTGATGTTATGATGCTTTGGATGAGGGCTATTGCTTTCTACCCATCAGTCAAGAAGGGTTGCAGCATCATCAAACATTATGGCTTTTAGTTTCCAAGAAGGGAGTTCTGTGTGAAATGAGCTGTGAAATGAGCTGCAGGACACAGATGAGACCACATTTCTCCTGAATTGCTGAATAACACATTTATTAATGTTTTACAATCTTTACTTTCTGATTCCTTGTGGAGTTTAATGCTAGTGCTAGACTCACACACTTATTTGTAGAAGTTTTAAAATTAATATATTATCATTATCAATATTAGTTTTAATCAACATTAAAAGAGACATTGCATGCATTCCCACAAGGTGTGTTTGATCTACCATGTATTGGCCTCTCTGTGGGGTCTCTGTATAAAACTGTCTCTGGAACTCTCTAAAACATGCCTTATGTGTGGTAGTTACAGTGTATATACTGTGAAGACAATGAATTATTCAGTAGACATTGACTCTGTCAGACTCTATTGGAATCTACACCAAAATAGTTATATGTATTGTGTAATGTTCTTTTGATATGGGATGTATATGTAAGTAAAACTGTTTTCTAAATAAGTCAGCAGATGATATTGATGCATACTGACTGTCAGTCCTTCCCGGAATGTCTCTTAAAAATTGTGTTCCCATTTAACTAATCAGAATTAGCTGATACTTTTCAGAGGAAATGTGAGACTGGTTGGTCAAAGTCTTTCTAAGGGCTGATTAAAGAGTGATACTGTTCTAGACTTTCCTTTAAAACAATGCTAATGTTGAGTCTTGTTTTCATTATAGCCAAACAAGGCTTTGGCATTTAAGATTTGACCCCTCCGTTTATTGAGGTCTTCTTTGTCATACAGGTAGAGAAATTACATATGTTCAAATTATCTTCTTGGGTCTACAAGTTAATAAACATTTTAAAGGGTCTGGAAACAAAAGCATTTCAAACAATATCATACTGGATAAGACATTGAATCAATGGGTGCTGGTGAAATTATTTTTAACATCACACAATAACACTGTTGTTACACACTTTACACCTAATAATAAGCACTCTTATACTATAAAGTGGCCATGCTGACAGCAGACTGGATATAAAGGGATTTATGTATAAAGGGCAGATACTGGTCAGTGTTTGATAAGTGTAAGAACACAGTGACCACTTAATCTGAGTCTGATCTGAGATATGAGAGTCTAAACTCAGAGCAGAGAGCTGAGGATGGATACAGAACATCTATCAGATATAGCAGAACAGGGAGAACTTGGAGTCTCTTCTCCTCAGGTAGAAAGGGAGAGGCTCTACGCTCATGCTAACATTTCCATGGCCTTGGAACAGAGTGTGAATGTGTTTGTTGTGCGTTCAGACAGATGGAGATGAAAGGTGAAGCCTGGGGAGAGTTAGTGAAAGACTCGGCTTGATCTGTCTCCCCCTCTGTAGTGAAGACACACTGGGGCTGAGAACAAAGAACAGTTGGGTAGAGAGAAAATTCATCTGGCGGACCAGGTGGACACTACAGACAAGATGAAGGAAAAAAAGACGCAGGTAGATCTCTATATATAAGATAAGAAGAGCATTAATAAGATCTATGAATGGTCCAGTTTTATTGAGCTGAGTCAAAACTTGAAGAGACTTAAACTCTAACATCTCACTTTTCAGTCACCTTTAGCTTCATTGGCTAGCTGTAGTCTCGCGCTGAAATCCCGTGGGAACTCAGTTGTTGCCAGAAAAAGATAAATAGCATCGGAGTTGCTCACAAGTGAAGAAGAAATGGTTTGCGGTTGTGCCGTGGCAACAGAATGCGAAAATACAAGAAGTTAAATGTGTCCCCAAATGGAAGGATAAATAAAGTTTACATTACCTCCGCTGTGGTTGCTCCCCTCTTCGTCCAGGGATAGTATTTTTCTTCAACCGGCCCTGCTGTGTTGTGTCTGTGTAACGTTAGTCATCCTTGTCAAAGTGTTCGCTGCAAATGCGGTAATCTTTAGCGCGTAGTACTTGTATAGGAGCTTGCACATCAAGTTGAAGTACAACTAGCCACAACTGCAGAATCTCGAGGCCGTGGAAAAGAAGACGATGAAAATTCTTGTATTTGTAAGTTCTTGTATTTTCGCATTCTGTTGCCACAATTCCGAACGGCACAAACGCGAATCATTTCTTCTTCACCTGTGAGCTCTGATCATCAATCTTCACACTACGCTCCTCTCACCTGCACACTGCTATTTACCTTTTTCCAGCAACAACTGAGTTCCCACGGGACTTCAGCTCGAGACTACAGCTAGCTGTCTAAAACACTATTTACGTGAATTTAAACTATGGCTAAGTTGCTAAATGCATCTTGTTTGAGAGTCATTTAAGAGCCCTGTTCATGTTGGACAGACATTTTAATTGCATTTTGTGTCTATTCCCGGAGTTCTCCTTTAATTTTAAGACATCACATCCGTTAAATCAATTATACTGTAATAATTCCTTGATCTGAAATGTGTCACATGCTTTAACACAAATATATTCACAGCTCAACAATAAACTAAAACTATATATTCTTTGGTAAAACCTCAGTATTATTCCAATATGAAAGACTTTCAAGTCGAAGTTCTGATCAAACAGTTTGGATGACATATTCAGGCATCTCTTTTTGCCTCAGCATGAGACAGAGAGAGGAAGATGAAAATGAAAGAGAAACCTGTAACAAGCAGTGTGTATCAGAAATGAGGGAAAATGGCAAGGGCGTCCAATCAAAACAATTGAATATAACCATTATTTTCTATCCGTGCCAAGTCAATATATTTGATACACAAATTGTTAACAAGCGCTCATTCTCTCCAATGTGTTATTTAGGTTTTGACCAATTGTCCTCCCCCTCACATCCATCACAGTGGTTTGGACCACTGCTGACCTTTTGCAGACTCAGGATGAATTTTGAAATAAAATCTCTCAGTGATTTTATTTCAAAAAAGCAACTAGCAACAAATCTTGTGAGTAACTCCGACCATACACAGAAGTATATTATATTGTAGGCTAACGCAGGAGAACAGGCAGACAACACAGGAGGACAACAAGGTGGGGTGGCAGATCAACAGTGAGAGCTTGGCTGTATTTTCTTGAGGCTTCACAGACCTTCATGGTTATTTCAAGTTTGATAGAGGAATAGGAGGATTTCTTGCATGTTGCTCATTTATTCAGTTTCATATACCAGACACAGCTTGACACACACAACCTGTTCATTGCAAATTTATAGTTTAGAATTAGATTATTTATGGCTGATTCTGACCAGAGAAAAGATGAAAATGTGTGTGTGTGCATGTGTGTGTATCAATGTGTAGTTTGTGGTGTGGAAATGACAATGATGGCTGTGACAGCTAGTGCTGTTTTGATTGGCAGCCACTCCAGGTGTGTTCAGACGTGCTTGTTATCCAGTAGCTGTTCATTATAAACACCACTGTTCCGACTCCACAGCCAGCATCTCTCCTCAACCTGACTTTCTCCTGCTGCTTTCTAAGGTGGAAAACTCTCTTCCTTTCAGACCTCAAGCTCAACAACTAGTGGAATTTTTCTCTTTAACCAAATCATTACAAAACTAGTGTCAGCTCTCTATCGTAGAGGCCAAAACCAACATGCTTAAAAGTGTATAAACAGATCATCATTGATCAGTTAATTATCAGTGATGAAAACATATTTTAGTGACCACCACTAAAGCGTTCTAATATTTGTAGATTACTGTGTCTGCTTCTATTTCTGATCTTAGATGACAGACAGCTTAGAGTTCAAGCTCAGATCAACAGGAACTGAATGCTGCAGAGCAACTTATGTGTGAAAATTATGATACAAATGTGACAGAACCAGGAATGATTCATGTGATTTATCTAACCTGGCTCAAAGTGATCATGGCTGCTCTGACATTTCTGCTTTGTGCTCATAACTGAGATCCTCCAAGCAATCAGAGATTAATGAGCTCATTAGCAGCTCTCATTTTGATGCTAGACCCAATATACTGAGACGGTTGATGTAAGAATAAGACAGCATGGCCTGAAGAGCTTTCACTACAGAATCACCTGGTAAAATAGTGTGTCCTGTGTGTTATAGATATTATTGTGAATTCTAATCATCAGGCAAACCCACAGATTTAATTTGGGAGCCTTCCGGGATCCTGACCCCTGGCTGGTGAGCCTTTGCTTGATTGTTACATCACAGTGTTGTCCTGTGCTGTACTTCTGCTGTTGCTTGAGCCTACCTAGAGACTGGAAGACAATGACAAAATAAATATAATTTCAGATCTAACAGAAACAGGAGAACTCAAAATGAGGACTCAGAATTAGACTTGCAGGAATATGATCAGAGAACGATCATTGATTTTTGATCACTGATCATTGCACGCTCTGGCTCCCATTCTACTTTTGGAGACTGTAGGAACCACAAGTAACCCTGCCTTCTGGGAACACAGTGCTCTGGTGGGGTAGTACTATGAGCTCTTTAAGATAAGATGGTGCCTGATCATTAAGAGTTTTATAGGAGAGAAGAAGGATTTTAAATTCCATTCTGGATTTTACAGGAAACATACGCAGAGAAGTAAAGACAGGAGAAATTATCTTTTTTAATGTCAGAACAAGTGCTGCAGCATTCTGGATCACCTGAAGAGTCTTAATGGACTTTTTTTTAGTCAATACCGCCGACGTGATTAACTGTCTTGATGTATTTACGTTTATCCTTATCCAGCAGTTTCAAATAAGACTCAATGTCGCCTGCTCTGGACCCAGGGATGCACTTAACTATCGCCACTGGCTTCACTAACTTCCCGTTTCTCAAAATGGAGCTGCCAATAATCAGAGTTGGTTTCTCAGTGGGTGTGTCGCTAAGTGGGGAAAATCTTTTAGAAATGTGAACAGGTTGGTGGTGACTCATGGGCTTTGAATGCTTATGACTATTCGTGTTTCGGACGGTCACCCAGCCACCCTTTCCTGGCTGCTCCGGGGATGCCGGGGGGCAGCTACTAGAGGCTAACTCAGGTCGGTTCGCACCTATTACCTGGGGCTAGCTAGCTACAGTAGCTAATGACTTATCTACCAAGGTGTGGAGCCAGACTTTTAAATCACTGAGTCTTGTCTCCATGTCTACAAATAAACTACACTTGTTTCACGTACCATTATTGCCTTAGGAGGCAGGAGAAACTGAACATCTGACACTTTGAGCAGGAGAGTGACAGGGAGAAAAAGAAGCCATCACTAGTTGCTAAGCTAAAGTCGCTAACAGCTAAGCTAAAGTACGGTGGCTACGAAAACTTTTTAAAACAACTATGTAATTTAACAAGAGTTGCTAAAAGATGGAAAGAACTGTGAGTGCTTAGGCAGAACTACTGTAAAAATGAAGTATTTTACAGTATACAAAAGCAGCAAAACACGTTACCAACACACAAACACCAAAAACGGAAATGAGTCAATATGCTTATTGTAGCATGTCAAGCAGTACCACAGCACGTCATGTAAAAGGTAGTTATTTGTTTAGAATCTCCACAAAGACAGTTTATAATTTCCATCACAGCTACATTATCTTCTCCTATCAAGAAAAAAGGTTTCTTGCTTTTTGTAAAAATCTTCTCATCAATAAAGCTTCAGAAAAATCCTACAGGCTAACAAAAGTCCATTTCAGTGTGTTATGTTTGCTGAGCCCTCTGGCAACAGACAGTATTTCTATCAAGGCCAGTCTTCACCAGAAAAAATGACAATATACCAGCTTATTATGATAAATTATTACATTTATTTTGACTGTGACCTCTAGTGACAATATGATGGTTGGAAAGGAGGAAGTTGGGTAACATACTGAAGTGCAAGAAAGACCATAAGGAGTTGGAGCGAAACTCTGTCCACCAAAAAAGGGACTGATTTGCAATAATAAATTATAGCTATTATTATCTCCAGATAAATAATAATAATGATAAAAATAACAAGAAATTATGACAATGTGTCATATATACTTCCATCCAAAGCAACTTAAATACTTACCTGAATGAATACATTTCCATTTGTAAAGAAATAACTAGAGTGTGTACAAATGTATTAATTAATTTAATTTCTTAATGGGTTAACTTACGTGATTTATGTGACTTACATCACATGACTTAGGTAACAAACTTACTTAAACCCAAACCACAATATCACTCAGCGCACGTTTGAAATGAACTAATGTGAATCACTGAAGGAGATGTGAAACACGAGCAAACGCAAAAGCTGCTGCCTCTCCGGGTGTCACAGTAGCTGCAGCAGATGACATGAACGTTAAACACAAAACAGAGGCTTCTCCGTTGAGGCTGATGCTATCGTAACGTTACCTGGTGAGTGAAAAGACCTATTAACGCTATCATTAATGGAACTGTAACAGCATTGTTGGTCTATTGAATTGAATCTAGAACTAGTTAACTAACATTATGGTGGATCAATGAATGCAGGATACTCTGTGTGTGTGTGTGTGTGTGTGTGTGTGTGTGTATGTACTGTAGTAGCAGTTCCTGGATGCTTGGTCATGCTTTTAAGCTTATATAGTACATAACCTCCTTTTGACAATGGTTTTTGGAAGAATAGTGAGCTTGAGAGGATGTCGACCACTTTTGGTGTCCTCAGTGCTAATATTCTGTAATGATTCTGTATGAATGAGTTTTAGAGATAGAACTGCACATAGGTCTATGTTCATTGTTGTTACTGCCTCAGGTTTCCATTATTGTTAATAACAGTTGCAACTTGCACTGTGAAATATGCATTGAAAATTGCCAGCTGATAAAACCAGATTCATATAACATCTAAGGCTAAATGTAGCTGAGTTAAATGTTGATTAACACTAAACATCAGACAAAACATCAAAATCTTCTGGGGGGGGACCCCCCAGACTCCCCAATCGTGTATTCATCAATGAATATTTATTTAAATACTATTAAAATATCTTCTAGTCTTGATCTTGTGGCCCCAATATTCTTGATTGTCCCGTCTTGTATGGTAAGTGTTTTGTCACAACTCTAATCTGAGCCCTAAAATGTCCCAACCACTTTTCAACACAAAGTGACGCCCTTTCCCACATGTAACTGTCAGTGGCTGTTAAAGTCTTGGCTCTTGTAGCCTAAGCAGTCCTTCAGAATGCTCTCTATTACATGTACATGCATACTTGCAAACCTTAGTTCACCTACACTCACTAATACTTAGTGAGTGTAGTGATGGTCATGGGACGTCACTCTGAGATGGGTGAGTATGAGGCTGAGAGGGAAAAATCACAGTAGAAAAAACTTGACTACACCACTGAATGTAACCACTTTTATGGCATCTCTACGAGGGTGTCCAGTGTGAGCCGCTATCTTGATCTGTTGTTTTGCCCTCCAAGTCGCATGTCATGTGAATGAAAACTATGAATTGAGGGGTACCTAATGCACGAGAGTCCAGTTTACTCTAGCTGGTTTGAACTAAGCCACCCAGTGACACACCTCTAGACACGCCCTTGGTAGAAACAATCAACAGCTCACAGGAACAATTATAATTCCCAAAACAGATTCAGGGATATCTGCTTTGTGAATAGTTTTATGGTTGTTGGAGTTTCATCATTTTAAAGTCATGTAAGTTACGCTGATAGTGGCTGTCCCTTACAGTCATTGACTGTGTGAAATATTAAAAGTCAATATGTTCAGCAGCAGAGGAAAAAATACTGATCTGTCTAGAAATAGACAGGTGTCATGTTGTGTACAGACAGCTCCTGTTAAGACCTGTCTAGTGTGTTTGTGAGTGTGTGTGTGTGTCCCTCCACTGAGCTCCAGGTCAGTGTGCCACAACCATACCATCTACGATCCACAGTCCCAGTGAAAAGCAAAACCATGAATGAAAATTTGCTCTGTTCATTATGTGACACAGTGAATTAATTGCTGTGACACAAAATCACTTGAGTAAGCAGTGATACATCATGTTAGCAAATAGCTACTTTGATTGCCATTGACTTTGCTCCAATATTACACTGATGATTTTTGTACCACATCAGATAAACTGGGATGAATGCGTCATTGTTCACATTTTCAGTTTCTCAAACGTTTCTTCTGAGAAAAGAAACCATGACACTTATGTAGCCTTTTTTGCATTTGAGGAATTAAAAATGTCTTTACTAATCAATAGGTGTGAGGGCTGAGTTTACAGGGAACTCAATTTCACTTCCATCTTGGCAGAGTTTACAGTTACTGTAAGATGAGTGGGGGCCTCAGGGTGAGCAGTTAATTCACAGCAAATTTTCCAATTGGTGATGTCGCTCAGCTAACGCATTATCTGATCCAGGAGTCAGACACATTCCAGTCTGGCTGAATGAACTCCCAGGCTGTGGGAGTTCATTTGTCTGGCCAGGTTTTGGCTTAGTGTGACTCTGATGATTATAATATACATGATGCATCCATTTAAAACATCATCAAATTTCTGCTGGAACATATAAAACAGTGTATTTGTATTCGTCTAGCATATCTGTGAAGAACCAAGACAACTGCCCTTGTGATCAATAATGTCACATTTTAGATTTAAGACCAACATCAAAAGAGAGAGTGAGATAGAGGGTAAGCAGCGGGGAGAGAATAACAAGAGTAGAGATACAGTATGTGTCAAGGGTCAACACCTCACTGTCTGAGTAAGCCTGTGTCAGTGCATGTGTATACATAATATGCATGATGTGTAGTGAGGCTAAAGAAGCCAGGCACTCCTATAGAGTAGTTACTTTAGATAAAGTAATTTAACAATTATGTTGATAAAACTCAAGAGAAGTGAAGCAATAAGATTTTGAAAGCAAACACAGTCCAGGCTCTGCTTAGTCCTTACAGTTTATCACATTAGTCCCTTTTTTGGGACATGCTTGTTAAGGGAGCATTAATAAGTACATTTTCTTTTTAATAAATTAAAGTGCTTTAGCAGAAGCTTTTGTTTCTTAATTACAAATACAAATAAATTAAGTTACATAATCCTGATTAATTATGATGAAAAACAAATTCCCCTTTGTGTGAAAGCAATAAAAACGTTTCCACCAAAACGCTGTACAGTCTTAAGAAAGGTGTGTTTATATAAAGGAGCCGCTGTGTTTTGTAATCAGCGAAGCTCTGGGGTCACTGAATATTAAATCCATATTTTCATGTATTTTCAACCTAAATATGTGTCCCTGGTGTGTCTAAAGACCCCTAAACTACGAGAAAAAAAATCTGCCTGAAAATGTGCATTAAGTGGGACCTTAACGGATTACTGATCTGCTTCAGTTCACTGGCAATCTGCCGACAAGCTGAAACAGTGTCATGTGTTAAATATATAGCTCTTATACAATGTGGATATATGATAATATCAGAGGTCCAAGCACCGAAGGTCATTATTAAACATCATACTGACTCCCAGAGCTTTAAGCCTCTGAGCTCCTCTGCTGCATTTCAATGTGGTCACTGGGGGAAAGTATGAAATAAGTGAGGAATGACAAACAGCTGACGATGGTATTTACAAAACCACAAATACCACCTTGTGTAAACACCACTCTTCAACATGCACCCTTCCATCCATCCATCCTTTCCTTCTTCCTGTTTTAGGAGTTCATGTCTGTGGTTCATGAACTCAACAATATGTAGTAAACAACACTTCTCTCATTCTACTCTGGTTGTGGTGATGGTAGCAAAAAACAAGTATAATGGATAACAAACAGTTGAAATATTGGTCCACAAATGTTTATCATAGGTTGTGGATTGCACACAAACTGACTGACTGCTGCCTTGACCCTGGAAGATGATGATCTGATCTGGCTGTCAGGAGGCCAGCAGAGTACATAAGAAGCAAGTGAAGGACCAGCCAGGACTGATGACTGCTGACTTTGACTTGTCAGGAAATTTCTTAGTGGGCTTGCTTCAGTAACAAGTGAGTTATGGCTTATTTAAGGGCACTGGTAAGCTCAGTTCAGCACGCATAGTCACCATCAGTTATCAGTGAGAACATTACATTACATTTATTCACTTTAGCCAAAGCGACTTACAATTTATTGGTGTATATGTAAACTTGGGGAGTTGAACCCCAGTCTCTCACACCGGAGACACATGTCTTAGCCACTGTGCCACCAAAACCCATCCCCATATTTAAGTACTTACTCCACAGATGAGAGTGCAAATCAGTGAATATCAAATTTCAGTGTCACATAGGAAATTCATTGGAGTCTAAACATCAGGCAGATTGGCTGTTCTGGTTTAAGCCAGTAAAGATGACCTGGTAGGACAAACCTAAAGACACTAAAGAGGAAGACAAAATAAAATAAAACAAAAATAAACTGGCGACCACAAGATGGTTTCATTAGATTTGGTGTTGCCATTGCATGTGTTCCCACAGTATGCTGGCACTGTATCTCCTCTGCCAGGCTCAATCAACAATGCTGTGTAACTAATTTACACCTGACACTTTATTTTCATAGCACTGCTGACTACTGCTGACACATTCTGACTACTATTGACTACTGCTGACCTCTACTGCAGGAGAATTAGTTGATATACTGACAGAGCTCTGGTCTCATTTGAATTCAAACTGGGAGGATGAACAGAAACAAAGCTGAGGTCAATGTTGTAATGTAAAACACAACACTAAGTCAAACTGAGCAGTGACAAGATTGTATAGTGTGACTACACAGATAATTGCTCTCTGAAATACACACACTTACAGTAACAGGCCTGCTATTCTACGTGTGTGTATTTCAGATCCTAATGAAGTCAGATACTGATGAAGTCAGGGCTACAATGAGACTCTGTGTCACATAGTTGTTAATGTGACTGTACAACTCTCTCTGTGGGTCTGATCATCCTACGGAGCCCGTGGAAGGATCGTAAAATTCTCACACACACACACACACACACACACAGGCAGGTTAACCCAGAGGTGTGTGTCAGCTAGTATTTTCTATTCTACTGGGAAATGGGATGTGACAGATATTACTGCAGGACACACACACACTGAATGAAAAAATAGCTTCTGCTTCTACACTGAAAATAAACTCAAGGTTATGAATTGATCGATGGGAAGAAGAAAGGAAGAAAGGAAAGAAGGACTATTAATGAAAGTTACACATTTTGAAAAACCAAAAGCTTTTCTGACAAGATTTGCCTTCATACCAAACCAAATACTGTATCTCCATAGAGTAGGTGATGGAGACTAGGCACGTATAGTATAGTATGATGGGGAGGCACAACATTTTGTTGTTTCAATATTATTTAGTCCCGTCACTCCTGCACCAACATTTCTGCTTTATCCAATTCCATACTTTATCCAGTAATCCAATTCCATATCCAATTCCATACATACCAGACAATCAGGAGCAGTGAAGTAGTATTGGTGCTGGCTCACTGTTCTAAAATACCTTCATTTTATTGATCATTTAGAGAGCGCTCTGTTTTTGAATCCTCAAGCAGGGCGCTCAACCTAATAGCTTTACTGAACATTCAGCTGAGGTGATACATTTTATTCTAATTTTAACTGTGCTGTGCAGACCAACCTCAGATCCTCAGATAAGTGCATCTGTGTGGGGAATACATGAATCAGAGAGGGAAGAAAAAAAAGCACCTAAATTACTAAATTATAAGAATTTTATTGTTAAGTTTTGATTTTACACTATGATGACTGGAGACTGTGCTCTTAACCTTTCAGTTTATTCTAAATGAATATATCCAAGTGACTGAAAAGTGTGCATGTTGCTGAATGTTAGTTATAGCATTAAAGAAAACACGTTTGTTAGCTAATCTTGTCTTTTAGTTCATATCATTTATCATATTGTTATGGTTTTCTTTTTGTATTTCTTGTTTTATTTTGAAAGCTGCCTCTTATGTCATGTCTTGTCTGAATTTTTAATTCCTGCCTTTGGGTTTTCCTCCGTTGATTGTTTGCACCTATCCTTATGTGTCTCACCTGTGTCCAATTATAATGCCCTCTTTGTTCTATATTTAAGTCTGTGTTTTTTCATCTTGTTTTTCGTCAGCTCATCTAACTTCCCTCGTTCTGTGTCAAGGGTCCATGCCTGTTCTCTGTGCTTGATTAAGATTTATGTTGGACTTTGGATTTTGCCTGATTTCCCTCGCCGGTTGCATTTCTGTTGGATTGTGGACTGTGTTCTGCCATCTCCCGCCTTTGGATGTGTGTTTGTTTTTTTGGACTGCTTTTGAGTTTGTTGTACCTTCTTGATTTAATTGTTAAAACTATTTAAACATATGCTCATCCTGTTGTTTGCATTTTGTGTGCTATTCCTGGTTTCATTATGCTCTAACAACATTATGGACCCAGCACGCATTAATTTGTTGCTGGAAGAGAGAATCCTCCATTCTCAAGGGTTTATAGACTCCACATACTTAAAGCATAGGGCATTTGTGTCCCTCATGGAGAGGACCATTCTGTCTTGAACTTTCCACCCATGATGAAGCAGATAGCAGGGATTTCCCAGCTCAAGATGGACATACAGCATGTTACCCGACAACTATAGCATTCAGGACTGTACCCGGCAACCATCACCCCAACCTGCCAGCAACCACCCAGTTAGCGTAGCTGTCCAACTCCTAGCCACCACCACTGTCCAGCTCCTCATCCTCACTGCTGTCCAGTGCTGCAGTGGTCTTAATGCCTGAGAATTTACTAGCCAGCTTTACAAAGACTATGTCACCAAGCTTCCCTGAGCTTCCCTTCTCCAGCAACTTCTCTATCCAGCTGGCCAGCCTCCCTGAGATTGAGCTGCAGCAGCCCCCTGATTCTATTGGGCTGCATCAACGTTATGCCCCTGTCACAGAACTACAGCAGTCACCCCTAGTTTCTCCTGAACTGTAGCTTCTGGTCCCTTCTAAGCTGCAGCACCTTTTGCCAACCTTTGGTGAAGGTGCCTCATCATGCCCCCTGTCTGACCTGCAGCCCTCAGCCATGTTTAACTTCTCTTACAGTCATGGTGTCACAGCCACATAATAACCGCTTTTCCACTTGAATAAATGATTTGCCACAGCTCAAAAAAACCCAATGATTTCTGTCCAAATCAGAAAATTTGTCTGTGGAACCTTCAAAATTATTTTTGTGGGACACTAAAAGAAACCATTAGAGAAGACATTTTCTCCTCTCTCTTTAGTAAGTTCTTACTAGAGTCATCATGAACATCAGTGTGCAGTAAATGGTGGGTATAGCTTGTAAATAATACAGCCAATCTGGCTGTAATGGTGTAATTGAGGTCATAACAATAAAATTATACAGCTGTTGCAGTGAGAACTCTTCCTGGATCCTTTTTCCCCAACAAGATGACCCGCTCTGTGTAAACACCCCAAAGAGCTCCAAAACACCCGGCCTGGAGAATATAGATAATCACAAATGTGGTAATGTATCTTTGCAAAAAAAAAATCAACACATTACTCAAATGTAATCAAATTATTTTTGACCTTGTGCTATTCTGACACCACAGATACATCTAAAAATATAAGTTAGTAGACACATTGGGGTCTCATCTATTTGCACAAATAAAATTTGTTTGTGTTCTGTTCATCCAGTCAGCCAAAAATATTCAGTTTCCCAGTAAAAAGCCACAAACATAATGTATCATACAAGCGGCTCCACACAGACCTGGAGGCATTTGGAGCAGACCCATAATTACATTCATCAAAGGCCAAATGCACTTTCTGATTATGTCATTCTTCAGAATGGCTGAGAGCTTTGCAACATCTAAACAAGAAAAGTGTGTCCCACTTTACTCCAACGCAGCTGTCAAATAATTTCATTAGCGCTTTGCAACTGTGCTATTTATTAAAGTTAAATCTAGCGGGATTCTGTTTTTAAGGAAACTGAGAGCTTCCTTGAAAAGATTTTTCCCTAAGGCTTTTCTCTATTTCAGTGTGGGGCAGCTCAGAAGTCAAATCTCAAGAAAGAGAGTCTGAAACAGGGAGCTCATTCTTCACTCTAACAGCCACAAAACAAGGATGACAATTAACACAGTTCTATGTATAAAATACATGTTTTTCAACTTTATGTTCTTCCTTTCAGACTGACCGATGCTGATTTCTCAACTGCTAAACAATTTCAGACTCACTGAAGCTAAAATTTAACATCAGTTTATTTGTTTAGAGCTGCTGCAAACACTAAATTAATTGACACGTGCAGCAACACACATACCCACGCACTGTGGGATAGAAAAAACGCATCATAGCATCTTTCACACATGTGAGAATACAGCTGTTTTATTAATGTGGGGCGAGATCCTCTTTCCAATAGTATATTTGAGAATCAAGTGTAGTTTTTCTCAGCGTAACATAAAGACAAACACACACACACAGTCTGTCTGGATCTCAATCAGAGGAGGGTGGACAGGAAGCTGATGAGTCCCAGGAGAAATTAGGCCTTATTGTTTCATTTTCTTGGATGGGTTTCCAAACAGTGAAACACATCACATAGAGCACCGTTCACTGACTGCTTAGAATTTGTTCACATAACAAGCAGGCTGTGTGATGATGTGACAGGATGCAGGTAGACTGTATGTGTTTTAGAGCTTGACAGGTTTTTTAGTAGAGTTGAAGACATGGGTAGAGATGCCTTTGGTGTAGTAGACTTTAAATATTTTTAGATTAGCTGTGTTGGCCAGCACAATGATTCATCCATCATGCAAATCTAAAAATACCGGTCATGAATATATTGTAAATGGTGATCAGTGAACACCATCTTTTACAGAAAAAGCTCAAAAATCTATATGACATTTCCTCATATCAAACAAAGACTATATTTAACACCTGAGACTATACAGTAGAGCAGAGAGGAGGCCTTTTTTTGGAGATCATCCATCAGGAAAAACCAATCAGAGCTGGAAGACTCATGTGACAGACAGATGCAGGGACATGGAGGTTAAAATGTGAACCAGCATTGATCTCTTCATTAAAGCCACTTTTCTCTGGTTTATCTGTTGTGTTAATATTTCTGTCATCGTGCATTTCATCACTCTGACTTCATTGATTTTTTTTTTTATCCTTGCCTTTTGAGTTAGATAACCTACATACTAAATTATGTCATGTTATCTCTCTTGCTTTTATTTTACTGACAGAATTGTTATTTCATTCATTTCAAAGCCATAATGAAATCAGTCTTAATGCTTCATAGGCAATATTTCTGAACATAATCAACCCTAACAGTCATCAAAAGTTTTACTATTTCTACACTCAAATACACCCCAAATGTGAACTTAAACAAATGAGGAATCACCCTAATATTGCCCTACTTATATCTTTATTTAGCTTCATTACACTGGCTCCCAATATGTTTTAGAATAGACTTTAAAATTTTACTGATTACTTTTAAAGCTCTTCATGGTCTTTCTCCCTGTTGTATCACTGACCTTTTAGTCCCTTATGCACTAGCATGTACGTTGACATTTTCGGGCGGAGGTCTTTTGTCTGTTCCAGAGTCTTGGCTAAAAAACTAAAGGAGACAAAACGTTTGCAGTCAGGACCCCAAGGTTTTGGAACAGCCGGCTTGAACATACTCCTAAAACATACTTTGTAACATTGTTTAAGAAGTGCTCTGTAAATAAAGATTATTAAAAAGATTATTATTTGATGTGCAAGTTTAAACAATACACAGTTCCAGAGCTGGGTTTCTCAGGCCAGACTGCTTTCTCACCAGTGAATTCCCTAGTCCAAATGGGGAAGCAGTTTGTTGAACCAAAGAGACTAAATGTGAATGGAGCTTAAAACAGTCCTTCCAGCGCTGCTCTATTCCCAGCCTAAACTCAAAGCCTACAACCAAAGCCGGAGCTTTTCTTATCTTTTATAAATGCCATGAACTAAAAATCAAGACTCCAAGCAGAACATTTAACCTGGTATTCAGTCTAAGACATGAGTGGACTGGATGTCTTAAAATTAAGTATCAGTCATCAGTGTTGAAGAAACATTTTGGGCCAGGTTCAGGTGTGAAGAAATTGCAGAGACTGATGAAGAATTAACAGTATGGTTTATTCAGCCTTGCCGAGGAGATACTGTGCCCGCATACAACATGTGAACACGTCAAATGCCAAAAACAAATCTGACATCTAACACCTTTTGGTCCCTTTTATGTTTCTCTCTCTTCCCCCTAGTTACTGTAGGTTTCCCTATTGAGTCACTAACTGGCCTTAACCTAGAACAACACATGTGATGTTTAATCTCCAGTACTTTATCATATTGGATTTAATTACTATACTTGGGTTGAACTCTAATCTCTGGAGCCTGTAAGTTCTTGTAAACATTCTTGCAAGAGACAACCTTGCCAGATTCCCAGAGAACACCGATATCTACTAGCCTGACACCTGAGTTACTGTCTCTACCTTATCAGTCTAACTGTTGTCTCCCTAACAAGCACAGTTACATCAGAGAAATAACTTGAGCTGGAAGGTCAGTGAACTTGTGGGGTCAGCTACCGACTCCAAGCTAGACCTGTCTTATATTTCCCTGTTACATCAATCAAGCCCCAAATTGTGGCTGACTGTCGACAAAGGAAAAAACGCTGTGGTAGTCTAAATATGGGAGAAAACTGATGACGCGCACACAATAATACTCCACTACATTTCCGACACACCATTTTATCCCATTTATTTTCCATCTCACAGCGATGCACAGCGGTTCCACTTAGCCATTGTTTTCATACATCCGTGCAAAGAAAACACAACGGCACCAGACAACACAAATGCACCATTGTAGTTCAAAAATGTGGTCAACAGAAAATTTCACTCGAGCACTCACCCTACCCTAGGGATTGGTATAGCTACTTGATACCTTTATGGTATCAACCAAAACAGATCAGTATCGAGTAGAATCGAAACGTCTCCACTCACACCAGTACTACAATCGATACTTTTTGTAACCGGGTTGTAGCAAAAAATGACTTTTTATATAGTTTTGCTTGCCAAACTTGCCAGCAACACACTGAAAGAAAGAGAAGAGTGTTTCAATGTTTTTGTGGCTCAGCAGCGAAGAGCTGATTTTACTCATGGAGCCTCTGGCTGCAGCTGAGGCTGCTTCAGGTGTAGCTCTTTTGATTGGGTGGAAGCACAACGTCTCTTTTCCTGTTTGAGTCTTTTGTGTAATTAAGTGACTTCAAACAGACTCATTTTATACTTGTGACTGTTGTTTTTGGAGGAAGTTTGCGACTCACCTATAGGAAAAAGCACTGGCAGAGATCCAAAGTTAATAAAATAATTTTCCTTTGTTTAGTTTCAACACACATAAAAAAATACCTTAAATTCGTTTTGTCACTAAACTCCTCCTCTCTCATTCTAATATAAAAATATTTGCAAGCTGTAATCTTTCCCCTTTTGTAGGCCTAATACTACCCATGAGCATCATCTATTTAGGATGAGGAGCTATCTAATACAACTTCCCAATTCCTTTATTTAACAGTTAAAAACAACAATTAACAATTAAAAAATAAAATAGATAACCTTACCTGTCCACAATAAAAATAGTAATAGGCTTCCAATCAACTACTATGGCTTCAACAGGTGGCATTTTATGCAAGGTATTGAATAAAGTGCTCTATTGGTATCGGTATCATTTTAAGGGTACTGGTTTTGGTACTGATATTGTAAAATTTTAAAGGATACCTAACCCTACCCCATAATCACTCATGCCAAGTGAGGTGAACAGGTGAGTGCACCTACTTCTAACCGCATCCTACACACCCACCACCCAAGTGCCAATGCAGTGTGCCAATACAAATGAAGAACATGAATATGTAAAAAACATTCATGGCTCCTACACACGCTAAGAATATTCTTTAACAATCAGTAAATGGAAGAAAGTGGAAACCAGTGATAGGTGTCGGACCAAATGTCTGGTGGTTAGATTTCTTTGGACTGGGAGATTTCTCTGTTTCTTACATCTTCAAACTTCAATTGCTTTGCCATCTCTCTGTTTTATCTGTATTAGCCTCTTGACTTTTGCACTGATGGTGATGGGGTCGCAGCCGTACTTTACCATACATGGTAAGGAACATTGGTGATCATCCAGTTATACAGTTAGGAATTTCAAATGAGGCTACAAAATTCTAGTTGAGACGTACCAACCGAGTTTATTTGCCTATAATATATCTAATGATTTGCCAACACATTCACTGATGCTTGTAGGCTTGTAGTGTGGAGTGTTTTCCACAGCTTATATACCTAGCTGTGCAAGTCAGTTATGGTACCAAGATATTGGCTGAATTTCATAACTGAACATTCAACAGTAGCTTAGGTATATGATACAGTATATTCTCATGGTTACTATGTTGCATACATACTGTACATATATAGACATCCGTGTATATGCAATAAATCCACAAGCAATGGCATTCTTCCCCTGAATTATTTTTTGTTATTACTTCACTGGTCAGAAAGATAGCTAATGTTTTCAGTAAATTAGAGACACTGAGGATAGAAACAACTGCCTGCCATCTGTGGTTTCACACAGTGCTATTCAATCCAACTTTCATAATGGGTACGTATATATTCACAAATAGTGATATTTGGAGCGAGAGTGAAATAGCTCATAAGGAACAGTGTACTGGGAGGCCCATGTTTTCCCATTTCCTCACTACATTATAGTTTGTTCATGGACCATTGAACCTATGTAATAACCACGACTGGGGTTCTCAGTCATTATTGTGGTCAGCCATAACCGGTTGTATCTCATATTTTTAACCAACCCTCAACAATACCTCATAGGCTTCCGCCTTCTAACAGACCACAGCACCCCCAGAAGGCTAACAATGATTTATGAAATCTGCAGACTCTGTTTTCTATTTTCAGCATTAAATTAGGATAGCAACAGTCTACAAGCAGCAATGGTGCTATATTAGCAGTAGGTCAATGAATCGTGCATATCTTTGTATAGCCACAGAGAGAAGGAGAGTTAAGTTTTAAAAACATTACTTTCTTTTCTTTGACTTTCACTATGTGACAACATCCTACACTGGACACTTTTTGTTAAGACAAGGTTAAGGCCAGGTGACTAAATAACAAGGTGATTGCTATTCATGCAACTAGAAGGAAAAGCAGGGTTGCAGAGCGAATTCATTGTATTTACCAGCACATTCTACTGACAGTTATTTGCAACATTTGACTGATTTAATATAATTCACGATTGACGTGAATATTAACTGACAGGCTGCTGACAAATATTAACTGACCAAGCATCTGCATGAAGTCTTGATGGGTATTAGATGGGTGGCTGCTCATCATCATGTCAGATAAACAACATGTCTTGTAATTAAAGGACTCAAAATCACTATGAACAAAGTCAGACAAAAACAAGATCATGAAACTTTGCAAATGCTTTCATCCATCAGTCTTAATTTACTTCTGTCAGTGGATAGAAATGTTCCCATTTCATCAAAACATATTAAATGTCATTTGACAGTCAGTCTTTATATGTTCATAGTAGGATCTGAGGTGAATTTTTGATTATTACCTGTCATCAAATGTGCAAAAATAAAACATGGCACTTATTTCAAAATCAACTCCAGTTGTCATATAAGTAAGAAGATAAGTAAAAACAGTGTGGGCATTTTTTTAGAAAGAAGAATTCAAATGTTCTTTGTTTTATTACTGTATGGTTCTGTTGCCAAATACTGGTGGGGAACACTTGCTCAGAGAGAAAACCATCAAAGTGTCTCCTCTCCTTCACACTGTATCCATCTGCTGTCTCACTGGAGCAGAAAGAAAGTTGTCGATGTGTTCAGCTGTGCAGGAGACTGCTGATGTTGATTCTGATGGAGTCATAGATGTCATGGTACCAAACCAGCTGTAAATTAGATTGCTGTGCAGATGTGTGTGTCCATTTTAGTTTGTCCTGACAATGTCAAAGTTCATCCATACAGACAGCTCATTCACTCCAGAACAACAGAGACTGACAGAAAGAGAGCTTCTTCTTATTTTGTGTCTGTGTTATCAAAAAGAGAACCTCAACTAGAATAAATTGAGTCAGATATTGAGAGAGACGGTGTGGGTGGGTGAGGTCTAGAGGTCCTCTCATATAAGGTTGGTGTTGTGAAAAACATGACAGACATTATATGTAATCTCTGAGCCAACCTCAGTGCGCTCTTGAGCCCAGTATTTTTTAGTTTTAAGACATTTAAAGTGCTTTTACTACAGGAACTGGAAAAGAAGCTAAACAAAGTTACTTTAATTACAGAACTGTAAACCAATGTAGCATTTTATACATGATTTAAGGAAAGCAATGTACTAGATGTAGATGTAGCTTCAATAGATAATGTTGAAAATCAAGAAAACCAAGCCAGAAATCTTGTTGTAGTCATGGACTCAGACCTGAATTACAGCAGCCAAATTAAGACAACTACAAAGTCAAGTGCAAAGTGCAAAGTGCAAACAGAATCAGGGTTATCATATCGTAACCTTTGTTCTATTTCACACAGGCCATGCCCTCTACTAGACTCTATGAGTTTGATGGCTGTACACCCTGCGACAAAGCAAAGTCCATACCACCGACATGACTGCCCACAAGTCAGCACCTGCCAATCGCTGTCATTCAAAACACAGCTGTCAATGTGACAGGGCAGTAATCCAGTCCCCATTAGAGAGAGAGTCCCATATCTGAATGAAATCTAGTGTGACAAGCAAGGTCTGACCCATGCCAATCCTGACCTGCTCACACTGGCCCTAATCTCTAGGACCATGGGAAACGGCTGGTGAGTAGTTGCATCAGAAACACCGCCATGTATGGAGTAAGCGCAGACTCCTTTGGGAGGTTCTCTACCTGCCTGTGCATAGGCCTGAGAGATGCACTCACAAGGCCAGCCAGCCAGACACTTCTTGGACAGGGCTTCCCTGACTGCTCTATCACTGAAACACACAAATAGTTGACCTGGCCTGTATCAGTCTGTCCCTCTCAGGAGCCAAACTTGGAGAGCTGCGCCAAAATGGGCAGCGTTGTAGGACCAGGAGTACTGCTTGGAGCTTATGCTGGTTAATGTGCCAGTTCTTTCCCTGAAACCATACATCCCCCGCTACTCTCCCCAGACATGTACCCCTCCACACTGTTAGGCTATGTTCAGACTGCAGGCCTTAATGCTCAATTCCGATTTTTCCCCAGATCTGATTTTTTTTGTTTGACAGTTCACATTATAGCCTAAATGTGACATGGGGCATGGGGCCCCCCAGAAATGTAGGTTGCCCTACACAGCTGAGGGGAGATGTCCCCATGTGGCGCTTGTGTCTCTTGACATCTTGTCTCAGGGGGTAAACCACCGCTGCAGCTAACTTATATGCATAACTCTCAACGGAATCACTGGTTTAGCTGCGGCCATAAGACCCAACGTTAGCCATTGGAGGATATGGCTTACATTAACATTAATTATATAATATATTTTTTTTAATATATTTTTTAAAGATAAGTATGAGAGCAAAGATAAGTGTGTACATAATTGTAACATTCACTTCTAACCTGTGGAACTTGGTTTCCAGCAGTGTAACTTTCTGTAGAAGTTTGTAGAAGTCGTCCGTGGAGAAGGGGGTCATCTTGTTGCTAGTTAGCATTAGCTATAGCTCCAGTCACTGCGGTACAGGCCGCACTCGCTCAGCACTAAGATCATAAAAGTTTTTAAAGTATGGCAAGAGCATACTTTATCTGACAGTCCCAGTGATTTAAAAGTATCCAAGAGCTGTTGACTTCTAGCAGGGGGAAAAAAAGAGACTTTAAGCGAAAAAAAAAAGCAAAAGAATGCAAGGAGAGGCAAGAGCAAGCAGCAAAGTGTCTGCACTGTAAGAAAGCAGGAAGCTCAGAAACTCCTGAGTTAGAAGTTCCTGTCAGCTTTTACAGAGGAGCAATAGAAAGCATCCTGAAAACATCACTAACTGGCATGGGATGTGCACGGCCCAGGACTGGAGGGCTCTGCCCATCTCCTGAGCATCAGTGATTTTGGTGAGGTGAGCTGCCTGCGCAGAGCCCAAAGCATACTAAAGGACAATACCCAACCCAGCTACAGCCTGTTCACCCTGCTGCCTTCTGAGAAGAAATATATGTTTCCGCTGTTGCACCACCAGACTGCAGAGCACCTTTTTCACCCAAGCTATCAGACTTTTAAACTCAACTTTATTTTTGTTTACCATTTTTATAATTGCTTTTATGTTAATGTATATTGTCTGCTATGAAGCAGAAGGAAGTTACAAACTCAATTTCATTTTACAACCTTTTGTATTGTGAAAAATATATCTACTTTGTACTTTGAATATGATATCCATCCAAAGTCAAAATCTTGAAGTTACACACTGTTGACATTATTCCACAAACAAACCTGTTTTTAATTGGAAAACAGGTGTTTACAATGTCACAATAATCTTCTAACACTGTGTGATAAAATGTTGAAATGTTGATTCATTAACAGTTGTGGGCGTGTGCTGTGTGTTTTCTGTATGGCTGACATTTCTACATTTTTCCAGAGAAACGTTTAACTATTGTGATGGAAATTTGATATTTTACTGTTTGTTTGTTTGTTTGTTTGTTTACTGTTTCACCCTGCATGCTTCATTAAGGTTTAATTTATATTTCACTACTTGTATGCGACTCCTAATATTCTAAGAAATGAGTAAGACATCAGCTGAACTACAGTGCAAAATTACGTCATGGTCCTTTAAAACATGTTTCCCTCCCTCCCTCTATCTTGCTGGTATTAATGGTGACATGGTAAACTGCTCATTCACTGCAACTCCTGTTACAGGGAGAGAGAAGGAGTCAGGGGTGACTGAAGTACAACAGAGATTAGGTTGTAATTAGACAAAAAAGCAGACACACACACATAAGAGGGTAAGAGCAAAGCTAAATATGTCCCTATAAACATGCATATAAACATTCCATATTAAAAGCAAGAATTAAACCTGCAGTAACTGATTGTTTTGGACACTTCAAGGCAACAGAGACAAGCTGTAAACACAACACTGACATATCATCATCTTTTAAGTTGATATGGCAAAGTATTTTCATTTGCAACATGTTATGGAGCAACATTACCATGTATTTGCCATGTTTTCTCCCACCGGATGACCTTTTGGCTCTGTTTCCAGTCTTCCCTAAATCCTGAGACTGCACTATGTTGTATGTACAAGCTAGTGAAAAACTGTGTGTGTCTACCGTTCGGTGCTTGGTATTTAGCAGTTCACAGGTACCTCTCGAGCTCTGCAATGGAAGTCAGGTTCACAAAACGTCAATGCATTTAGTTTTTATTGCTGTTTTTATTTCATTTTGGCTTTTTTGTTTTGTAAGTTTCCAATGTCCCCGTGACATGCTGCACCACGCCACTCATTTACATACATCGCACTGAGCCAAGACATGGTGCCGCTGGGGTTTTCATGGATCAGGGGAAAATGATGATTTTCTTGACTTGAGTTTTCCAATTTTAGTGGAGTCTTAGAAGTCAGATGGTGGGAGACTATCGTCCACATATGGCCATGATACTGCCATCCATGCGAGGATGTGGCTGCAAGGGTGCTGATATCATGTCATCCGTACAGGATTGCTCAGATGATATGATACTTTCGTCCTGGAGACCTGGTGGCTGCCAGTCTTCCGGTTCAAGGGATGGTGTTTCCTCCGCAGACTCTGTTGCAGCGTGGGGATTTTGAAGGCCTTTTTTATTATTCCACAATCTCTGCTCCTCCTGTGCCGGCTTTGTTGCCTTTTGAAGCAGCAGAGTAGTTTCTTTTAGCTCTCATTTTAACTTTGCACCTGTTTGACCTTTTCATTCAGTAACGTGATGTAGAAGCTCCTGGCCTGGTCTAAAAGCTCAACATTATTGTTAAGCCGCTCCTGCACATTTTTCATTGTCCTCAAGTCATTCTGCTGGATCCTTAAACACCAATACACCTTTTTTCTGAGACAGGCAACTTGCCGTTGATACGCCGTCTCAGTTTCTTCATCCATGCCCACTTGCGTATCATGTAGTATTTTTTGAGAGCGAGGATTCTTCTTTTTAATTTCTTGGGCTCAGTGATCACAGACACGCATGCTTGTAAATCTGACTCAAAGCGCTGCTGATATGTCTCCAGTTTGCTGACCTCAGCCCTCAGCCTGTTGAGGTTTGGCTCACTGGCCTTCACTTTATATTTCAGATAGTTGACAGTTTCAGTCTCTCTGTGGGCCTTATTTAGCTCCTCTGTTGTTGTTTTGAGCTTGGACTGATCCTCTCTCTTTTCGTCCTCTAGACCCCGGCAGTTTTCGTTCACTTGATTTAATTTAACAAGTAAAATTGCGTTTCTGTCCTTCTCTCTACACCAATACTCTTGTATTTCTTGAGTGTGCTTTTTTAAATGCAGCTATCTCCGAGTTTTTGTTTCCAATGATTTTGTTATTTCTTTGACTGTGTTCTCTAATGCCGACAGCTCGGGAGTTAAATCTTCCGTTTTCCTCAGCTCTGGGATCGTCTTTTATAACACCCCTATCTTTTGTAGGCTTTTGCGTTGGCGGACATTTTGACATCTAGTGTCTTCCTTTAGTTTTTCTTCTTCTTCGTCTTTCTTTCTTTGTGCTTCTTCTCGTTCTGATATAAGGTTTCGTAAGTTCTCAACCACCCTTTTGTGGCCCTCTTCCATCTCTTGGCACTGGTTATTGATTTCTTCCACTTCACACTGCTGTTTTTGTTCAAGCTCTTTAAAAAGACTGTTTTTTTTTCATGCTCCTGCGCCAGCCTACTGTTAAACTCTGCTAGCATGCGTAATTTCCTTTGTTCATGCTCCTGTTTCAGTTCTGCTAATGTTTTCTCATAGTTTTCCTTATTATGAATTATCTACCACTGGACTCTTGCCTGAATGGCTTTACTGTTTTTATCCTTGATCTCGTTAGATTTTTCCAAGGCAGCTCTGTCCAGTCCATGGTTTTTACTGTTCACAGTGATGATCTTTAACTGTTTTTTTAGTTCACTCTCCCTCTCATGTAACTCGTTACTCCCCACCTCTGCCTACAATAGAGTCTGCGTGAGATGTGGCTTAGTGTTGTGCTGAAAGGAGATGGAGGTTGACTTTTTAGTAATCAAGGAGAAGAAACCAAGAGTTGAAAAAAAGGGATGAACATGATCCTTTTGGGTGGAGAAAATAGCTGCAGCTGATTTGTGTTAGACAGCCATCATGCTTTCTATCACATCACATAGACACAACACCCACACAAAAGAGAACAGTTCCTCTCTGTGTGATATCTGAACAAACATGTGTATCTCTCTGAAGTTCACACTGCTCCAGTGTTTCAACATGAAGGTATAACATATAAGCATCCAGTCCGGTAGCTAAAGCACTCTGATAACACAAAGCCTCACCTGTCAGCCGCAACACAAGGCCAACACTGTAATGGTAATAAGGCTAAAACAGGCTTGGTTCTGCTATAACTAAGAAAGATAATCCAAACAACAGAGAACGAACACCAAGGTCATCCCACGCTATGCAAGCTTTCTGCTTGTTCTTACTTTTTCCTTTTTTTTGTATCTCCCACAAAAATGACTGCAATTATGACCAAGCCGAGCTGCTGTTTCTTCCTATTAGGATTCTCCTTGGGTTTTTGTGTGGTGCAACAAAGCAAACGTATCTGTAAATGAAGCCTGTGTTTTTGCTTTATCATCTGAAGATACTAATAAGTAGCCCTCTGGATACAGTTCTCCTCCCTTTATAGAAACAAATAATAACAAACCCACTGAGAAATGAATGTTGCTGGAGATAGTAGAGGGTCTTTGTTAAATATCTCTCCCTCTCTCTTTTTCTTCAGAAGCAGATCATTGGCAGCACTTACCTGTAAGAAAGAAGAAAAACAGAAAGCATGGGTTCAGTTCAACATGTGCATAATGCAACTTCAAACACATCAGCTGTCATAGCATTTGTTGTCACAGAATTTAAAACATAATAATGTTTTGTTTGTGGTTATTATTAAACATACGATAGTGTTTTCATCTCCTGCACATTGACAGCCAAATGAAATAAAAGCATCAGACTCTTGCAACTCACAGAGCAGACCAGGTGCCCCTGTCAGAAGCTTTAGTCATTCTTTGTAGTTATAGTTGCTCACCTGTATTAATGAAGTATTAAAGCTTAAGTCTTTAAAAGAAAACAAACCTCCCCCAACAATATAACCACCTTAGCCAGCCTATAGCCATGTAGGATGTATACATCAGATAAACCTGCCTTTAACAGTAAAGACAGAGGAAAAGAACAAACCCTTCTCTAAAGATTTTTTTCTTCAGTAATATTTATAAAACGACTGCCAGTGAGAAATCTGTGGAATCTCAGTGATCTGAACTGAGACTGGTAGCTGAGTTATTACAGATAATGTTTCAGCCCAGTACAGACAGAAAATGACAGACAACGTGTTCATTTCACAGTTCAATATCCTTTTTCCTCTTTGAGGCAAACGACACAGCCAGACACACGGAGACATCAGATAGAGGCATTTTCACCAAAAAGCATTAGAGCCATACATAACCTTTCTCCACTGTGTATGCAGGTTATTACAGCTATATAGCAGTCAGACCTGAAGTAGACTGAAGCACTTTAAACTGAATTTCTAAAAAGTTGAAGAGAAAGAAAAGAGAGGAATGTGACAAAGACCAGCCTGTTTAAACCTGTATAAAGTCCCTCGCATTAAATAACTAAATCATGATTGCAATCATACAGTCCATGTCAATTCAGAAATAATGGCTGCAGTCAAAAAAGAACAAGTAGTTTAATACCAAGGTCAATTAAAAAGACTGGCTCTTCTGCTTATAAGGACAAATGATTCACTACACAGCATGCACACACACAGGCACACACACCTTTAGTTCTTGCATAATCTTTGCATCTTGACCTTAAGTATTGAACTAATCTATTGAAGAGGAAAGCACACACCATTTTAATTAATTTACAGCAGGCTGAATATGATGCAATACGGAGTAATAACTAATACAAAATAGGACAGAAGCACACAGGGAATGTATAAGAGCAGCCTATTTACTGGGCATGTTCAGACAGTCTTACATGTCACTGAAGTCTTCCGTGCCAAATGACAGATGACAACTAAAACAGAGGAGTAATAGGTAGTAAGGACTTTAATGTGGCCAGAGGAAAGACTATAACTTGAAGCTGCATCATGCTGTGCCTCTTTAATACAACATTTTATTTCAACCTCTAAGTGGCAAAGTGGCAATGCTATACAACTGACCTGACAAAGGACACAGCAGCAATAACCCCTCCCCAAATCAAAGTGACTCCAGCAATAAGAATTAGCATGACGGGAAGAGACAGAGATAGACCTAGAGTCTGTTTTCCCAATCAGCTTCCCTCCTTGTATGAGTCACTCTGATAAAAGTTGTCCTTTCTCTCTTGGGGAATTAATGGTTCAAATAAACTTTTTTCCCCTTTTCATCATCCCATTTACATTTATTTCTCAGTGTATAAAACTGAATCTAATTTCAACAGATGAGCGTGTGGAGAAACCTCAGCTCTTTATTCAGTCCACCATGAAATCCTCTACATGAGACTGATAATGATTGTAATAATGATGGGTGACCTGATCCAGCAAATTAGGACAATTAGCAGAGCAAGTTTGAGCTGTTGTAATCACAACAATGGACAGTAATGAACATGCTATAGACTGTCAAACAACAGTTTGTTTATCAAATGTCTCATGAATAAATAGAGGTCACTGAGGAAGCTAGCTGTGTTAATCATTTAAAATCAAATCAAACTGAAGACTAGCCAAGCTAACTCATTCATGAGTCAGACAGTAAAACAGACTGGATAAAGTAGAAGAAAATAGTTTTTACAATATATTTCATTTGGTACATGTTCTCATTACATGGTCCACTGAGTTAAGTCCTTTCTAAGTCCAAACTCCACCACAGCCTACTCTCACTGAGTCATCAGCAATGGACGAAGGTCAGTGGTTAGTATTGATTACTTGGCAACCAAACCACAGTGCCAAACTACTTTTACACTGTAAGTAACAAAAACAGTTACACCTTTAGAGTATCAGAGGTACCGGAGGAGGAGAAATGACTGAATCAAGAAAGAACCATATCATGAAGTCCATCCATTATCCCAGGTAAAATATTGTTTCTCTTCTTCCTGGACCCTGAGCTGTGTCTTCCTCTGGGGGACACTGAGACCAGTCACCCACACAACTAGAAAGTAGACTCATCATCTGGAAGAGACAGCAACCTACATATCTCTTTCACATCTCCCCTCTTCCTCTCACCTCCCTTCAGAGCCTTTTTTTGTCTTCATCTCCACACAAAAAAAGGCCAGAGAAGGAGTGACAATAACATCCAAATTTGTGTTGTGGACCAAACAGTGGGAACAAATACACAATACAAAAGTGGCGAGCAACTAAGTATTAAAGACAAAGCAGCTGCGGGTTATGAGAGCTGAATTTAGCATTAAAATAAAAAAAATGTGTTTAATAATCACTGATTCAATATAATCTCAATGGATTGGATAATTAATCACATCAGGCTGAAACACCATGCAGCTGTCACCATGTTAATGAGTGTGTGTCTGTGTGTGTGTGTGTGTGTGTGTGTGTGTGTGTGTATGTGTGTGTGTTATCTAAGTGGATCACTGCTTTCCTCCTACGCCCACTTTGTACCACCCAAACACTCACAGACTTTCTGCTGATTAGTGGTTATTTCCACATTTTCCCTTGATGTTTGTTCCCAAACAGAAATCAGCATGAAATTAGTCAGAGTGGAACGGCTGAATCAGACCATTTGCCAGCGTGAACCTCCTGAATGGTTTTAAGAGCAAAAGGCTGCACGCACTTAGGCTAGTATAATTACAATAAAACAAGAACTGATATTTGATGTACTGTCTCAAATATACATGTGAAACATCCATATGTTTCTGTCACAGAGGGGATGACAGCAGGATAGTGGGGCATCTGCACAAATTGAGAGTGAGAGAGATCATTCCACTGTGGCTCTGGGTGGCCCTCATGATCTCCCTCTTGTGTGTCTCCCTCCCCATTGTTCGGTTACAATGATGTCTGGTTGGTTAGCCATCATCAATTTGTCAGCTTTGACCTTATAGTCCCACAGGATCTTAGCTCGGTCATTGTCAGCTACCTTAGGAGGTGTCTTCCATTTTGACCTTGGGACTTCCAGCCCATACTCATGGCAGATGTTCCCGTACACTATATGCCACCTACCTGATTATGGCGTTCCATGCATGATGTTCCTGCCAGCATCTTACACTCAGCTACTATGTTCTGTTCAGTCTTTTCAGCGTGTGTGGTACACCCCAGTGTCTACTGATCATGCCGGTCACTGCCGGTTTTGTGCCGCCATGGTTAGTGGCTCTGTGCTGTCTTTTAGTCCAGCCTTTTCTAGCAACTGGTAGGATTTATTCATAGCAGACACTTCACATGCCATGCCATGCAGCGGCTTGACTCTCCATGAAGGTTCTTTCTCCTCTTTGGGTTTCTGCTGCCTGAGGCATTCCCTTAGCTCTTCAACTTTGAGGGCCATCTTCCCGATCTACTTCTGGATCTTTGTTGTTTCATCCTCAGCAGTGGTGCTTGATTTGTTGTGAAACCCTCCATGCATTGTGAGGAGCTTTCTTGTCTTGATATCAGTGGCCTCTATCTCCTCCTTTGGCCAGTTTATTATACCAGCGGAGTATCTGATGATTGGCAGTAGGGATGTCCAGATCCGATCATGTTATCGTTCGTATGTTGTTTCAGACTCGATCGAAATCGGACGTTACCTCCAATCATGGACTCGGATATGTATATTCTCATTATTTTTTAAAACATCTATAGTTATGCGGTGGCACAGAGTTAGACCCCACACAGAAACAGCAACGTGTCCGGCATGACATCACTTTGTTGCAGAGACACTATAGAGGGTATGTGCATGATGTCACAGAAAGCAATAATGCAACAAAAAAACATCCTTGATCTATTTTTTCACTCTTCTTTATTCTTTTTTTACATATTATAGAAGTATTGGATCGGGACTCGGTATCGGTAGATACTCAAAATCAAATGACTCGGACTCGAGGGCAAAAAAACCTGATCGGGACAACCCTAATTGGCGGGGCATATGTGTTCATGACACGGATCTTCCCATTCAGCTGTCTTTTCAAGACCTGCCTTACTCTGTGTAGGTGTTTGGCTGTGGCGGACTTCCTTGGTGACTCCTCATTGTTTCTGTTAGCCTGCATGACCCAAAGGTATTTGTAGCTGTCCTGAACATCTGCAATATTGCCTTCTGGTAGTTTAACCTCCTCTGTTCTGATTGTTTTTCTCTTTTTGATACCATCTGATCAGACTTGTCTTGTCCGAATGACATTCCAATTTCGTTGCTGTAGATCCTGGTAGTGTGGATCAGTGAGTTGATGTGTCGCTCATTCCTGGCACACAGCTTGATGCCATCCATGTAGGGAAGGTGACTGATGGTTGTTCCACTTCAGAAACACTATCTGTAGCCACTCTTTGCGATGATCTGACTCAGGGGGTTCGGGTCTATGTAAACAGTTGTTGTCTCGAATGACTGCTCTACCAACTAGCAGCTGGTGCTTGGCTTACCTGGTATTACTGCCCATTCCCTTCTGGGCCTTATCCATGTATTTAGCCATGTGCCTTACTTATCTTAGCCACTATGATGTCTGATCAGAGCTTCCATGTTGTGCAGAGGCAGGTTATTGGCCGGTAGTTGGATGGGGTGGTTCTCTTCTGGGGATGCTTCATGATCAGGACTGTCTGTCCTTGGGTTAACCATTCTGGGTGGCTTCCATCCATCAAAAGTTGGTTCTCTTGTGCTGACAGGCATTCATGGAGTGCAGTTACTTTCTTCAGCCAGTAGGTGTGGATCATGTCAGGGCCTGGTGCTGTCCAGCTCTTCATACCTGACACTCTTTCTTTGAAGTGTGCCATTGTAAAGGTTATTGGATCTTTTTCTAGGTGATTGCTGCGGTCTGTTCTTAGATTGGTGTTATGTGATGCCTCATTCTCCCACATGTTAAATTCACATTTATTCATTTAGCGGACGCTTTTATTCAGAGACATACATCTGAGGAACAACATACAAGCATCAATAAAACATCAATACAGTAAGAGATCTACAACTGAAAACAGATACAAGTAATAACAGCCATACATACTAGTAAGAGCTAATAGCACTTATGGCATAAATGGGGTAAATACATAGGGAAAGAAGTAAGCGTTAACAAAATGGTGCAATCAATACAAGATAAGTAAATACAGTGCATGTTAGAGGTTAGGGATTAGAGGCGTTATAAGTGTTCTTGGAAGAAATGAGTTTTCAAGAGCTTCTTGAAGTTAGAGAAGGACGTCCCTGCTCTGATGGCATGTGGTAGCTTGTTCCACCATTGTGATGTTACAGATGAGAACTGACAGTCCAACAGACTGAGATTGATTTGTGTGTAGGGATGGCAGAGCCAGGCAGCCTTCATAGGAGGAGCGCAGTGGCCGAAAAGGAACATAAGCTTGTATTATGAAGTATGGGTAATCACTCTGTATGCAACATAGTGACTTGAATTTGATTTGGGACACCATGGGTAGCCAATGAAGGTTGCTGAGTAAAGGAGTGACAAGAGTCCTTTTGGGTTGATCAAAAACCAGATGCTCTATTGTGTTCTGAACCATTTGTTCCAGTAGTGTTCAGTCTCAGCCCTGGGTGGCACTGATTATGTGTTATTACTGAGAGTACACTTTGGATGGTTTGTGGAGAACATCCGATGTATTCTCCTGGCTTCTGCTTCTCCTTTGTATCTCTTTAAGTGGGTAGCTAGAACGGTGAGTCTTTGTTTGGCAGTCTCCGGGGCCTCATGTATAGACAGCTTGTTGTATTTCTTGGATAAATCCGTCCTTGCACCTTTCTGTAAGTCTGAGAGCTGACTAACATTTCTCTGTTTCCTTGATCTTGGCCTCTTGCCATCTCCATAGGGGATGAAGAAATTCCATAGCCGAGCATTGCCTAGGATGAGTATTGGTGTGGCATATATCAGCTCATTGGTCTCGGTAATAGTTTTAGTAGAGACAGCATGTAGTCCTGCATTCACATCTATCAGACTTTCAGAGGGTACTTTGTCACTTAGCCTTGGCGATCTTTATTGTTGTACTTGGGGGTCCAGCTTGGTCATGATCTTCACTCGCCCTTGTGTTAAGTGAGTCTATGCCATAAGGGCTTGTTGTTATTGGGGCTTGTGGCCAACTAGCTCTACTTTTTCTGCCAGGCAACTGGACATTATTCTTCTTCTGGCCATAGCCATTATATCAAAATCTGTTTTCATGGCACATTTCCTTACACACTGAGACTAGTGAATTATGCAGAGAGAAAATAAAACTGAATTCCTGAACATTTAAAGGCAAAGTATTTTAAGTTATTTATGTGATTTATGTGATAGAACAGTATAATAGAAAATATACTTACAAAGTCACAGATCAGATCTGAGCACAACAGCTGTGATTAAGGTTCTATCTCACTCAGTTTGAGTTTGAACAACATAATGTCTGAACGCGCAGTTGCACATTCACATCAAGGATGGTGCATTCAGGTAATGTTGTTACCTTGATTAGTAACTGTAATACAATTACTGCTTTGGAAATAGTAATACCTTACACTACTAGTTAATGGGAAATGTCATAATGTTACAGTACTGAGTAACGTGTTACTGCCCAACACTGGTAAGGACACTGTTATATATATACACACGGGTAGGGACATCCTATTGGTTGGCTATGTGCACGGTTCAAGATTCTGTGGGCGAGTACAAGTGTGATCGGGGAAGATAGTACCCATAGACTCCAGTAGAGGGCTACACCTTTGCTAAGAGAACTAGGGTTACCATATCATAACCTCTGTTTTAAGACACCAAACCTCAAATTTATGTCAAGATCTTAGCGGAGCCAGTGAGGAGATCAGAATTGGTTTGTGTTTTCAACTCTGAAGCAGGATGCAAGGAGGATATCAGAGCAATACAGCAAAATGGATGACAGTGATCACAGCACAGCCAAGGGTTATTAGTAAGACCTCTTCCAAGTGCTTGATAAAACACATCCCCTGTACATCTTTCTCACCAGCTTCTTTTCATTAGTTTCTTCTTCCTCTATCTCCCCCCTCTCTCCCTTGTCTAGTCAGTCTCTTTTTCCTCTGGGACCGAGTTAGATCCACAGTGCCAGGTTTTTATTTTTTGTTGAAGAAGACGTGAGAATTTGCTTCTAAATGTGACTTGACATAGATGAAATGTGGCTTATCAAACTCAGAGGTCCCTACAGCATGTGAATACAGCTGAAATAACTGAGGTTTATGAGTCTTCAGTTTCCTGTAAAGTGACAGACAGAAGATCTGAATCCTTTATCCTTCACTGCTTGTTGCTGAAACAACAACCTTTTGAAGCCCCGAGGCTACTGGGAACTGTAACTGAATCATGAACAACATAGTGTTTAGCTTATGTTATTGTTTGTTTGTATTTAAGTTGTTACATCTCGTCCCTCTCTTATTCCTCTGTAGACTATACCCCTCTCTCCCACAATCCCTCTCCACCCTCAGTCACTCTAGGAGGGAGCTGGCAG
Organism: Lepomis macrochirus; assembly: GCA_024633595.2. Lineage (NCBI taxonomy): Eukaryota > Metazoa > Chordata > Actinopteri > Centrarchiformes > Centrarchidae > Lepomis > Lepomis macrochirus. Next base: position 26,830,094 of record JALXJV020000009.1, on the reverse strand, counting down.
CTCTGATGGGGTTATGTTGCATTTTACTGGAGGCTAATGGCTTTATCGTGGATTGGAGAGAAGGCCAGAGATTACTTTCTTAAGACATCTATCTTTGAATTGGAGGGCATCCTTAAAAGATAATGTCCAAGATGTAAGAAATGGAGATAAATAACAGAAAATCACATTTGATTGTCTCTGCCTGTCTCTCTCTATGGCAGTATATGTCCATGTTAGAGCTGCTACTGGAATTGTCCCCATCCAATAAATTGTTTTGTTGTCTTTTAATGCCACCTTTATTTTTAACTGGTCCTGGTATTTTCAGAAATTGAATAGCAATGTTGTGCTGTTCCAACATTGGACATTATTGTGAAAACAGTAAACAAGCTGCTGGGGTATCCCATTTCTACAGTGCAGGCTATTGTTTCCTGAACAAAAGCCTGTAACTACAGTTTCCAAAATGATTGTTTTGGTTAATCAGAAACAGAGAATTGGAAAAACCCAAGCATGAAAAAAGATTGAGCAGCATGCATTTAGTGGATATCAGATGATAAACAGGCGGCTGAGATTGGCCTGTGAGGCAGTTTGGAAAAATCTGCTTGTCTGTCTGCTTTATCCATCCCTCTCATCATTTTATAACTGATAAAATATTTACATGACATACAGTACCTACTCCATACAGACATATCATGTCAAAGAACATTTCTTTATCCTTGTCTTTACACCCACTCATCCCAAAAGACTACTCTATACACTATATCACTGTATCACCAGACAAGAACATTGATATTGGACTCTTGTGCAATGCCCCAATTACGTTCAATCACAACAAATTTGTTTGTGTGTCCAATGCCAATGTTTTTAAAATTCTCACTTTTACAAGAAATGTTTGCTCTGAAAATAAACTATGATAAAGATATGGTTAATCTAAGTGAGGGTGGTGAAAACTCTTGGTTAAAGTTGGGCAAAGATTGTTGTTATAATATTATTATTTCATTTCAAAAGTCATATGTATACTTCTCATTAGACAATTGGGATGAAACAGTACACACAAGCTCTTTACTGTCTGCCTCTTTACGTCCCTCTCATCGTTCTGTTTTTTGTCTTGTTTTTTATCGCTCCGTCTGTTTTATCAAACAGTTTTACCAGATGCTTCAACAGAACACTAAGAAACAGCAAATTCATCCACAAGTGTTAGGTGAAATTATTCTCTAATCCACAGTACAAACACAGACAGTGTGTGTGTTCTGTATGCAGCCAGTGATGGTGTGTTGCTCTCCCCTGGCCTCCTGCCTGCTATGTCTCTCTTAACCTCTTTGTGCATAACATCCACCCTGAAGGCTCTCCTGACACTGTGGCCAAACCTACAACACAGCCAGCATGACCCTTATCATCAAAACACCAGAGCCTGTCCACATCTGTGTTACAGCACCCAACATGATGTGTGTTTCTGTATGAGTACAATGTAAGTCTCTTTTAGTGTAGAGCACTACAATGCAATCCAGCATGTAAGTGCTTAAACAGTGAGCAGCAGCTACAACCTCTCTGACAGGAGAGAGGAAAGACAGACAGCTTCTTATGTGCTGCTAGAAAAGCTCCTGTAAAGCCTCTGAAAGCTCACATTGACTTATTCATTATTTTCTTGGTTCTTTGTTGTTGTTGTTCTTACTTCAGTGTATTTTAATCAAGCCTCAACAGGATGCTGTTAGCTTTGTCTGGGCTCTGAATACAGGTGTTTTACAGTTGAGGCTTTGGTCAGCAGTCGTGATCTGCACTGAATATTTTGAAATTGTGACCCTCCAAGAATGACAAAGTCATCTGAGCCCTGCTGATAATTTCAGACTACACTGATGTTTCTAAAAACTGAAACAGATGCTAGTATTTCATTTTTTATCCACTTAAATCTAAATTTGAGACAATTATTTGGCTATTTATAGAAACTGCTGACTGAGATAAATATATAATTGCATACACTTATGTATAATAACAGTAATTTAAAGAAAAACGTTGCTCCAGACCAAATCAACTGGTAACAGTCTAAGGTTTTATTAAATCAGTAATCAGTACATCGTTACACCCGAGTAAAAAAAACTCTTATCTGTAAGGGTCTAAATATGCAATTTTAAATATCCTTAAAAAGAATCCATCATAATAAAAGATTGTAAGCTCAGATCTCACAGTTTGGATTATTTTGCCCCAACAACACTAAACACACACTCACTCACTCATCGTCAACCGCTATGTACAGAGTTGAAGGGGGCTGGAGCCAATTCCAGCTGACATTGGGCAATAGGAGGGTTACACCATGGACAGGTTGCCAATCCATCACGAGGTCACACATAAACAACAACTCATACTCACTCCTAATGACAATACATTAGTCAGACTGTAATATTTTAGAAAAAAAAAGATCTGTAGCATAACTTGTACGCTCAAGAAAAGGAAAATTCTTTATGTGGCATAAAATGGTGCATACTGACATCATATAAACATTTACAGCAGATATCAGGTGAAGACAGACTGGTTACAAACAGCTTCGTCACAAGGATTCCTGGCATTCACCTCGGAAAGAAGCCATTACCCTGTCAGAGTGATACACTGACTGATTGTTCAATGCACACTGAGAAAACCATGATACAGAACTCCACCGGCCTCCTCCTCCCTCTACATCAGAGATGTTGGGAAGCAACACACCAAGGCCACACTGTCAAAGCCGCTGACACACTTATAACCAAGAATTATAACATACTGAGGAAATATTACAGTCTGATGTAGAAAATAACTTCATGACAGCTAAATCTGTCTTGCTACAACAACCTGCTCCAACAGTCTAATCTGCTACATGGCTTTTTTTCCAACAAATAAATAGAAACATCAACATCTGTCACATCAGCAAATCACATCAGCTCATGTAATTCAATTATTAAAGCATGAACATAATGTAAATAAATGATCAGATCACTAAAGATGCAAGTGTATGTAGGCTGCTATAAACTGTAGATGTTTGTCAACACAAATAATTTATAAGCCTCTTCCCACTTTTTGTTCTCTATAGTGATACTGCTGCATTCATACATTTCACACCAACATGTTTATATTGATGTTCAGATCACGGAGAAGAGTACAGGGAATAGACCATGTAAGATCAGAGATTGGAGGACATGTTGGTTGGCTAAATCCCAGTGGATAAATGGATCATCGTGTGGAGCTCCCAGTCAGCCCTGACACAGCTTCCTGCGGGGAGGGAAGGACATTTGGCTGCTGCTTTTGAAAGTGTGCGTCCAGTGTATCTTTGCTGCACTTATACTGTACTTATGTCCAAAGGCCACTCTCACTGTTAAATACTGGGCCTCTGAATCCACAGTGTGACTCTGCAGACTGTTTGACTGAAAAGACCTTAAGCAGACAGAAGTTATTTCTTAAAACAGTTGAACACAAAACTGAATTAGATGTAATTAAATACTGATACCTTTTTCACCTCAATGTACCAATCAATATCATCATTTTAATAAAGCCTCTCAATTACTCAACAGATCAGTTTTGCGTTTGCACCAAGGGGACATTTAAAAAGTCAGCACTTCCTCTCTGCAGTCTGGTGTTGATAACCATCAGCAGACAAACTGCAGATGTATAATAAAGTGCCCTCTTCACTGCCTGACTATGCAGTGTGTAACGAAACACCTGAGTAAATGTTATTCTGCATGGGTCACACCTGATCCAAAAAGAGTGATATAAAAATGCTTTAAAAAGGATAACTCTGCATCAGCAGGTATGACCTGAACACAGCAGGTGAGTTGAGGATGAAGAGGGAAGAGAGATGGGGAGAGAGGTAGGAGGTTAAACGCTACAAGCGCTGACTTAAACTCCAACTGCCTTCAACTCAACAGTGAAAAAAAAATCTAAATAGTTATGTTGTACTTCTACAAAAAAGACACATCTGATATTTAGATTGGCTGGTCATTTAGTTTCCAGCTCCATTCTTCAGCTCCTGAATAACAGTTATGCACCCTTTCATCCTCTTGCACCCTATATTTCCAGTTTACAGGCGCTTTGGTTGGTTGTCAAATCAAACTGCCTGTGTCTGAGAGGTAGGGGTGGTGCTCGCTTCTTTCTAATCCTGTGTCACCTGAGGCCCCTGAGGGTCTAGTCAAACCAGAAAACAGCAAAGACGAATTACAGAACACGTTAAAGCAGCTAATCTTTTCTATGAGTCATGAGAGGCAGCTGGAAGGGAAACACCTGGAGTCTCCTCTCAGGGCAGATAGAAAAAGAGCCTTAAATAAAAATGTACATTTAGCCTCTTACTTCTTTGTTAGATTTAAAGGCCCAAACATGAATTGTTTGGTACAGTCTCAGTGCTCTCATTAACCTCATTTCCAGCAGCAGCAAGCAACTGCTCCAGAAAAAAAAAAAAAAAAAAGCTAAAAAAAGTCTACTATCTAACTCAATCAAAACATCTTCTTTCTCCATCCTGGTCACTGGTAGTTAATACTTTTGATTTCTGAAACCTGAAATAAGCTGGATGCTGAACGAGGCAGCCAACCATTCCCATTTGCTCAAAGCCCTCCACACAAAGACAAAGATCTTTTAAACCTAACCGTGCTAATGTCTGTTTAACACTTACATACTGTATGTCCCTGAATACATCACCTTTAGAGAAAGACTGGGCAACACCACAGTGAATCAGTGTTGGTTCTTTTGAAATGGAATAACAGTCAGAAAAAGGCCTGGAGCTGACTAATTGACCAAATGTTTATTCCTTTATTTTACTGAGGATTGACTATTGAGACTCCTTCTGTTGTACCCTCAAGCAAGGCAGTAAACATAATCCCTTCAGTAAACACCCAGCTGAGGAGATTAATAACTTTATTCAAATTGTAGTGAGCAGCCTTAGGAAAGGGTATCTGTGATGGGAATACTGTTTTTGTTAAACAATTCAAAGTGAAAAGATAAGGTACTCTAAAGGGACAATGCAGGAAGTGAAGGCAATATGTGTCTGTGAAGTCATCTCTGTCATTTCACAACAATGTAAGAAACCACCACAAGCACTTGTTCTACATTATGTCCATGTTGTTTTATTGTTTAATTTATTCCACTTATTGGTGATGGACATTGGTCTCTAAAAGTGAAACACATTAATAGGATTTTAGTCTACAGTGTTATTAGCATGGACTGAATTTCTAAGAGAAAGCGAAAATATTTATTGGTGGAAAATTGACTAATTTATTTAGTTTGCTTGTTGAGATTTGCTAAAATATATGAATTGAGTTTAGAGAAAGACACACAAACACACACCTGCCAGAGAGCAGCCCAGCCTCTCCATCATATTGATTAACACACCACTTCACCAGAGAAACACTTGGACTCCCACATATTAACTCCCACTCTGAGCTCGTTATTCAGATGGTACATATTGCAAAGAAAGCAGTGATGTCAGGTCAGAGGTAGAGAGAACTGAATCATGCCACATACTGCAGCTGTCGCATTCCCATCTCCTGCAGGTTTTAACCTCCACTTTTCAACTTCATCACAGTCCTGCTGTTGTTTCCAAAATGTAATATCTGAACAAACAGCGAGTACAGCAGTAACAGATGTTAAACAGTATTTACTACTGTTCACAGTCTCTCCTTTTGATTTCCAGTGCAGAGCTCCCACTGGGATTAAGAATTTATACAACTGCAGGGATGAACAAACATCAACATTTTATTTCCTCTATTTATTCTTTATATCTGGAGGTGAGGAGGCTTGTTTATTTTCTGTTTTCAAACCATCTCGAATAAACATAATATACATGTGCAACAGCATCTCTTGGTAAACATTTATATAACTATACTGTATTTGAAGCCCTGTGTTTGTTATAAAGAACAAGTGATTTGAAAAGAAGAGTTTTTTGAATTCATCTACTTAGTTCTCTCTGATTTAAGCCTCTCTGCCAAACAACAACAGAGATGATGAATAAGCAAACAGACCTATTAGAGAAAGACAGTATGCAGTTAAACAGTCTGCTGCTGTGGTGATACTGATAATGATTCAGTGAATCCCAGTGACTATCAGTAATTCACAGCAATGACTGCCAAATAACAAGTTGCTGTCACATTAAAAAGCAAAACATGATTTCACTGTTTAGTCCTGTTTTTAATGTTTATAAGAAAAATCAAGTGAAAAAATAAAAAGAGGACCAAGTGAATTCCCTGTTTTGATTGGAGTCTCATAATCGGCTTGTTTTAACTTTACTGCATTTGATCATATATTAATATTAATTTATTTTAATTGTATTTATTCATTAGTTCTCTGGAAAGTACACAAGAGATTATGACTAGTATATTGTTAAAGTAAATTAATATTTTCTGTCTCCATCAGACTGCTCGTCTGTTTGGTAGACTAAGATGAGAAGGATATTGTTTTTTTATTATCAACACGTCTGCAGCAACACAAAGGCAGAAAGAAAGCAAAGGTTAGATTGAATCTTATCAAAACATTACAATGAAAAATACAGTTCACTGTCAGAGTCACAGAAGATGAGAGTGCTGATTCTCAGGAGGTCAAGCCTTGTTTTATTTTGGAGTCAAAACCGCAAAGGCCATCAGTCAGGTGGATGGGTGTAAATGATTTCTGTCCTGACATGTTTTCATACATTATTCATGTCACTACCACATGGTATCAGATCTGTGGTGAAACTGTTTATCTCAGTGCAGCAAACAATAAAAACATCACAGACCGGATCTTAACCTCTTGGCCTATATAAAACATATATATGCAGATGTGCACATATGTTCTGAATCTGAATCAGTGGAACAAAAAGCAGAAACATGCAACGTTTCCCACAAACAATAGTTTTTAGTGCGCAATTTGTTGCTTAAGCACAGCAATCAGCGATCATCCACCAAGGGAATAATTTTTACACAACGTTTCATCACTATCCAAACAAGATAATTAGCATCACATAATAATTCATAAACGTACGAGTTAAATTCTCTATATACTTACAGACAAATTACCTCAAGACTGAGTCTATTCCCTGGAAATCTGGGAGAATGTCAAACAGCAATAACAGTGATGATAACATGGTTTTCATTTTCTCATAGGAAGTAGAAGTTTTAACATTTGGGAAATCATGTCCATCCACTTTGATGGCATTTCAGCACCAAGTATCTTCGGCAGAGTGCTTGATCCAGGATAGTGATGGAGCAGGCCTCTAATTGGACAATGCTTATTGCTTTTAGTAAACTGACTGACTTTATCTGATTCAATAGCAGCTCTTTTTTTCTCTCTATGTACAGTTTTTGCAACATACAGCAGCCTATTAATGCCTGCTTACCACTGCTGCAAGACTGAGTGGAGCCAAAGCTGCAACAACCAGATAGAACAGATAGTGACTGTGAGTGTGAATACAAGTGTAGTGAACAAACCTTCCAGCATCAAAAGACATTAAACAGATTTTGGTTTCTGCCGGGACATTTATATCATAAAAGATCTATCAGTTCATTTGGGAGTTATCACAATCCTGCATTTTTAATTTTTAATTTACACTGGATGACTGTTAGTATATAGTTCACTGCGAAAAGGCTCTTTGCAGATATGTATAGTAAAACTCCACCGTGTACTGTTGTGTTAGAGTATCCAGTAATAGAAAGTTAAGTATGTGAAGAAAAACACGACAGTTTATGATTTATTAATGGTTCATACTGCAATTTCTGTGGGACCAATTATTCCGCTCAAGTAGTTGATGTACACTGACATGTCCACACCCTGGAGTCTCACACACACCTGACATTCACACTGTATCACCAAACCTTTAAGTAAGAGACATCAAATAGAAGAAGAGAAGCAGCAGAAATCAAGTCTCGTTGATTTACTTTCATTCAGTAAAGAAACTTAATCTTGCTGTTCCTGAACATCACAATGCACTTTGCTTTCTTTCTCCTGCTTTTAGCTCAAAGCAGTGTATGTGTTCATGTGTGTGTGAGCATTACAGGGATAAAATCAGGAAACTGAGACGCCTCCACATTCCACTGTCAGATACAGACAACAGTAGGCACCAATCTGTGTTTATGGTGACCAATTGCCTAACAGTCAACAGTTGTTTTGTTATGGCGCTCCAGTCTCTCTGTCCTGATGCTAATCACTTGCACACCTGTGACTCATCCAGCAATCAAGACCCTGCAGTTTATCTATTCCGCCCCCTCACTCCATTGTTCACCAGACTGTTCATTCGCCAACATGTTGCTTACACTACAGACTACTATTGTTTAAAACTCAAATTAAAACCCACCTTACCTCTAATAATCTTTTCGAACAATTTCAATCTAGATACTGCCCACTGCACAGAAACAGCCTTTCTCTAAGTCACCAATGACCTCTTCCTCTCCCCTGACTCCGAACCTCTCACCATCCTCGTCATGCTCGACCTCACTGCAGCCTTCAACCACTCCATTCTCCTCTCCTGACTGCGAACCTACTCCAGCATCACTCTCCTGGCTCCCATCTTATCTCACCGACAGACAACAGTTCATCAGCATCAACGACTGCACCTCCTCCATTGCTCCCCTGTCACAAGGTGTCCCCCAAGGTTCGGTGCTGTGTCCTCCCCTTTTCATCCTCTACATCCTGCCACTCGACTGCCTCAACCATACAAAAACCTGGCTGCAAACCAACTCAGTTACGAAAATCTGACGTGAGTACCATCGGCCCCAACAGGCTTTAATACAAGACCTACTAAAATAAAAAAAAAAATCAGGGATTTTTCAATAACTTTCATTGATGTGAATAAGTGCCACATGCACAATTAAAGACACAAAAGGAAAGCATGCAGAATGCCTGAGAGCCTTATTTCATTTCATTTTATTTAACATTTTATTTTGAATTGTTACTTTCCACCTGAGTTTTGTGTTTGCTTTTTACATATATAAAGACATTTGCATCATAAATCAATGCAGGAAAGGCAGAAATTGGTGCAGGATAAATTACCAGAATGCAGGAAGTGTTTATCCTATAGTACACCAAGCATCTAAAAAGCAAACTTTAAAACAACCTAATAACTAGACAGCGACCATTCAATACAATAACAACCAGTTTACACTTACCCACTTAAAGTAAATCGTAACCAATATCTACGGTAAAACAACGTCTGTGTGCCTGTATGTATTGCACCTTAGCAGGGAAGGGACTGGGACTACAGGTAAAGTTGGATTTACCTTCCTGCTGTTTCAGGTGGTTTGTGAATCCACAGACAGCGCCCTCAGTTGTCAGACCATTAAGTGCTCTCTGCTTTAATTGGACTAAAGTGCATTTCATACTGAGTAATTAGTGGTGGGTGGAATAACCTTATAGAAGTAAACAATGCATTGCAGTAGCAAAGAGTGCTCTCTTTGCTCTGTGGTTGCTGGTTGCTCTTTCTTTAAAGCCACAGCATGTGGCTGGTGGTAAATAGCTTGATTAGACAGGAGTCAATACTGTGTCTCATTATCTTTATTGGAGAAAAGGTTGTGTTTTCTTGATTGTCTGTAGAGACACTGCTGAGGGCGAAGATTTGTTTGACTTTGTGTCTTACTGAAAAACAGTCTCACCAGACACGGACACACCCTGTCTTTTCTTTACACACACCCCTAGACTGACATGAAAATCCTGTACATCTCATTGGACTGTCTTAATTTCATCGTTTAAATTCTCCTGCGTTGCTACAGTGGTCAGATATTTAACTGACTCTTCACTAGAAGGCAGTGGCTGCCATTAAGGATATTTATACTGTAAATAGGTACAGTAGGTAGATGAATGGATTGACAGGCAGATCAAACCATTGATGGATAGGGGAAAAAGATTCAAAACTACATTTCCCCCATTTACTGGTTTAATTTAAATGCTGTTGTTGCTGCTGTTAAGATCTTAGTCTACAGGGAAGATTAGCATTTGACTGTTAATATATAACAAGATTAAAAAATATGAGAACAAATCTGTACCTACAAAAATAGTCATGACCTACAAGAAAGTAGAGAATAAGTTTCATCTAACAACTTTTCAGTTAACTTACTGCTGTAACTAAAGAGCCAACACCAACAGAGTCTATTAATAAATGAGGGAGAGGAGGAGGAGGAGAGATGATCAACAGGCAGATAAAGCAGAGTAATTTATTGGGACTCAGTGTTCAGCCATCTGGAACAACAACAGAAGAAGAAAAGTAGCAGATTCATCAGTTTAAGAAATCATGAGCCTTAGCATACTGTTAACTCTCTGCTTACAGCTGCATTATATCGACAAGAACATGTTTAAGATGAGGAACATTGTGTATCTTAAAAAAACAGAAACGTTGGTCCAGTAATTAGGAATAAGGTAAACATCAGGGAAGCTTATAATGTTGCTGTTGGAGAAGCAGCGCCCTTCATCCACATTCCAGCAACGTAACAAGTAACTTTTTTTCTGAATACCATCTCAAAAATCTGGGTTTACATACAATACTTGTGTTTCCAGACACAAACAACTTTGATCACTGCTGGACTTTTACAAAGCTGAATCTACAGGAATATGAACACCGTAGTAGGCTAACAAGACCTGAGAAAGTTTGACAAGAATCAAACATCATTTTTGCAAAAAACAAGCATACCTTCAGAAACACCTTCATGTACAAAGAATTCCAGCATGCAACAGGGTAAACTAGCTGAAGCTAACAATACACTATAGAAGCAAGACAGTGGCCGTGCTATTTGGAGGCCAATTATTTTGTTCCTGATCTGACAGTCAAGCTTCACCCGCTCATAGCCTGTCCTGAATAACAAAAAAGAAAAGAGCAATGAGAGAAGACAAATACACACACAATGGAGGCCGGCAGCCTGCCTTATAGCTCAGGAGGTGGCTGCTCTGTAGATGCTCTGAAACTCATGACACATGACCTTTTAAATTGCTTTCGCCCAGGGGATCATTAAAGTTTTATCTTGTCTGTTTGACCAAACTGAGAAGGCTGAGCATGGGGGCAATAGATAAAGGACGAAATCTAGTGAATCTTAAGAACTGTTATTATATCAATTTCCTGTAGCACTCAAAGTTTATGCATCACCCCATTACATCAGCTGGATGGAATGGAATGTATTTTAGATCCAGTTCACACCGGCTGAGGCTCCCAAAGGCCATGCAGCACTGTGTTGTTCTATAAAGTTTACTGATGAATAAAGGTCATCTCTTAACCTTTTACACACACATGCAGACAACAAATTCAAACCAATCTTTGAAGGGTGAAGAGATACCAGTAACCTAACTCCACCCGTGACTCTTCTGAAGTGTCACTATCACTATTCATACTCGGGAAGTGTCATCATATCACAGACATGTATAATTCACACATCAGGATACTCAATTAACATTAAACATTTGATTTATCACCTGTTTTTTAACATCAATGGACACATGAGACTACATGATAAAGACGCAGCAACAGAATCAGCACAGGAAGTAACTAGAGAGACAGAATGACAAAAGAAAAAGAAGAGACTTGGCCACTTCCACTAAGCTCCCTCTCATTCTCCGACCGCATGTTAAATCTCTGAGCTGCATAATGCATGGTGACGTCTTGACAGTTTAATAAAGTTAAAAGGTTTCTGCTGTGGAGCTTCCAAACTGTTCACTGTCATGGTCAGACATCTATCAGAGCTCCAAGATAGGGTGTGGGGGTGGGGTGGGGGGGTGCCTGTCGGGCTGAGACTAATGTGGCAGAGAAACACTATATTTAGCCAATCACCGTCTTAAGAGAAAGGGTCACTAACCCCAATTTCCTACAGTGTTCATCTCCCCAACACTAATACACACACGTGCAGAGTAGTAAAGGTATTCAACATTCATTTAGAGCAATGCTATTTATTTCTGCTGTGATGTGAATATTTAGAAATTACACAGCCTCCTCATTGATATTCACACTGCTCTCTTCCATCACAAGCATATTATATTAATTATTTCGTATTATATTAACACAATAGCTTGACAGTTTCATTTTACTGCCACCCCGTCCAGAACATCAGTACCAATAACAGCAGTGTTGAATGATTGAAACACCTTTGACTTAAATTAAGATTCGGTAGAAACACGCTTACTCCAATGAAAATAAAGTACAACTGAATTAATTTGCATCCTGAAAGCGAAATTTATTATGGCGAGCGGTACTGCTCTCCCTTTCCTAGTGTTTCTGCTGTGTTCCTCCCCATCCTTGGTGATTCTGTTTGGTTCCCGTGTTTGGACACACGTGTATGTGTGTGTCCGGGCGTAGTGCTTTGGCTGTTCTCTGCACACCCGAGGCTCATCCCAGTAATCAAGCTCTCTGCATTTAAACCCTGGTCCATCTCTCCAGTCTTTGCCAGTTCGTTGATTCTTTATTGTGGTAACTTGCCTACAGCTTCCTCCAGAACCTAGTGTTTTGTTGTTTTTGTTTTTTCACTTCTAGATGATATCCTGAAATCCTTGTTCCAGGGATTACACAAGTGTGTGAAAGATAGATGGATAGATGGAAAAGCTGCTGATGGGATCGATACAGCAACTGCAGTAACCATATCCACCACTGTCCAGATGTGGGAGGCACATTACGGCTCTCATTTTCTGCAGTGAACATACATCTGTTAGAGTATGTGTGCAGCAGGTGATGCACGAAGGTGAAGCGAACAGCTCACTGAGCGCACCGTCACCGTGTCTTTCTGTCTAAAACTACTGAGCTATGCTGTCTGCATCACCACCTTATGGTAACACGATGCTGATGGTGTCATGAGCCATCATTAACTTTGACTTTCCTTTGTCTCCTTGATGCTTGACTGGAAACACAGACTTATCCATACTACAACCTGCTGCATAATCACTACATTAGTACATGTACAACCAGTTGGTTAGCAGTGAAAGTAAAACATGACTGATGGTTCCATTTTAAATAAGGAAAAATCATCTTTCCATTAGAGGACAGGACCAAGGACTAGGCACTGAAGGGACAAACGTACTCCCTCTGTTCACATCATGTGTGGAGGTGGCCTTCATTTAAAATGGGGACTGTAGGCTACTGAACTACATAAGATACATTTGGATAGAAGGGTTTTGTTATATTAAACAAAAAAAATGTAATTCCAACCTTGTAATTCCACACCTCTTTGTAAAAACAGTATTTAGGCTCAGTTGGTTGCATTGTAATGAAAGTGAGAGGGCTCATTGTGGACACAGTGGTGTTGAAAGACACTCCACGGCAATGCTGCCAGATGAAGGTTTCTTCCTCTCTGACAATGATAAGCAGGGTCCTTCTCAGCTCCCTTATTTGCTGTTTCCATGCTCCTCGCTCAATTTGCAAGTTGTTCCACTCTGCCATCTTGCAGACTGTCCCAAAGCTCTTATTTGTGCTCCAAGGAAGCGAGAAGCGATCTCTGAGGAGCTATGAGCGAGGATACACGGGTGCATCCTTTGTGGAAGTCTTTTTCTGGAAAGCCGTTTCTGATTGGCAGCTGACCGACGGATAGATACATCACAACATCACCAAAGTTTAATACCAAGTGAAGACAGATAACAGATTAAAAGTGTTTTTTGATTTGTTTTATGATTCACTAGTTAAAAGGTTAAAATCTGTGTTCACTGTAGGTTTGAACAACAAAAGCACACACACAACTTTCTTCAATCATTAAAACAGATTTCTCTGTCCTATTAATTCCCCTATTAACTTTTATCATGGAGATAATTAAAGTCAGAGAGAGTCGGAGAGTCTGTCTGTCTGTAATAAACACTGTTTACATCATTTATCATAATTTCCATCCAGTCACATGTGAGGCTGATCCCTGCTGAGTGTTTAGACCAAATAGATGACAATAAAAGTAGTAAACAAAAACAAGTCACTAAACTGCACTTAAGACTCAAACAAAGGAAAAGAAAGTCTCATGAAAGCCGTGCATCTGATGAAAGCAGTCGGGGGCTGTGTGAGTAAAATCAGCTGATGAAAAACTGAGTGCAGGCTTAGAAATGAGTAACATCATTTCAGTTTCCACTGAAACATATAGCCTAATAGATCAAAGGACACTGATCATATACAACAGGCCTAATTTATGCTGCACATCAGAATATCAATAAATACAGATGCAGATAATCAATAAATAATACAAACACATTCTGCCAGAAGAAATGATCCTGTGCCACTGAGTAATTGAATAATTTTGTCAAGCCCATTTTTGGGGTTTTGTGTGTAATTATGTCCAAATTGCTTTTTTCCCTTCTTTTTTTGTTTTGTTCCAATACACACAAGGGGAATAAACGTGTATAGCAAAACATGTGTTAATGCAATACATTTCTGTGAGAAATACTTGATTTTCTGGAAAAAATTCAGGGGTGTCAACACTTTTGGCCATGGCTGTATATATCCAACATAGCCATACTTAATTGCTTTCTCACACTCACACAATCTCTCTCTCTCTCTCTCTCTCTCTCTCTCTCTCTCTCTCTCTCACACTCACAGCTTACTGATCTTGAGGCCTGTTGTATTTTATGAACAGATGATTCTGTTGCATTTGTTTCCACATAATTTGACAAGTTAATAGAGAGAGAGATAATAAGTTGTATCTGTGATAAAATGAGGGGGTGAGAGAAAATAGAGAAAACATTCAAGAGTTAAGTTTTATACAACCCTCCTTTACTGTTGGGAACAAACACGAACAAACCGTCTGACTGACCAACTCAATCACCCAATCACATGAAGAAGACAGCTTCAGTATTATTAATGGTGAACTGTAGTGATTTCTTAAATTATTATAATATATTTCAGCAATGTTCATGCTGTTAAAAAATATGTATTTGAGTTAACTGCTGTTTAAGCTGCTGTAGGTAACAACATGACATGTTAATATGTATTATACTGTATATCTGTTCTATGGTTAACATTCCTCCTAGACTTTCCTGTCAAATTATCTGATAACACATGACACATTTAATAACTTAGAAATCCTTGTAAGTAATTGTGTCGCAAATAATCTAATTTTCATGTTAGGGGATAAACATGTACACACACATACACACACACACACACACGCAGCTCCTCTTGGGTGTCAGATGGTGGCAGGGCACCCGTGGAGCCACATAATCTCTCGGGAGAAAAACCAACACTGCAGGGACGATAAAACACACACACACACACACACATAATTTGTTCTAAAGGAGGAGGACATCTTTATCATGACAGCTCCGAAACTGACTCAGGGGTTCTGAAGTCTAGAGAAACAGGAGGATGCTGGTGCTGTGTGTGTGTGTGTTTGAGAACATGCCACTTTCTGTAATTTGACACATTAAAATGGTTTCTGTCGTTGAAGCAATCCTCCAAATCTAGTGAGATGGAGGATGAACTCACGTGCAGAGAATATGATCATAGCTTTATGAGTAACAGTTGTCATCAAAGAAACATGTAAATGCAATCCATAAACTAAGGAGAGAACAATGCAGCTGACAAAATGCTTTTAACAAAAGAAGAGCAAATGAGCACAACAGCATAAATTCAGCTGGCACAGGCAGCAGAGACAAACGTCTGTGATTCTGATTATTTGACAGGCTTACTGACACTGTCAGCTTGTACCCCCACCTTTCATTCATTTACAATAAACAATGAACTCCATCCATCCATCGTCAACCGCTTATCCTGCGTACAGGGTCGCGGGGTGGCTGGAGCCTATCCCTAACCACTCACATCCACACCTAAGGACAATTTAGAGACACCAATTAACCTAGCCTGCATTTCTTTGGATGGTGGGAGGAAGCCGGAGCACCTGGAGAGAACCCACGCGGACACGGGGAGAACATGCAAACTCAACCTTCTTGCTGTGAGGCGACAGTGCTAACCACTGCACCACCCTGCACCACATATAAACTCAAAATATAACAATACATTATGTTTACCAGGGACAATAAATCACCTTAGGTTTGACCAGTTTCTACTTGCTGTCACCTGTGTAATTCCCTGCACCACCATGCCGCTCAACGATAAACTTCAGGTAACGACTTTTGCCTTCTATAGAGGCCTGGATTCAAAATCTAAGTTTAAGTAACTTGAGTTCCGTCACATGTGTGAAGTCATGTTATTTACTGATTTTAATCCAAAAAAACCAAGTATTTCTGTTGCCTAAACCTAACAAAACTGTAACCGTTTCAAGTTAACTATGTGTTTAATGTCTTGACTTGATGTTCTACTGTGATGATGACGTGCTTCCTTATTTTTTTGAGCAGCGTATTTAAATCTATTTGTCCTTTTGTATTCAGTATTTCCTTATTGTTTACTGGCGGGACACGTGAGGGTGAGATGCAGAGTTGTCTTGGTGGAAACTGGTAACAGTGTCATTCTGGGATAACATGAGGACAAAAGAAACATTTCTTATTCAGGCTTATTGAAAGTCAAACAGTTATTGAATCAGTGTGCCACAGAAGCAGAACAGTATCTACATGCTTCAATTTATCCCCTGAATAGGGGCTGATTTTGCAAGACACACCAGTTTTTTTCAAAATCTCACTCTCTGGCCAACACACTGCGTTAGTCATTGTGTGCAACGATGAACAACATATGAGAGACACCAAGCTTTAATAATTTCTACTGGAATAAAACGGCCTCGATTGAAGAAGAATGATACATGACCTTTCTCTTAGTGTGCATCCTTCTCTGGAAGGGTCTCTTTTAGATTTTCTCTGAGGACTTCTTATCATGAAGCTATTTCCTTCACTCATCCCTGCATATTGCATTTTACCTCCATCCTCTTTATTTATTCTGCATTTGGCTGGAGTAGCGCCTCACAGATCTCTCAGCAGGAAGTTATGCAGCATACTGGGCTCAGGTCACTGTCAGACCAGCATATCTGCCCTGCTTACAGCTGCAAGAGCTAGAGGCTACAAATAATTACTATTTACAGTAAGAAAGGTTCAACTGATAAGGAAATATGATATTCAGACATTCAGCAGCTCAGCATGATGCTGATTAGGGAGAATCAGTGCTGCTTCATGTGACTTCATGTTACAGACACAGACAGGAAGTCAGGTAGGGGAAAAGCCTCATCAACTGTGCAGAGGGATTCATTCAAATGTGAGTTATGTCTGTGTTTTGATCAATATGATGTGACAGATTTCTGAAAACCACTGCATCTCTCGTTGTGGCTCAGGCTCAGTTTGGTCAATGTCCTCCAGAATGTGATTGTACCTAAAAAACATTGTTCATAGGTACAAGAAATCCGCAAAGTAAATCCAAACACTAACATCTGGGAACAGGCTGAAACACTTGACCGTATAAGCAAATACGTAAGAGCAAAGAGAACACGCAAACGTAAATACCAAAGAGGAAATAACTGACAAACTGTTAATATCTGCACACATCAAATCTTCCTTCTATCACAGTTTGACAATGACAGCTCATAGCCTGTGCTAACAAGAGATTATGTTGTGTGATCAGGATGATGATAATGTGATTATGAAGAATTTTTAATCTGTCCAGAGAAATGCCAAATTGTCCCACAAGAATTTTGGCTGGTCTATGACTAGCGGACCAGTGGTCATTAATGGTATGTGAATGACTGTTTTTTGTTTTATGACAGGCCTGCAACAACTCCTAGATCCAGAACAGCAAGAAGTTGTGAGCCTTCTCTGACAACTTAAGCCAGTAAGTAAATCACAACTCCCTTGCTTTATCTGTAATAGGAGCTCTGTTTTCCATGAAAAGGAACTCCTAACCCCTGCAGATGAATGGAAGCTTGGGCCACTCTCCAAAAAGAAACTGATCCACACCTGCACCCTAATGATACCACAATTAGGGCCAGAATTAACTTTAGAACTAAAGTAATTTAAGTAATGCTTAGAAAGTATCAAAGTGTATTTCTGCTCCTGAACTTAATGTGTTGACCACTGACCATACAATTAAACACACGCAAATAGTCTTTTTAGACATTTTTTTAGTAAATTAAAGTTTCATAAAAAGCAGGAATCCTTAACCCCTGAGAGCCCTTTTTCCCGAAACAGAGGTCAGATAAAAGGAAATCAACTCTATCTCTCAATTTCAATTTTCAATTTGCTTTACTGGCATGAACATCAGTAGAACAGTATTGCCAACGCTTCAAGGATAATACAAAAAAAAAAAATTTAAATATATATACACAAGAGTTAAAGTGTGTGTGTGTGCTGCTATTGGTGTCGCCTCTCACACACACACACACACACACACACACACAGAGGCTGCAGCCTGATAAACAGTACAGTCTTCAGTGCTGAGCTCATTTAATACCGTGTTTCGGTGCTAATTAGCGTACATTTTTTTATTCATCAGATTTTAAGTTAAATCTGATATAAATTACATGACTTGTCTCTCGAGACATAACGTTACATTATAGGTTCCACTAGACTCCATAGCAGTATCTATAAGCTTGCATATTACTTGCATCTCTCAAGTGCATAACAGTTCTGAAAACATATTGACTATTCTTGATGCGTGTGAACTGCAGCATATTAGCTCAGTTACAGCTACAGCAGCAGGTGTGATCCCATCCACTGAAGCATTAAAACTTCTTTATAACTTACAAAAATGTGATGAAATTTTCGGTTCTTGGATCAGTATTGGCCATGAGAAGTAGGCAATTATCAGTAATCAGATCGGTTGGAAAAAATCTATATTGTGAATCATTATCTCATGCTCAAAATTTATTTCTGGTTGTCAACTATAAAGTGTACAGGATGAGAATTTCTGCCGTGTGTTGACCTGATCTTGATAATTGCAACAGCTTGGCACACCTCCAATAAAATAACTGCTGTTTGGGCACATGTTTTTATTGTGAGCTGCATCAGCAGCACAGCAGATATATCCTTGTGTTTAAATGATTCCTTCAGAATATGAGCTGCTGCATTCTGGACCATATGCAGATTTTGCAAACTTATCTGGACAAGAGCCTCGGCATCTTTAAGCGACAAAACTGACCTAATTTTTGCGATTCTTCAAAGATGAAAGATGTAAATCAAACAGAAGCTTTAGACCAAAAAGGACCTCAAAATTCTTTACGCTGACCTTGCAATAAAAAAAGAATCATCAAGGCATAGAGTAAAACTGCCATACAAATTACCTAATCATCTCAGCTGAGTTGAGAAGCAGGAAGATTGATGCTAACCAGAAATGTAGACTGCAGTGCTTCAATAAGATTATTAGAAGACAAATCTTTAAAAAGCTGGTTTGACACCATTTTCTCAAAGACTTAGAAACAGGACTATACTTTGCCAAATAGTTCACATCCAGATTTGGTTTCTTCAAAAAATATTTAACCACAGCAGATTTGTAGAAAGCTGGAAAAGCTCCAGTGGAGAGCAAAAGGTTTAAGATAGCTCAAACGTACAATCATAATATTGGCCATAGCACTTTAACAACCCAGGCAGATAAGACATGCAGAGGGAAAGTGGTACCTCAAGTTAAAGCTGCCAAAGAAATAGTCTCAAATTCAGACAGACCCTGTCCTGTAGAAAATGGTCTTGTGATAACGCAGTGTAATCCCCAAACAACTGACCCGAGTATCCTTATTTAAATACTCAAATTTCTCATAAAAATACACCATAAAATCTTGCACCGATAGATCCGTCCTACTAACTGACGCATGTCTGCGTGTAAGGCTATCAACAGTGTCAAATAAAAGTCTAGGGTTATGCTTATAATTCATAGTCACTTTAGAATAAAAGGCTGCCTTAGCAGTAGCCATCCTAGACTAGGTGGTCAGACTCCAACAAATCCCAAAGTGCAAAGTTATCTGTAAGACAGTCCACCGAAATAGCTTGGCCAAAAACTGGATCCATCACATCTGGTAGTTTCAAGTTAAGATCATTTAAAGCTCTAGGGGCCAATATAATGTGATAACATTGTCTTCTGCAACATTTTCCCTATACTAAATAAATTAGGGATAAGAATATCAAATAATATCAGTCAATGAAAAACACTGATATTATCACGGGACACAGACAAACCATAGCATGAAACTAAATGTTACTAAATGTAGTCCACGCTGATGTGTACGTTGATGTGTAGATTCAGACACTTCATTTGATCCGCCCATGAACTCAGCACTTAGTTTAACAGTGATGCATTGAAGAGTAGAATGTGAAAGAACCCACACAGACCATCTCCTGACTTTTGTCTAATTACCTAATATGTGTATTTTCCCTAAAAAGACATGCAGCATGACACCATGTCAGTACTAAAAGTGGAGTCAGTGAATTTACCTATGGAAGTTTCCTATGGAAGGCTCAGAGAGGAAAGGTATGTACTCAGGTATGTAACTACACTTGTGTACATAAAACCCTGTAGATATGAATCTGGGTTGCTCTCTGAGTCTCACATTAGGACAGAAGAAACTAACACAGAAAAGAAACCTCAATGTGCCAAAGAAGCAAAACCCTGCTGATGTTTTTTTTTGTTGTTTGTGTGTCAACATTTTTCATCTTCTTCCTTGTTAACTATCCATAATACTGATGACAGTCCAGTAGTAGGAATTTAGCTTCTAATTTAGATCCTACCAGAAGATGATGATCTGATGATGAAATGTGTCATGAAAAGTTAACGGACAAAATCTGCTATTTGTATATGTGACACACACAGATTTTTAGAATCGTTCTCTGCTGCCAGAGAACGATTCTAAAAATAAAAGTTAAAACTTTTATTGACAAAAAGGAGAAATTTATATTTTACGAAATATTTTCATGATAGAACCCCATTTTTGCAATGATTCAACAGAATCCAATAAATCCACTATCACAAGGCTTTACGAACTTAGAGTAAACTGCTCCCACAAAGCTTTTGAAACACCAAACTTAAGACCTCAATCAGAGGCAATGCCACCGAGAAGATCAGTATTCCTCTAATAGCTGTCTGGTATGTATGTCATAATTCCAGGCGGGATGCCAGAGGGCTGTCAGAGCATGTAGCAAAATGGATGACAATGATCACAGAAGAGTAAAGGGTGGTCTGTAAAACCGCTGCAAAGTGCTGAATAAAACATACTGTATCAGATGAACATTTGGTCCCTCTCTCCCTCTTCTAGCCAGCCTCTCTCCTCTGGGACTGACTCAGCTCCACAGTACCTTTGAAACCTCCATCTCCTTTGTCAGTCTTGTATTTTACCTGTAGTGCAGATTATGGCTCTTTGCTCCCCCGCTGGTCCCACCCTGGCCTCTCCTGCTGTGACAGGCTTCTCCTTGTCCTTTATCATGTTTAGAGACTGCTAATGTCAGTTGGTTGCTTCAGTAGTAGAAATCTTCATGCCAGCCAGTTCAGTAACCTCTGGCCATATGCCAGTGGATTGTGTTGCTTTTTCCTGGCCAACTGTCTGCTGTGTCTCTCTTAACCTCTTTTTGGGTCAGCCTCTCCTGACACTGCCAGCACGACATGTGACATTAAAACAACACACTCTGATACCAAACAACTTGTAGGGAGTGAAAAAAAGTAATTGTGTCTACAGATCTGTCCCTGTGTCTAATGTTTGCTCTCGACTCACTGCAGTGATACAGCTGCTGACAGACTGAGAGGAAAATACCCACTCCTACAACACAAAGACACTAATAGAAAAAAATAATGATAAAATCTGCTCTTAGCACATGATGCTGTACTCGATGGCTACAGTTATTCAAATGGCTGCAAGCTGATGGCATTTGATGGCATTTGATGGCATGAGGTTCAGCACCATGGACAGCTCCTCACATAAGACAACGGCTGTGGTCGAAAAGTCTTTTTTGCTTTGGAAGTTTCCTAACTGAGTGAAAAGACCCCGAAGTATTGAAGAGGCAGCCCTGATAAGAGCTGGTTGAATTCTCTAAAAGCTAAGAAAGGTGTTTCAATGCTTCTTTTCTTATCTCCTTTAGCATAGGGTACACCGGACCATCCTTTATGTAAGGAAATGAGATTATGCTGTCCCACAATTCCATGTGTCAGCAACATTTAAAGTGAGTCGCTGTTCTCAAAGTCAAACAATAAAATTCATCGACCACATTTAGCAAAATCCTTCCTATACATGACTGACAGGAATGCCCAGAAACATATTTTTTAATTAGACTCATTTGTGATAATTAATAAGACACTCACAACTTTTTGTTTGTTGTTGTTTTCCTTTGCTTTTGCGTCTTTGCTGTAATCGAATGGTGTTTCAACATGATTTTATGTTTCGGATTGTTGAAATACGCCATAAGTGATGTATTTGAATTTTCTACAATAAAAAGAAACCATGACAGATAAAGGACATCCGTCATCATATAAGTTACCATTGGCTTTTAAACTTTTTTTCTCTCTTATAACTTGCTAATATGCATAGGTCTACATTTTGTGCTGTCAACAATAACTAAGACCGATATGCGAGCTACGCTACTAGTCTTGTAAAATGATCAAAATGACAATAATGTTGCAGTGTGTAAGCTCACGTTAATTATGCTCAGTTTGCATTAGTTATTAGCACCTCCTCTCGCTTATTCGCTCCCCCTCTCTCTCTCTTTCTCTCTCTCTCGCAAACACATGACAATGGAACTGTGTGAACTGAATGCTTAGAAACATGAACACTGCCGCACAAATCTGTCAAACACAATGCTGTCAATGGCGGAGACCCAGCTTCAAAATAATTATTAGCCCAGCCCCCCACACTCCCTGGCGCCAATTACACTGACTTTCTGAGGGAAACACTGTAGGCTATTTACATATAATAGTTGGGTTTCATGTTTATACATATGGGCGGGCACTTTCCATTATTTGGTGACTGATTCCCTATAGGCCTTTCCATTTTTGCTATCTTGGTTATGAAGTAATATTCCACCGTGTTGTCCACCTTTAGATGGCCTGCATTACCACAAAACTGGGCACAGTGTCAAAGATGTGCTTTTTATAGTCCATCTTCAGAACATTGTGTTTTCATCACGGCAGGCCATGTCAGTAACATCCACCGTCGCATAATTCCGTCACCTAGAAAAGAGCAGTCGGATTCTCTGAGTCCCGTAGTTGTCTTTTACTTTTACTAAGTCCTTATGAATTCTCTTACACATCTGTCCTTCATGGCGTTTTCCATCGAGTTCAAGGAAAGGTGGTTAGGAAAGGAGTTTTTTTTACTTTTCAACTGCAGCCAAAGAAAAGCAGCAAGGTCACACAACTGCGAGGCAAAACAATGGATTGTTTGCCTTTTATGATAAACAGTGACTTAATTATGACTTAATTCATTATCACATGTCTGCTAGTTAATTAAGTGTCAACTATTCAGCTCATCAAGTAACTGTTAGGCTCTACTTACACATGATCATTTGTGGATGCTGAGACAGTGAAGAAAGACACACAAACACACACACACACACACACACACACACACACACACACACACACACACACACACAGAGCAAATGTCATTTCCATTCAACTGAAATGCAGGTAATGTGTGTTGGGTTTCTTTAGTAAATTACCATATAAATAACTTTCATTGCTTATCCGACTTTGTTTAAAGAGCCTGCGGTCAGAACAGGAAACAGAGAAAGACTTCCCTCAATTACTGTTTACTTTAATCAAACATCTGGTCTATAAGATATGAGGAAGCCGCCATAAACCAAAGAGAAACATAAAACAAAAATACAACAGTCCAGTAATATACATTGCAATGCGTAACAATGAGGCAGTACATGACAAAACAACAGACCAGCAGAGTAAGGAGCACAGACTGCAAACATAAGCAGCCTAGCAACACAGAGCACAGCCACTAAAGAAAAGACCTGTAGGTCAGGTACAGCCAGTCATGCTTGATTAGGTCATTTAAGGGTGTGTTTAAATCCATCTGAGTCTCATGAATGGAGAGACAACATAAGGAATGCATCAAAGGCAGTGCACCTCTGCATCTTTGCTGTCTTTTACTGTCACCATCCTGGTCTGTGTGTCTGTCTGTTCAGTCTGTTTCCCTGTTTTATTTTGAAATGGTTAAACTTTGTATATATTGCCTGTGTTCTTGTTAAGTTGCATTGTAATTTTGACTCAGCCACTCTTAAGTGTACTTTTTTTAAAATTTCTAGAACTGAACCTGCCTTTTCCTGTGTCCTGTGTTTGGGTCCTCTGCCTGTTACACACACAACAAATCCTCACAAATCCTGTCCAACCTTGTGGAGGTGTGTGGACAAAATCATTATTGAAAAATCTGACTGCTGTCATGGGGGATGTGCCACTCTCCCAAGTCTGACACCAGGTCAATGTGGAGCAACCACTTCCACATATACACAGATATACACACAGACAGACAAAATATCTCATTTCCACAACTGTGGGTACTCTAATGTGTAATGTCTTTCTTTGGTGAATTACCATATAAATAAGAGCCACTGCTTATCAAGGTTCATTTTAAAATGCCTGTGGTAAGAGCTGGAGGGAGAAAGGGTGAGAGACACAGTATACCTGGCTCTTGTTAGAGGGTGGCATTAAAATCCATTTCTCTCCATCCCATTAGACAGTCTCTCTCTCTCTCTCTCTCTCTCTCTCTCTTTATCTGTCTTTGTGCCTCTGTCTGTCTCTCTCACAGGTTGCTCTGGACTCAACTCAACCACTCACTAGATCCAAACAAGAGGCTGGACAACCTTAATGAACCTTTTAGTACGAGAAAGAGATGGCAAAAAGGAAGGATGTGAAACAGTCGACCAGTGTCCTTGGTCTCTCTAATTAATGTCAAACACTCAATTCAGTCCGTTTATGTTCTATTGTCTTTAACATCCAAAGCCTAATGACCAAAGCCACAATGCCAGACCTAAACCCCATTGAACATCAGTGGGGCATCCTCAAACAGAAGGTGATGTTGCCATGGAGTGGAAGAGGACTCCAGTGGCAACCTGTGAAGCTCTGGTGAACTCCATGGCCAAGAGGTTTAAGACCCTGCTAGAAAATAATGATGGCCACACAAAATACTGACACTTTGGGCCTAATTTTATAACATCCCACAGTCAGTCCGCTGGCCTACAGCGGTGGTCCTGCTGTCATTTCTCTCAGCAGATGTAACTGCTCCAGTCAAACTTGTTCTTCTTTCTTTACAGGTTTACAGCTACAGAACTGCCTGGGTGTTTTATTGGTTCTTATCAGCCTTACCAGCTGCAGCAGGAGTCACACCACATCTCTCTGATCTGATGCTGCTCCTCCACAAAAACTCAAGAAATTAATGTAACGTGCCTCAGTGCAGATTGGATATCAGCTGTATTTTTTAAAACACTTGACAGCATGACATATATTTTACTAAAGGTGACGCATTGATTGGTCATTTGATACAGTGAACAACCATGGAATCTAATTTACTAATGAAATTGGGGAAATACAGTATTAAAGAGTGAAACATGTTTAACGCAAAGAACGATCCTAATCTCACATATGGATGAGCCATGGTATCATCCAGTGGGGGAATGCTGCAACAAATAATGGAGCATTTTAGGGGCTGTTGGCTGTGAGACAAGGAAAGCAAGCAGTCTGTCAAAAACTTATAAGGACATCCCTCTCTTGAGATACAACTTAACATGGACAATATTAATATTAAGACAATATTAACATTAATATTAAGCCCTCGCGACCCTGTACACAGGATAAGTGGTGGATGATAGATGGATTAATACTAAGTAGTCCGGATTGTAGGACAACATTTACATTCTTAATTGTCAGATTCTCACAACAGTGCTACATGCACATATAAAGACATGTCTACTACTTAGTGTTGGTGTGTTTTTTTCTCTTTTTCTTTCTTAAATTACAAAACACATCATTGCATTTATTTGTAATACATAAATATACCAATAACTAAATGGAGGACATGTTGGTATGGATAATGTGGAGTTGAGTGCAGCTTTCTTCAACCGAGTGGAGTGGATCACTGTGACGAGCAGCTTGGCATTCCCAGCCAGCTGACACATCTTCCTCCAGCACTGACTCAAGGTGATTTATGTGGAAAGAGATTTGATATTCCCCTTAATCTTCTTTACTCTCTGAGTATATTTTTGAAGTGTCTTGCATTTTGATCTATGAAATGTGCTATATAAAACGACATTGATTTGGTTAGCTTGCATTTCAAAGCAGAGTGTGGATAAAAGGGGTTGAGCAGAGGAGAGAGGATGAAGTGAGGACAAGGAGGAGTTTCTATCATCAAATGGCAGGAGATGGTGTGATGCACCAGAAGCACATTAAGACAACTATTCACAACTGTGCTTTGGACTGATGACTTCAAAATGATTACAATGACAAACCCAAATCATAATATTTAGGTTAGGTTTAAGGAATTAAAACTAATCCTTGAAACATAACTACATAATAGATATATGTTAAGCAATTATTGTGTCCTGCTAGTATTTAAATATCCAACACCTCACTCTGTGAATATTGGTAGATTCGGTAAGTTAATCAACCTTTCCATTCCGGACCTTTCAACATTTACTGGCAGTAATCAGATTACATTAGTCCAGCAACCTTTCACTAAAAACCACATGCTCACTGAGCCATGGAGGCTCAATGGACTGAGCTGAGACAACATTGATTTATAGTCACAAGATAAGCATCATGTTAGTGTGAGTGGAAAGACTGAGCTATTAGCAAATATACAGAGGCAGGAAAGCTGTTATTTTAATTAAGGATAGATAGGAACTTTTATCTTATGGAGAAAAGTAATTTCTTATTTTACATTTTTAAAGTAAGATGATATTTTGAGCCTATTAACATCTAGAGTTGGTCAAGACTTGTCCACTAAATTTCAAAAAACAGGCTGGAATACCAAAAATCTTCATGTTAAAGAGGTGTTATTATGCTCATTTTCAGGTTCAAAATCTTAATTAGGGGATGTACCAGAACAGGTTTACATGGTTTAATTTTCAAAAAACACCATATTTTTCTCAAACTGCACATTGCTGCAGCTGCTCTTTTCACCCTATGTGTTGTACGCTCTGCTCTTGAGCTACAGAGTGATGCATCTTTGTTGGGAGTTGCACATGCGCAGTTCCCAGGTAAGGACTACTAGCCAATCAGAAGCAGAGAAGGGCGGGTCATAAGAAACAAGGTAGTGTGATCCAAACGAAAGCCGCTTCAGACTGCGACTGTAACCTAGCAGATGGTATAAGTTACTCACAAGTCCACAACCACACAACATCATTGTTCCACATCTTACGATAAACAACTACAAAAATCAAATCATATTTCAAATCAATTTTACATAATAATTGGCCAAACAATTTGAACGTTTGCTCAGTAGATTTCGCATCAGGTCTAACATTAGCATTATAGTTATAACTTTAGCTGTGTTAGCAACGTTTATAACAACTCCGCAGTCTGTCCAACAGTCTGTGAAGTTACCATGTTTATTTTAAATATAATTCACAACCAATAAAGCATACTTACAGGTTTTGATTGTTCTGACGATCTATGCTGCCTTGTCGAAAAACGCTACCATAGCGCAAATTGATATACTCGACTCCACCTTGGCCTGCTCCGTTTTCCATTGCAGATAGTACCCAGAGATAGTACGTAGCTTGTCGTCATAGCGACGCCACAGACAACGGCCACGACTTAATGTTCAATGCGACACACACACCAGCGATCCACACAGCTCTTAAAATATATACAGTCTACGGTTAAAACGTTTCAATATTCCTAAGGATGTAAAGACAGATAAGCGGTGTGAAAACCTTCCAGCTGTGTTTTCCTCTGCCGTTGTTGCTGCAGCGATCTGTGTAACGGCGGGAGCAGAGGGCTCTGTGAGTGGATTTAGTGATGAAATTCCATACAAAAATTGAAAAACTTTCTGTTGTTGGCCTCTGTCTGGTGCACGCAATGATGATGCAGTGAATAGTGAATGTTCTCTCTGACCAATCAGCAGTCTGTCATGTATTCATGTCGCATTTTAGTATTCATCAGCTCACTTGGAACCTCGACGGAGGGAGGTGATATGAAAAAAAGTACAAGTAGAACTTTTCTACAATGGAAACCCAAACAAAGGCGAATCGAGCCAAAGGGCCTCCGCTCAGATTAGCTTGGTTTGAGGGTGTGGCCTGACCCCGATAGCCACTTTGCAAGCTTTATGACGCGTTTTCATTGTGACGTCACAAGTCAAGGAAGTGAAGGGCTGGACTGCAAATGAGCTGTTTTCAAGTAGTTCAGAGCACAGCTCTCTGCGGGAGATGAGAACTACCTTTGGGCTTTTTCACTTTGCAAACCTGTTACATGCACAAAAAGATATATAACTCAATAAAGGAGAGGGACAAAGCCAAAAAGCATAATACCACCTCTTTAATAAACAAGTACATAAAAAGTCAACACTAACTTTAAAATTCAAACAGCATGTAGTTTGATCCCATAGATATTATTCAATCAATCTAACTCAAATACTATTGTCAATGTGTGACTGAATTTATTAACACATTAACTCATCTGAATTTTCTCAAGATAAGAATCTATAGACACATTTCAAATAGCAGTTTCATATAGTAAATTCCTATCTGTTAATGCTACTAGGATTATTTTCAGCTCCAGGTAATGGTTTTCCTTGGGCATGTCTCTGCTTCTTCCCCTAAGGAGGCAGGATAATATGAATGCCACAGCAGTGCTTCTTAATTGGAGCTAAAGGGAATATTCATTAGCGTTGGCTGTAAGAGATCTTCAGAATCCTCACAAGATGATCGCTACAATCATTTGGCACTTCCAGAGCACTGGTGAAATAACTCTTTTTTTTGCCAAACTTTGATTCAAATGCTCTCTCTCTCCTCTTTAAAAAAGAAAACATTATGCTTCATATCAAATATGACTTAAATGCTCCAGGTGTCACTAAATAGAAACCAGAGTCAGTAAGGGTTTCAGAATAACATTTTCTTTTTGCACAGTGGAGCTCTGATCTCACAGGAACCAAGCTTATCTCAGCTCTTCTTAATTCCTTCTTTCTGCTTCCCTGTCTCTGTTGCACCATCCCTCGTTATCCTCAGTTCACGTCTGCAGTTCCACACCGCAGTTCATGTATTCCACATATATCTCTCAGTACCTGCCCACAGCTGTAGCTTTAGGTAAGCTAATGCCATATGTAAATTTCAAACACATTGGGCCCTATCTTGCAACCGGCAAGTGTTTTTACTAGGTTCAAACTGATGTCATTTTCCCATCCAGTTTTTTAAATAGCTGGTCTTCCAGGGAGGTGTTTTCAGCTGCATTGTTGGGCTGTTGATATTTAAAAGAGGTCATATTATGCTTTTTTTAGGTTCATCATTTTATTTAGGGGTTGTACCAGAACAGGTTTACATGGTTACATTTTCAAAAAACACCATTTTTTTGTCATACTGCACATTGCTGCAGCTCCTCTTTTCACCTTGTGTGTGATGCATCTCACTTCTACAAGATCTTTGTTGGAGTTGCAGATGAGATGTGCAGTACTTAATTAAGGACTGCTAGCCAATCAGAAGCAGAGTAGTGTGGGTCCTGAAATGCCGGCTTCGGTCCAGCTGTACATGTTCCCCTTACCAGCTCAGTAACATGGACTGGAGCAAGAGTTTCAGTGTGGTGAGTTATTAATTTGTAACAAATGTATCTTTCATCCATAAAGTTTTTACTGAACTCTGTCTCTACATCACAGTAACAACTTTATGTCCATTGACTGCCTGGAGTGTAGTGGTGGTGTTTGGAAGGAGAGTGTGGGGATCAGGGGAGGCAGCGGGTGGACGTCTTGTCACTGTGTTTGTGCTGCAGCACAGTGTGTTTTTCCATCAGTGTTTTTGAGGGCGTCTGACTAGCCACTAGGCGAGCATTATGACGTGTGTTTCGTTATGACATCACAGCAAAGCTGCAGAAAAGGTTGGACTGCAAACGAGCTGTTTTGACGCAGTTCAGTGCAGTGTTTTCTGTGGGAGATGGGATCTCCCTTTGGGCTTTTTCACTTTGCATACATTTGATGCTGTGATTTTATATCTCTGTTTTTAGTATGTGTGATATTGTGTTCAAAGTTTGAAAAAAATACTGCTGCGGCAGTCACAAAAGCCAGTAGACCTTTTCCAGGATGAGTGTGGATGTTCAGATAGCTTAATTAAAGTGTGAATATATTCAAAGTACTTGCCTGATGTCATTAAACAACAGCTCTCTGCTTGTGTGCTCCTGTCTTCTTACACACAACTCCAAACTAGTGTTGAATTGAGGTTTTGCATCAAATAGGAGAGCAGCTATTTTACACAGAACAGCCAGAATACAACATGACCCACTCAGACTTCTAGCTCCATTTGACCATGTACACAGAGTTTTTGGTATAAAATTCCAGGGCTTTTGCCTTCAACTTCAGTTGGAGAATCTGCTGCTGGGAGCAGAATTTTCTGTCACTTTGGCTTCTCCGACTTTCAGAGATCATTACAGCAATCTGTTTCATGCAGCCACCTTCCCATGTCACAGGAGACACATGAAAACCTCTGTACTTCACTGGGTTGTGTGTGTGTGTGTGTGTGTGTGTGTGTGCTGACTCCCTCGGCTCCAAAGTCACTGTAATCCATGTTACATGGAGGGAAATGAGGAGACAAGGATTCCCAGAGATGGTTACAAACTGATTCAAACATACACACAACACAAGCAGCTAATGCAAGATTACACTGTAGCAAGCAGACTCAGAGTGTGTGTTATGTACAACACTATAAAGGGTCTATGTATTCACCTAAGTATATAGTATAACAATCACAATTATGGTGATTACAAAGAAAGGAGAGCCAGCTACAGGAGGAGGTACAGTGACATGTAGGAAGAGAGAAAGTCTGTGCAATTACATCAACCCCCCATCGATTTCCACTGCCGGAAGAACCAGTCAAATCAGCAGAGAGGTTGAACAGAGTCTGTAGCGTAGGGAAGAAGAAAAGAGAATGTGACAGGGAGAAAGTGATTCTGTAATCCTCAGGCCGCCATCTTTGCGTCTCCATGGTGTGTGATTGCCTCAGGAAAGTGTGTCAGAAATAGAAATGTGAAGCGTTTGAAAAGTGGAGAGCAAAACTTGGAGTGTGTGTGTGTGTGTGTGTGTGTTCTTTAAACAACTAAAAATTTCAAACTTGTGTCAATTCATCAAATATCAATTCAAGTTAATTTATCATTATCCACGTTATGAAGATCAGGTTACTGATGGCTATGCTGTAAAGCCTGAAGTGGCTATGTAAGACAGGATCCGGAGGAGACCAGACAGCAACACAATGTGTCAGAAAGAAGACAAACAGCCAATTAAACTGTTCATGACGCTGAAACTATAGGAAAACATTTTTTCCAAAGTATGTCTGTCACTGAAATGTTTTTTCAATCATTAGTTCAGCATCTCTCCAGTTTGAATTTTCTTCTAGTGGTTTCTTTGAAGGGATTTAATTAAATTAAGGTTTACACTTCCCTGTAGTGACTCATCTTGCACTTGTCAAAAAACATATGCTTTCCACAACTTCTTTTAATAATTTTCATTTTCAGCTGCTCTTTCCCCTGTGAAAGTTTTCCTTTTCATTGAGACTTTTAGCTTTGCATTTCTCTATTTTGACTGCCTCTGTCTCTATGTAATGTGAAAATCCAGCACAAGCTCAGAGTCATATAACTGTGTCAAAATTCAGGCTCTAGAGTAAAATTAGATTGTATTCATCCAGCAGGTTTAAGGCCTCACTGCCCCCCACAGAAACATACAGTCAGTGCAATCAGTGTTTTGTATTTGATTCCACATTGTGAAGTCAATAACTGAAGGAGAGAGGTAGCATTATGACATTATTCTCTACTTTCTATGCTGGTCTGAAAATCAGTTTCTTCTTTGGATTTCCAGGACAGAGCTCCCACTGCGATGATGGTTTGTGTTTGACTGCAAGAAAGAAGAAATAACTACAGCAGGCTCTTGCTTGATTGTTTCTTTTCACATCTAGCAGTGTGAATGTTTTCACTGTTCAGACGATGATTTGACATCCAAAACAGTCACTGCTAACATCAGTACAGGAACAGTGGGTGAAGCATTTCTAAACATTATTTTTCTTCATATCTTTTATACATTGACCTTTTCTGTTGTTTTTGTGTTTCTGTCTTACAGTATTACTGCTGTGTATTTTTATGGAGGAAATATTCTCATTCTGCTCTTATAGTCTCCGCAGTTTTGTGTTGATCCAGGCCTGTGGGTCTAACTGATGTGCTGCGTTTAACAATTTAGCTTGTTTTCATTCCCAAAAAAGATGGCAAAAGTTTCATCGTTTTCTCTGAAGCACACTGACAACATTTCTCCTCTGTCTTTTGTTTGAATACTTTTCAGAATCGCAGTCTCAGCACCACCACCTTATGGGTTCATCTGTGATGTTAACAACTTAACACGCATTTTTCCTTTTTATGACAAAGTAAATCACTGTGATAAGAATACTCTCATTCAACAAGGACACAAGGTCAAAGGAGTCAGCATTCACCACCGGCACAACACGAAGACACGGACTGATTGAAAAGGCTCCAGATGAGGCCGTTACAGGTGTTCAGGCTTTTTTCACAAGTCTAATACAAACAACTTTTAAATGAAAAATAATATCAATGTCTTTCAACAGAAGCCTTGAACCATTTTTGTTTTCCCGAAACTACCTTTGGGCTTCTAACCCTGCAGATTGCTTTTTGATTGTCTTGTTGTTTGGAATGGGTAAGCTATACCTTATCTTAATAAGAACTGTGTGCATCTTGTTTTTGGCACAGAAGTCAAATCATCCCATTAGTGCTTTGGGACTGACTTATTTATTTAAGGAAGAATAAATAAGATAAAGTTTCACAGGAAATGGAAATATTTTTCTTCCTCAGAATATCTCCCTCACACTCTCAAGGTAATGTGCAAAGCAGCTGCTAATGAAAATTACATTGTACAATTTGTCCTAATTAATGAAATGTAACCGTCATGAGAGGGAGTCTCTGGTACCCTGGTGAACAGGCACACACAAAGATCAAAGCATTAAGCAGCTCTCTGGAGTGTATACTTCCAGTTAAGCTCCAGCTTGGTTTCAGCTGCTGGTCAGATGCATATTTTAAGGAGACAAGCGAAGTCCCTGACCTCAATAAAGCTCAGAGTGTCAATCTAGTGACAGAGAGAGAAAAGTTAAATATTTAATGAATAGACACGGTTGTGGTTATAACAACAAATCCCATTCAAAGATTACAAATTACTTTCCTTAAATTTTGTTCTAAATTAGGCGTGACAATCTCTGAAAAATAGGCTGTGGTGAGTGAATGAGGTGGTATTACATGATGAAGCACCACATCTAAATGTTACTTATCTAACAGTATAACAAAACAAAAAATAAGCCTCCTCACTAACATCTTCATATTGTCAAAGGCTCCACAGCTCTCTGAGGCTCAATCCCTGACAGCTAAGAGATGTCAGACCCACTGAAGCACAACCTATACAGCAGTTCACCTGTTTAAAGCTGCAGCCAGGAGAAGGAAGACAAAGCCACTTTTATTCTTCACCTCGGGATGTAAAACCAAAAACCTGTCATTAAATAGCACTTAGCTCCACACCTCAGAGGACCTTAGTGGGTAAAATGCAGGCTGAATCTGATCGCTGACACACATTGGCTCAACTTTATTTTCTTTCTGTGTGTTTGTATATGTGTGTGTGTGTGTGTGTTGTGTGTGTGTGCAAACACATAACCTGCCAGGGTCTAGCTTATCAAATATGCAACAACCACAAAAAATAACTCAGAGTCAAAGGTCTCCATACGACTGAGCTATTCCTAGAAAACAGTTGAAGATCTTCTTTCCTGTAGAGCTCACAGCAGCTGTAGTAGATTTTTGAAATTTTCAAAAATTCATTAAATTATAAAACATTGCATACGAAACAACAGTGAAAACATTTCTGGGATTTATTAAATCCCCAACAAATTGGAACACTAAAGAACATGATATGACGTGATTGCCATCCCTATACACTGGATAACCAAAATGTTCCCACACTGCTGATTTGAGAGTGCTCGGGGTTCTGCGATCGCAGGGTTATCATCTATCTTGTCTCAAGTAGTATGTGAAGACAAAAATGAGGTGGATAATAAAAAAGAATCAAAATAGTGACATGATGATCGTGATGATTTGAAGGGCGTCTCTGGATTTATATTGTTTGGTAGTTATCAGGATCTAGAAGGCAGATAACCTCACAGCAGGCAGTCACTAAGAATTCACCGCATTACCAAGAAAAAAAGCTAACTTCTCCGGAGTCTCTGCTCTGAGAAGAAATGTTTCAGCAGCACCTTAAAATTCAGGACAGGCAGCAAACTCTACATGAGCCGAATAAAAAGAAGATGTGTGGGCGAGGAAAGAAAAAAGAAGAGAATAAAGATAGTTACTATTGTAAGTAACAGTGAAGGGAGACTCTATAGATTACATTCTCTATAACAAAACAATTGTGGTGTCACGATTAATCTTACAATGCCACATTCAGTCATTGTCAAGTGAAACACAATGAGAAGACATTTAAACAGAGTAACTTATAGTACATTAGAACAGTGCTGGAGCGTATCACATCCTGCGGATATCTAGTTACAAATTAAAAGAAATAAATACATTATACACAAGTATTCCCTATGTATAGTACCTAACTTAAAGGAGACCTATTATGCTTTTCATATTTTATGACTTATCAATCTAGTTACAATGCTGGATGTTCATATTAAACATGGACAAAGTTTCAAATAATGAGGTAAAAGTATATAAAAGAAATCCCTGTGAGCCAAAACCTAAGATTTCCTCCTGTTCTGAACATTCGGTTCTCAACGGCTCCATCTGACGACACGCAGAGCTAGGCGGAGACAGTATTCTATATAAGGTCATTTGCTTGGTCAATCAGAAGACGGGGCCAGTATAAGATATTTTTTTTGAACTTTGAATCATGCAAAGCTGCCACACAGGAGTCACAAAACTATAATATAGCACTGAAAATGCAGTATAGTAGGTCTCCTTTATACTTATCTTACTCACATTTTTCTCTCCTGGTCTCTGTCACTCATCCTCTCTTTCTACCCTCTTCCCCCAATACTGTCTGCCACATTCAGCCCCCCACTCCCTCTCTCTCCTCCCCATCTGGCACTTCACACCATCCAGGCTGGCTGCCAGCATCAGAGCACTGTTAAAGTGAATCCAATATGCTTGGTCAGGGTGTACGCTGTTCTAGGTGCTGTGTTCCTGTGGGAGACAAAAGAAGCTAATTGATTCAACTCTCAGCGCCGACATGGGCCAAATCAGCTCTATTAGTACAGTCATGGTCAGAGTGAAAAGAGATCTGTGAGGCCAGACGATGTAAATGAAAGGAGAAGAGATACAGTCTAGACTAAATAAATCTGGCAGCTGTGGGGCTTTTTTACTGTTTGCACACAGCTTCCCTTTCAACCAAATATATTTATTGAATAAAAAATCTAAATATCAGGCCCTCTCCCTCTCTCCTCCTCTCTCTCTCGCCCTCTATGTATCTGTGCAGCACACACACAGACAGTCAGCAATCCCTCCCAGTTCCTCTCCCAGTTTTCTTGGCTTGTGTGGAGCATAGACCGGATGTTTGCATCTTAGACTGTGAGACAATAACGGCAGTAATGTTACTTACAGCTGTGGAAAGAACGCCTCACTCCCTCGTTCCCATTCTTCCTTTAGCTTCTTGACTAACAGATGACTTGAACAACATACGGTCCGGTGCTGCTGACCTGCTACAGTGATACGCATTCATGTCAAGGATGGTGTATTCAGTAATGCAGCGTTACTTGGATTAGTAACTGTAATAATATTAGAGTTTTTGAAAATAGTATTCCATTACACTACTTGTTACTGGGAATAGTAATGTTATTATAGAAACACACCCAACACCCAACACTCATCCTCACACGCTGGCACTCACAAAAAGCAACAGATAAAAAACCTGGATTGTTGGCTGTCACAGTTGTTCTCAACATAGCTTTGCTCTAAACACTTGGAAACAATGTCACAATGTCTTCTTAATGACTCATAAACAAATCAAAGGGTGATTTAATAAAACAATCATTTGACAGATTTCTTTAATGTTTATCATTCAGTCGGGGACGGAGCTACTCACTCTGAAAGTTGACTGAATCTGTCTGTGTCGCGGCTGCCGGAGCTGATCGCAGTCATTTTAGTCAATGCTTGTGCTCACACTAGAAGCCAGTGTAATTTTGACAGAAGCAGCGTCTAGCAGTACAGAGCAGATGAACCGGGCAGGAAGTCAGACAGAGAAATGGCATAGATTATTTCAAAATAAAATATCACCACCAAGCCTTGTGTGGTGATTTATTTCATCCAAAACAATGGTCCTGGTACACTACTGACCTAGATCAAAATACCACTTATTTAGGTAGGTGTTCATCAACCTAGGGCTGCAGTCAAAAAGTCTGTTTTGCTTAGGAAGTATTTAAGTGGCAGTCATGACAAGAGCTGTTTGAATTCTCTAAAAGAAAAGGAAAGGTGCTTCAATGCTTCCTTTCTTATCTCCTTAAGCATTATCAAGTGGCCTTTCATTGTGGCCAGCTTACCCATGCTGTCTGATCAGCATCTTGATATGCCACACGTGTAAGGTGGATGGATTATCTCGGCAAAGGAGAAGTGATCACTAACACAGATTTTGACAGATTTGTGAACAATATTTGAGAGAAATAGGTCTTTTGTGTACGTAGAAAAAGTTATAGATCTTTGAGTTCAGCTCATGATGATTGGGGGCAAAAACAAAAGTATTGTGTTTACAATTTTCTTTCAGTGTATATATGAGAGTGAAGAGGACAAGGCCCTACTGACTTCAAGCTCCCAAACACCTGCTAAAAGGCAGAAGAGGGTTGAGAGAATGTTGGCAAGACATGCTGCAATCTACGAGCAAAATGAGCGATTTCTTGCATGTTTTTCTGAACTAGTAAAAAAAAACATGTGTTATATATATATATATACATTGTGAAAGTATATATATATATATATATATATACTATATATATATATATATATATATATATATATATATATATATATATGATGTTGTGCTCATTATCAAAATTCTATAAACAATACTCCATAATGAAAGCAAGAAAGAAGTTTGTTTGAAATCCTTGCAAATTTATTAGAAATAAAAAAGCACATGTACATAAGTGGGCTATTCACAGTCTTTGCCATGACACTCAAAATTGAGCTCAGGTGCATCCTGTTTCCACTGACCTCAAACTTTTGGATTGGAGTCCGCCTGTAGTCAATTTAGTTGATTGGACATGATTTGGAAAGGCACACAGCTGTCTATATAAGGTCCCACAGTTAACCATGCATGTCAGAGCACAAATCAAACCATGAAGTCTAAAGAATTGTCTGTAGACCTCCAAGACAGGATTATATTAAGGCACATATCTAGGGAAGGGTACAAAAAATTTCCTGCAGCATTGAAGGGCCCAATGAGCACAGTGGCATCCATCATACGTAAATGTAAAAAGTTTATAACCACCAGGGGTCTCATTTATAAACGGTGCGTATATACAAAACCGGGCTGGAAACGTGTGTACGCCACTTCCCAAGCAAAAGTTGTGATCTATAAAAAAAGAACACATAAGAGGAGAAATGAGAAACGGCAGAAGGGATGAATGAATAGGCCTACTATTCGTTTATTTGGATGCCCATTAGCTGCCACTAATGTGGCAGCTACTCTTCCTGGGGTCCGCATACAACATACATAACATACAACCAACATATAACATACAACATACAAGTTACACCTGAATCTAA
Organism: Lepomis macrochirus; assembly: GCA_024633595.2. Taxonomy (NCBI): domain Eukaryota; kingdom Metazoa; phylum Chordata; class Actinopteri; order Centrarchiformes; family Centrarchidae; genus Lepomis; species Lepomis macrochirus. The sequence goes on along the minus strand of JALXJV020000009.1, from coordinate 26,792,422 downwards.
AAACGATACCTACAATGCTTATAAAGACTATCGTGTGTGCATGATTACGCAAGCTACTAACAAAGGAAAGAAAGAAAGATTGTGTGAAAGAAATCAAAATTACCTCTGAGTAATATAGGCTTAAAGCCACGTTATGGAAAATATAACACTATTTTATTGAGTAAATCTTTAAGCTGACATCATGCAAGTCATATTTCTTGTAACTCATCGGCAGTCTTGTCAAATGAGTGGACTGTGTGTGTAGCCTAAATAAATGTTTAAACACAAGTGGAATGCATTTGCTTTAATCTCTTTTCAAATGGGGGACTCCAAATTAGTATCTGGGTCATCCAGTTCTACGTGTGTCCCCCTCCAACCAGTGACGTCACTACATGTTCAGCCTCACCTAAAGGAATGTCAGTGTCAGACTGAGTTAAATTTCGTTTTGTAGCTTTTCTGCAGGACGGGCATTTTCAGTGACCATTTATAGGCAACTATGGTCATTTTGAATGGCTGGACATGGAGCTACCTCACATGCAGCACATTTCAAGTTGATTGTGATTCATAGAGGAAACTTAGGAGTGTGCGTATGCACGGTTTTAAAAGTCTGAATATTTTTTGGCTTTTGGGCATACGTAAACTTTTATTGAGGGTTCTACACAGTTTTATAAATGAGACCTCAGGACTCTTCCTAAAGCTGTTTCTGTGGAGAGATTAGAACCATCCAGAAGAAAAGCCATCTATTCAGCACTCCACTAATCAGGCCTGTATGGACTCTTGGACAATGAGAAACAATTCTCTGGTCTGATGAAATAAAGACTGAACTCTTTGGCCTGAATGGCAAGCGTCATGTCTGAAGGAAACTGCCTGTCCAATACCATACCTATAGCATGGTGGTGGCAGCATGCTGTGGGGATGGTTTTTCAGCGTCAATAACTAGAAGAATAGTCAGGCTCAAAGGAAAGATCCTTGAAAGGCCCAGCCAGAGCCCAGAATTGAACTCAATTGAACATCTTGGAGAGGAAATGACTGGGCACCCATGTCACCTGATTCAACCTGATGGACCTTGAGAGGTCTTGCAAAAAAGAATGGGAGAAACTGCCCAAAATAGGTGAGCCAAGCTTGTAGCATCATACTCAAAAAGATTTCAGGCAAGTGGTTTAACAGTATTTAGCCAAGACTGTGAATACTTATGTATGTGTGCTCTTTTTATCCTTTTTTTAAAAATATTTTTTTAACAAATTTTACAGAATAGTCATTAATTCAAAAAAGGAAATAATCATGTTCTTGAAGACGTGAGGAACACTGGTTTGGGGCAGACACTTGTGCTGCCAGTCTGTCCTTGTATTGCTGACCTCCACATTCATCCCCTTGCACAAATAATGTTGGTAGTGGCACAGGATCCTCGCCCTCAGCCGGTTCCACGATGTCCCCAGCAGGCATTGTGGAGGACTGCACACACTGTGATGACTTTAATAGCAAAGGTGTGATCTACTTTCAGGGCCTCGAAGAAGATCTCTCATCACCGCGCATCATGCCAAAGGCCCTCTCTATAGGGGATCGGGCTCTGGGAGGTTATGTAGTGAAACTCCCTTCTGCTACATAGCAGACAATATACATTAATATAGAAGCAATTATAAAAATGGTAAAATTAATTTGCGCTTAAGTCTGATAACTTGGGGGGTAAAAGCTGCTTTGCAGTCTGGTTGTGTGGCAGCAGAAAATTCTATATCGCTTCCCAGAAGGCAGCAGGGTGAACAGGCTGTGGCTGGGTGGGTACTGTCCTTTAGTATCCTTTGGGCTCTGCGTAGGCACCTCACCGATATTACTGATGCTCAGGAGATGGGTACCAATGATCTTCTGAGCAGTCTTAATTACCCACTGAAGAACCCTCTGGTCCAGGGACGTGCACATCCCATGCCAGTTAGTGATGATTCCAGTCAGGTTTCTAGTTAGGATGCTTTCTATTGCTCCTCTGTAAAAGCTGACAAGAACTTGGCACAGGAATTTGTCATTCTTAAGCTTCCTTAAGAAATACAGGTGTTTCTGAGTTTCTTCACCAACATGGAGATGTGAGATGTGGGTAAGAGCCCCTGACGACTGGACTATTTCTTAGTACCCTGGCGTCGTGAAGCGAACCAGGGTAATCCACATATGTCCAGTAATTTGCCAGTGCTGTCATAGATTGCCTAAAGGTTTACAGAATAGAAGAGTTTCCTCTGTTCAGCCAGTCTTGTGTATGTAGACATGGGGAGCCTTGATGTGGACGTGGCTTCCATCAATGGCTCCCACACAGTGGCTAAAAGCTGAGATGTTGGCATGTGTTTAAAAGCTATACTGAACTTCAGCACAATGTGCCACTAAAGAAATATGGTTGCCTTTTGGCACATCAAAGACCCGTTAGACAACACTGTTGCAGCCAGTAGACAAACAAGAGAACCTCATATCCTCCATATCAGTAGAACCATGGGTCTGCTCCCTTCACAGAAGGGCTATATGTGCCTCAATAGATGTTAGTCGGTAGTCAAAGGAGAGTTCTTTGGATGGATCTAAATAAAAATGCACCATAATGACATGGATGTTGATGGTGGCAAATTTCGCACCTTTCCTGTAGACCACAAATAAAGTGAAAAAACATAACTAGTGTGCTGATATTGTCTTGTTTTTGTTTCTAAACCTGACACATTGTTGTGTTGGCAATAGATAATACCTGTATACAGAACACATTACATATGCAGGAGCAATTTCAATTATGCTTTGATATGTTTATCTTAAGCATGGCCTGTGATCTATGTTGAAAACCCATATTATCATCCTGTTCCCATATGTGAGCACAATGCCATAAGCTTCTGTAATCGTGCCCTCCTCCTTTTGGATAGATGGTCGGTTTTGCTGTAAGGAGAGCCACACAGCAGCAGCAAGCTCCATATCTCCCATTTTGCTGTCTAACTCTGCTACTCCCCAGCAGCAATTTTACATGTCAGTAATTGAAGGTAACCTCATCGGGATATATACTACTACTCAGCTTGTAAACTATTTTTTTTTTACATTATACGTTCACAGCCTGTGTCTGCCTGTACAACTCCCAAGCACAATCAACTCAACATTTACAGGTGTTTACTGATTTTGTTTTGTTTGCCAGGAACAATGCAGGAAAAATACATTGTAACAGGTTACAATACCCTGAAACAGATGTGTTGCATGTAGGGTTTCTAGCCAAGGCTGATTTGCGTCCTCTGTCCCTGTTGTGTTGGTTCTTAAAGGAGCACTGTGTAGTTTTCAGCGGAGCGGTTTTAAGATTGCAACTTGGTGTGTGCTCCTATGTGCTCGCTTGAACTCATGAACGAGCAGCTATAGACAGACAGGGAGAAAGCTTCACACAACAAGTTGAAAACTCGGGTAAACTCCCACTGCAACGTTACAGTAAAATTTTTAGCAGCTTGACATTGAACTGATCCATGCTCATTACATGATAATGTTACTGCATTTAGCCGACGTGATACATTTGCGATAGCTCGCCTGCTGCTTTTCAGTAGGCCAGAATTACTTCCTTTGATGAGCAGCCGGTGAAAGGATGCTCATCAATATGAGCACAGCTACATGTAATGGAGTTATGTAAACTGAGGTTCAGGAACAGGACCACGCCTCCCTTACTCTTTCTACCACCTGTGCTTCATTCAATTCCTCCAATCAACCACTCGTACTAAACGCATTCCATCCACCTGTGCTTCTCAAATCCAGCCACAAGCGCCCACGTATATAAGCTGTCTAACCCGTTTTCTCTCCCGTTTCTCAGTTCTCACATCCCTCCCACCCAAACCTTGCTTGTTAACCTCTTTTAATGGGCAGCACGGCGGCCCAGTGGCCAGCACTGCGGCCTCACAGCAGAAGGTTCTGAGTTTAGACCTCGCTCAGCTTTCTCCCACCATGAAAGACATGCACGCTAAAATCCATAATTCTGCTTAGTAATCATTTTGTGTTCTTCTACAAGAGGAACCACAGGGGGGTTCATAAGACCAAGCTGCTTATCGAGACAAGCCCCCACCCTGAGTCTCGACCCCTCGTGTTCCTAGCCACTCCGGCCGCCAAACCCTAAGCAACCCGCTCGACTCCTTCATCGCTCTTTCCTCGACCCCTTCATCCCTCTCCCCTCGACCCCTCCTTCCATAACTTTTCATCATAATAAACCACTATATAATCTAACATTGGCGTGGTATTTGTTAGTGAATTGGATGATAAATAGCTTTACTGTAACAGTGGATGGCTCTTCCTCTGTGTTGTCGCCGTTTTGTTGCAGTGTTTGTATATTGTGTACTTTATTTGGGTCACGTAAGTTACAGCGACTGACACAGTGGAGAAGCTGTGTACCTTAGTATCTGTGAAAAGACAATAAAACCCACAGTTGTCTTTTCCTAAGTCCTTATGAATTATCCTTCATATATTTCCTTGACATGACATTTTCTATTGAGGTCAAGAAAGAGTGGTTAGGAAAGTACTTTTTTTTATTGCAACCTTAGACTATGTTACCAAAATTTTTGTCATTATACAATACAAGACTGTTTAACAATAAGAAAGTTTGTAGTCCCTTCATGCTACACACAGAACTTAACAGAAAATTAAATGAGTATTAAAATGTGTGGACATTTAAAATAAAATCAAACAAAACAATAGGCTTTATACAGTTATTTAGATAAAAAAGCTATTTACAGACACATACACCCAGAACATTCTGCAGCACATTTTTTGAATTTGCTTCTGGGTGAAGGTTAACAGCATGACTGCATTTGAGCACCAAGTATCATGGGTGTACAGTCCAGAGTCTTGCGCTTACAGCTCTGGGCACAGACGACCCATGTTGATCGGGCAGGCCTCTGTAAAGATGTGGACCGGGCATTTCCATTGCATGGCCAACAAGAGTCCCATTTTGCAAAAATCTCTAGCGCAAATATGCTAGACATTTTAAGGATATAACCAGAGCTTATGAATGTGTGGATGTTTATGTGTTTATATTATTGAGACTTGCTGGGCCCCTTTTAGGAGAACACATTGTGGTTTAGAAATGGCAGAAAACAATGGTGACATTTTTATATTCAAATCACAAACACTTAATAATTCAGAAAGCATTAGATAAGCACTGCACCAAGAACACATTGTACAGCAATACTAAGCATTACATCAGTCAGTTTGTAAATGTTTAAGTACTGTACAGCCAGTCATTAATTATTCAGACAGAAACACTGCGTCACTCTCCAGCTAAAGCACATGCAACCTTTACCAGTCTGGAAAAGGAGGAGAAACTCGAAGCAAATGTTCTACTCTCACAATGTTTGAACATATTTACGTTTGTCAGAAGTTGTTTTCCATCCTGATGGGGGAAAAAATAATATCTTTAACGGCACTCTTTGTAAAAGAAACCAATGCCTTTATTGACACAGACTTTCAACCAAAACACTATTAAAGTCTTTCTGTACTCAGGATGGTTCAGAAGGGACAAGCAAAATATTTTCATAATTTGCGTTTAAACAGTAATCAATTTATACGTAGCAGTTTGATCTAATAGTTTTTTTGAAGCTTTCTCTGCCTCTTCCATTTTCTATTGGTGCTTTCACACTGCCCAATTTTCCAGGATTATTATGCTAATATGCTGGCTTGCTGCTCTGTGTGAAAGGTACTGAGCCGGAACGGGAGGTCCGATTTGATCCGCTTCTGAGCTGGGAATGTTGGTAGTAACGGAGATGGAACGAAGTCTGTGTGAAAAGCCACAGCTGGCATGGCGGAACCGGAGTGTCATTTCAACGCTGTTGTGTTACAAGTTGCAGTCTTTTATTAACAGTCTAACTCTGAAAGTTCACTGACTTTCCACTGAATGTCTACTCCAGCTGTGCCATGGTTGTTAGGTCCTCAGCCCAGCCAGTCCCCAGGTGTCAACGTCAACTCAAAGGGGTACAGGGTATTTTATTTTGAAAATTGACCGGATGAGCTCAGGCAGCCGCTGCATAGGCGGACTCATTGGAGGTAACCCGGAATGCTGCGTTAAAGCACACATGGTTGTGGGTTCTCGCAATATTTTGTTTAGAATGAATGAGCAAATGCGGCATATTGGCGGACATTCTTTCCGCATTTATAGTGGGATCTCTGTGTGAAAGCGACTCTTGTCTTTCTCTGGACCTCCTGACTTTCCTAGCAAAGAAGCACAGGTGGAACCAATAATACTAACAAGGTCCCAGTAAGCCATACCAGGCATCGTGCATATCTGCAGACTGCAGCCATGGGGCATGTCAAACATGTAAGCTCTGAAAAGGTTTATCAACCTTCAACAACTTCACAGCTGCATCAACCACAGATCTGTGGCCTGTACTAAGAAGCGAGGTAACTAGCTTATCCCAGGTAACTTCAGGAGTAACTTTGTGACATTGGGTGTAACTTCCCGGTTAACCCGTACTACAAAAGGTGGATAGGTGTTACCCGAGGTCTGTTGCTATGGCAATTTACGCTGTATCCCTAAACTGCTCCGAGCAGGTTATGTTCTTGGTTAACTTAACAAGGTTACTTTGATATTAATACATACCACTTGATAAAATATGTTTAGATTTCATCCTGATTTGTTCCACTGCAGTTGCAGCTGAAATTACGTTATTTACGTTCAGACAGCGAGCCCTGCTGCAGCCTCTGTGATTTTAGAGAGGAGATCATAATTAACTAATGGGACGGTTTCTTGGATGTAGCCCATCTGTAGGCTATAATTGAATTCTCCTAAGAGTTTTCACGAATTTAGATAGACTGTGTGTCCAAAAAATTTGAAGCCAGGATGGGGGTTAATAAGCTCCTTTTTTTTCTATTACGATGGATCTTCTGTGCAGTAGTACGTTTACATCTTAATCATATTACCTATTTTGTCGGCCGCCACAATATTAGATTAAGGCATTAACGTGTCTTTACATTCATCATATCCTGACAGAATCAACGTGCATTCTTGTGGAGAAATACGGAGCATGCGCCGTTGTGGGAAAAAAACTCTTCCTGGCCTGGCCGAACACGCCCCTTTTATGCAAACGCGCACCAACTCCAATAAAGTTAACGCCGACTCAACTAACCAACATCTTATCCACTGTCATAGTACCCTTTAACTGCAGTGTAGGCGGTCAGAGTTCATCAGCCCTGAGTTTGCCTGATAACCCTGAGTTAACTCTTACTAGGTTGAACCTCCTTCGTAGTACAGGCCAGATTCATGATCCACAGGTTGATATGAATCAAACAATAGTGACAAAATCTAACTCGCACAACTTTTTTTCAGCACTAATTTTATTTCACAAAAAATCTAACCTAATAAAATATTATTAATTATTATTATTATTATTATTATAAAGCATTTCCGTTTTGTACTGTAACATTTGCAGAACTGAAAAAAGTAATGAGAAGAGTGTGTGTGTGTGTGTGTGTGTGTGTGTGTGTGTGTGTGTGTGTGCGAATATTTATCTGCCACTTTTGTATAAGTCCAACACAGATCACGTTTCAAGGGCAAATTTATTCTCCTACATCTTGCTCAGCTCTCTAATACGCTTCACTTTCTCCTCCCCTTTTCTGTCTTCATGTAGCTCTGATAGATGTCTGACCATGACAGCTTAAAGTGTAGATCTGAGGCTGCACAGCAGAAACCATTTAATTTTATTAAACTGCCACACCCCCATTATTCATGCAGCTCACTGACATCGAGGGTTTAACTTGGAGGCTAGAGGACTAAACCTCTCCGACTCGTTCTCTTGGTCCACCTTGTCTCCCTTTCTCTCTCTCTCTCATGTGGCCTATAAGAGGTTATTGCTGGTATTAGATACTGTGATTAAATACCATCTCTAATATGATCACTGGCATTTAATACAATAAATGATTAACTACCATCCTGGGGCTCCTGAATCTAAAGTCATCTTTAGTCAGCAGAAGTTAATCATTTAGAATTAATCAGGAGCATTTGTTTGTTAATTGCTTTAGTGAAAATTATAAGTTTGCATTTTTTGTCATATTAACTGACACTTTTAAACACAAACAATATAGGGGGAAAGGGCACTAAACCTTAACACTTTTTTGGGTACTGATGAAAACATGTCTGTAGCACTGAATATTCAAAGATGAAAGTTTGTGTTAAACACCCAGGGCTTGTACTACGAAGCAGGATTTGAGCTTATCCGTATACCTTCAGGGTTAACCCTGGGTTTTCAGTACCACGGCGGTGGTTCACTTCTTACCGGGGTAGATCAACATGGTAAATTATGCTGAACTGCTAACCTGCTCTGGAGCTTGCTGCAGTGATGCGGACAAAGTTCTGTATAGCGATATCATCCTAAAGAGACTGAAGTAAGCTATTCAAGTCTTGTAGGCTACAACTTGTAAGTTGGTACAAGTTTAAGCCTGCTTACGGCTTTGAAATGTGTTCAATCAATTTCATTTTTCTCATGTGAGGCTGAATATTTTGAGCATATTGAATGGTGGGCCTGTTGAAATTCAGTTTAATATGAATGTGTTTATTTTTAGGTAATGTTTATCTTGTTGTTATAGACACTGGTCAGTGACAGTACATGTGATACAGTCTTTCAACCACGATTTAAGCACCTTTCATGGTATGAATGGATTTTTTTATTTCATTGCTTAATGTAGTTTATTTAGAACAATGTTTGGAACACTTCACTAGTGTTTTAAATAAATTAAAACAGATCTTTGAACAACGTGCTTGACGAAGTTCTTAAAAGTGATCCCGAGACTTTCCAATTGTAAACACAGCTGAGCTGAAAGAAAAAGGTTAATGTTAAATCGACATTCATATTTTACGCTACACCTGTCCAGCAGACATTCACACTATCTGCAATTTTCTGTCTTCCTGCATGTGTCAGCAGCAGCTGTACTACTTAGACTGTCTATTTGTTTACTATTAAAGGTTGCGCTTCGTTTGTAAAATATGCCACTCTGCTGCCAATAGACTTATTCATGTTTGCGACTGGTCATCTGCTGCTGACACTACCTCTTTTATGTAAACACACTTCTGGCTGGACTGGGAAACCCTGGATTGATTTACCGAGCTGATAACCAGCTTCGTGTGACCGCTCATCCCGATCGCAATTAATAGGGTTAGTGAAGCCAGATAATGAAAAGATATCTTGGGTATGTTGAACTTGCTTCGTGGTACAGGCCTAAGTTTCATGGTGTTGTTTGCTTATTCTTTCATAAAATAGTTTGTGATTTAAATCTTAATTTTATAAAGTATTTTATGCAGGCAGAGTTCACATACTAAAAGTTCATGTAATAATATCTTCTTGAACCAGCATTCAAGAAGTATCAAGTATAATTTATACACATTCTTCAGTCAAACATATCAGTTTTTCTGACACAAAATGTTGCTGACAGACTCAGGATCACCTGTCTTGTCTAGTTATGCTTTAACTCAGAGTAAACAGTAAAGCTGTCATGGCAAGTCCTGATGCTGCAGTGTGTCTGTAGGGAAAAAGACTGGAGACAGAAGAAAAGAAGAAGAGCCCGAGTTTCCTATACACTTCAGAGTTGTGTTGAGAGGCTGTGTATACAGCAAGTGTGTGTGTTTGCATGCAACATGGATGCAACCCTTTGATAAGGCTGTTTTTAATGCCACAGAGTACAACATCCCTGGGCTACCCGACATGAAAGGTTCTGTGTCAGGAAACACACACACACACACACACACACACACACACACACACACACACACACACACACACACACACACACACACACACACACACACACACAGGTACCTGAGTCAAAAAATAACTTCTGACACTGGATTTAATTCAACCTGCCAACTTCTTCTGAGAAGTTTTGACATTTAACATGTTTTTTGTTAGTTATTAAATGTATCTGTCAATGAGCTGTGAATGTGAATGTGTCAGGTTGGAGATGGTGAAACCTCAACAGAAAAGAGATGCAGTTCAGAAGCTGACCTGCAGATCTGAAACCTTCATGTTAGGGTGCAGACTGACAAACTAATGACCCATCATTCTGTTCCTCAGCTATTTGTTTAAATGTTTCCAAACATAAGTCAACCTTATGTTTCCCTTCACCTACACTCTGGGTCAGTCTTGTCGTTTTCTCTCCTGCATCCAGCTGCTGGATTCAGCTCAATTCCCCAGATTGACTGAACAGAAAAGAGGAGACCTCTTTTATTCTTTATGTTGAGTCTCTGCAGACTTGTTAGCTCGTTCACTTACTCATCTCTTGTCAGACCAAGTACTCCCTCTAGATTAATACCACCGACCATGTTGGCCATGTCGGCCAAGTTTCTGATGCATAACTTTTTGATGCTTTATCTGGCACTGTCAAACCATGCAGGGACTGTCGATTTTATTTTTATTCCAACATGCACAATGTGGGTAGCTGTGGCTCAGGGGGAAGAGCGGTCGTCTACTAACTACGGAGTCGGTGGTTCAATCCTTGGCTTCCCCAGTCTGCACGTTTATGTGTCCTTGGGCAAGACACTGAACCCCAAACTGCCCCCAGTGCCTGTGCTGTTGTGAATGTGCAGTTGGCTCCTTAGCATCAGTGTATGAATGTGTGTGTGAATGGGTGAATGTGATGTAGTGTAAAGCACTTTGAGATGTGGGAAAGACTAGAAAGGCGCTATACAAATGCAGACCCTTTACCATAATGGCCCTGGAGTATATATGTCCATAGCATCCGCTTAAAGGAACAAGAACATCAAGTTATGCATAATGTTCAGTCACTGCTCTACATGATCACACTTCGTACTCACTGATTTAGAACAATGTTGAAATGTTGAATTCAACTGGACATAGAAACATGGCTACAGTGTCCACACTCCATATGTAGTGTATCCATAAAGATTCTATGAGTATACTCTTAACCAGCGGTTCTTAACCTTTCTGGCAGTCCGAGCCCTTTCTGTAGTTGAAAATATTTCGTGACCCCCCACCCCCGCGGATGACACAGAATAAGAGGCACCTTTTTGAAATTGTGTTCTATTGGCAGTGAGCCCCGGCCGCCTGCTGCGCCTTGTATTTTTAAATGAGTGCTCTAAACGCATGGAGTTTAAAAAAATTCAACTCGTTCCCGACGTCATACGCGTTTTTTCCCATTGTCCAATCTAATGAATGGAGAGACGGGGATTTGTGCTGACAGAAGTTTACAGTTGCTTGGATTGTCCAGAGCCTGCAACAGTCTGTCCCCGACTTATCCTAAAAGCAGACTGACCGTCATCAAGATGAAGCCCCTGGACCAACTGGTAGGCTACTACCAGTGATGTCTCCCATTTCTGAGGGTCTCATGTGCCCACACAGATCTCCCTTTCCCTGTCTCCTGCGTGTTTGTAGGCCTACACCTCACACACTCAAAACAATGTTTGTCTGGTTTTTTTTTAAAGCAGATATTTTTATCAACAAAAGACTCAGACCTTTGAGTTTTGCAAGTTTCTGCTAATAACAATAATAACTTAGCTGCAAACCAATGATTACAGATCGTTGGCGCTATAATCTTTGATTACACAGACAGGACAGCTGATTTGGTGGATGCCTAGCAACATGATTAAAACGCAGGGCTTTGCTGTTTTCTAAATTCAACCAAAAAAGGTGTTGCTCTGCACCTTGCGTTTTCGAACCTGCAAAGCGCTTTCTGTCTGATCGAGGCCTGATTCTTCTTTGTCTTTTTATAGCGGTTGGCATTACCGCCACCTACTGGATTAAACAATGGGGGGTCCCGACCCCCAGGTTAAGAACCACTGCTCTTAACACCTTAATATAATAAAAATCAAAACTAAACAAAAGTAAAAATACAGACACAGAAATGTTCGCTCTCTTGAGCTGCTCTAACATTTAAGTCTCATCTAAGTGTCAGTCCTGCTTCCTTTGCAGCCCAATGAGTATGCATGTCTCCCCTCTCCTGTGTGTGTGTGTGTGTGTGTGTGTGTGTGTGTAGGTGTGTGCCTGTGCTTAATCGCAGTAGTGGAGCCAGGTGCACAGGAGTCAGGAACCAGTAGCTCATCTACCACATCAAGTCTGCCCATATAGTGTATACCCAGTCGTCTCTGCGACTCGCCACCAGATTGTAGATTAAACTGCACATTCAGTCTTGTGCCTAGCCTCTGGATATTGTTGCTTCCTTATTGTTGTAAAGCTGTCCAACTCTGTTCTCTGTGTGCAGATTCCCTGCCTGGACTTGACTCTGTCTCCACTTCTGGATCCTCTGTGTGACTGGATCTCTCCCCCAGACCAGTAGTGGAATTCACCCCACAAATACTCACCCCCATACTCAAAGACGTTAATCCCTCATCCAAGAGACATCTTCATTTCTGACTGATTGGTAAGTTGGTAAACCCAACGACCATAAAGACTGTCATTACAACATCCAGTGGCACAAACAAACCAGTGGTATCGATCATCTTGACAACGACCCCAGAGAGGTTATATAGCTGAGTTTCCCTGCCAGACAGTCAAAACTGAAGAAGTATCTTGGATGAAGGACAAAACATTTCTGAGTATCTTCAATGAAGTCCAGTTGCACTCAATTTTAACCTTCCTTAGATAACTATGACCTGGATGATTGAGAAACTTCCGTCAAAAGTTACATATATTTAACCCTTTTGGAAGTCCAGCAGCAGTGTTTCAAAATGAGGCTGACTGAGGCTGTATAAACAAACATGATCATGAGAGAAACACACACATAATTTTCTATGAGATAACTATCTAGAGACAGTTATTCATGAGCTACACTTAAAGAATTAAAAAGGCTGCTTCCGCGACATTTAAAAAGTCACAGTGGGGTCAAATATGACCTCCTCATGAATGACAACCTGCTCCAGTGCTGCTGTCTGCATCTCCTTTGACTTTAGATCACTTACAGCAGGAAACACAGGACCCTACACACAGACCTTTTTAGAATTCTGAAAATGAGGTCTGGTGTGTACCTGTTTTTATGATCTTTGGGTTTAGGCTGTGAGCAGTTCTGCCACCAAGGCAGCTGAACATGAAAAATGCAATTCATCAAACAAACACAAAGTGTATGGGGTGAAATGACAAACAACCAGCAACTGGTCGAAGTCAACATAGTTCAACGTAGGAGGAAGCTGGAAGGACTGGAATGAGTCAGCAACAGAAAACAACCTTTTTTAAATTCATCATCAGTCCTTCAAAACAGCACCAAGAAAAGACAGTACTCTGGAAAGCAGTGGGGTCTATAATAAGTAGTAGCCCTGGGGCCTGTACTATGACTCAAGTTCAGCATATCCAGGATATATTTTCGTTATCTGACTTCACCAACCCTAACAATCGTGATCAGGTTACACAAAGCTGGTTTTAAACTCATTACATCCACCCAGGGTTTCCCAATCTAGCCATGAGTGCATTCACATAAAAAGGGGCAGTGTTTGCGGCATATGAATAATCACAAACATGGAAGGTCTAGTGTCATAATTTACAAAGGAATACAACCTATAGCTTAATATCACACAAATAGGAATAATTGAAGAATGAAGAAAGAAATGAAATACATAATCTAGGGGGCAACGAAACACGAACCCATTCATGTCATAAATACTGCTTAAATGTTGGTGATAAGACTATTCCAACATTTACTGAAAACTCCCCCACATTACCTGTGCCCAGTCTGTGGTACATGACAAGTCTCCAACCTAAAGTTATAATAAACAAATTCATATTAGACCTAATTTGAAAAGGCCTACCAAACTATAGGCTCGTAATATTTAGCCTAAAGAACAAGAAAAGTGAAACCCATTTCTTTTAACTGGTCTGACAGAATGTGTGAAACGGGAACAAATAAAAACTGTAGAACATTTCAAAGTGTTAAGTAAGATTGCGGTTGTATCCTCATTTTGTGGGCTACTGGAAATCATGAGGAAAGAGCAAGCAAGTGTTTCCTCTGCCCTTTTGAAATTGAGTCCTTAGACTCGCTGCCATCCATCCAACTTTTCACGTGTCTCGGATCAAACCTGTACCAATCAGCCCTCTTAACAGTTCTTCAAGTATTGACGACCACATTTTCTTGGCACTCTTGGGATCCTTGCTATTAAAGCAGCCCATGTTATTATGGCATGGATTCAAATGTAGTATATTTTTCAACTAAACATTAATTCTGTGAACTCTACTCCAGCATAATAAAACAAAAATAGGTTTCAAGATTAGCAATGCTGTTTAAGCCAAATTTTGACCCTATTATGTATCTTAAAAATAGCATTATCAGATAATGTTTACTGTTTTTTTTACAGGCTGATTTTAACCCCTGGTTAACTATTGAGTTTTTCCCAAATGACGTTCAGATATTTATTTATTTATCTATTGTCTCAGACAGCTGGAAAAATAGTCGTAGATGGGGAAAAAGAATCTCCAAAGGACCCCCCCTAGGTTTGTGTAAAAGAAAGAGCTGTCTGACAGCAAGGTAAAGTAGTGAAAATGTTCTAAATATAGTGTGCACTTACATTGATATAGATTTTTTAGGTGGGACCTTATTATATTAGGTGGCTAAAACACATGTTGCTACTGACCCTGTCCACAGCAGTAGGTTGCTTAGTTTCTGTGCTGGTACTTATGTCTGCTTCTCCAAACTGGGGGCCGCCATCTACCGTAAGTAATATATTGACTCTGGATAAGTACCTCATACAACCCCACTTCAAAAAACCCAAACTATGCATTTAGTGAAAGTGAGACACACACATCTGCCAGCCACTTAGTTTCCAATGGTACTATTCATTACAACGTTCATCCTTCTCCACAAATAGTGATATTTGGAGGGAGGGTGAAATAGCTCATGAGGAATATTGTGGATAAAAGTCAATTTTATTGTCCATTTCCCTTACTACATTATAGTCTTGTGGGTCACTGTGCCACAGTAAAATAATAATCAAACATCGGGATCATGGTCAGTAGCTTTAAGGATGGACATAAAGCCTCTGATTTTCTATCTCCACTTCTATAAGACATATTTTTTTCCTGTCTCTTTTCTCTATAATGAAAGTCAATAAAACATTCAATATGGCTTTGTGGTTTGAATAAATGCAAATATTGGGTTGACAGAATTCACACCATAGTTTGATGTATTTTGCAGACAATATCAATAAAGTTAATTGCATTTATGCTAACTATATCAGTGTGTAGATACAGTATAGGGTTATTGTAGCACCCATGCTATTGCTTCATAAAGACCTCATTTCATTTAAATAATATATAGCAAACTGATAAAATGTAGTTTGTAGTATGACTGACATCTGTAAGCACAGTGAAACAACAAATACGTAAGATGGTAACCCAAAGAGACTGCAAGCAAATCAACTTATCACCACTCAGAGATTTCCTGTAGAGGCTGCTACAAAAATATTAACATCGTGTTTACAACATTTACTTTGAATCAGTATTTATTAAAAACAACTGTATAGCTCCAAGAACTCTGCAGAAAAGCAAAATTGCACGATGACACCTTATAATTCTAATACAGCTATTCCATTATAAAGCTTGAAAAATATAAAATATATTTTATATTTAAAAAATATTTTTCTGTAAATTAAAGTTGTAACATGATTAAGCAGTGGAAATATTCTTTACCACTAGCTGATGAGATGGGGTTGTTTGAAAATTCAAAAGTTGATTTGAGGGTTTCACTGTGGAAAAGGTAAAATCTCCCAAAACAATTATCCGTTCTCTTGAAATGATGGACTATTAGGATTTGATGGTAATAGGTTTGAAAGTTGAGGTTCTTTCAGGTGATGGTGCAACAATCAATTGATATGGATACATTTATATCAATGATCAACAACCTAATATTATCGATGCAAAAAAATCGATGAAAACATCAATAAATATCATCATCATACCTGTGTCATCATTTCCACCTGCATGGCTCCTTCCTATTGCTTATGGCATGCACCCAAAAAAGGATGATGGAATTTGCTGAGACTGGAGGTTAGAATTACTACTCTCGGGAATAAATCAGATGGTATGGAAATATTTTGGTTTTCGGAGAAAAGATGGGTCAACACACAAGGCACATGCCATATGCAAACGATGCCAATATGAGAAAAAAAATACTCAGGAAACATGACGTACCGGGCCGGGCACCTAAAAAACAACAACATGGCATTAAGCTCAGTATCTCTAAACCACTGAGACACCACACAAATAAATTAAATGAAGTCAATCCATACCAAAATTGTCATAACGAATTTTAGTTGCTTCTTTTGTGAGTTGATGTGGAACTGATTGATTGAAGTGGGCGTATGATATTGTCTTCTTTTGTTTGCATGCCCCTGAATAAATGCGA